>ML058387.1:4743263-5485763 GCA_003013855.2 Liriodendron chinense
TCGAGAGCACAGCTCCCCCTCCAAGAGATTGATTTTCTCTTTCCTCTCTTTGTACTCGCGAGCAGATATTGTGTAAACATTTTATCGTCAATGAAAAGATATTTTTTGGAAGTGTTGTCTTTGTTACTCTTTCCTTTTCATGTAATGAATGCCTTCCCGTTGCAATGAGCTGTGCTCAACCCGGGGGGTCGTAGCGATCATGCCCTCGTGGAGAGACTGATCTATCGATTGAGATTTTGATTCTACCAAGGGCAGAAGGTTGGTCAAGAGAGCACGTATGCTCCCTTCGGGGCTATCTTTAATCCATAGAATGGAGAAGCAACCAACTAGTAACGATTTCAGTCCTACCAAGGGCAGGCAATTGGCCAAGAGGATGTGAATATTCTCTTCGGGGCTATTCAAATCCAACTAAATGGGATAGCAGCCAAAAGGTAGTTTTATCCCTATCAAAGGTAGGCAATTGGTCAAGAGATGGTATGCATTCTCTTCAGGGCTATTCAGGACCATGTAAATGGAGTAGCGACCAAAAGATATCTTTCACTTTATTCATAAAAATGTCGTAATGAACTACATCGATTCTAGGGATAGTATCGTAGCAAATGCTCCACGTGCCAAGGGCGACGTACGGGCTTTCCCTGCATGTCTTCAAGGTAATAAGTACCGGGTCTCACAATCCTAACAACCCGATACGGGCCTTCCCAATTTGGATCCAGTGAACGAGCGGGAACTCCAAGATTTTGCCTTAGTACCAAATCTCCGAGCTGGAAGGATCTAGGCCGAACCCTAGCATTTCGATAACGAGCAATACGTTGTTGATATGCTGCCACTCGTACTTGGGAAGCATTTCTTCGCTCTTCCAAGAGATCGAGATGAAGTCGGAGATTTTCCTGATTACTCGCGGGGTCATACTGCTCGATCCGATATGAGGGCACTTGCATTTCCACTGGTACCACTGCGTCAACACCAAATGCTAAGGAAAAAGGGGTTTCACCTGTTGATGTACAAGCCGTGGTTCTATATGCCCATAATACTTCTGGCAGAAGTTCTGGCCACACCCCTTTACATTCTCCTAGCTTGGTCTTTAACTGGTGCTTGATGATCTTATTCACCGCCTCGACCTGCCCATTCGCCTGAGGATGATATGGAGAAGTGCGGAGATTATGTATCTTCCATTTTTCACAGAATTCATCAAAGGCTGCGTTGTCGAACTGCGTTCCGTTGTCGGTAATTATAGTGTGAGGAAGTCCGAAACGGCATATGATATTTCTCCATATGAACTTAGTGGTTTGTTTCTCAGTAATCTTGGCTAATGGTTCTACCTCGACCCATTTGGTGAAGTAATCAACCGCTACAATCGCGAACTTATTTTGTCCCTTCCCCATGGGTAAAGGCCCGATGATATCGACCCCCCACTGAGCGAAAGGCCAAGGGCTGTCAACTGGGGTCATCAGTTCGGAAGGTACATGGGGTATAGGTGAATATCGCTGGCACTTGTCACATTTTTTAGAAAATTCAATTGCATCTGCTTTCATAGTAGGCCAATAATATCCTTGCCGCATCGCCTTATATGCTAGGGATCGCCCCCTAGGGTGATTACCACAAGCCCCCTGGTGTACTTCGTCTAGAACATGAAGTGCTTCTTCTGGATGAAGACACCTTAAATAAGGCAAGGAGAAACTTTTTCGCAATAATATTCCGTCTTGCAAGGTGTACCTGGAAGCTCGAAGCCGAATTTGTCTTGCAGCTTTCTTGTCGTCTGGTAGATATCCGTCTCTGAGATAAAGGATGATGGGATCCATCCAGCACGGAGACGATTGTACCGATATTATTTGCTCAAGAGCCGATTGGTCGATACTTAGGTTCTGACGATGCTCGATGGGGATCGAGTGTGCTATCTCAGATTCTGGTGCAGAAGCGAGCATAGCCAATGAGTCGGCAAGTTGGTTCTGCTCGCGAGGAATATGAATTATTTCATAGGTCTTCAGTTTTGCGAGCAGGATGAGTACACGGGACTTGTATAAGGCCATCCTTTCTTCTTTGGCTTCAAATTCACCAAGAACTTGGTTGACAATGAGCTGGGAGTCGCTATGAATCAACAGATTTTGAATTGCAAGGACAATGGCTAGTTCGAGGCCGACGATCAGGGCCTTATATTCTGCTTCATTATTTGAAATGTGAGAATCGAAACGTAGAGCATATTGGAAATGCGACCCGTCGGGAGCCACTAAAATCAGGCCCGCTCCGCTACCAGTGGCCCGCGACGACCCGTCCACGAAGAGTGACCAAGGAGGCTGGTCGCTGGTCATGGTATTATCATCAAGAGAGTACGTGAATTCGACGATGAAATCGGCCACGGCCTGACCCTTTACTGCGGTCCTAGGGCAGAATGAGATATCGTGCTCGCTGATCTCGACTGCCTATTTAGTTAACCGTCCGAAAGCCTCAGGTTTTTAAAGGACTTGTCGTAGCGGATGATTCGTTGGTACTAAAATAGCGTGGGCCTGAAAGTATGGTCGCAGTTTTCGAGCTGCCGTGACTAAAGCTAGGGCCAGTTTCTCCATATCAGAATACCTAGTTTCTGCCTCAACCATTGTTCGACTGATATAATAAACGGGCCTCTGCACCCCGGAATCTTCTCTTATTAAAGCGGCGCTAACGGCCGTAGTGGACACGGAGAGATAAAGAATGAGTTGCTCATGTGCTACAGGTTTAGATAAAATGGGGGGTGTGCTCATGTATAGCTTCAATTGTTGAAAAGCTTCCTCACATTGTGGCGTCCATTTCCAATCAGACTTGGCCGTTGCACGAAGGAGTTTGAAGAATGGTAAGCACTTGTCAGATGCTCGCGAGATGAACCTGTTCAACGATGCGATGCGACCAGCCAGACGCTGGACGTCCTTCAGAGTAACGGGGGATTTCATCTCTATCAATGCTTTTATCTTTTCAGGATTTGCCTCAATTCCACGCTGGCCGACCATGAACCCAAGAAACTTTCCTGCAGACACTCCAAACGCGCATTTTTCTGGGTTCAATTTCATTTGATACCTCCTCATTAAATCAAAGGCTTCTCGAAGATCAGAAATGTGGTCATCTTCTACGATGCTTTTCACGAGCATGTCGTCAACATAAACTTCCATATTCCTACCGATTTGAGCAGCGAATATTTTGTTGACGAGTCGTTGATAAGTGGCTCCTGCATTTTTAAGACCGAACGGCATTACTTGGTAGCAATATAATCCTCGATCCGTGATGAAGGCAGTATGCTGGCTATCGAGTGGATGCATCATAATCTGGTTGTAACCAGAGTAAGCATCCATAAAACTGAGCAGAGCGTGTCCAGCTGTTGAATCGACCAGCTGGTCTATCCGTGGTGTTGGAAAACTATCTTTGGGGCATGCTTTGTTCAGATCTGAATAATCGATGCACATTCTCCACTTGCCATTAGCTTTTCGGACGAGAACTACGTTCGCGACCCACTCTGGGTAGTCGACTTCTTTTATAAAATTGACCGTAAGTAGCTTCTCGACTTCAGCTTTGATCGCCATTTGCCTTTCTGCAGTGAAGGCACGTCGACGCTGGTGTACGGGTTTATGCTTTGGGTCGATATTGAGACGATGTGCGATGACATTGGGGTCCATGCCTGGCATATCTTCATGAGACCAAGCGAACACGTCCTGATATTCGGTAAGGAAAAGGACCAGATCTTCACGATGGACGCTGGTTAAAGAGGATCCAATGTATACGACCCTGGACAAGTCGTCTTTGGCTAAGTGAATCGCCACTGTATCTTCCCCTGGAGTTTCCGATTTAAGAGCACTTTCTCTCGGATCCAACGAGGTGTTGGAGGGTAAGTTGGGTGAACCTGGTGCTATCTCTATGACGGGTATTGCTTGAGCCTTCTTTCGATCTTGGAGAGCAATCTGATAGCAAGACCGTGCCTCCTGTTGACTTCCTCGCACGACCCCGATGCCATTCGGAGTAGGAAATTTGACACACAGATACGAAGGGTGCAAGGCGGCCCCGACCTTAGTAAGAGACGGCCGCCCCAAAATGGCGTTATACGCTGATTTTCGGTCCACTACGAGGAAGTTTATGAAGACGGTGGTCTTCGCTGGACTTTCTCCAAAAGTAACTGGGAGATCAATGCTTCCTTCAGGCGTCACTACCTCACCTCCGAAGCCGACGAGGGGGGTCGATACTGGCTTAAGAAGGCTTCTGGCAAGTGTCATTTTGTTGAAGGCCTCCAAGTATAGAATATCAGCTGAGCTACCTGTATCCACCATAATTCGATGAGTCAAATAATTCGATACCTTCAATGTGACTACGATGGAGTCTTCGTGAGGGAAGTGAATTCCCTTTGCATTTCGAGAGTGAAGGAAATTGGAGGATGGCTGGTTTTTGACGAGCTAGACGTCTGTTCCAGCCAATAGATTTGCTGAGGTTCTCTGGATGCCTTTCGGGCGTATGCTTTTCTTGAAGCTTGAGAGTCACCCCCGCAAGCTGGTCCTCCGACGATGGTGCGGATTTCTCCCGTGGGCTCAGCGTCCTCTTGGTCAGTTTGATGATGTGGAGGTTCCTTTTGGCGAGATGAGGTCTTCGCCCTTTCTGGTGATTGATTTTTACGAGCAACATAATCCTGGAGATGGCCTTTTCGAATAAGGGCTTCGATATGGTCTCGTAGAGAGATGCAGTCCTGGGTCCTATGCCCGTGATCTTTATGGAAGTAACAGAACTTGCTCTTGTCTCTCTTCTCGGGATCGGATTTGATCTTTGCAGGCCACTTTACATATGGCTTGTCTTTAATCTCCATTAGAACCTTTTCATGAGACCGATTAAGAGGAGTGTAGTTATGATATTTACCGGAGTAAGATTTCTTGGGAGAACGATCGCGTTGGTCACGACGATATTTTTTATCTGCAGAAGAGGTTCCCTCTGGCTTGCGTTTCTTACCCTGTGCCCCATGGCGTGTCAATGCGACTTCTTCTGCATTGATGTACTTCTGAGCTTTGGCTTGGAATTCTGCCATAGTTTTCGGAGGGCTTTTATCCAGGGCAAACCTGAATTTCTCTCTCGTTATTCCTGCTACGAGGGCTGCGAGCCCTTTTTCCTCAGTGTAACCTTCAGTTTGAACGGCTTCAGCGGTGAATCGTACTGTGAACTCTTTTATTGTTTCGCCATGCTGCTGTTTTAGATTCATTAGATGGGAAGCTGGCTTCTTGACACGGATGCTTCCCATGAATTGAGAAAGGACTATCTCCGATAACTGAGAAAAGGAGCTGATGGAACGAGGCTTTAATCCTTGGAACCACGTACGGGCTGCCTCCTTCAATGTTAGGGAAAAAGCCCTACACATGATTTCTGAACCATGTCCCTCCAACTCCATGAGAGATCTGTATGTTTCCAGATGTTCAAGAGGGTCGCCAATACCTGTGTACGGGGTGATAACAGGCGTTCGATACTTTCTGGGTAACGGGGCTTCCATCACCTCGCTGGTGAAGGGGGACTCGGATTGATGTATCGCCGCCATGACTGCAGATGGCCGATTTGCCTGGTATCGCTGTTCCATGACATCAAAACGATCATGGATTCTTTTGAGATCTCCTTCCCATGGTAGGGTATAGCTTGATGTTTCGGCGGTGGAACCCTGTGGTTGAGGTTGTCGAGACGAGCTAGAATGTATAGAATGTGGAGACGGCACAGGGGGATGGCTGCCAAGTGGTGGGACCTGTGGTTCGTCCATAGAATGTCTGGAAGCCACCGGTATGGGTTGCGGTGGTAAACCTTCGGAGGGTTGTCCTTGCGATTCAGGGAAATGCTGGTCAAGCCGATTCGACAGGGCTTGAACTCCGGCATTTAGAGTCAGAAGAGTGTTTCCGAGGAAACGCAAGACATCGTCTTGATTTCTAGAGGCCTCCAATAATGGATTTGTTGATGGCATATTCGGGGCTCCTTGAGGGATATTCGTCGACGTGGGTGGAAGAGCAGGTACGGATTCCGTCTCATCGGGCGGAGGTGGTGCCTGCCTTGAAGTCGAAGGATGAACGGCCTTTTTAGGAGGCATAGCCGAAGGATTTTTTGTCGGAGGAACGATTGATTTTGACGATCAAGTCGTTCCCACAGACGGCGCCAAACTGTTAATGTCAGATTTTGTAACAGGATCCTCCGGACGTTCGTCTTCTCTCCAATAGAGATTTCCTCCGCCAAACCTGAAAGAGGACAGAGCAACTAAGGGTGGCTGGACTCCAGCCGTTAGCCCTCCGATGCTTAAGTCAGGCCAAAACAAGAAGAAGAGCAGCCAAGCAAAATAGGATCGAGATTATTGTGTGTACCTTTCCCTCAATGGAGTCGTCCCTTTATATAGATCTGGAGCGGTTCAATCTGTTACGCAAGATATCGAGATCCCGTTGATCTAGTATACGATACTGAGATCTCGCCGATTTCATGGGATAAGATCTGCATCTTTAGAGACGAGATCCAACCCAATGACTTATTTCGGCAATCACGTTCCTTGATGACAATCCCTTGAGATCCGGAACCACCAGGGAAGGTAAGCCCAAAAACCGACCTATACGGGCTACCGGTAGGCGTAGTAATAGCGCTGATCACTCATGTAGAGCTGGAAACCGTAGTTGGAGTCATAGCCAGTGAAAAGGAAGGAGACGCAGACAAGACGGAAACCACCGAACTGGGTGTAGCCCTGCCTGGCATCGCAGAGGGATTGAACAAGCTGCCCGACGGGAATCGGGTGCTGGTATTGAAGGTTAAGAGATGTAGCCGCAGAAAAGCTGTTCGCATGTTGGAACCTGGTCACGAGTCCAAGTGCTCGCTCATTTTGACGTAACACCTTTCAACGACTTGTGAGAAGGTCTGCTCGCTGTTCAAGAAGGGAATCTTTGCTTCGCTTTATCTGACCATCGGATAGGGGAGCTCGAAGCCTTGCGAATAGGTGCTCCGTATTTATCCATCCTACGACTCTCGAGCATATGATCTCAAAAGTCGGATGGGCATCCCGCACTTACTCAATCTGCGACTCTCGATCAGATGATCTCGAGAGTCTAATGGGTTCTTCCGTACCTTCCCAATCTGCGACTCTCGATCAGATGATCTCGAGAGTCTAATGGGTTCTTCCGTGTACAATTTTTAATAGCTGAGCTGGTCTCCATTATTTTGTCTATAACAACAGGTCTCCACGACCATGAACTTTGAGACCATAGTCCCCGCTGACTAGTCTTCTACCTTTTAATCAAGGGTCATCGATCATTCGATGTAATTAAGGGCTCGTGCCAGATCACGGCCTGGAATGTACAAGATCTCAGGATCTCTGGAATAAAATTCGCCTTGCGATATCCCTCTTGTGTACTTTTGTGAATGCTTGTGATTGTCTACGAATGTTTCTATTATTCAGAACCCCAGAACAACAAAACACCAGAAAACTGCGCTTGAGCATTTTTCTAGTTCTAACAATAGCACATTCTCTAATAATGATAATGTTATAATCTGCTTATATTTAGATGATATCCTTATCTTTGGAATCAATGTTAAGTTAGTCAATTCAACTAATAAACTCCTGTCTTCTAACTTTAATTTAAAAAACTTAAGAAAAACAAGTATGATAGTAGATATTTAGGTTATCAAGAAATATAATTGTATTACTCTATTTCAATCTTATTACATTAAAAAAATATTTGTAGACACCCCACCTTCGGCTACACTGTTGGTAGAGATAGCTGGTTGAACAGAGGACCATACCCCCAAATCCCAAGTCCAAACTCAGCCAAACTCACCCTTGTAAGCCCCATTCCATAGCCCAGTTCAAGCCTGAACCCAGTCAACCCAGTCCTAAACACCACCCAGAAAAACCCCCCATAAAAAAGACCAGTCAAAAAATCCCAAAAAAGTCAAACTCACTGAGTCAACTCGCTGAGTTAACCCGCTGAGTCAACCCGTCGAGTCAACCTGTCGAGTCAAAACACCGAGTCAACCCGTCGAGTCAACCCGTCGAGTCAAACCACCGAGTCGACCCGCTGAGTCAATTCACTGAGTCGACCAGCGAGTCCAACAGCAGCCCCGAGGGAACGGCCGTACTCGCTGGAAACCGAGGAGCGGCCGTACGGGCGGCCCATGGCAGGCCGCCCGGACAAAATTACGAGAGCTGCCACTCTCCGCTGCTATAAATACCCCCCTCCCCTTCTCATTTCATGATCCATTCAAATCCCTTCGAGCCAGAGAGAGCCCGACCGTCTGAGTCACCCTTTTCCACCCTTAGCCCATCTTTCCACCAAGGAGAGCCCGAGTGAGGAGAGTCTAGCCCTGGTCCAGCCCAGCCTGACCACTGGTCCAAGCCTCCTAAGCCATCCAAGTCTTGATCCAGCCACTCGAAGCCAATCCTTGCGACACCTCCGTCCACCCAGCTACTCTTTTCCAGCATCATCTCATTTGCATCTAGCATAAGTGCAACATTTACTTTTCTTCCAACCCCCCTGCTTCACTACAAGCACCTTGATTACTCAAACACACATGCATATGTCTTTATATTAAGCACCTGTCAGTTCGAGCGTATGCTCTGGGCTTGCCCGTTGTTGGAACCTGCCCATCAGAAACTCTTACTGTTCAGACCTGCATTCATGCTTCACCATAAAACACCTTGATCATTCAAGCACACTGCATACGTCTTACATTAAGCACCTGTCAGTTCGAGCGTACGCTCTGGGCTTGCCCGTTGTTGGAACCTGCCCATCAGAAACTCTTACTGTTTAGACCCGCCTTCATGCATCATGTCATCCATGAGAATATACGAGGATTAAACTAGACTTTCAAATATTTGATCGATTCTGTGAAGTAGAGACCGTACTTCGGTACGGGCAGTGTGTGGGGTGCTTAACCTCTTCCCACCCTGTAACCGTGATCCCTTACCTTGAATCTCCGACCGCAGATCAACAGGAGTCATTTTAGAGGAAGGAATCTTCGGATTCCCTTCTCTAACGTTTCTACGGGGTCTAGCCGACTGTAGATTCGAAGTAACTGGCTAGTGGCGACTCTGGTCTTATATAAATTCACTTAAACACATCCAGCTCAATACGACAACCAAACGAAGCCCCCGAGAACGAGGCAAGCCAGTGGCACAAACGGCGATTTCGCACTCACGCATCATCAGCTCCTTCTTTTCCGAAAGGAAAGGGGAAGGGAGAAGAACGTCGTGTGGGAGCGCGGGAAAATCGGCGAGGGTCCACAATATTAAAAAAGTTTGATTACTTTGACTAATTACCTGTTAGTACACCTTATGATCATATAGTGCATCTTAAGAAGAATACAAAAAGTAGTGTATCTCCACTTACGTATTTTCAAATAATTTGTAGCCTAATAAATCAGATGAATTGTACTAGATCTGATAGTGAATTGGCAATAAATAGCTTAGTAGATATACACATGATCCTAGATATGATCATTACAATGCATTAAATAGAATATTGAGATATTTAAAAGGTACTACTTCATATCATATTTGTTATATGAGTTATCCTCCTATGTTAGAAGGATACAGTCATACCAATTGGATCATTGATTTAAATGAAACGAAATTCATAAGTACATATGTTTTCACCTTTGGTGGAGGTGTAGTATTTTGGAAGTCTACCAAATAGACTTGTATCGCTCAGTTTACTATGAAGTCTAAGTTCGTTGTCTTAGAAAATGTAAGATCAGAAGATGAATGGCTTACAAATCTCATGACAGATATTCCTCTATGACCATCTATTCATTATGACTATCAAGTAGTTATTATCAAGGCCAAGAGTAAATATATAATGGCAAAAGTAGACACATTAGACTCTAACACAATATTGTAAGACATTTGTTGAATGTTAGAGTCATAGCTATTGATTTCGTGAGATCGGAAAAGAATATGATACATCCTCTGACCAAAGGACCATCTAAATAATCATAATCATCGAAAGGAATAAGTCTTAGCCTAACTGAATGATCTACCAGTGTTAGCAACCCAACATATACAAGTGGAGATCATATGCAATAGGTTCAATGAGAAAACAACAAGACATGGAGAGACTGAAAAGCACTGCAAAGAATTTGTCCCTTCCTATGATGTAGGCAGTGCAAGCAGCAACAAAAGGGAAGATGAGTTTTTTGAACTCTTAATGAATCCATGACCATATGTGGTGTATATCCAGTTGATGTGTACACTTAATGAAATTCACCTATTTGAGTGTGGAAGTAAGGTTACTTCTTATGAGAATATATAGGTTATTTCTCTAGAGCACTCATGAAAATTTAGGTAAATGCACATAGAACCAGTTACAGCAGAAAAGTTATATGAGTGACATGTAAAGTCATTTACGCTTCAAGGATCATGTTAAATATCGATAGTCACCTAATTTCTGCAAACCTGTCTTATTTACTCTAAATGTTGATTAAAGTTCGATAAACATCAACACTATTACACAACTCCTCTATCTTAGACTGAAGTATTTTGAATTGAAACATGTGGGGAATTGTTATATTTAAAATGAATTTTAAACAAAATGTGTTTCAAATTTCAGAAATTTTCCCTAATTTTGTTTGATTTGGAGAAGCATTTTTGTCTTTTAGTGAATCTCATTATCCCACATCGAAAATGACCAAGGAAAACTTCAAGCTTATAAGAGGAAACTTTTGCATAGGGCTTGAGCCCCTTTTAGGGGGAATGTGAATTTGGTTTGGTTTGGTTTGGGGGGGGGCTATATCATTAGCCCCAACCTATGTCTTTGACCACATAAGAGCGTACGCGCACTGAGCCGAGTGTATCGGGACGTGGACTGTGACATGCGTGCGTGCGCTGCGCCGCGCCGAGTAGAGCCAAGCCGAGCCAAGTCTGGGTCTATGTGCAAATTGAGAATACACTCGCCTTAACAGTTTTACTCTGCAAGTATACTCGCACAGTCATTTTTATACAAATTTTCAAACTAAAGACGGTTTGTTTGGGTGGTCGCACCAATTGGGTTTAAATCCAATGGATCTAATCCATTTTAAACAATGTTTTAAGCACCTAATCGGGGTTTATAAATAGACCTACTCTAATCCGGTTTTATTCATTAAGAAAATCAGATTTCTCTCTCTGCTTCTTAAAAAATAAGTCTCTGGTTCTTTATTGTTTTTAAACTAACTTAGTCTCCGAGTCAACTCACTTTGGTCTACGTTCTACATGCTAGTTCGAGCTCGTGTATGACAAGTGCACCATTGCAATCGGGTTATAGTTGTTGTACCCTGGAGGCCAATTGCCCGTAATTCCTATTGCACTTGGGAAGCGGTCCAAGGAGGGAAATTTTGATTTCAAGCTGAGTGACTCAACACGCCTTGACTCAGAATAATAAGTTCTTCTTACTTCATTTTAATTTTCTGTTTTATTTTATTTTTTCTATTTTCGAATTTCTATTTACTATTTTCAAAATTATTTTCCAACACTTCTTAGTGTACCAAGGGTTGCATCATGTTAGAGTCCCTTGATATACATTGATACGCCATCCTCTAAAAGCTTGAGCTTTTAGATCATTAAGTGGAGATTTGACATGGTATCAAAGCAAAAGTTCCTTAGTTCGAATCCCGAAAGTAGCAAAAAGCCATCGATAATATATACTCCCATGGGGGTTGTTTATGGTGTGAGTTGTGAATATTCCTCCACCTAAGTGTGAGTTGTGAGTGTCCCTCCACCCTTGCTCAATATGTTCCCGCGTGGAGTTCCACCCTGCATGTGTGAGGGAGTGTTAGAGTCCCTTAATATACATTGATACGCCATCCTTTAACAGCTCGAGCTTTTGGAGAAAGTGGTGATTTGACACATCATAAGCTAAGGTTAGGATATAATACATTGGGTTGGGCTCAACTTAGAAGATGAGTTTACCTAACTTGATGTCTGGTTGGGCACCCTCAAACCAACTCAGACTTCCCCATGTTGCATCCTCAACGTTTATTTTACATGTGGGTCCACAGTTTAAAATAAATGGTATCGTCTAACCCATCCACTAAGGTCACTCAAATTTAAAAGATTAGGCTAATCAAATTATTACATGGGCCACGTCATATAAAACAACAGACTGTTTGAAGACTCTTTCGCGTAACAGCGTAAGAAAATGCATCACTGTGTTAGATACTACGTAACACGGCCAACCGATCGTGACCGGTTGGATCGACCCAAAAACAGTCCAGAGGAGAAATACACTGAAAATCACATCTGCCTCAACACATCTGACCGGTCATGACTGGTCGATGCACAATCCAGGGACCTTCCTGGGTATAGTTTGAAGACTCTTCCAACAATCTCCACCGAGGCTTCAAACGTCGAATCAGAACATCTTCGCTTTCTTCGTCATCTCATCTTCATCATAGCTCCCCCGCTTCTCGTACCTCCATCAACCCTAACCTTGCACTTTCACGCCCTTTTCCACTATTCTCATGTGGCCCTTGGGCACTTACTACATACGAGCAACCATGGATCCCACTACCGATCCTGCAGCTCCACCATGAATTGTGCTCCCAATCCCTTGTAAAAATGGCAACACCTCAGTGCCTTCATCAACACGAGTGGCACATTCATCACTTTACAACAACGATCGCGGCCGATGAATATGCACCCTTTCGCCTCGAGTGCACCAAGAGAAATCACATTCATCTTCATCTTGGGGACATGCTTCATATCTTCTAGGACCCGTTCGATCCCATCGAACATCTTAATGCACACCGTACCAATACTCATCACCTTATGAGCGTAGCCATCACCCACAAACACCGATTCATCACAATACTCCATGTATGTCGTGTATAAACTCCAGTCAGGATAAATATGACATGAAGCCCCTGAATGATCCACTCTCTAAAAGAATTTTCATACCTCTTGCTTCAACTTGGGATTCTGACAATCCCCTCTCATGTGGCCTTCCTGACCACAATTCCAGCACCGAACTTTGGCTTTTGCTTTGCCCTTGGCCTTTCCTTTGCCCTTGGCCTTAGATCCCGATTTAGAATATTCCCCACCATGCTCAGAACTTCTTCCCCTCATAATCAATGCCCCTGAGGAAGAACGAGAACCCACGTCACCATTTTTCTTTCTCATCGCCTTCGACTGAAGGGTTGAGATAACGGTCTCAACGTTTATTGTCTTTCTCCCTACGCACACAGAGTCCTTGAATGACTCATATGAATCTGGAAGAGAATTCAGCAGGATGCATACTTGATATTCATCCTTCATCGGCTCATCTATCTCCACTAACTTACAAACTAGCCGATTGAACGTGCTTAAGAGGTCCTCCACATCCGTCCTATTTGCCATCATCAAGGTGAACAACTGCATCAATAGATACATCCAGTTCTCTAGAGATTTCTTAGCATAGACCTTCTCTAACTTCATCACTGTATCAACAGTTGTCTTCTCCTTCGTGACGTGATAGAGGACATCATCCGTAAGGCATAACAGGATCAAAGTTCTAGCCTTCTTATCGAGCTTCGTTCACTCATCCTCTTTCATAACCTCAGGTCATTTTCCAAAGGCTTCATCAAGCCCTTGCTGAACTAAAAGGGATTCAACATTCACCTTCCATAGTTCAAAGTTATTTTTTCGGAGAACTTCTCTACATCGAACATTGTGTTTGATCCCATCTTCTCGTCTCAGATCCAAATTCTACTCCACCCCAACTTTATCTTTGATACCACTTGTTGGGAATAAGAACGTCAACAGCGGAAGCGATAGCCGAACAAACACAACAAAATATACAATCAAACGAGAAAATGCAATCAAAACCGCACAAGCATTCAACCACAAGAGACAATCCGATTTTACGTGGAAAAACCCCTCAACGGGTGAAAAATCATGGCACAAATCGATCCACTATGATTCCAGAAGATTACAAAGATTGACAGCCCACAAGCAAGGAAAAACAGAGAAAACCCAAGTTCTCTACCTCTCAAAACACTCTCCCCTCTTCCTAACCCACTTAGGAAACCTTGGACACCTTAGGATGTCATCTAAGTTTGGATTCATGCCATATATATAGAAGAATCCCGAAAATAGAAGATATCATAACGCGTCCAAGGTTTCATAAGTGGGTTACGAGAGGGGAGAGTATTTTGAGAGGGAGAGAGCTTTGGTTTTCTCTGTTTTTCCTTGCTTGTGGGCTGTCAATCTCTATAATCTTTTGGAATCATAGTGAATTGGTTTGTGCTGTGGTTTTTTAACCCTTTGAGGGGGTTTTCTACGTAAAATCAAATTGTCTCTTATGGTTGAACGCTTGTGTGATTTTGATTGCATTGTGTTTCTCGTTTGATAGCATATTTTGCTGTGTCTGTTCGGCTTTCGCTTCTGCTGCCGACGTTCTTATTCCCAACATGGACAACCACCCAAAACCTCCATATTCCACCATGATGGGCTGATTTTAGAATGTCCTAATGCTGACACAAGACTAAAGTGAGCCACAAGCATGCACCATATGAGATAATTAGGGTATAAAATGTCCAATTACCCAAAGATAACCCATCTAATAGATAATATTTCCTTATATTGGGGAATCTGGAACAAATCTTTAAAACAGAGGAGAGATATCTCTAGCAATCCAAAATAAAGGTGAGGAATGTACAATTGTCACATCATGTTGACTTACATACATTTTCACAAATTGTAATAACAGATATAGGGATTCTAGCTATCGCATTTGGATTTTATTTTTTTTTTAATGGCCCAAACCACTTATTTGAGCATAGGGCTACCGTCGAATGACCCAAGCCACTTATCTGAGCTAGGGCTACCGTTGGATGGGACATATCTCAAAAAACTCTTATACTAAATATTCCAATGCATAGATCATAAAATGGTTACTATGATTGTTCATTTCCAAAGTGAAAGAGCCAAGTTATCAAATCCTTGAAATAATTCAACTGAGAGCTTTTATTCGTCATCTTTCAGGTACAAAGACTTGTGATGGACGGTCTGGATCATTAGAAGATAACCCAAATTCAATGGTTGACAATGCGTCCGGATATATTTTAGAAAACCTCTGGTTGTACGACGGAGGGGATGTACAAAAGCATGCATTATTATGGTCCCACTGGCATGATTTTTTATCCATGGGCAATGTGGGGCCCACCCATTTTCCCATAGGGTAGGAGGAGTACCACTTATCTCTTTTCAAGGGAGTGTATCATTTTCTTAGTATATCTCTCATTTGTTTTGTGTTAATGCATTATCAAGATTGGAAGTGTGGTGATGGGTGGGCAATGATGGTGAAACCACTCAGCAATAGTGACTTGTAGCACGAACATGTCTAGTGGACCACACATGGGCGGTCTAAAGATAGAAGAATGCAAGTACAACAAAGAGAACGTACGGATCGCAACCGGCTGCACCTAACTTAGCAAGTGGCCCCATCTTTCCACCTGCATACCGCACATGTAAGACATCTGATCCGTGCAAAAGGTGGGCCCTTCCATGAAGACTACCTGTCTTGCAAATTAGGATTATCAGCTTATCGTATGGGCGACATCCGTAGATTGAGATGTTGTGGCCTGTCCAATGAATGCACCGGCCTGAGTTCTCAGGTGATGTACATGGTGGGGTCCACCATTTTGCATGGCTCAGATCTCCTACATAAGTGATGTGTTGGTGGGAAAGAAGGGTCGCATGCTAAGTTTGCATGCAGCCGTCTGTAGGTGATCATTTCTCTTAAAGAAATACTCTCCCCCTCTATCTAATCTTATGTGTAGGCCATCTTAAACGAGTATCACACCACCTTTTCTTCCTTATTCTATTGCAAATAGGAGGGAGAGGTTCCACTGTTAAGGCATGAAGGAAAGGTGGTGGGCCCCACCAACTAGAAAGTATCTCCTATGTCCATGGGATGGAATCATCCACAATACAGACTGCATACGACTCGTGGATTGCAAATCCTCGAGTGCGTAACACACCCAAGCCGTTTGGGGCCCACCACATTGTGTAGCTGAAATCCACTCCGTCCATCAGTGCTTTCCTCGGTCCTAGGCAATGTGGCCAAAAATCAGCCAGCCCCACAAGGGTGGACCACACCACAGGGAACAATGGGGATGGGATGCCAACCACACCATTGTGTGTATCTTTCATCAAACACGTTCATCAGGTGTGACTCACCAAGATGAAGGGACGACAAATAAAATAAAATCAGCCGGATCAAAACTAAGGCAACCCACAACAAGTGAACTTAATAGGGTTGAGACACCATTTTGCATTGTTTCTGTTGGTGTGGACCATCTGAGTTTTTATCGGTCTGATCTATTATATATATAGTAAACATATGGTTGTGATCACCTGATGGACGGAGTGGATTTCACATAAACAACATGGTCACCCCAAAGAGCTTGGGTGCTTTACTCTCCGCCTAGAACACTTGTTATAGACCATTTTAGTCCCGGCAGATCGATCATAGCCCCATCTCACAGTGATCAAACCGGCCTTAACCACTAACCCTTTTCTGTTTAACGAGTCGGTTAGATGGACACTAACTGGATTACTAAGGGGTTGTTTGATTTTTTATTTCCTATATAAATACCCTGAGTACCTTATTCTTAACCATGTTTAAAAGTTGATGGGTATTTCTATCCGGAAAAGGGATTAAAAAAAAATGCTGACTTAAATTTGTGGGCTCTACTATAATCTAAGTGACATATCCATGCCGTCCATCTGTTTTATCTGGAAATTTTAGGGCATGATCCCAAAAATGAATCAAATCCAAAGCTCAAGTGGCTCACACCACAGGAAATAATGGTCATAAAACGCCCACCTTCGAAAAAAATATTCTCCCTAGGGCCCACGGGATTGTTTATTTGTTATCTAACTTATTCATAAGGCGACATAGATAAGGAGAAAACACAAATATCAGCTTGATCCCAAACTTTTGGGGCCCCAAAAAGTTTTTAACTGGTGAGCAGTCAATTCAAACTACTTCCTATGGTGTGGTCCACTTGAGCTTTAGATCTGCCTCGATTTTGAGCCCATGCCCCAAAATCAGCTAGCAAATGGACTAACAGCGTGGATAAGCCACAAACATCACAGTGGGCCCCATATGAAGTATGCACACCCTCAGTTTTAGCATTAAAAAGCTAAGTTGTCCAAGTCTGCATTAAAAAATGGTGTAGAAATTACATTAGTAATTAACTATTGCCTATTTACAGAGATTTACAGTGGTGAATTAGAAAACTAACAGCCCCTAAGTTACATCAGGTCTAGTCTAATGCCATAACTGGCAATGTTACATAGATTCTTTTACTCATGTTTGGATAGATGGAATTCTACATAAAAAAAAGAGAAAATAGTGATTATTTATATTTGTACATGAAAAACGAATTATATTTTCATAAATTATATTTTTTTCCCAAGTGAAAATCCCAATTTGAATGCAATAATGAGTGCATTTCAGAATTAATGTACGTGTATAGGGAAAACATTGAAAATATTTCCTTGGAATTCGTAGTAATTTCTATCAACATGGAAACAAATCTACATATCAAATCAAAGTAAAAGCTTTACATTTTTCCTGAGATTTTTTGGAATTCTGACTACCAAAACATGGCATTAAGTAGATATCTTCAATATTGAGGTCCCATGTTCAAACTGCAAACCCAGATCACCAATAATTTTCTATTGGATTCTTGCAGTGGAAAAAAATAATAACAATAAGAGGAATGATCAGATACTGTTAGCTGTAATGGCTTCCACTCAGTCTGTCAGGTATGCTACTTTCATATTTATAAGAGAGCCAGAAATCGATGGGAAAGGATGTAAAATCATTACTAAACATCCAAATTCAGATGGTGCTAGCTCACTTGAGATTTTGATCGGCCTAATTTTTAGGGTCTCCCTTCATCATGTGGGGGCACACCTGGTAAACAAGGTGGATGGCACAATTGGCCTATTAAAATCCGGTTTCTTGGATGACCCTCCCAATTGTTCTCTGTGGTGCAACCCACCCAAGTTTCGGCTCGGCAAGAATTCTAAGCTCAAGGCCAAGCATAGGGTCTCGCTGAAGCTATCTGGAATGTTGGTAGCTGTCCTTACGGTTGAACGCATGCGATGATTCCTGATATATATATATATATATATATATATATATATATATATATATATATATATATATATATATATATATATATAACATTAGAATCTAAAAGAACTTCTACTTTCTAGCTTAAAAGGGACAGCTATATATTTTTATCAAATAATTTGGATGCTAACCTTAAAATATTTTCATCTAAGCCCACTAAGTGCCCACATGCATGATGATGTCCATGCAATGACTTTCTTGGAAATGAAACAATGCGCAAAAAACTGGATTTTGCTTTGCTCTTTTTCCTTGATCAATAAAAAAGTGCCACTAGACCATGTTGCAAAATGTTCCTCACATGTGTCAACATGGACATCTTTAGTGTGATCTGAACTATTATTGATTTGGTGGGCCTTCCCATCATCACTCTACATGTGGAATATTAAGCCGCTTCATTTATTAGATTGGCAGCAATTGAACAAATCATCTGGGATGTTTGCTCTCTTTTGGCTGGATGAAAGAGTCAGATCTAACAACCTCGCACAACCCTTCGGAATGAAAAAACACTTTGGACATTGACAAACACTATGAAATCATCAGCTAATGAAAAACTATGGAATCCAACAATGAGTCCTTTGTTTGATTTCAGTACTGTTTTCCTCATCATCATCTAAGCCTTATCCTAACTAATTGGATTCGACTATATGAATCATGTTCGGCCATTCTACTTTATCAAATGCCATAACTTTAGTTGGACAATAGGTTATCAAGTTTTCTTGCTACCTCCACCTACGTCCTTTTGGACCTTTTCCTTGTCCTTTTATGGCGCAGGCGTAGACATGGTGAGATCGATCATTGTCTCTCTCATGGAACCAGGACTCCTCAAGCAAACTTCCTCTAATCCACAAGGAAAAATTCTTGAATCCATGAGAAAATAGTAAAAACTCAAATTTTATTAAGAATAACAAAAGGTATTCAATAACAAGTTAAAGCTACTATTTATAAAGTAAACTAATCTTAAAAACCCTAGAAACATAATGGAGAATAGTTTGAATAAAAAAATGGAAACAAATCAGTAAGATCCGCGCAAAACTGAAGCAATAGATTGCGCAAGTTGGGGTGCCTGAAGTGGCGTGGTCAGGTGACCGAAATTCCTCAAAAATGTCTAGAGAGTTTTGTGGAAATTTGAGTGAATTTTCGGGCACCCGGGGATAGGGTTGGGCGCCAGAAATGCTGAGCTCAGCTGCCTCTCTTGGCCTTCCTTATTTGGTCCATCTTGGTCTTCTTCTAATCCTACTCTTCCATGAATGTGCTCGATCCTCTCCCTCGATCAGGGGGTTCTCTCCCTACATCACTTAGGGCCCGTACATGTAAACTGATGTAAAAAAAAAAAAAAAAACATAATTAATTTTACATGATGTTTGAAAAAGAGGGAATTGCATCTCTTAAATGCACCTTGAAAACTGCGCATAAATGCGTGAAGTGAACTAGGATTTCTTAGTGGTAAAATCTGTGGGGACTACCATCATATTTGTGTCTGATCCACGTTGTCCGTCTGTTTTATCATTTCATTTTAAGAGACGGCCAAAAAACTAACACAGATTGTAAGCTCAAGTGGACCACATTAGAGGAAACAAGGAGGATAATGACATACACCATTTAAAATCGAAACCTTCCTAAGGCCCATAGGGTGGTGGGCCTATCATCCAACCTGTTCATAAGGTCACATATACATGAATGAAGGATAAACACAAATATCAGCTTGATCCAAACTTTTTGTGGCCCACAATAAGTTATTAACAATGAGCATCCACTCCCCCTTATTTCCTCGTGTGGTCAACTTGAGCTTCACGTTTGCCTCACTTTTACAATTTTAGGCTCATACCATAAAATGAGTAGGTAAAACATATGGACAGCATAGATCAAACATATACATATCAGTGGGCCTCATAATTTTAGTGCATTCGTTGTTACTTTTCGCCTCACACTTTCCAAACATGAGATGATGTCACTTCAAGGGAAAGCAAATGACAGCAGTTGTCCCTTCAAGGGAAAAAGTCTAAGGTGAATTACCAATGTAAATAATAAATGCTTCATTTACAACAATTTCACGGGATTAAGGAAAATCAAATAGGACCTTTGAACCTTACCAACTCAATCCTTCTAAGTTGCAAAGTTCTTGGATCTGTTCACGTGTCTAAGCCATCTAATTCAATTTTTCCTCACGTGGTACTCTTAAGTTTCTCAAATGCATTTCTTTTTAATTCTATCATTCATTGCCCCGCCACTGATTCATCGCAACATCTTCATTTTAGCTCCATACATCCTATGACATGTTACTTGTAATTACTCAATATTTTGTCCCATAAAGTATAGTGGTCTTATGGATATCCTGTTAAATTTTTCTTTTAATTTGAGCCAAGATATTGAAAGTGGTCATTTTGGAAAATTTCTGTCAAAAATCTTAATAATTAATTCCTTGTTGTTGCGTAGATTTGGACAACAGATATAAGCGGCTGTGATCAACCACGTAGCCTTCAATCCGCACGTGAGAGTTCCCCTGATCTGCTGAACCTACAAGAGGAAGACAAATAGGAAGGGACGAGGGGCCGTTATGCTGTAGGGGGCTCTTTGATGCCTAAGTCAGATCCAGGGACAAGGAGAATTAGGGTTTGAGGGCTAAGATGTTTTGTACCTTTGAGGTGAAGATCCAAGCCTTATTTATAGGTAGAGCTGGACACGAACTGAGTATAAACGTTCAGATCGACTCGATAAAACCCTATTTGAATAGAAAGTCTTATTGTTCGAACACACCATGTGTGTTCGAAAAAAAATTCAATTCAATTTCAAACACAGTCCTGTTCGACTCGACTCGAATATTGATCGACTCAACTCGACTCGTTCGTTCGACTTGATTATATATATATATATATATGTGTGTGTGTGTGTGTGTGTGTGTGTGTGTGTGTGTGAGAGAGAGAGAGAGAGAGACGGAGAGAGAGAGAGAGAGAGAGAGAGAGACAGAGAGAGAGAGAGAGAGAAGGGTGGATGACAAATAAACATGACTGTGAGCCCAGGAAGGTTTCTATGGTGAACATCATTCTCCTCATTGTTTCTGTGGTGTGGTCCATTTGAGTTTTTATCTGCCTCATTTCTTATTTAATGCCTTAAAATAAGCTGTACAAATGGATGGACGGAGTGGATAAACAAATACATCATGGTGGGACCCACAGAATGGTGACAATTAACACCACTCCTGCACTCCAGCTTGCTGGCGGGTGTTAGCATCACCAGCCAACCCACTTTCACGTCCAAGGTCCAACTCACGCTGAAAATCTGGGTGGGGCCCACCATCATGTTTGTGAGAAATCCACGCCGTCCATCCGTTTTGTGAGATCATTTTAGGATGTAAGACCAAAAATGATCTGGATCCAAGATTCAAGTGGGCCACACTAAAGGAAACGGTGGTAGGGAAATTCCTGCCATTGAAACATCCCTAGAGTCCACAATATTGATGTTTATATGCTATCATAATGTCATTCCTATGGTGTGGTTCACTAGAGATTTAGATGTGGATAATTTTTTGGATATAGCGCTAAAATAATATTTAAAAATTAATGGATGGAGTGGATAGAACACTTACATCATGGTAGGGCCCGTAGAACACGTGGCAGCTCAATCTTATTCGGTGTAAAATGCAAACGAATTTCGAAAAAAATCAAATTTTGTTAAGGGTTTCTAAAACCCTCATTGGTGAATCAACACCCAGACGCACTCCCTCTCTCTCATGCTCTCTCCCTCTCCCTCTCCCTCTCCCTCGAGCTATTGCCATCTAACGTGAGAGGAGGCAGCTCATTCCCAGCCGTCCATCCACTCGGTGCGCCTAAGGTGAGGATACGCCTCCTATTCCCTCCTCTTCCTCCCCCACTCTTTCCATTCTTTTTTTATGTGTAGCCCTGTGGGGCCCACTGATCGTGGGGCTCCTGTGTGCTTGTGGGGCTGACCACGAAGGGCAGTCGTCCATCCGTTGGACAAGGGACCCACCCATGATGTGCGTGTGGAGCTAATGATTCCATTGGGGGCTGGTCACTGGTGTGGGTCCCTGTTGTTCATAAGGTCACTTAGACGTGGATGAATGGAAAACACAAATATCAGGTTGATCGAAAACTTCAGTGACCCCCAAAAAGTTTTCAATGGTAGATGTTTAATCCCCACTGTGTGGTTCGCTCGAGCCTTGGAACTGCCTCATTTTTTGGGTTTATACCCTAAAATGATATGGCAAAATGGATTTTGACGGTGTGGATAAAACCCATACATCACAGTGGCCCCTCAAAGGCCCTCTTTGTTGACAGGCGGGGTAATACCCAATCCATGTCCCATACGATTTGGATTGTGTTTACCTCACTTGTTATGTGCATCTAAAATTCAAACCACGGATCTGGTGGGCCTCTTTTGCCCACTGTACATTCCAAGAATCACCCTGATCGAGAACTCAGGTGGGACATGCCATAGAGAGCAATGCACAATCATGCCTATAACATATATATTCACTTATTTTAACTCACCCAGGTTTTGGCATGTAGTTTTTCTGTGTCACTTCATCTTGGCGGGGCGCAGCAAATGATCAATTGGATGGCTTATATGCAACATGGGTGACCCCACATTCCATCTAGAAATTTCTATGGTGGGTGCCATCCTCCCTGTTAGCCCCTATTGTTCCCTTTGGCATGGCCACAGCCCACCTGAGTTGGTGATCAGGCTGGATTTTGGTATCTAGGATCAGCATTCAGGGTTGCATCTAATGGACAGGTTGGATGACACTCAAATGTCACGGTGGACCCTACACAGTTTGAACATACGGTAATTATCATGAGTTCCAATATATGCGACCATTCCCCTTATTTAGTGTGAATTACAATGTAGAATGATCATACACACTTTTTCACACTGGCAATGCATGAAACGACATATGAGCCGTTGGAAACGTTAGGCCTACCTTGAAGACCAGTTCACACAAAAGTCAGGCTGATCCGTCCATCTTTTTTGTATAAATTTCTTTCTTTCTTTTTTTCTTCTCTTTTTTTTTTTATTGCACTTATTTTTCGTCTTTGCCCATTCTAAAAGACATAATAAAAAATTAAAATCTTATGAATTCATTGATTTCTTTTAACATAGGTTTTAGTTTTAATTGATTTATGAATAGAACTTGATAATTGATATGAATGCAATAACTATTTGATAAATTTCATCAATTCATTTCTCTTTTTAAATGTGCTTATTTCTCATTTGTATTCGGCTCATCACATTTTGTATCTTCAAAATAATAGATGTCTACTGAGCAACCCGCTTCAACCCCTACCCTTGGTGAGTTAGTCACCTCTCCAGTTATCCTGGAGAGCGATGAGCAAAATACAAATGAGAATAGTATGACACAATCTTTGGTAAAGGGAAAGAAAAGATCGGCAATATGGAAGGATTTCGAGGAGGTTGCAATGAAATATGGTCAGATGTAAACACTGCAAAGTATTATACGCGAAGAGTACGGGAGGATCAACTACTCTTCTTTGGAGACATATAGAAAGTTGTCATATAAACCAAAAGGCCGAGGCAAGAGTCGAAAGACGCTTCATTTACCCCATCACAAGAAGATGACTCTCAGGGTGGCATTTCTACATATAAGTTTGACAAAGAGAAACTAAAGGAGTGGTTTGCTATATTAATTATCGTAGAGGAAAAACCATTTAAAATGATCGAGAGCAAGGTTGTCACTAGGTTATGCAAATATCTTAATCCCAGTTATCAGAAAGTCTCCCGTGCAACAGTAAAAAGAGAATTCATAAAGATGTATGAAGCTTGAAAAAAGAAAATTAAAAACTTTCTGGAACGGTCTCATGAATTAGTTTGACATCTGATTTGTGGACAGCATCAAATCAAAGAAAGGGATATATATCGTTAACTGCACACTATGTTGATGCTGAATGGAAGCTTTGCAAACCAATAATAAACTTTCACCACCTTCCGCCTCCTCATAATAGGTGTTGTTATTTCTGATTGCATCTACAACTGTCTTCTTGAGTAGGGCATTGAAAATAAAATTTCGTCGATTACTTTAGATAATGCATCTACTAATGATAGAGTCATTTCAAAATTACGGGACCAATTTCAGACATTGGGAAAGTTATGTTTTGGGGAAAGAATATTTCAAGTAAGGTGTTGTGCACACATATTGAACTTGATTGTACAAGAACTTAAGTGATTGACTCCACAATTGAGAATATAAGAGAAAGTGTTAAATTCATAAGGGCATTGCCTTCAAGAATAAGTATGTGGAATGAAATAGTCCAGCACTTAAGTTTAGAATCTCAGAAAACGCTCAAATTAGATGTGTGCACGCGCTAGAATTTAACATATGAGATGTTGGACACAGCTCTGGAGCTAAGAGAAGCATTCCCCCATTTTGCAGTGTGTGAAAGAATTTATCAATGGTTGCCTACAAATGATGATTGGTTAAAGGCGGAAGAGGTACATAAATTCTTTAAAGTTTTTTATCAATGTACTAAGATATTTTTTAGGAACAAATATCCTACAGCAAATTTATTTCTTCCAAAGGTTTGGAAGATAAAAGAAGCTTTTAAAAAAAAAGGGTTTATAATGGTTCAGAATATCTCCAACAAATGGCATCACAAATGAAGTCAAAATTTGATAAGTATTGGTCTGAATGCCATTTATTGATGGCCATTGCAGTTGTCCTTGATCCACGTTACAAGATGACACTGGTTAAATATTGTTTTCCTAAGATTTATTCTTCAGAACAGGCAAGAGCAAATATTTCCAATGTTCGTTGGGCAATTTGTGAGCTATACGATATTTATGTTGGTATTTTGAATGAAAATAGAAACCAAAACAACGAAGCTGCATCTCAGATTGGTTCAAGTTCTAATTCCAAAGATGAGCATGATGATTTTATGTCCTTCGTAGAACAAGAAGAAACAAATGATCAAACAACGGAATCAGAATTAGAAATTTATCTTAAAGAATCGATTATCAAATATCTTTCTGCAGATTTTAATGTGTTGAATTGGTGAAAATGAAACAAATTGAAACAAAATACTCAACATTAGCGATGATGGCACGAGATATCTTGTCAATTCCAATTTCGACCGTGGCATCAGAATCTGCCTTTAGCACAGGAAGTAGGGTTATCAGTAAGCACCGAAGCTCACTTATGCCGAAAATAATTGAAGCCCTGATATGCGTACAAGATTGGCTGCATCCAGTTTGGGGAGGCAGTAGTTTTGATGAGGACGAGGAAGATGATGATTGCGAGACTCAAGGCGAGACTACAATTGCATGAATAGGTGACTTTTTGTTTTGGTACTATTATTGAAACTTGACAGTTGAATATTATTTTGTTATTTTCAATGTAATTTTAAGTGATATTTTGAATTTTGAAGAGTTCTGTGTTTGCATTGATTCACCAAATTAATTGCTATGTTAGTTATATTATTTTATTTTACAATATTGAATTATTATGTTGATCGGATGTTTGCTTCCATGGATTGATTCACTATTTCATTTTTTTTTCAGGTAAGGCACTCATCAAGTCATCATACGAAGGATATTAAACAGTCAAGGGTTCGCTTTAGTCTTCACTCTTCCTTCTTCAGGTTAGCAAAAGTATAAACATTAACTATTTATGTTATGATTTTTTATTAGTTAAAAACTTTAAACCTTGTGATTTGTCATTTGTGATATGTAATTTTTGAACAAATTGGTATTTACTATTCAGTAGTAGAAAAAATATTTTCAAGCGAAAAAAATGAAATTGTTCGAACTTGTTCGAACTCATAAAAATTGTTCGAAATCCATATGTTCGAACATGTTCGAACATGATTGGGCTAGACCAAATTGAGTTCGAACAGAGCCATCTTGTTCGAATGTTTGTTCGAACATTGTTCAAACACACCCACTCAAGGAGCCGAACAATCCGATCTAGGTCCATGTTCGACTCAGATCGGATCGTTGTTCACCTCTATTTATAGGACTTGGAGGCAGTCTGGAGAGTCAGATCCTTTTAAGATACGTCAGTAGAGTCTCTATTTTAGTAAGATTGTGTCTCTCCATTCGTATCGGGGAGATCCTATTAAGGAAAGCGGGAGATCCCGGAATATCCGGATTGGGTATCTAGTATCTCTGTAGACATCTTCGGACTGCCATTAGGTGGTCAGTGTTGCGGACTGCCCTAAGGTGGTCGTCTGTTCTCAGTGGAGGGCTCAATGCTCGAGCTCTTCCACTTGGGTTTATTAAAGAGTATAGTCCTCAAGCGAGGTGAGGTCTTCAATAGCATAGGTCTCCTAGGTGGAGTATAGTTGACAAGTCCTCGATCATTTGTCTCAGTCGACGACTAGGCCTCATCTTATCAATGGCTGGATGTCAAGGCTACCACAAGGACCATTGGTTTTCGGGAATGGGCTTCCTTTCATCCGTGGCCATGGGCCAGCTTGAATTATCCCATAACACTCCTTTTTCCAACTCATACACTAAAATTGCATTCCATATTTTTGTTTTGGTTTGACTAATTTTAAATCATTTAGATTCTAAAACACCCTCCATAAATCTAAGTTTCCATTTACGCCCTCCCTTATTTTGTATATCAAAACTATGTCATATGCAAATAACATACGCCATGAGATTTCTTCTTGCAAATGCATTTTTAACTCATTCATAACCAATGCGAAAAGATATATGATCAATGCCAACCCCAATGTAAGGTTATAGTAATTGGGAACTCACTGATCATCTCTTCAATATTAGTTCTTACATGTGTTCTCTCTCTCTCTCTCTCTCTCTCTCTCTCTCTCTCTCTCTCTCTCTCTCTCTCTCATACATGCATTTAATCATATCTGTTGGAGGAGCCTTCAAACATGTACACGTTTGGGTGCTCAAACCGGTCGGGCGATCGGTCTGACGTGTTATGGCCCATATGCACGCGGGCTCCTGGACATGTTTTGAGTGCCCAGACTGGTCGGCCGATTGGTCTATAGTGGGCTCCGACCGGTCGGGCGACCGGTCGACTGTGCACGCAGTTTCTTGCGCATTACGCTGGTAGTGCATAAGAGGCTTTTATTTTCGGGTTTCCTACTATATATATGGCATGTATCCGAACTTAGATGGTATCCTAAGGTGTCCAAGGTTTCTTATTCGTGTTAGGAAGAGGGGAGAGGTGTGTGTGTGTGTGAGAGAACTTGGGGTTTTCTTTGTTTTTCCTTGCTTGTGGGCTATCAATCTCTGTAATCTTCTGATATTCATAGTGGATCGTTTTGTGCCGTGGTTTTTTACTCGTTGAGGAGTTTTTCCACGTAAATTCGGAGTCTCTTGTGGTGAATGCTTAGGTGTGATTGATTGCATCGTAGTTTCTCGTTTGATCTCGAATTGATCCGCGCGTTTCAGCTTCCGCTTCCGCTTACCGATTTTTCCAATAAGTGGTATCAGAGCTATCGTTGGGGTGGAGTAGATTCAAATCTGAGACGAGAAGATGGGATCAAGCGCAAGGTTCGAGTTAAAGAAGTTCTCCAAGAAAAATACCTTTGAGCTATGGAAGGTGAAGGTTGAATCTTTCCTGGTTCATCAAGGGCTTGATGAAGCTCTTGGAAAGCAACCCGAGGCTATGAAAGATGATGACTGGACGAGGCTCGACAAGAAGGCTAAAACCTCAATCCTGTTAAACCTTACAGATGATGTTCTCTATCATGTCATGAAGGAGAAGACTGCAAGTGAAACGATGGCGAAGCTAGAGAAGGTTTATGCCAAGAAATCTTTAGAGAATCGCATGTATATGCTTGATGCAGTTGTTCACCTTGAGGATGGCTGAAGGAACTGAGGTGGAAGATCACTTGAGCACGTTCAATACGCTAGTTTGCAAGTTGGTGGAGATCAATGAACCGATGAAGGATGAATATCAAGCATGCATCCTGTTGAATTCTCTTCCAGATTCAAATGAGTCGTTCAGGGACTCTGTGTGCGCAGGGAGGCAAACTATAAACGTCGAGACCTTTATCTCAGCCCTCCAGTCGAAGGCAATGAGAAAGAAAGGCGTTAACGTGGCTTCCCACTATTCCTTAGAGGCACTGGTTATGAGGGGAAGAAATTCTGAGCATGGAAGATACTTGAAATCGGAATCTAAGGCCAAGGGCAAAGGGAAGGCTAAGGTGAAGTGCTGGAATTGTGGTCAGGAAGGCCACATGAGAGGGGATTGTTAGAGTCCCAAGTTAAAAGTAAGAGAGGTATGAAATTCTTCTAGAGAGGGAGCCAATACCGTAGAGGACGGTGGCGATCTGTGTGAAATTCTGACTGTATCTGGCAAGGGATCTCATGGTAGTGAGTGGGTCCTAGATTCAGGGGCTTTATGTCACGTATGTCCTGACCGAATTCATTCACGACATACAAGGAGTATGGTGGTGAATCGATGTTTATGGGCGATGGATTCGCTCATAAGGTTGTGGGTATTGGTACGATGCACATCAGAATGTTCGATGAGATCGAACGAGTCCTGGAAGATGTGAAGCACGTCTCCAAGATAAGATGAATGTGATTTCTCTTGAAGCACTTGAGGCGAAAGGGTGCATGTTTATCGGCCGTGATCGTTGTTGTAAAGTGATGAAAGGGGCACTCATGTGTATGAAGGCACGAAGGTGTGACCATCTTTATATATTGATCGGGAGCACAATTCACGGTGGAGTTGCGGGAAAGGCAGCGAGATCCACGGTTGCTCGTATGTGGCAAGTGCCCAAGGGTCCATATGAGAAGAGCGGTAAAGGGCGTGAATTTGCAAGGTTAGGGTCAATGGTGGCACGAGAAGCGGTGGAGCTATGATTGAAGATGAGATGACGTTGTAAGGATATGTTGATTCGACGTTTGAAGTCTCGGTGGAGATTGTTGGAGGAGCCTTCAAACATGTGCACGTTTGAGTGCTCAGACCGGTCGGGCGACCGGTCTGACGTGTTATGGCCCAGATGCACGTGGGCTCCTGGACATGTTTTGAGTGCCCAGACCGGTCGGCCGACCGGTCTGCAGTGGGCTCCGACCGGTCAGGCGACCGGTCGGTGGTGAGGCAGAGTCGTTGATGTTTCTCCGTGGACTGTTTGGTGCAAGGTGCGACCGGTCAGGCAACCAGTCGATTGTGCACGCGGTTTCTTGTGCATTATATGGTAGTACGTAAGAGGCTTCTATTTTCGGGTTTCCTACTATATATATGACATGTATCCGGACTTAGATGGTATCCTAAGGTGTCCAAGATTTCCTATTCGTGTTAAGAAGAGAGGAGAGGTGTGTGTGAGAGAGAACTTGGGGTTTTCTCTGTTTTTCCTTGCTTGTAGGCTGTCAATCTCTATAATCTTCTGATATTCATAGTGGATCGATCGTTTTGTGCCGTGGTTTTTTACCCGTTGAGAGGTTTTTCCACAGTAAATTCGGAGTCTCTTTGTGGTGAATGCTTGTGTGGGATTGATTGCATCGTGGTTTCTCATTTGATCTCGAATTGATCCGCGCATTTCAGCTTCCGCTTTTCCCAACAATATCAATATATCCTCTTGAAACTCCTTTATTTCCGAACACACAATATATAAACTCTCGAGATAACCTAAGTTATCTCTAAGTTAGTAAGGACTATGCTCACTATTTGGTTTAAATGCAATTTTCCATAAATAAAATAAATGTTAAAAGATTTATGGTCAATGTTTGAAAACTATTTCTCATAACCTTGCGAAGTCCATGAAATTGTAAATCAATTTTCCCCCTTATTGCTTTACATGTCCGGCCGAGAAACAAGGAAAGAAGACAATCTTACACGCTTCGGGCACCCGCCTCCCACATGTCGCTGCTCCCACACCATCACTATTGACGGCCGAAACAACATGTGCACCCCATTGCCGCGCCTTCGTCACTGGCTTACTTTAAATAAAGACTAGGGCCCAGCACAAACAACAGCAAACCCACTATTTATCTCCTAAACGATTGGATTTTACCAAACTATGTAACCGTTTAATATTTCAAAAATGAGCATTTTGTATATCATATTGTTATATTATTCAAATATAATACAATCACAAGCCTCACTTATGAAAGATTCCATTCATTCTTCAAATTCTTTATGAATTACTAAAAGCTCATTGAAAAGGGCTCTTTTCACTTCTTTCCACTATATTTTTTTCTTGCCTTTAATCCATTTCTGAGACTGTGGCCCACCTTTTGAGTGGACAAGTCTGACTTTTGGGCCAATACAGGATCTCACATCTCACGTGCAACATGGTACATGTCTCGTGCCCAGCCCGGTCTGGCACATTGCCACCCCTAATTACAGTCGGATCAAGATTTCCAGCGGCTATTGGATGGTAGGGCCCACCACCTAATACAGAGTAGGAAGTGAGATCCATCGTTTGGTCATCCGCGTTGGATCAGGAAGGGCCATTCATCACATAATACCTAACACATGGCAGGTCGGATGGTGGATCCAGACCGTCCATTATCAGTGGATGTCTGAGTGAAAATTGTACCGAAGGGGTTTTACTATATGATCAAATGAAATGAGATTCAACGGTAAAAACTAGTATCATCCGCTAGATGTAATTTTCATCTAAAGCCATGCTGGACAGGATCAGTTCGATGGACAGACATGATTAATTCCCCACCAGCCACGTGTCAGGAATTGCGCCACGTAGTCCGCGCCCCTTCCCAACTACTCTTCCTTACTTGTTGTTGTCAAAGTCATTTTCGCGCGTGCGCTTGTCTCCACGCATTGATGTCGACACGTGCATGATGCTATCAAGGGTAAGATCTACGTGTTCGTGGGACCCACCAGTTTTGTGGTACACTCAGCGGTGCGCACTACGAGTACGAGCATGTGGTGTTGGGCATAAATAAACCAATGCTTATAGGTAAAGTACACGCATGTTCTACTATTTTGGTACTCTCTCACCTCTCACAGGTGGAAACGTGGCACAGGTGTAAGATCTAAACCGTTCATTAGAAGGAATCTGGTAATATATATCTTATAGACAATATCAGGATGATTTTCAGGTCGTACTACAGCTTTCATCAACTTTTTAATGGTCAGTTTCTTTTGTAAATTTGTGGCCCACATGATTCTCAAATATTATCTATTTTTAAGAAATAGATCTAAAAAGTGAGGGCTGTCTTTTGGTTAGCTTGGATCTTGCCTTCATTTCTACGTGTGAGAGGTGAGTACCAAAGAAAACTGCACTTGCGGTGTATTTAATATCCTTGGAATATTATGATCCTTGTACGCCGTGGGCCAATCGTAACCCTTGGATCCATGGCCTGCACATAGATGGTTAAGAATAAAATACAAACCTAGTCAACCCTCGATCCGAAAAGGCCAAATATTGAACGGCTGGGACGTTCCAAACAAGGATTTTTTTATTTTTTATTTTTAGCATGGTCCATCCAGAGTTGGGCCTATCAGATCAACGGTCTGGATTAAAATTCAAGACCGAAGCATGTTATGCATGATCTCGGATTGAAAAGCAGTCATCATGCACTCAGAAGTAAGAAATCAGAATCCTCAGTCAGTATGGTCCATACGCACGCAGTCGGAACATGTATGAAATCAAATCAAACTGTTAATATCTCATAGCGTATTAGTGAATATTTGTTTGTTAAATTCAGGCCGATTAATACTTTTGATTTCGGCCGTCGAACCGATGTCCACTAATCAGTTAGTTAGGACATCAAATAAGTCATATGTTTTGTTAGAAATCCGCATAAAGAGTTCCTTATGATTTGGACGGTTTATTTTGTGTCACATATAAGGAACGTGTACAATTTCTGAGTGCATGTTTATGAACCATCGCACTCTACCGGAGTCTCAAAAAAATTTTCTCCAAAGCATCCTCACCGTCGTTACCGTCATTGTAGTAAGTAGTTGGGGATCGAACGGATCGGGCGGTCTGTTTTGGGATCTGCACCCACAAGGGTTGAGCTCATGCACCTACATGGGTTAAGTGATAATGGGTTGGGCTTGGGCTTGAGGCTGAAGACCCGACTATAGATGGGGCCATCTGGCCCAAACGGCCCATTAAATTTGGCTATTCGGAGCCCAGATCAAATTCGTCCATTGTAGCCCATTTCTGTGAAAAGGGGAAGAAGCCGAGCGACGAGAAAAATTCCCAGCTGCTACCATAGTAGCAGCATGTATAAGAGCCGAAATAGGAGTGAGTCCCCTCCATGGCCTCAGGTAACCATACATGAAGGGGAAATTGTGCGGATTTAGGAATCCAATTCGGGATTTTATTTTCCTTGGGAGGTATCGGGAAGGAATTAGAATGTAATAATATCGATTCATACAGAAGAACTTGGGGAGGAGCATTCCACATTACCAGGCTGAATATGAGGGGCTTTAAGCTGGCTGAATTGGTTTTTGGATGGAGCGACTATAGGTCACTATAAATAAGAACCATGATTCCAACAGCAGTGATTAGTATTGACATAATAGAAGTAAGTGGGTCGATCAAGTGGCCGAACTCTAAAGAAAAATCATTATTGATGGTCCAAGAACATAGATATTGATAGATAGAACTGCCATTGATTTGCTGAATAGACTAATCGGCTAAAAAAAACCATAACTATACTTAGCTGGGTCAGTAGAAAATATTGTTTTGATTCTTGGAACGGTACCAAATCAATTCACAGTTGGGTCGAGTGAATAAATGGATAGAGCCCTAATGGCTCCAATTATAAGGAAACCGAAAGCCATGGTTGCAAATCAACGTCCTCCAATCAATGTTGGCCCAGCTAGGGATTTCAGGCCTCTACACCACGGGATCGTTTAAGCACTTAATTAATCTGGGCCTTAATTTCAGGCCCGATAAATTAAAGTCAAGCTTGAGACCCATATTGGATTCGGGTCCATTTCCTATCATTATCTGCGGACTTGCATGCCGATGAACAATGAAATGCCCTCACGCATGCCAGCGTGGCAAAGTGTGAGAGATCGGGTTATTCACCATGGTTTATGAATATGTCAAATATCACTCAGAGGTCTCACCATTGTTTTCCTTTTCCAAAGTGTATTTATACAGGCCTGCTACGGTCAGATTAGACAGCTCAAAAAAAAGACTACAATGTAGAGGTGAGCACGAGCCCAGCTGAGCCCTGTTCGAGCTAGGCTCGCTCAATGACCACCCTAGCTTGTGTTCGTCTCGGCTTGGCCTTCGAGCTGGACTGACATGTTCGAGCTTGACCGAGCTTTCGAGCGTGTTCGAGTCCAATTCGAGCTGAGTTCAAACATATAGAAAACAAAATTTTAAATAGGCCCAGTCCTAAAAGCAGTGGCTTAAAACTATTTAAAATTGGGCCCAAAGGCAGCCCAAATCCCACCCCCCACTTACGTTTATGGAGAGTTTCATCTCTCATTTCTTTGTCTACTTCTGATGTGGGACTAAATAATATATTTTTTTAGTTTTTTACAAGTGAGTCAGCCGAGTCGAGCGAGCTAACCGAGCTGGCTTGGCTCGTGCTCAGCTCTTAGTACATGACTGCCATATGCAAGGATGTTAATGAGCCGAGCTTGAACTGCGATATCAGACCCGTATGTAGGGCTGTAAATGGGTCAGTGGACCCAATGGGGTACCCAGACCCAACCCATTTAGACCCGACCCAGACCCGACCCATTTGTTAAATGGTACGGGTCTGGGTCCAAGAATAGACCCATTTGTTAAACGGGTTTGGGTCTGGTTTCCTTTATATTAGGCCCGACCTGACCCGACCCAAACCCATTTAGTAAGTGGGCGGGTTTGGTCCATGTTACAAGGGACCCGTCCAGCCCAGACCCGTCCAGACCCGGTTTTAAGCCTTGTAAAATGCTTGCATACCCGTATGCTAAGCTTATAGGCCTAAATCCAAAGCCCATTTTTTGAATGGGCTGAGCTCAGGTCAAGTATAATAGCCCATCAGCCCAGCCCACCCATTAGGATTAGAAAATTCTTAAATTTGAAAAACTCCCCCATTAGCATCTCTCTTCAAATCTTCTCCGTAAAAAACTCATTACTCCCTCTTTAAATCTTCTCTTCAAATCTCTCTCTCTCTCTCTCTCTCTCTCTCTCTCTCTCTCTCTCTCCCCTAAATAACCCATCTCTCTCTCCACCACAATAGAAAGGGCTTGGGCCCAACGTAGGGCTAGAATTTTTTGGGCTTATCATGGGCCCGGGCCTATGTAGAAAACTACGGGCTAGGCTTAAATGAACTTCAAATAGAAGAAGCTAGAAACATGTACATATGATCAAAAGCTTTCGATGTTAGAGTCCAATAAAAATTTAAAAAAAAAAATAAAACAATTCTCTAACAAAAATTAAATGCTATATAACAACAAAAGCAATTATCTGCAAAATAAGAGTTCAATAATGGTAACTCTCCAACAGAAGCATTTAAGGCAAGAGTCTAGCAACATGAAGATAATCTCTCACACTCTTAAAACTGCTCAAGGTCACCACCTCTCAAGTCTATAAATAGACCATAAAACAAATAGCTCCAACCTATACACTAACACAACCAAATCCAGCACAGCGCTACTTATCCATCTGTCCATTGTGGATACCTATCTCTTTATTTTATTCTAACTCCCCGTCACTTGCCAGCGGAATGCACTCATAGCATGAGTTGTAGTTTTTATTCTTAGATTATCTCTTCACCATTTATCCACTCTATAAATAAAGTGCAAAACAAAGAGCTCTAGCCACACACCAATACAACTAAATCCAACACTACGCTACTTAGTCTATTTGTCACTCATAAGTGTTTATATCTTTATTTTATTCTAAGTCTTCATCGCTCACCAATGTAATGATGCTCATATCACTGGGCCCATAGTATTTATTCTTAGTTTATCTCTCCACCCTTCATCCACAACATCACACTAGATCACAAGGAAAATCAGCTCACTTTCAAACAGAAAGCTATGGGGCTTTCCTACTACGTACTAGGTAACTTTGTCAGCCATCTCGTCATGAAGTTTGGTTCACACTAAATAATGAGCGGATAGTCGAATACAATCATCTCGTTACATGCTTGGTTTCTACTAAGCATTGAATAGATTATCACCCCATCAGCCATCTCGCCATGAAGCCCAGTTTTGACCAAGCGACAAACAGATTGCTGAAGATCCTCCCTTCATCGCTCATCTTACTATAAAGCATCGGTTTTCGATCGAGTAACGTGCAAACAGTTATCCCGCACTTCACGACTGTCCTATTACGAAGCTCAATCTACATTGGGCGATGAACAAATCATCGTTCTGCAAGTTAACTGTGAGCATCTATGGTATATTTTGTCTAGTTAGATCTTCTTTTTCTATTGTTCTGTCATTGAACTACAGTTGCAACATGTGAATATTGAAGTCCTTTCAATCGAAAGGTAAGAAAAATAATCAATTTGAAGGACGAACCCTCCAATTCACAAATCACCTAATCTCATATGTTTAGCGGATAGATAGATGGTTAATCTTCATAGATTCGATCTTACTCGGTCTATCTCATCGTCGGGGGTCAAAATGAGTTTGGTTCAAATCGAGACACGTTGTGCTCTAGCACAGCCTGGCACATACGCACGACGAAATTTGAGCCAAACAAAGTTAACATCCCCTTTTTTGCTCCAAGGAACATTGACAATGGGCCCGACCCATTGACATTGACAATAGTGCTTTAGGAAACTAAGCTTCAATCGATAGATAAAGCTCTGGTTAGGTCTATCTGGAAAAGAAAAGGTATATAGTGGATCGCTTTGAATGCTATCGATTCTGCTGGAGGTATTGTTGTCCTCTGGGCCACTCCATTAGAACAATAGAAGATAACTAGGTTGGGTAATTCTCTATGAAAATTGTGTTTCACGAACAGTCAGGCTTTAGGTGGTTATTCTCTGGTGTTTATGGTCCTTCGACTCCTCTTAATAGACCTATATTCTAGTCAGAGTTGTCTGAGGTTAGAAGCAAATGGAGCCTGCCGTGGGTGGTGGGGGGCGACTTCAACGTGGTTCAATTCTCCTATGAAAAATCGAATGGTACTGGTATTTCTACCTCGATGAGTGCGTTTTCGGATTGGGCTGTGCATTTTCGGATTGGGCTAATTAGCATGGCCTGTTGGATTTACCCATGGGAAAGATTAAATTTTCGTGGTCTAATAACATATCACCTACGACTATGAGCCTTCTCGACCGTTTCCTTTTCTCTTAGGATTGGATTCTAAAATTCCAAGACGTTCGCCAGTCTTGATTATCGAAATCAGTCTCTGATCACAGCCTTATTTTGTTAGAAGCTGAAGAAATTAATTGGGGTCCCAAACCTTTCGGGTTTGAACTTGCTTGGCTGGAGTTGGACGAATTCAGAGAAATGGTTATCGAATAGTGGGAATCATTCCATTTTGAAGGAGCTGCAAGTTTTATGCTAGCGAAGAAACTCCGTCAGTTGAAGGTCAAGCTAAAAAACTAGCACAAGGAAGTCTTTGGCAAAAGAGAATCAGAAATTGCCTCTATTTTATCCTCTATTCAAGAATTGGACATACGTGAAGAATGGAAACTTTTGGAGGAGAATGTTATCCTCAGATCTGACCTTTCAGCTCAGTATTGTTTGAGGTTGAAAGAAGAAGAAATTAAATGGCGTCAGATGTCTATAGCTACTTAGCTTAAGGAAGGAGATTGCAACACCTAATTTTTTTCATTCTGTGATGAATGCCAGAAGAAGATCCAAGAGCATTTCTTCCATCGAAGTCAACAGAGCAATTCCTACAAATAAGAACTCTATTTCTTCTACTTTTGTTGATTTCTTTTCTCATTTATTATTTATTGATGATATTTCGAGGCCTTCCTTAGACAACTCTATATTTAAATTAATTGAGGATGAGGAGGTAGCTTTTTTGGAGAGGCCTTTCCTTCCGGAGGAAATTAAAGAGGTGGTGGGTAACTTAACTCAGGATAAAGCCCCTGGTCCCAATGGTTTCCCCTTAGCTTTCTTCCAATTTTTTCGGGATTTACTTTCTTCTGACCTTTTCGCTATGTTTTCATAATTCTTTGACCATGACAGTTTTCTTTCTGAACTAGGTAACACTTTCATGGTGCTTATTCCTAAAACCGAAGGAGCTCAAAATGTTAAAGACTTTCGTCTCATTAGTAGGGCTCTCAATGGAGCGGGTCAAATCTGAGATCCGATTCGCTCCGAATCCATATAATGCAGATTTGGATCTTAAAATAGGTCCGATTAGTTAAATGGAGCGGATTTGGATCTTAAAATAGGTCCGATTACTTAAATGGACCGGATATGGATTCACAGGAACATATCTGAGTTCGATCCGAATCCGATTAAGATCCGACTCGTTGTCACCTTACTGAATATGTTATATTCATGCTGACCATCTGTTTTACAAATTATTTTAGGCCATGTGGACTATACCATAATAAATAGTGGGATTTGCATCATTTTTCTACTAAATTAAATAAATTATATTATATATTTTATATCATATATTTTTTTAGATTTGTAATGGGGGTGGATTCGGACCTAGATCCGACCCGAATCCGATGGTTATATGGATTTTGGATCGGACATGGATCTAACAATTTATAAATGGATCGGATATGGATATCACCTTTTGGATCCGAGTTGGATCCGAATCCGATCCAAATCCGTCTATAGATATATGGACTTGGAGCCGGATTCAACTGGATCCGATCCAGATCCGACCCATTGAGAGCCCTACTCATTAGCTTGATTGATAGTCTTTATAAAATTCTGGAGAAAGTTTCGAGTTAAAGGTTGAGATCTGTTTTACCCAGTATTATCTCTCCCTTTTAATATGCATTTGTGGAGGAGAGATAGATCTTGGACTCTATTCTAATAGCTAATTAATGTTTATATTCCCAATCGAGATCTAAGAATTCGGATGTTTTATGTAAATTGGACTTAGAGAAAGCTTATGATCATGTTAAATGAGTTTTCTTGGATAATATGCTAACCTTTATGGGCTTTGGATTAAGATGGAGAGCCTAGATCAAAACCTACATCATGTCACATTCGCTTTCTATTTTGATCAATGGAGCCCCTTTTGGTTACTTCAAGGCTACCAGGGGGCTAAGTCAAGGGGATTCCCTCTTCCTTTCCTCTTTGTTTTTGTCACAGAAGCTCTAAGTGGTATCATCTCTCATGGTTAGAGAGTTGGCCTCTCACAGGCTTTAAGGTGGAAAATTTTGATCTTCCTATTTTCTATCTTCAATTCACTGATGACACCCTTCTTTTCTATGAAGCAGAAGAATCATAGGTGATTTTCCTTAATTTGACCATCTGTTGGTATCAAGTGGTTTTAGATATGAAGATTAACCTCTCAAAGTCAGAATTTTTTTGTATCAATGTTAATCTCGAGGTTTACTCTTCTTTAGCTTCTTCTTTTGGTTACAAAGTTAGCTCCCTTCCCTCCATCTACTTGGGATTACCCCTCTGTGAAAACCTCCTGTTACTCTTCAAGATAAAATTTTGGAAATAATTGATTGAAAAATGTCCTCCTAGAATATTCTCTCATTAAAATGTAGGCTGAATCTCATCAAAGCATCCATCTCAAATTTACTTGTTTATTTTTTATCTCTTTCGATGCTCCAATCTTATTATTTCCAAGATTGACAGAATTAGAAGGAATTTTCTATGGAAATGAGATTCTTCTGGTGGTAAATTTTCTTTACTGAATTGAAAAGAGGTATGCTACTCTTATGAGGATGGGGAAACCAACATTAACTATTTGGCTCATTTCAATGAAGCTCTCTTAGGTAAATGGGTTTGGAGATTTGGCAATGAGGAATCCTCTCTTTGGCGCCAGATCATTGCTGCTAAATATGGCACCACTTCTACAGGATGGTGGACTAAACCATCTTCCATACTGTACTTCCTTTATTTGGAAATGAATTGCCAAATCTTCTGGTCCCATGTTTGAAAGAATCTCTTTCAATATGGGCAAAGATTCTAAGATCATATTCTAGTTGGACATTTGGATAGGCGATTGCTCTTTGGCTAATCATTTTCTAGCTCTCTTTGCGATTTCCTCAGATTTTGATGTTCTGATTAAGAATTGCTTCATCCAAGATAGAGGTACTTGGCCGGTTTGGTCTCCTTCTCCCAGATTTTATCCAATATTGAACTCAGTGATCTTATTAGCCTCAATTCTTTTCTGCAGAATGTTTATGTTCCCTCTCTGTCGATTCCGAAAGACTCATTGAATTGGATATCGTCGAAAAATGTAGCCTTCTCAGTTAGAGCCTTCTATCAATCCTTAACTGCTCTATCCAATTGCACTCCCTCGCATACGGGCCTTGTGTGGTCCTATGGGTTACTGTTGGGGAGTCTTCAAACGATGCACGAATTGGGTGCTCCGACTAGCCGGACGGCCTGACCCAGATGCAGTTTGAAAGCCCCCCCCCCCCCCCCCCCCCCCCCCCCCCCCCCCCCATGTGCAGTTTGTGCCCAGACAGGTCGGCCGACCGGTCGTCAGTGGGCTCCGACCGGTTGAGCGACCGGTCGGCTGTGAAGCAGAAACGGGTGGCATCTCCCTAGACTGATTTTTGTGAAGGTGTTTCTATTTTCGAATTTCTTCCTATTTAAGGTGTTATAATCCGACCTAGAGAGGTATCCTAAGGTGTTCAAGATTTCCTATTCGTACTAGGAAGAGGGGAGAGGTGTGTGTGAGAGAAAACTTAGTTTTTTTCTGTGTTTCCTTGCTTTGTGGGCTGTCAATCTCTGTAATCTTCTAATATTCATAGTGGATCGTTTGTGCCGTGGTTTTTTACCCGTTTGGGGTTTTTCCACGTAAAATTCGGAGTCTCTTGTGGTGTGCTTGTGTATGATTGATTGCATCTTGTTACTCGTTTGATTTCGCATTGCTTCACGCGTTCGGCGTTTCGCTTCCGCTGCCGGCTTCTATCCCAACAAGTGCTATCAGAGATAAAGTTGGGGTGAAGTAGATTCGAATCTGAGACGAGAAGATGGGATCGAGCACAAGGTTTGATATAGAGAAGTTCTCCGGAAAAAACAACTTTGAACTGTGGAAGGTGAAAATTGAATCCTTCCTGGTTCAGCAAGGGCTTGATGGAGCTCTTGGAAAGCGACCCGAGGCTATGAAGGACGATGAGTGGACGAGGCTCGACAAGAAGGCAAGAACCTCAATCCTAGTTAAACCTTAAGGATGATGTTCTCTATCATGTCATGAAGGAGAAGATTGCGGCTGAGACGATGGCGAAGCTAGAGAAGGTTTATGCCAAGAAATCTCTAGAGAATCGCATGTACGTGTTGATGCAGTTGTTCACCTTGAGGATAGCTGAGGGAACTGAGGTGGAGGACCACCTGAGCACGTTCAATAGGCTGGTTTGCAAGTTGGTGGAGATCGATGAACCGATGAAGGATGAATATCAAGCATGCATCCTGTTGAATTCTCTTCCAAATTCATATGAGTCGTTCAGGGACTCTGTGTGTGCAGGAAGGGAAACCATAAGCGTCGAGACCGTTATCTCAACCCTCCAGTCGAAGGCGATGAGAAAGAAAAGCGGTAACATGGCTTCCCGTTATTCCTCAGATGCACTGGCTATGGTAGGAAGAAGTTTTGAGCATGGAGGATATTCGAAATCGGGATCGAGGGCCAAGGGCAAAGGTAAGTCTAAGGTGAAGTGCTAGGAATTGTGGCCAGGAGGGCCACATGAGAGGGGATTGTCAGAATCCCAGGTTAGGCAAGAGAAGTATGGAAATTCTTTTGAAGAGGGAGCCAATACCGTAGAGGACGGTGGCAATTTTTGTGAAGTTCTGACTGTATCTGGCAAGGGATCTCATGGTAGTGAGTGGATCCTTGATTCAGGGGCTTCATGTCACATTTGTCCTGACCGTAGTTCATTCACGACATACAGGGAGTATGGTGGAGAATCGGTGTTTGTGGGCGATGGAGTCGCTCATAAGGTTGTGGGTGTTGGTACTATGCGCATCAAGATGTTCGATGGGGTCGAACGAGTCCTGGAAGATGTGAAGCACGTTCCCAAGATGAAGATGAATGTGATTTCTCTTGGTGCACTAGAGGCGAAAGGGTGCGTGTTTATCGGCCGCGATCGCTGTTGTGAAGTGATGAAAGGGGCACTCGTGTGTATGAAGGCACGGATGTGTGGTCATCTTTACATATTGATCGGGAGCACAATTCACGGTAGAGCTGCGGGAACGACAGCGAGATCCACGGTTGCTCGTATGTGGCAAGTGCCCAAGGGCCACATGAGAAGAGCAGTAAAGGGCGTGAATTTGCAACGATAGGGTCGATGGTGGCACGAGAAGTGTTGAACCTCCAATTTATACATTGCATTGCCCACTACATGACATGGTATACATGATTTTCATAATTAAAAGGCCCATCTAATGCATGTTTTGTGATTGTAGGGATGAGAGCGGACTTAATCCCAATTGGAGACCAAAAGACCATGTTTAGGAGCCTTTGATGAAGGCCCAAGGTGGACCAAAGAAAGAAGAAAGCAAAGAGAGAGGAAGGAGAGAAGAAAAGAAAGAAGAAAAAAGGCAAAACTGGGTCCGACCAGTCAAGACCGGTCGGATGCACTCCCTGGACATCTGCAAGGCAGGTCTAGACCGGTCATGACCGGTCGGCCAGCCCTGTCCGACCAGTCATGACCGGTCGGCCATGCAAGTTCAACTTCCAGATTCTAAAACACCAAGGTATTCCCGTATCTGATTTTTCAGACCAGTTTTCTGGGCCCATTTTGATGATATTTGGAAATCCAATACATCCATGTCGAAGAGGAGCTCGATGCCGAACTAACCCAAGTGGTTTCGTGTCGATCGGAGCTACGGATTGACCGTGGTGGCCAAAACAATACGAACTGTCTAGAAAGTTCCAGATTTCGCTGTTCCACTCTGGGCCGGTCCAGGTGACCCATCATTGATGATATGAAGAATCTACTTTGACCATCTTTTAGATCACATCCATATGTAAATAAAAACAAAAGTTTCAGATCAAAAGAATGTGTGGTTTGATCGTACCGGTTGAAGAAAGATGGACCATCTAGAAAGATCCAACTGCGCAGAGTTTATAAAAGCCCTAAGTGTTCTAATTTTCGGACCATATTTTGGAACTTTTTTGGACAATCTAATCCGTCCATCATGTAGAGGAGGAAGTTTTCTACCAATGTTCAAAATTTGAGATCAATCCGACCTCTGTACACTCCGGGGCGTTGAAAGCAAGATGACTGGTTCTGAAGGTACCCAAAGTGAGCGATTTTGAGAGGCGGTCGGTGATGTGATTGATGGGCCCATTCAGAGGATAATCTTGGAAATCTAAATCATCTATTTGGAAGATCACATTACAAGAAAGTTACAAACCAAATTTGAAGGCAATCCGACCATTGGTTAAGCCGTACCAAGCGAAACAAATTCTTCTATGTTGCTGTACTATTGCTACACTATAAAAGGAGGTGCTCTCTTCTATTCCAAATCAAGCAAGGACGTGGGAAGCAAGGACTTCAAGTCATAGGAGGCTTCCTAGCCTTCTCCAGCTAGTTTTTCTTCCTTTTCTTAGTTCTAGTTTTAATATGCTTTTCCTTAGCTAACCTCTTAGCTAGAGATAGAGGTGAAATTTGTAGTTGGTTCCAATGCTTTAATTCTTTTATTTCCAGTACCCTTTTCTTAATTTTGGATTTTGAAAGTTCTAGTTTGAATAAAGTTTAGATTTTTAGATGAATTATGAGAGTTTGTGTGCTCCGGACATGAGTTCCTTGCAATTCTCTGAAATTACCATGATTGGGTTGTTTGAATTTGAATTGTAGTAACCCTTGAGCATGCCATAGTCCATAGGCATGGCTGTTACTCCGAAGGCTACAAGTTCAAGTTCTATGTGCTCCATTAGAACTAGAAATCTGATTTCCAGATTTAAGTGGGACTATTTGTGCTTGAATGTTATATCTTCCAATTAGATGAGAGATAGGACTTTGATTCTAATTGTGTTGTACTTGGATGAATGGATTGGCATTGGACTACTACAAGTAGGATCCTTGATGCTCTAGTTCTTCTTTATTTCAGATTTTTCTATTTTATGTGAAAAACTATCTTCTCAAACTTCTTAGATTCTAGTTATTAGAGTACTTGGAATTGTTTACCTCTTTCCCTGTGGATTGACCTCGGTCTTACCGAGATTTATTACTACATCGCAGCCTTACACTTGAGGCGAGCGAACAAGAAGCGGTGGAGCTATGATTGAAGATGAGATGACGTTGCAAGGATTTGTTGATTCGACGTTTGAAGCCTCGGTGGAGTTTATTGGGGAGTCTTCAAACGATGCACGAATTGGGTGCTCCGACCGGCCGGACGGCCTGACCCAGATCCAGTTTGAAAGCACCCCCCCCCCCCCCCCCCCCCCCCCCCCCCGTGTGCAGTTTGTGCCCAGACCCGTCGGCTGTGAGGCAGAAACGGGTGCTATCTCCCTGGACTGATTTTTGTGAAGGCTGACCGGTCGGCCGACCGGCCGGCTGTGCGTGCGGATTTCTTGCGCAGTCCGCAGTAATGCGCAAGGTGTTTCTATTTTCGAATTTCTTCCTATTTAATGTGTTGTAATCTGACCTAGAGAGGTATCCTAAGGTGTCCAAGGTTTCCTATTCGTACTTGGAAGAGGAGAGAGGTGTATGTGAGAGAAAACTTAGTTTTTTCTGTGTTTCCTTGCTTTGTAGGCTAGTCAATCTCTATAATCTTCTGATATTCATAATGGATCATCTGTGCCGTGGTTTTTTACCATTTTTGGGGTTTTTCCACGTAAAATTCGGAGTCTCTTGTGGTGTGCTTGTGTGTGATTGATTGCATCTTGTTACTCGTTTGATTTCGCATTGCTTCACGCGTTCGGCGTTCCGCTTCCGCTGCCGACTTCTATCCCAACAGTTACCTCCAAAGATTGCGACCTTCAGTTGGTTGGCAGGTAGAAAGAGAATTTTAACAGTAGCAACCTCAAGAAGAGGGGCATGTAGCTGCCGAATGTTTGTCTTCTCTGCCTTCAAGAAGAAGAGAACGTTGATCATCTATTAATTCACTGTCCTCTCTCAGCAGATATTTGGTGGAGTATCTTCAAATTAGCAGGAGTCCATTAGGTTATGCCTTAATCCATAAATAGCTTGTTCAGTTGTTGGCATGTTGATACTAGAGGAGTCATTGGAAAGAAAAAATAGCGTGTTCTTCTTCTAGTGGTTATATGGGCTATCTGGATCGAGTAATACAACCGTTGCTTTCGCAATTGTTCTTTGTTAGCAACAAGTGTCTTCTCTCGTGGGCTCATTAGGAAAGCCTGATCTGGGTTAGTTCTCCTAAGGGTGTCACTTTGTTTTTTTAGTGCTTGTTCTTTTTATTTCCTTGTTGTTTTTTCCTTTTCTCAATAAAATTAACGTCTTTCGGAAAAGAAAAAGAAAAAACACAATGGGCCCAACCCAATGAACGGCATTGATCTAACATAAATATGCCATGTTGGTGGCAATGGTATCATTCTCTTCATCGACTAGGTATACCCTATGCGAAGAATGCAATGTGTTTACCGCAACTACATTGCTGACAGCGTGGAACTCAAGTGGACCCACCTAGGATTATCCTAACCATTGGATAGGGCAAGTCCACTGTGGATTAGACATGGTCCCAAAATTGCCAAGATTGACTGATCAAAACCATCCAATTAAGGGCGTAATAGAAGGCCCTTCGAGGCTTCTAATTACGATCCACATGATACTTGTATCTACTATACTTTTTGGATTATGCCCTAAAATGAGCTGTTAAAATGTGTGGTCTATATGATACTTGATCTACTTTATGTTTGGAATTATACCCTAAAATGAGCTGTCAAAATGAATAGACGGCAGGGACATAAAACACATATATCACAGTGGACCCCATCTCCGTGGATCGCGGATCCACCGAAGGGGAGTCCCAAAAGTCTCTGCTATTGAGTGCGGATCGTCTGTGTTGAAAGCACAAGAAATTCAAGTGCGGTCGCTTCTCGTTCGTCCACGTCATTTCCGTTATCTCCATCTCACAAAATATCCCGTATTTGTCTCTTCAGGTACATTGTGCTACATAGCACATCTTTTAACGCATGTAACTTCAACGCCCTTCACCATAACCTTTGTCTTACATCCACACCGTCTATCAATTTTTCCAAATAGATTTAGAGCATGGTGCCAAAAATAATAAGGTACATCCAAATCTCAAGTGGACCACACCAGAAAAAGTAGTCAGGATTACACAAACTTTGGTTGAAACCTTCTCCGGGCCAAGCGTGAGGCTTCATCTAACATCTAACCAGTTAATAAGTCCACCAATACCTGGATGAAGATACAACACAAATATCTGCTTGATCAGAGCCGTCTGGGCCCTAAGAAGTTTTCAACGGTAGCATCAATTCCACTGTTTCCTATGGTGTGTTACAGTTGAGCTTTGAATCTAACTTGTTTTTAGGTTTATATCCTGGAAAGATCTGAAAAATTATATGAACGGTGTGGATATAAGAAATAAGTCATCATGGCCGCATAAATTTCCCAAATTCCGCTCTACCGGAACAGTTGAAAGGTGGAACTTATGTGGGGTCCATCATGATGTATGTATTAGATCCACACAGTCCAATCATTTTGTTTTATACCTTTTAGTGACGAGGCTGAAAATAAATCAGATCCAAGGCTCAAGTGGGCCACACGACGGGAAAGAGTGGAAAATGAACACCTACCATTGAAAACTTCTTGATGCAATAAACAGCTCTGATCAAGCTGATGTTTGTGGTTTCCCTGAATCAAGGCCTAAGTGACCTTATGAAAGGGTTAGATGGCAAATAAACCTCAAAGTGGACCGTAGGAAGGTTTCAACGTTTCGTTCAATCCCATGCTTTCTGTTGTGTGGTCCACTTGAGCTTTGGATGTGCTTCATTTTTTATCTTATGCTTTAGAATAATATGAAAAAATTGATGGACGGTTCTGATCTAACAGATAAATTAGGATGAGGCCCAGGGAAATTCCACACCGTAAAAGTGGGTTGTGTAGCACGCAATCCATACATGAGAGAGAAAATCGGCTGGTTTTTTAGCTGACGTCATTGGTTATGACGTGTACCAATGAGAATAGACGGCACTGAATTTTTCTGTGTTTTCAGCACAGATGATCCTCACTCCTGCTAATTAGGTAGTAATGCAGACGTCCAATAGCTTTGTTCTTGAATAATGTTATATGTAGGGGAGCGAATTAGGTGTTACCCGGGAACAGCTTAGTGGGTGTTACCCCTGCCGTGTGGCCCACATGGATAGTATTTTGTTATCCACGCCATCCATTCGTTTCTCCATCTCATTTTAGGATAGTCTTGCAAAAATTATGCAAATCCAAATCTCAAGTAGATAACACCACTGGAAAACAGTGTTGATTGAACATCCACCATTAAAAACTTCATAGGGCCTACTGTAATGTTTATTGGCCATCCAACCTCTGATAACTTCACAAAGACCTGGATGAAGGGAAACACAAATATCAGCTTTATTCAAAACTTCTGTGGCCCCGAAAAGTTTTCACCGGTGAAAATTCAATCCCGCTGCTTCCTGTGATGTGATCTGCTTAAGATTTGGATCTGCCTCATTTTTTAGATCATGTCCTAAAATGAGGTGACAAAATGGATGGATGACGTGGATTAAACAAATACATCATAATGGAAGCTCGTAGAGCTTTGACACCAGCTAGCTGGATGGTGTTGGGCCACTAGCCAAACCGTCTCCGAAATTTGAGGATAGCCCATTTGGATGATGGTTGTGGCCCACTTATAAAAAGAATGTCATTTGAGATATAATCATGAGAAATCATGATCTAGTGCCCTCAAAGAGCACTGTAAGTTGTACTGCCTCTGCTTGCATCAGCTCACTTGGGCAGTCCAATAGATAGATCCGGACCTTTCATAAGGTAGGAAAAATGTTTTTGGGCTACAGTGAAAAATCACACCGATCTGATGATTATCCATCTCCAAACCATGTATTGGATGGTTAACATTATCTTCTGAAAGCTGATTCTTTAGTACCGTAACCAAGAAATCGGATTGCCTACTTAGTTACTCAGTAGGGCCCACCGTTAATGTATGTGGTTTATCCATGCCGCACATCCATTTTTCCATCTCAATTTTAGGGGTCGAGCCCAAAATGGAAGCATATCCAAAGCTCAAGTGGACCATACAATAGGAAATAGTGGGAATAATGATTTCCACCATTGAAGCCTTCCTAGGGCCATAGTGATGTTTATTTTTCATCCAACCTGTTCATAAGATCACACAGACATGGATGAAGGGAAAACACAAATATCAGCTTGACCCAAAACTTCTGTGGCCCCGAAGAAATTTTCAACAGTCGATGTTCAATTCACACTGTTTCTTGTGGTGTGGTCCACTTGAGCTTTGGATATGCTTCATTTTTGGGCTCAAGTTGTAAAATTATCTGGTAAAATGGATGGACTGAGTGGATAAAATATATAAATTGTGGTGGGCTCCACAGAGTTTAGTTAAGCGTATTGAGTTACTCGTACCCAATCCGCTTCCCATAACCAATCTACGATGGGTGTCAACAAATCAATGGGTCAAATTATTAAGAGGCTTATTTTTCCTTCACTTTGTATTGATGATTTTTACATGGTACCCTAATGACAGATGTGGTTGGACCTAATGGACAGCCCAGATTGGTCAATTGGATGATCATAGAGTAAGAAATGGAACTAACCAAACGATCCTAGCATCTGATTGGTGTTCATCAAACCGACGGTTAAAAAGGCAATGGTTGGATGTCTAGTTTTAATGGAAAATTTATGCATATGATGGGACGGTTAGAGTAAGTCCAATCTGTGTGATTTCGTGGTCATGCTCAATCGATCATGGGCCAACAATTTGGATGGTTTGGATCAGCACGCAAGCAGTGGAACTGTGAAGAAATGGTGTGGTCCACCATATATAACTCTTCTTGGAAACCAAAAGGGTTTTCACTCCAACTACACCAACTATCTCGTGGGAGCATGGCAATAGCATCACTTTTCAAATCAATATTTTTCTACACCAACGGATATTGTTTGCCTTTTTATCTAAAACAAAAATGTTCCTAGTTACCTTTTTTTAATTTTCTATATATTTGTATATCTTCTTTTATTATTATTCTTAAGCAAACTCTTTACAAAACTAGTACCTCATAAAAAATAGCTCCTTCTTTTTATTTATTATGTTAAATTGGACTTATTTGGAAAAAAAAAAAAATAGATGAAGAATTACAAATATTCTCCTTCTAAAAGATAGATCTTCTTCTCTTTTTTTTTTAAGATTTTGCTTAGATATGTTTTTTTGGCAAGAAACGGATAAAAGGAAAGAAAATAGATAAAGAAAAACTCCATTTTTAGAAGATGGGTTCTTCTTACCACAAAGATCATGCCCAAACAGTTCTATTTGGAAAGAAATTAATATAAGGAGATGGGAGATATCAAAAATTTCACTTTTGGAAGATAGATTCTTCTTCCTTTTTCAAGAGATTGGGCTTAGATTAGTCTTTTGTCAAGATGTGGATTTTAGATCTACTTTTAAAACGTCAATTAATGGTGTCCAAATGATATGATTTTAAATCCATCTGAAAGCTTATTGTATTATCTTTCTAACGAGTTCAAGATTGTCCCGATCTAATCGATAATGAGAGAGTTATGAGCTTTTTTATGAAATCGTGTGATGCATTATTTAAATCAAGATCTTTGTTTTAGACCCACTTTTGAAAATTCAAATGGTATGCAAATGAGATGATTCTAAAGTTATTTGAAATATCATCGAATTATCTTTTCAACGAGTACAAGATCATCTTAATCTTCTCTTTAATGAATGATTTATTATCATTTTCATGAGATTGCGTGATATATAGTCCAAACAACAATTTGGGTATTCTCCAAATCACAAGTAGGAGTTTGGATTACTTTTGAAATGTCAAACGATGTCCAAATAAGCTTATTCTAAAGACATTTGAAATTTTATCAAATTGTCTTCATGTAACGCCCCAAATTTTCACTAACTTGGGAATCGAAATTGTCACGCCCTGAAATTCGGAACCCGAGTACAACAACCCGAAGCCCGAATTCTAGGGTGTGAATTGAAAATTCGAGCATAGATTCCTTGAGATTCCATCCCACACATTATATATCTAAAATAAATTCTCAAATATAAAATTTCTTTTCCACTAATGTCTTATTACATTGAATTTTACAAAACTAAAACAAATCGATTACATTCGACGTTCATGTGATATGTGACCCTCTGAGTACTTTGCTCCGTCTATGTCTTTTTCTTCCCGTGAACCTGCAAGAACTGTGGTGATTTTGGTGAGCTAAAAGCCCAGTGAGGTCATTTCCATCACAGGTAATATTCTAATTAATAAGAGATAGGAGATGAATCATCAACGGATAGAATTGTATGAAATATACAAGAATAAGGTTATAATTGATACACTTTATGATTTATTATAAATGTCATATAATGATCATGATGTCATGTATGTTATGATAGGTGCGAGAGCAATAAACGTCTAGGAACTCGTTGCCACTGAACATTAGGAACCTGTCGCAAATCAACCATGCTCACCTAACCGGTACAACGAGGCGGCAAATCAACCATGCACGCCAGTGGGCAAATCAACCATGCACCACTGATCCAACCGAGCAAATCAACCATGCTCAATAAGTGAAACGACCAGAACTCGCTTCCACTGAACATTAGGAACCTGTCGCAAATCAACCATGCTCACCTAACCGGTACAGCGAGGCGGCAAATCAACCATGCGCGCCAGGAGTCAAATCAACCATGCTCCTGTTCTGTCGCAGTGTATAAATGTATGCACATGTCATGAGTTATGGAAGCACTCTTCAAGCATACAATGCATATCAACTCAATTCCAATCACACTATGCATATGTTATTTTCATTCAGATAGTTAATTCTTTATCTAATTTTAGTTATCGTTGATCGAGGGATTTGGGAAGGTCATTGCGTAAGATCTAGTGCGTTGACAGGCTAACATTGTTCAAGGGTGATGTATTGTATACTGTCGAACCCTAAGTTGTTGTTTATCACGAAGTTTGAGAATGATGTCACGGGGAATTTTAAGAATACTACATGTATCCAGTACTGCAGATGCTTACGTCATATGTAACTAATCCTAAATCGAACTGTCATAGAATTCTAATATGTGCATTGAAATGAAAACTTGAGAAGATTAATTAAATAAGAACAGGATAATTGGCGATGAACTTTTATGGATATAGAGATAGGACATGGACGGATCCCTTACCTAGGATTCCATGGTACGAAAGAATGTATACTTAAATTCCTAACTAGAGAAGAATCTTTTTAAATTGAACGCAGACAAGGAAGAACACTAAAGGATATTAACAGAGAAAGTTACGTGAGATGAATCACTCACAGTATACAATGTTCCCTTGCTCCAACAAACTCAAATTTGTTAATGAGTCGACTCGGCGAGTTAGTTCACTATGTTAACTGAGTAAAAATCCTCTCATTTTTCTTCTTCTTTCTTTCTCTTTCTTCTTTCTTTCTTCTTTCTTTCTCCTCCCTTCATTCTTCTTCCTTCTTTCTTTCTTTCTCTCCTTTCTTTCTTCTCCTCTCTTTCTTCTTTCTTCTTTTCTTTTTCTTTCTTGCTGCCCCAGCACGGGCAGCAACCACAGCAACAGCAGCAAGTGCCGCAACGGCAGCAAGTGTGCTGCCGCACATTCTCTCTCTCTACCTATCTCTCCAACGACCCACTCCCTCTCTCCCTTTCTCGCAGCTTCTCTCTCTCCTTCTCTAACAGTTCTCCCTCCCTTTCTCTCCCACTGTTTCCCTACCAGAAAACACAGCAGCAATCCGACTTTTTATAGCCAGCATACACGCCCGCACGCACACTAGGTGGTTCCGAATCCGACTTGGATTCGGACTCCGAGACTTGCAACCCAAGCTAACTTGAAACGTTGGAGACCTAGGTGGGGTCCACACGACTCTAACGAAACAATTCGCAAGCTACCATGCACAACAATGGCCCGGATCTTGGCCTCTCTTGATTTGAACGGTGAATCCAAACGGGTCGGATGGACCACCGATGAGGGAGATTTTCAAAGGGGTTCTGTGCGTGAGGGAGAGGAAAAGAATGGATGGTTTGGATGATGAATGTGGGGTCCACAGATGGACGGTTGGAATCACCTGGACGGACAGCGTCGGACGCTGTGCAGCGGACGCTGTAACAGCGTGCGTTCGAGATCTTTCTCTCTCTTTTTTTTATTAACGTGCGTGGCACGTGCATGATGAGTGCACGCTGACGGACAAGTGGGGTCCACCCGAGATGGCCCAACAATGGACGGCATGGATGAAAACCAGCGGACAGCGTCCGCTCGCTGCCGCGTCGTCGAACGAAGAAGAAGAAGAAAATCACTTCTAACTCGCGGTCAACGCGGGTTGACCGATGATTTGTGGTGCCCGCGGTGCACGTGGGTCCCACCGTGATGTATATGTAAAATCCACTCCAATCATCAGGTAGGTCACATAATTTTAGGGTATGACGCCAAAAACGAGACAGTTCCGAAGTTAGATGGCCCACTTATGGCCCGATTTCTGATTAGGCCATTTGTAGGATGATCCGAGGGCTAAAATTTGACGTGTATGGTTAGATCGTGCCCTAAAACTAGTATATAAAGTTTTGCGTGAAACTGATTTCCAGAAATCATAAAACTGCAATTGGTCCTATAACTTAAGTTTAACTAATGGTACTTTCCTAATACTTGTAGATTTATGAGTTTTGCGAAGTCTACCACTTCCATGCTATCCAAGAATTCATGTTGAGCAATTTTAATGAAGGAGCCATACTATAATTTCGTACAGATTATTTAATATTAATTTATCTATATTAAATTTATTTAATTTCTTAAATAATAAACTAATTTATAATTTAGACCATTCTAAAATCCTAAGGTGTTACAACCACACCCGAGCAGGCTCATAAGGCTAAGGAATCACTGGCTTAAGGATATGCCTTGTGATGGACACGATGTACGAGTCTTATTTATGGACAAACATGTGTACAGGGAAATATATGGCGGTTTACATTGCTCGCGTAATTCGAAATCGAAGCGGATGGTTAGATCTTCTATTCTAGTAACGACAAATCATTCTAACGGTCGGTCTGTCGACTTAACTAAGTGCACTAAGTTTTTCAGAGGCCTGACAAGTTGTCTGGACATGTATAAAATGTATACATGTGTGTATGCGTGTGAACAATACAGCTTAGAATTTAAGTTCTCGCGTCTGGACATGCACTCATGTACTTACTCGTGCGTTCGAATTTTCGGGGCATTACAGAAATTCCTTGAGCATTACCTTTGATTTATCAATTATGGTCTGTGCCCACACTTATGTTCACATTTATTTGGGACCAAAACAAGTGATTTTGCCCAAGGAGAGGAAGGAATTAACATAAGAGTTGGAAAATCTCATAGTTTGGAAAAACTTTTCGACGATCAGTTCAACTCGGGTATGTCGTTGTTTGTAGAGTCTAAGTAAAAGCCTGAATTACTAATCTACTATAAATTGACATAACCATCATGAATATTTTACCTGTCTTTGGTGTTTTAGTCTAATGTTGGTATTTTAAAATTTTCGAACGGTTTAGATTTGGCAAAAACTCTCTTTTAAAAGGCGCTACTTTTTGGAAATGCCAAAAAGTCTTGGAGTGAAAAATCAAAATCTTTATTATTGAGAATTTGATTTTCTAGTATTTTTTATTAAATCCAAATGTAGGGGTTGTTGATGCTGAAAATTAGTCAACAGACAAGATGAGGTGACCTCCAACTGGTCAGCAGATGAGTACAACTGATCTCCTGTAGGTGTGCGGTCTGGATCTGAGCTGAAGGCTCCTTAGATCCTGCAGAACACAAAGGAAAGCAAAAGAAGAGGGGGTGGCAGGGATCCAGCCGTTAACCCTCCGATGCCTAAGTTAGTTGGATTCTAAAAATGACAAATATCTCTCTTATGATCAGTTGTTGTGTCGTACCTTGATAATGAAGAGGACGCATCAATTTATAGACTTAGGTTGCAGAGTTGTATTCCCTTTTTGCAGCCGTGATGTTTGTAGAGGAAATCTCGAATCTCTGAGATTTCCTAAGCTGTCCCGTGATCTTTGGAGATTTTTGACGAATTGGTTAGAGATTTTCCGGATTCTTTTCCTCTTATTACGCGCAAACTTAAGAAAATTGCGGTAACGGAACCAACTCGTTAAAATGAAAGAGGTCAACCTTATGAGGTCGTTTAGAAGGATCGCCTCTTCATTCTAGGCTAGGTCGAACAGACTTGTCGACCTGTTTTCGGGTCGTGCTGTCTGACCTCAAGTCGGATCTGGGCTGAACAGGCTAATCCAGATCTATCCTGAGGTCAGCTCGTATTCTTCTCACAACAGAAGTCCCCCCACTCCCGAGTCTAGCTCGTCTGTCTCGGGAGTAGCTTAATAAAGAAGATACAACGATCCGGATGCCTTTGGCTTTAAATAGCTGTAACGTCGTCATCTCGATGGGCGGGAAGGCGGCGTTTAATGCGTTGTTCAAAAAATCGAGGCACCATAATCCGTTTATACGGCGTATCAGTGCTTAACCGGATATTATCGAACAGGGGGGCGCCACGTGTTCAGAATAGTGCGTTACTTTTTGTACGCTCTAACTGGGGGCTGCCACGCGGAGTCATTTCATTAAATGCAAGAGAATCTTTTGAGTATAAAACTCGAAACTTAGCGAATATCAGAAAAATCTTTTTCTTTTCGGATTTTCCTTCCCGGAGTCTTCTTCTCCCTTCTCTGATTCTCCTCATCAGGCCAGTATACTAGCGTCTGGGATACGCTCTTTCTAACCTCAGAAGATCCTCTTTTCTTCATAATATCTTCCATTTGACCATGTCGGAGACTTCCTGTTCTGATGCAATACCCATGGTGAGGTTTGGGGATTCCGAGTCGAACCCACCTCTGATAGAGCCTCAGGAGATGGAACCAGGGAATCCCATTCCAGGACAGCTGATCCTGTGAATGATGAAGGACTTGATGTTCCTGAGCCGGAAGTTGGAAACGAAACGGGTCACAAAGATTCTTTCGAGCTGGATAACGTAGTCTCGCAAATTACCCAGGAAGAACTGGATGCTACGAGGAGAACGTTTGGAATTCCTGAATCCGTAAGGCTTAGGGTCCCGGATCGAGCTGATAGGCCGAGCCGACCTTGCCGGGGGGAGACCGTCATCTCTCTTATGCATTTAGAGGACGAGCTAAGGTTGCCTCTGCACCCCTTTGTGTGAGAGGTTCTTAATACCTTAGGTCTCTCACCAAGCCAGCTGCAACCCAATGGCTGGAGGTGTATGGTGGGATGCTACATCTTGTGGCAAAGAGTAGGGAATAAAGAACTGACTTCGAACGAGCTCTTTTCTATGTATAGCCTTAAGTCTCTGGGAGGTCAGGGACTTTATTACTTCTCTTCTCACCCGGGTCAGGGTGGCTGGATAGTGACCGGCCTGCCATCTTCCACAAGAACTTGAAAGAGGAAATGGTTCTTTGCATCGAGGGACTGGGAGGCTTCACCGGATGAGCTTCACCCTCTGGAGTACAGGGTTCGAGCTGACTTTGCTCTGCCAGGTCGAGCTGCACCCAGATCTTCTTGAGCCTCTAACACTTTTTATCTCCGCTTTCAGTTTTAATTCTGACGTGCGTCTCTTCATCTGTGCAGCTTCAGTGGCCATTAGGGTAGCCCTTTCTGCAGTGCAAGAGAGGTAGATTTGAGCTGCCCGAGCCTGTTCCCTTGAAGAGAGGAATTTTCGTAATTTAATAACTGTAGATTCCGTCTTTGAGTCAGGTCAGCTCATGAGTAGGACAATCTTGTTGCACATGTTTTATACGTCGCTGTTCCACACATCCTTCCTCCTGACATGTTTCTCTATATTTTGGACAGGTATGGCACCAAAGGCGGTTTCAAAGTCCCGCAAAATTCCCGCCAAGATTCTTGATCGTTGACAGAGCTCTGTGGAGCCCCCGAGCAAAAGGGTGGCCACAGAGACTCAGAGGCAACAACGGTTGCCTCAGTCGTTCGTATGCGGGTCTGGGTAGCCTCTGGGTACATCCACGGCAAGGGCTGAGCCTTTAACAGCCAGATCTCCTGTTGTTAAGGTTCCGGTTGTCAATGTGCCGGATACCTCGGATTCCCGGGTCGAACCGTCTGCGAGTCAACCCGTAACCCGTGCCGGTTCGTCTGGCACTCCCATTGAATCTACTGAAGCAGGGCCTGCCCGAACCCCTGTTGAAGTTGGGTAGTCGCGTCCCCCTCAAGCTCCTCGGACTACCCACACTACGGCTGCTCGTGGTACTGAGCCGCGAGAAGACCAGGTTGACATGCCTCCGATCACGGAGCAGTTTACGACCTGGATGGATGGTGTTGACGCGTACATGCGTGTCAACCACAGCATTCCCCAGGATTTGAGTTCGCTTGCGACGTCAGATCCTGATCAGATGGTGGGAGTAACAATTAAGAGCAGTCTTAGGATGAGCAGACTGCCTCTTTTTTTACTTACGCACTTTGCTGTCACATTACTAACCGTTGTAACGTACTTTTGCAGGACTCGGCCTTGTTGGTAATGATCCGTCAGAAGATGGCCGAACGAACTCACCAGATGCAGAAGGCTCTGGTCGCAGTGTCCTCTTGGAAGACCAAGGCTGAAGCCATGAAAGCTGAGTTGAAGAGAAGACTGTCTGAGTTGGCGACGGCCCAGTCGAAATTGAAAACCGCCCAGTCCGAGCTGAAGGTGGCACAATCCGAGCTGGAGGTGTCCCAGGCGCAGGTTCAGTCTCTCGAGGAGGCGCTGAGAGAGTCTTCGGCCAAGGCTCAATCGGATGAAAATAAGGTCGAATCGCTCGAGGCTGCTCTCAAGACGGCCGAGGAGGAGAAAGTGGACCTGGCCAAACTCTTGAAGGAGATCCAGCTTAAATCTTTTACTGACGTCAAAGGTGTGGAAGCTAAACTGGAGAAACTGAATGCGATCTCTAAAGAGCTGTATAATCATGGCTTCCGGGACTGCAGGCATCTTGTCCTTAAACACTTTCCCGATCTCGACCTTACTCCTGTAGACGACGACGAAGACGAGGACGAGGTCGTGGGGAAGGACCTTCCAAAGGGTTTGCTGCTCAGTCTGAGGGTGCTGGAACCGGCCCATCTGATGCCACCAAGGACTAAAGCATTTTTTTTTAATGTACAAAAATTTTATTTCAATACAAGCCCTTCCGAGGCGCATTTTGGCAATTTACTCGTAGCATTCATTTTATTTTATGTGTGAATAAATCAGAGATATCCTTTAGCAACCTTTGTAATCAGGTCAGCTCGGTAACACGAATCCGATCATTATATTGGAGTAAGCGACTTGACCTGAGGTCGAGATAGTATAGTAACCAGCTCGGAACGTTAATGCTACTAGGCCGATCTGTTGCTATAAGTCGGAATGTCACTGTTGCTCCATGCGGCTTTTATCAAATGTAACCGTGTGATTTCATGATCGCGATTAGGTTGCTTCGGTTATGAGCGAGTTAGGTGTTAACACAACGCCTTTGAAGCAATTTTATTGAATCAACGTCTTGGAATACATACTTTGTATAAGGCCCTGCCCGTTCATGGATAGTAGATTTTCAGATGATTAGCGTTCCACGGATGGGAAAGGGGTCTACCCTCCATGCTTTCGAGCCAATAAGTACCAGACGACGTGAGCTGAGCACTCTATATGGCCTTTCCCAGTTGGGGCTGAAGACGCCGGTTTTCTCTTTGGTACTGACTTTTTTAAGGACTAGGTCACCAGCTCGAAACCGTCGTTCTTTTACTCGGGAGTTGTAGTACCGCCTAACTCTTTGCTGATATGCCGCCATTCGTACTTGGGATGCCTCTCTTACTTCATTGAGCAGGTCCAGGTTCGTCCGCAGCTGCTCTTCGTTTTGATCGAGTCGGTGTTGGCTTGTCCTGCTTGTGGGCATTCCGACTTCTACTGGCACGACGGCTTCGGCTCCAAAAGCTAAAGAGAAAGGTGTTTTCCCTGTTGTGGACCAAGCCTTGGTCCGGTAGTCCTAGAGTACTCCGGGAAGTTCGTCTGCCCAAGTACCCTTTTTTCTCCGAGCTTCATTTTGAGGTGGTTCTTGCTGATCTTGTTAATTGCCTCGACCTGGCCATTGGCTTGCGGGTGGTGAGGAGAAGAATACACGTTTTTAATGCCCAAACCTTTACAGAAATTATGAAATCTTTCGTTGTCGAACTGTCGCCCATTGTCTGTGATTATTGTATTCGGGATCCCAAATCGACACACAATCGCTTTCCAAATGAAATCTATCATTTTCTTTTCTGTAATGGTAGCTAATGATTCCGCTTCCGCCCATTTTGTGAAGTAGTCGACGGCGACGATTGAGTATTTTACCTGCCCTTTCCCGGTCGGAAGAGGATCAATGATATCGACTCCCCATTGAGCAAACGGCCACGGTCCGGACATGGGAGTGAGCTCTTCGGGTGGCAGGTGAGGAATGGGAGTGAATCGTTGGCATCTATCACATTTTTTAACGATCTCCCAGGCGTCCTGCTGAATGGTGGGCTAATAATACCCCTGTCGGATTACTTTCTGCGCAAGTGCTCGGGCCCCGGAATGATTCCCGCAGCAACCAAAATGGATTTCACATAACACATAATCGGCTTCTTCAGGTCCCAAACAGTGTAGACACAGGAGGGAGAACCCCCTTTTGTAGAGGACCCCGTCGATCAAAGTATACCGAGCTGATCTATAGCGGATGCGCTGAGCTTCTTTTTGGCCAGTGGGCAATTCACCTGTTTGTAAAAACTGGATTATGGGATCTTTCCAACTTGGTGTTGTCGAAACCGGATAAACTTCAGTGAGCTCGTTCGACGATATGCTTCTTTGCGGGAGGAACTCGATGGGTACCGTCCTACTTAACTCGTCGTCTGCTGACGATGCTAGCTTCGCGAGAGAGTCCGCATTCATATTTTCGTCCCTCGGGATCTGAATAATTTCGTATTGATCGAAACGCGATAGTAGCTCTTGAGTTTTCGCCAGATATGCGGACATTTTCCTCCCTTTTGCTTGATATTCTGCGGTCACTTGTCCGACCACCAGTTGAGAGTTGCTGTGTATCCTTATGGACCGGATTCCTATTTCAGAGGCGAGGCGGAGGCCGGCCAAGAGGGCTTCATACTCAGCCTCATTGTTTGAAGCTCGGAATCCAAACCGGAGAGCATATTGAATTTGGGCTCCGTCTGGTGAGGACAAGACGAGACCAGCTCCGCTGCCTTATGAATTGGAAGATCCATCAACGTGCAATAACTAAACTGGTGTGTCGCGATTATTCTCTGGAGGTTGGTCGGATTTGTTGTTGCCCTGAATTTCGTGGGGTTTGGTTAGCTCGATGATGAAGTCAGCCACGGCTTGGCCTTTGATTACAGCTCGAGGTCGGTATTGTATGTCGAATTCACCGAGCTCAATGGTCCATTTGACAAGACGACCTGAGGTTTCCAGGTTTTCCAGCACCTGCCGCAGCGGTTGATTGGTCAGTACAGCTATCGGGTGTGCTTGAAAGTATGGCCTCAACTTTCGGGCTGAGGTGATTAATGCCAAAGCCAGCTTTTCTATTTTCGGATATCGTGTTTTCGAGTCGAGTAGAGCTTTGCTGACGTAGTAAACGGGTCTTTGTATTCCTTTGTCGTCCCGGACTAGTATCGAGCTGACCGCTGCTGGTGAAACTGCTAAGTACAAGAGTAGTTCTTCTTTATGCACCGGTTTGGACAGTAGGGGTAGAGAGCCGAGGTAGGCTTTTAGCTCGACAAAAGCTTGCTCGCATTCCGAAGTCCAAGTCATCTCCTTGCATTTACGCAGCTGCTTGAAGAAGGGAAGACATCGATCCGTAGCTTTTGAGACGAACCTGTTGAGTGCTGCGATTCTCCCTGTGAGGCGCTGATCTCTTTCACTGTGCGAGGTGAGACCATGTCCAGAAGGGCTTGTATTTTTTCGGGGTTGGCCTCAATTCCTCGCTGGTTTACCATGAAGCCAAGGAATTTTCCCGAGCTTACTCCAAAAGCGCATTTGCTAGGGTTGAGCTTCATTCAATACTTCCTCAATATCTTGAACACAGTGCAAAGGTCGTAGACATGGTCTTCCGACCGCTTGCTTTTGACGAGCATGTCGTCCACGTATACTTCCATAGTCCTACTAAGTTGATCTGCGAACATCTTGTTTACCAGTCGTTAGTAGGTTGCTCCGACGTTTTTGAGCCTGAAAGGCATGACTTTATAACAGTAGAAACCCCGATCTGTAGTGAACGCTGTCTTTTGCCTATCGGGAGCATACATCTGGATCTGGTTATATCCAGAGTAGGCGTCCATAAAGCTGAGGAGCTTGTGCCCAGCAGTTGCGTCAACGAGCTGATCTATCCTTGGCAGAGGGAAGATGTCTTTAGGACAGGCTTTGTTCAGGTCAGTGTAGTCCACACAGACCCTCCATTTCCCATTGGTCTTTTTTACGAGGACGACGTTTGCCAGCCATTCTGGATAACATATTTCTTGGACGAATCCCGCCTTGTGCAATTTATGTACTTCTTCTTCGATTATCATGTATCTTTCCATGTTGAAAGAGCGCCTTTTTTTGACGGACTGGTCTGGTGGTTGGGTAAACGTTTAGCCGGTGGACCATTATCTCCGGGCAGATTCCAGGCATCTCTTCATGGGACCATGCAAAAACATCTACATACTCCTTCAAAAAGGTGGTCAGGCTTTCTCGTACCTTGTCTTTCAAACATGACCCGATCTTGATAATCCTGGTCGGATCGGTCTTCGACAAGGGAATGTCAACCAACTCTTCGGCGGGTGACCCGCGCTCTTTCTCTTCTTCTCTTGGGTCCAAGGAGGACGCGTGAGAGACGGTTGATACCGCGCCTTTCCTTTTCCCTCGTAGGGAAAGCTCGTAGCAACGACGGGCTTCCTGCTGATCTCCTCTGACCACGCCGATTCCTTCGTCAGTTTCGAACTTCATTGCTAGGTGATAGATGGAAACGGCGGCTTTGAGAGCTCGCAGGATAGGGCAGCCGACGATGGCGTTATAGGCAGATGGGGTATCTACGACAAGGAAATCAACCATAATTATTTTCTGGTTAGGTTCTTCCCCGGCGGTAACTGGCAAAGTTATCTCTCCTTCAGGCATAATGTTGTCCCCTGTAAATCCGGTCAATGCTGTCTTGACCGGCCTCAACCTGGATCGGTCGATCTTCATTTTCTCAAAAGCTGAGGTGTACAAGATGTCAGCCGAGCTCCCTATGTCAACCATCATCCTGTGGAGTCTCTTGTTGGCGACCAACATCGAAACGATAAGGGAGTTGTCATGTGGGTGTACGATCCCTCGGGCGTCCTCTTCGGTAAACGTTATTGCTCGCTAGGTCACCTTTGCGACCTTTGTAGGTCGGCTGGTGATGTTCACCGAGGGCCCCGGTTGGAATGTTCTTCCTTACCGTACATAGTTTTTACGGGAGTTCCTGGAATCTCCAGTGGTCGGCCCTCCGAAGATCATGTGGATTTCTTCCACAGGATTATTACCCTGTTCCTCAGTCAGGTCTGCAGCTCGACCTTCGTCCCTCCGGCTGTCCGAACGCTGAGCGATGTTGTCTTTCAAAAATCCCTGCTGGATGAGGGCCTCTATTGTCGCTTTAAATCAAAGCAATCCATAGTGTTGTGACCGTGGTCTTTATGATATAAACAGTATCTTGATTTCGACCTTCTATTGGGGTCGGTCTTTATCTTCGCGGGCCGTTCGAAGGTGTGCTTGCTTTTTTCTGCTAAGTACACATGTTCGATGGTTTTGTTGAGCGGCGTGTATTTTTCGAAACGTGGCGTTGGGAATTTCGTTCCTCGGGTAGATCCGTTCTGGGCTGGCGACCTTAGTTCTGATCTGTGTCTTTTTGAGCTGCCGCTATCCTGACGATCTTTATTCTTGGCCGATGGTCGATGAGCGTTGATATGCTTGGCTGCCCGATCCAAAAATTCGGCCAGGATTGAGGTGGCTCTTCCCCGACAAACCAAAGGAATTTTCGGTCACGTAGTCCCCCGATCATGGTGTGTAACAGTACGTCTTGTGAGAGATTTTCGATTTGTACGGCTTCGAAGTTAAAATGCGCGAGGTAGTCCTTCAACGACTCCTCCTCTTTCTGCTTGATTGCGACAAGGTGAGTTGAATGCTTCCTCGGGTCGGTGCTTCCGATGAACTGAGTAGCGAAGGCCCTGCTCAATTGGGAGAACAAGCTGATTGTCCTTGGTTTCAAATTGCGAAACCAAGTCCATGCTGAACTCGTCAAGGACAACGGAAAAGCCTTACACATAATGTGTCTGTTGGCTCCGAGGAGGTCCATTCGGACTTTGAAATTTTCTAAGTGCTCTGCCGGATCTCCTATCCCCGAATATTGCTTCAACTGAGGAACTTTAAATCCTTTGGGAAGGGGCTCTTCACGAATCTCGTCGGTGAACGGTGATTCAGATGAGTCGACCAGTGCGTCCACTGCGATTGGTGCTCAGGCTCACTGTGCTCTTTGGATATCGTCCATTTGTTCCCGGAGTTCTTTCAGCTCGGCCTCCAGCGGGCTTAAGTTGTCGTCTACCCGGTCTTTGGCTTCACGATCGGCCCGTTCATGCTCGAGACGAGCCGTCCTCCGTTCCTCGAGCTTATGCCGTAGATCGTTGGCAGGCAAGTCTGTTGCTGGTTGAGACCTTGCTCCGGTTGATTGGCTGGCAGCATCGTTTTCTTCGACTGGAGTGGGGTGTCGAGAACGTTGTGACGCCCGAGTTTGGTGAGAGTGCTGGGATTGTTGAGGCTGGGGGTGAGTATGTCGAGGTCCTTTATGGTCTCTGTTATTTAAAATTGTCGGGTGGACCAAACCAGTTAACAGAGCCTTGATTTCGTCCAGCCTCTGGTCCACGTAGCCGAATCGTTCGTCAACGCCTCCTAGCTTTTGGGTAACTCCTCCCACTTGTTCTTCGAGAAGGGATAATCTGATTCCTCGATTGCGAGGCCTCTGTTGTCCCCCTTGCTGAGCAAAACGAGGAGAGTTCCCATCGAGCTGGATGGCAGGGGTGTTGGGAAACGATCCTTCGTCTTCGGAGATTTAATCGTCCTAAGGTCCGGCGATTGCGGGTGCCTTCCCTTTATATTTTCTCTTTCCAGCCATGAAAATGTTGAGATTGTCTTGAGCGATTGGGCGAGAACATGGACTTCCTAGTTAAAGGAAGAAAAAGCGAGTTCCCACAGACGGCGCCAATCTATTGATGCTGAAAATTAGTCAACAGACGAGATGAGGTGACCTCCAACTGGTCAGCAGATGAGTACAACTGATCTCCTGTAGGTGTGCGGTCTGGATCTGAGCTGAAGGCTCCTTAGATCCTGCAGAACACAAAGGAAAGCAAAAGAAGAGGGGGTGGCAGGGATCCAGCCGTTAACCCTCCGATGCCTAAGTTAGTTGGATTCTAAAAATGACAAATATCTCTCTTATGATCAGTTGTTGTGTCGAACCTTGATAATGAAGAGGACGCATCAATTTATAGACTTAGGTTGCAGAGTTGTATTCCCTTTTTGCAGTCGTGATGTTTGTAGAGGAAATCTCGGATCTCTGAGATTTCCTGAGTTATCCCGTGATCTTTGGAGATTTTTGACGAATTGGTTAGAGATTTTCTGGATTCTTTTCCTCTTATTATGCGCAAACTTAAGAAAATTACGGTAACGGAACCAACTCATTAAAATGAAAGAGGTCAGCCTTATGAGGTCGTTTAGAGGGATTGCCTCTTCATTCTAGGCTAGGTCGAACAGACTTGTCAACCTGTTTTCGGGTCGTGCTGTCTGACCTCAGGTCGGATCTGGGCTGAACAGGCTAATCCAAATCTATCCTGAGGTCAGCTCGTATTCTTCTCACAACAGGGGTACTTCCTTATTTACATAAAATAACTTAAAGTAAATAGAAACATAAAAATAAACATAACATTTACTTAAATATTATTTCATATAAATAAGCAGACACTGCCTAGGGGGTCGGTGGAACTGGGTAGACAGAAAATTTATGAACAACAAGCTTCGGTGCACCGAAGATAACCTTCGTGGAACTGAATGAGGCCTTCGGTAGCGAAACGACCAGAAAGATCATACCAAAGGGGGTTTGAAACAGTGGCTTCGGTGCACCGAAGGAGATCTCCGGCGCACCGAAGGTTTGTCCAACAGGCTTCAGCCCAAGCCGAAGTACTCTATCTAAATGCGATTTTTTGAAGTTTTTAGACTTCGACGCACCAAACCGGACGGGTTTTATTTTTAAAACCCATTCGAACTTCTGTCTCTCTCTCATTTCTTTCTTCTCTTTTCTACCATACGCAACTATAAACCGTTTTAACCCTCCTCCTATCTTCCAAAACCTCTCATCTCGTTCAAATCCTCCACAAGGCTCTTGAGATTCTTGGATTTCTAGATTTTTTCGGCCTCTACGATGGATTTCTCATCTTCCACGACCAAGATCCATCGATTTTGGGTTTGATTCTTCACCCTTTGCTAGGTAAGAGGTCTCTAACCTTGTTTAAGGGATTTTCCCCAACTTTCTTATGCCTTAGAGTCATTAGGGTTGGAAATCTCCTTTTGTTTCCGTCGTTTCTAGCAAACCCTAACTCTAAGGATTGTTCATGTTAGGTCTTGGACCTCTATTAGTCGTTGGGAGCAGCGCACGCTATTGCCAGAGCCGTAACCGAGCTCAACTCCGTTGGGATTTCGGCAGTGTGCCGAATTTGGGCCCCAATTCGTTAAATCGATTTGGGGTTTTTTCAAATCCAAGGTATCTAAACCCTAAACCCTAATTAGACCTTTGATTAGAATAAATCATAAGTCATTAACGCTAAAATTGTGATGTATTGTAGGTATTTGAGGTTTTTCCCAAAACTCCGACACTAGGGTCATATTTGGATCGCTCAGGCCTCATCCGAATCGAGCAATTTCGACTCTAAGGTGAAGATCTACCCTCAAGCTTTTCTCAGTAAATTTTAGTTAGTAATTATTGTTTCGTTGATAACATGCTCGATGAAATGCCTGAATGATATAAATTTACAATATTGTAATGTATCTATGCTTGTGGATGTATGCGACGCTTTATATCATCCGGGTCCTTTGGATCGGTTGGACCATGTGTTTGGGTATATATATAATTAAGTAATTGATAATCTAAATTATTTTTATAATGGATTAAGTATTGCTTTGGATTAAGCTTTGACAACCGTATGATCTAGTGTACTGTCTGCCACTAGGTTAGTAGTCACAGACTTATTCGATCGACTAAACGGGACACGGTCGACCAATGGTGGCCATTGTTGGTTTGTCGCCATCCACTTGGATCCATCGAATAAGTCACATTGAGAGTTAGTCATTCTTGTATTTGATTGTTGAATAACACTCTATGGAATCTGGAATATTATCGTTCCCATTGTGAATAGTTCACTCAAAACCGTACTGCGACTCGATGCACCAAGTCTCATAAACCAGACATGGTAGTATGAGACACCGTGTTTGATTTGTCGGCCTATGCTAGAGTGGTGCCTCCCCGTAGTGACCAATGAGCATTGATAAAGATGATAGATTGTTGTTCGAATGGCCCTTGTGACAAATGTGACTGTGAACACTTGCCTCTCCGCGCTCCCGAATTCTCCCTTCCTTTCGGAAAAGAGGGTGTGCATACGCACGAATCGCCGTTTGTGCCACTGGCTTGCCTCATTCTCGAGGGCTTTTTATCGGTTGTCGTATTAAACTGGATATGTTTGTATGAGTTCGTATAAGACCAGAGTCGCCACTAGCTAGTTAATTCGAATCTACAGTCAGCTAGACCCCGTAGAAACGTTAGAGAAGTGAATCCGAAGATTCCTTCCTCTAAAATGACTCCTTTTGATCTACGGCCAGAGATTCGAGGTAATGGATCACGGTTACAAGGTGGAAAGATGTTAGGCACCCCACACTGCCTGTACCGAAGTATGGTCTCTACTTCACAGAATCGAACTAGTACTTGAAAGTCTGATTTAATCCTCGTACATTCTCATAAATGATATGATGCATGAATGCAGGTCTGAACAGTAAGAGTTTCTGATGGGCAGGTTTCCATTAACAGGCAAGCCCAAAGCATACACTCGAACTGACAGGTACTTTATGCGAGATGCATGCTGTGTATTTGAGTAATCAAAGTGCTTATAGTGACATGATAAGCAGGGGGGTTGAAAGAAAAGTAAATGTTGCACTTATACTAGATGCGAATGAGATGATGCTGGTAAAAGAGTAGCTGAATGGACGGAGGTGTCGCAAGGGTTTGCTTCGAGTGGCTAGATCAGGACTTAAGTAGCTTGGGAGACTTGGACCAGGGTCAGACTGGGCTGGACTAGGGCTAGACTCTTCTCACTCGGGCTCTCCTTGGTGGAGGAATGGGCTAAAGGGATGGAGGTGGACTCGGAACTCTCGGGCTGAAGAGAGGGGAAGTGAATGTTGTGAATGAGAAGGGGCGGGGGTATTTATAGCTGCTAGCAGTGGCAGCTCGTGTAATTAGGCTTGGGCGGCCCTTAGGGTGCCGCCTGTACGGCTTCGGAGCGTACGGGCTCTGAACCTGAAGCAGAAAAGCCCGAGGTTCGGAGTCCAGACCTGCTCTGAAGCTGTGGTTCGGAACCAAGTGAGTCGAGTGGGTTTGGAAGATGGGTTGACACGGTGAGTTGACTCGGTGATTGGGCTGGACTAACCCAGTGAGTTGACTTTTTTATTTGACTCAACGGGTTGACTCACCAGGTTTGACTTTTTTGAGATTTTTTTACTAGTTTTTCTTATGAGGGGTTTTTCGGGCTGATGTTTAGGGGTGAGTTGACTGGGTTCAGGCTTGAGCTGGGCTATGGATTGGGGCTTACAAGAGTGAGTTTGGGTCAGTTTGGTCATGGAATTTGGGGGTATGGTCCTCCATTCATTCAGCTATCTCTACCGACATTGTAGCTGAAGGTGGGGTGTCTACAGTGACCCTAGCCAATGTTTGCGTGCCTATGCACCGTTCGAACGACCCAGGCGTGGATTGGATTAATTTCGAGTGAAACGTCCGCACCTCTAAATAAATTAATCATATTTAATACTGGGGTGATGAGCCATTCCGCTTGGTTCGGGCGTGGCTGACGTGTTACGGCTAGACTACGCTTTCATGGGTGTATAACCCAAACCTTGGATCAAAGGATTACTGACGATGATTGGCGACGTATTGCAGGGAGTCAGATGGTCCCAGTTAGACTTTATGATACAATGACGGTATTCTGGCTTCACCAATTTACTAAATGAATTGGACTAATAAACACTTTAATTAATCATGCATACATAACATTGCATTTGAGGGGGACTCGTGTGGCCTGGTTGCTTGATGTGGCATCAGCTACCTTGAGCACTTCATGTCATTTCTGTGTCATCCAGGATATATACTCAGTCATGACTTACGACCTACTGAACAGGTAGACTGTGGATTCCGATACCAGTCGGTAGGGTCAGGGCTTTGTCTGGAACATGCATTGTGTGCGAAATCATGACATTCATGCATTAAACCAACTAGTCTAGGATGATGTATAATTTGTATGTGGTCATTACCTAAACTTGATTGATTTGATAACATGCTTAAGGTTAATGCACTTATATGAACATGTTTATAATTTAAGTATCTCGAGTATAATATTATGGTTATTTCTTCACTATGTTGGCATTTTGACGCCTTCTATTCGACATATGCAGATAACCCAGGAATAGAACCAGATGATGGTGCGCTCGGGGCGCCCTTGTAGTCTTTTAGCTTCGTCACTTTTGGTAGTTGTATTTTTCTCTTCCTATTGCATCTATTGTGATTCATATAATTCTCATATGGGCTTACACTGCATTTGAATTGTACATCTAGGGTGTTAACCCTATATTTTTTTATTTAGTTACCTCTTCTTTGCTTATGATCTGCTAATTGAAATGCGTTACTCTGATTATTTGTAAATGGAACGAATATAAATCTAATTAGGACACACGTGGGTGCATTTTTTCACGTGTGGCATTTCTAAACTAGCATTTTATTAAGCTAACACCCAGGAACTCGTGATTGGAGTCTCCGCACTTGGGTGCCGATTTTCGGGGCGTTACACTTCCTATCAAGCATAAGATCACCACGATCTGACCCGTAACTAGGGAGTTATGACCTTTTTGTAAGACAATGTAATACATTGTCCAAACCGCAATCGTTATCATGTTCAAATTATAATATAGAGTTTAAGCCTACTTTTGGATGGTCAAACAATATTCAAATGAAGTGATTCCAAATCTATTTAAAATTTTATCGAATTATCTTTCCAATGAGCATAAGATCATCTCGAACCGACCTGTAACGAGTGAGTTATGATTCTTTCTATGAATTAATGTGATGCACAATCCAAACTACACTATAGGCATTGTTTAAATCGTGATCTGAAATTTAGGCTCACTTTTAAGAGGTAAAACGGTCTCCAAATGAGCTGATTCCAAGTCATTTAAAAGCTTATTGAATTATCATTCTAAAGAATACAAAATCACACCCATTTGACCTATAATTAGGGAGTTATAACCATTTTCATAGTACTACACAATACATTATCCAAACTGCACCTACTATTTTGTCCAAATTGTAATTTGGACTTTGAGCCTACTTTTGAAAAGTAAAATGATATTTAAATGAGATTATTCCAAAATCATTTAAAAGTTCATCGAATTATCTTTCCATCAAGCATAAGATCATCCTGATCCAACCAATAACGAAGGAGTTATGCCCATTTCCATAAGAACGCATGATGCACGGTTCAAACCACGATCGTGATTCGTCCAAACAGCATCATGGTCGCAGTTTTTCCAGCATGAAATGGTCCCACGAAAAGGTCATAAGTCCTTCGTTATAAGTCGGATCAAGGTAATCTTATACTCATTGGAAAGATAATTCAATGAACTTTCAAATGGCTTTAGAATCATCTCATTTGAAGACCGTTTGACTTTTTAAAAGTTGGCCCACGATTCAGATCGGGATTTAGGTAAACCCAAATTGCAGTTAAACAATGTATCACGCAGTCCCACAAAAGTGGTCATAACTCTCTTATTACGAGTTGAATCAGGGTGATCTTATGCTCTTTAAAAAGATAATTCGGTGAACTTTTAGATGTCTTTATAATCATCTCATTTGAAAACCGTTTGACCTTTCAAATGTAAGCCCAAACTTTAAATCACAATTTGGGTAAAACTCATATCGTGGCTGGGAGAATGCTCATGCGATCCTATGAAAACGATCATAATTCCCTGGTTATAACTCGAATTAGGGTGATCTTATGGTATTTGGAAAGATAATTTGATGAAATTTCAAATGAATTTAGAATTAGCTCATTTAGAGATTGTTTGACATTTTAAAAGTAGATCTAAAATTGAAGATCATGATTTAGATAATGTCCATATCATGGTTTGGACTATGCATCACATAGTCACATGGAAACAGTCATAACTCACGCATTACAGGTAAGATCGGGGTGATCTTATGCTTGTTGGAAAAGTAATTCAACGAGCTCTCAAATAATTTTAAAATTACCTTATTTATACACCATTTGACCTTTCAAAAGTAGGCCTAGAGTTTAAATTATAATTCGACCAAAACAGCAATCATGGTTTGGACAATGCATCGCATGGTCTAACGAAAATGGTTATAACTCTCTTATTATATGTCGGATAGGGGTAATCTTAATCTCGTTGGAAAGATATTTGACAACCTTTCAAATAGCTTTATATCATCTCATTTGGACATCACCTGACCTTTCAAAAGTTGTCTCAAAGTCCAAATTGTGATTTGGGCAATGTCCAGTTCACAGTTTGGACTATGCATCACGTGGTCCCACATAAACACCCACAACGCACTCATTATATGTTAGATTGAGGTGATCTTGTACCCGCTGGAAAGATAATTTGATGATCTTTCAAATGATTTTGGAATCATCTCATTTGAAGATCATTTTACCTTTTAAAGGTGAGTCCAAAATAGCAATCATAATTTGAACAATGCATTACATGGTCCTATGAAAACACTCATAACTCTCTCATTACAGGTTGGATCGAGGCGATCTTAGGCTTGTTACAAAAATAATTCAAAAAACTTTTGAATAAATTGAGAATCATCTTATTTGGAAACCATTTGACCTTTCAAAAAAAAAGAATTTGCATTAAGAACTATTTTTTCTGGGGTGGGAGTTTCTGCCAGAGAGTTTGCTAGAGAGTAATGATAAAAGAAAGTATAAATGCACAGAAAATTAAAAAAGGTAATTATGGCAATTTTCACTCGGAAAAAAGGCAAACAATGTCCTTCGATGTAGAAAAATAATGTTTTAAAAAGCAATGTTATTGCAGCACTCCCACAAAAGAGTGGGTGTACCTGGGATAAAAACCCAAACCAAATGGCAGACAAAAATAAGAGAGAAAATGCCAAGGTAATCCATGCCGGTAAAACAATATGTACTAAGCGATTCCCATGGTTTGGTAATCCAGATTGTCAATTTGATAGGCCCCACTACAGGTATAGGAAATCTCCAGGACTGGAGGATCCTAACCCTTCAATAGTTTGCCACATGATTAAGATAAAATAATAATAATAATAATAATAAACATCATCAGACTTTAAAGATGCGTTTGGATGGCTAGAATCTTCCAATCCGGATGATTTCCAGGGAATCCCTTCCATGGTGATCAGGCCCATCAAATCAACATCATGTATCACAGGACTTAGGGGCCCACTTGCATGGATCATGTGATCAGGACATACACACCATGATGTCTGCATGAGGATCCAGAACCCCATAATTCATCACCATTCTGATTCGAATTGACCGAGTGAAGATTGAGTTGACCGAGTCTAGGGCCGAGTCTGATATATTCCAAGTCCACAGCACGAGTCAGGCCCAAAAACCAGCCGAGTCGGACTCGGCCAAGTTCTGAGTAAAGTCATCAAATTTTAGAATTATGATAGGGTCCCCATAATTCATTGATTTATCTCTATTGCCAAGATTACATCCCAAAACAAAAGACTAAACCAAGATGGCCCACCTACTTAAAAATCAAACTGTGCATCTAATGATGTCTTGTCTATAAATGACCCACCAAAAAGGAAATCATGTGAGCTGTTTTTTTTTACCGACAGAATAGTTCTCAAATGAGAAAGATATTCCTTTTTTCTTCATAGTAACCAAATGTCTTTTTCTCTTTTCCAAAATTCAAAAGATAATAGAGTGGTGGGTTTGACATTGGAGGAGGGCATGGGTTGGGCATTATTGAGCCCTGAGGACATGTGGGGCCCACAGTTCTGGGTGATCTAAGCCGTTGATCTGATGAGCCCCACAGTGGATGGGGAGACCTAAAAAAACCCAGATAGGAAAATCCTAATAACCCTTTGATCATTGGCAATTTGTCAGTTAAAGTGGACCAATGCTATGCTTTTTTCTAGACTGTCTATTTGTAGGCTACTGATCGAATGGTTAGGATCTTCCACTTAGAGAAATTTTTGCAGCATCCCCCATCCGTGGCCCGCCCAATCGGATCAAGGGTCAAGATACTAAACCATGGGCCCCACATTTACAGAACTGGAAGCCTCATCAAACTATACATTTGTTGAGGCTAAGGACGCCAAAGTTCCACTTGCACTCTAGAAATGTACTATGGGCCACCACATCTGAAAACAAATCCAGCACATTTACATCCCACTAGCCCAATGGCTCAAGGTTTCCAACTCATACTAGTTTTCTGGTTTCCAATCATCTTCAAACAAGGTGTTTGATTGGTCATCTTCTCCACCACCACCCCTCTCTCTATCTCTCTCTCTATCTCTATCTCTACCCTCCTTTTGCCATTGTCTTTCTTGCATCATACTGAGAAACATTCCCATTACTCACAGTAGCAAGCAGACTTACCAAATGGGTCTTCTCACTGTAGCCATAACCCAACTCCTACTCACCTTCCCATTCATTGTTCTTCCCCTCAAAAACCGCCAATTTGATGATTTAAGCATTGACGGATCAGCCCTCCTCTCTTTCAAGAAAACCATAGTCGTCGATCCTCAAAATATGCTTGGAAATTGGAATGGATCGAGCCATGTTTGCAAGTGGAATGGAGTTACGTGCAGTCCGAACAGCGGAAGAGTGACCGGGCTCACACTCCCTGATGGAAATCTCCAAGGAACTATTTCGCCATTTCTGTCTAACCTCACATACCTTGAACGGCTCGATCTTTCAGAAAATTCACTTCAAGGATGCCTTCCCGACGAGATCGGAGCTCTAACTAGATTAGAGGGATTGAGTCTACATTCAAACCAGATTCAATGTGAAATTCCCGAAAGCTTCCGTCAGCTTACAGGACTTCGTTTCATCGACCTCAGAAATAACCAGCTACAAGGCTATCTCCCATCCTCGTTCTTCTACAACTGCACTGAGCTGATGTATATCGACCTTTCTCACAATTCCTTCGTTGGTTTCATTCCTTCACAGATTGGAAACCATCTGACTCATTTGGAAGCTCTCTATCTTTATCAGAACCAATTGAGTGGTAGCATTCCAGCGTCTCTGTCCAATTCCTCTAAGATGGTCAATCTTGATTTGGAGTTCAATTTCCTGACGGGCACATTGCCGTCGGAGATTGTAAGGCATATGTACCAGTTGGAAACATTGCATCTTTCTTATAACAATCTATCGAGTGACGACGGCAATACAAATCTCACCTTATTCTTCACCGCCATTTCGAATTTGACCCACCTGCGGGAGCTTGAGCTGGGCGGTAATCATCTTGGAGGTGAACTTCCATCGATAATGGGCCAGCTGCACGTCAATCTTTCAGAAATACTTCTTCAAGATAATCTCATCCACGGTGCAATCCCGCCAAGTATCTCCAACCTTTTGAATCTAACTCTGTTGAATCTATCAAATAACCGTCTGAATGGAAGCATACCACCACAGATATGGCTTCTAACCAATCTAGAAAGACTGTGCTTATCTAACAATTCACTACATGGTGCAATTCCACCTCCTCCAGGTGTTCTAACTCACTTGGGACTGTTAGACCTGTCAAGAAATAGACTCTCCGGAACCATCCCATCCTCTCTAGCAAGCCTCACTCAACTGAGGAAACTCATCCTCAATGAAAACTTGCTCTCGGGAAGCATCCCAACAAGCCTAGGAAGCTGTACAAGCTTAGAGATCTTAGATTTGTCTCACAACAGGCTGACAGGAAATGTGCCGGCGGAAGTAGCTGGCTTGAGGGGCATTACGATATACTTCAATCTATCTAGCAATTTCCTCGAAGGAAGATTGCCACTGCAGCTCGGTAAAATGTACATCGCTCGTGCAATTGATTTGTCATCAAACAGTTTCAGCGGCAACATCCCACCCAATTTGGACAGCTGCCAAGAAGCTGAGCTGATAAACTTCTCCCACAATTCTCTTCAAGGCCCACTTCCCCAATCCTTGGGCAATCTGATCAGCATCCAGTCCTTGGATCTCTCATGCAATCACTTGTCTGGAGAGATACCAGCATCCCTACAGAATTGTAAGACTCTTGTCCACCTCAATGTCTCATTCAACAACTTGAATGGATCGATACCGAGTGGCAGTCTCTTTGATTCATTAACCATCGAATCAGTTCAAGGAAATCCGCATCTATGCGGGTCATTACCCGGGCTTCAAAGTTGCGGTTCCAAGAAGGGAACCTCCTTCCATTCTCGCAAATCCGTGTACTTGCTTGTTGGTCTTGTGTCTATATCAGCTTTTCTGATCACAATCTGTTGTGTGGTCAGTTTTAGAAAGATCAGACGGCCTTCATTTATAAGAAGCAGGGGTTCAAGCAGGACTGCTCTGGCCTTGAAATTGAGTTACCCAAGAATCACATATAGAGAACTCGTCGAGGCAACAGGAGGATTCGAGCAGAGCTGCTTGATCGGATCCGGCAGCTTTGGACGTGTTTTCAAGGGCCTGCTGAGAGATGGTTCCATAGTTGCTGTCAAAGTTCTACAGCTGCAAGCTGGAAATTCCGTGAAGACTTTCAATCGAGAATGCCAGATTTTGAAGCGAATAAGGCATAGGAACCTGATGAGGATTGTAACGGCCTGCAGTCTTCCGGAATTCAAGGCGTTGGTTCTTCCGTTCATGGCTAATGGAAGCCTCGAAAGCCATCTCTACCCGCAGACACAGAATCCTGGATATTCAGACTTTGGTTTGATCGAACGGGTGAATATCTGTAACGATGTAGCTGAGGGGATGGCATACTTGCACCACCATTCTCCAGTCCAAGTCATCCATTGCGATTTGAAGCCGAGCAACATCCTCCTTAATGACGACATGACCGCCCTTGTATCGGACTTTGGAATTTCTAGATTGATCATGAAGATTGAGGGAAATGGGATGGATGAGAATGCAACAAATTCAACGGCAAACCTGATTTCCGGGTCTATTGGATACATTGCCCCAGGTACCAATTTCAACAAGGCTACATTCAAACTTCGAATTGCTTGTCTTTGAAAATGTCAAGTTTTGGCTGTGTTTGGTCCACTATCTAATTGAATTGCAATAATCATTCAGTGTGAAAAATTGCAGCTGCCTTATTATTCATGTTGAGGGACTTAGATCCAAATGACTTGCAAGGAAAGGAACTGCCATGTGCTAGTTTTCCAATGTGGATACTAAGGGCCTGTTTGGGTGTCACTTAAAATGAGTTCATCTCATTTTAGTTAATGGTAGTCATGTATTAGAGATTGTGATTGTTGGTTATCAATATTATTTTTAATCCTTACCAGAAAGAAATATTATTTCTACCACATAATTACAATTAACTACAATGAAATGAACTCATTTTTAGGTGGCACCCAAACAGACCCTAAGGGAGGTAACTACAATGATTAACTAAAATGAAATGAACTCATTTTTAGGTGAACATTATTGCAATTGACTTCAATAGTGTCCAAACACAGCCTCATGTATGTATGCGCATAAGCAAATACGGATGTCGATTCAACTCCACTGGAAGCACAGGATGCATCATTCCTCCACATCATTTGCTATACACATGCCATGTGTGTATGAAATCTGGACTGCTCATTTGTTAGTCCCCACAAGTGGTTGGCCACTAACCAAAAATTGCATTGTTAGGCCAAGTGGTTGGCCACTAACCAAAAATTGCATTGTTAGGCCAATCATAACCATCTAACCGATATAATCTTTCTGTGTGCATTTGTACATCACCGGTTAGGATTTTCTGTTCAGAATGTTTGGCCGAATGTCTTTGATGAATACATTTATGGCAAACGATGTGGAGGCATTGTAGGCATCATACCAGTTGCTATATGGTATATGTTTACAGTATCTGTGATTCAAGGTCTTTTGCACAGACGAATTAGTCAAAAGCGAATTCTTATTTTGCATATCTGTCGCAAATGTGACAATACTTCAACAGAGTATGGATTGGGAATAAGTGCATCAACAAAGGGAGATGTATACAGCTTCGGCATTTTAGTGCTCGAAATGGTGACAAGAAAGAGACCAACGGATGAGATTTTTGCTGGTGGTCTAAGCTTGCCGAAATGGGTTAAGCGCCATTATCATGGTCAGTTGGAGAAGGTTATTGACTCCTACCTTATAAGAGAGTTGGGAGATCAGAGCCCTGAAGTTAGGAGGATGTGGGAGGTCGCCATCTCTGAGCTAATTGAACTGGGACTTCTTTGCACCCAGGAGGCTCCCTCGACCAGGCCCAGCATGATGGACGCTGCCGATGACTTGGAACGGCTGAAAAAGTATCTTGCTGGTGACACAATTGTGACATTCACGTCGTCCCTTGGGATATCTTCTTCTGTAACCGGAGGTTATGACAGCTAGGTTGTTGGAGATATGATTCACATTTCAGATTTTGAGTTCAATTGGTTTGGACTTCTCAAGATCGTGATCGATGTTGCAATGAGCCTGTTTAACAAGGACCCACAAAGTCTAATCACTGTTAGATTGCAATAGCAATGATGACTTGATTTTGAGTTTAGTGGGCCATTTGTTAGCTCACAAATTATCTGTGATTAGAATTGTTCATAAGGTGGGTCCCTCCCATGGATCATAACCGAGAACTTTTACCCGCCTGATGATCTTAAATGTTCAATCAGTGGCCCGTAAGAGGACAGTTAAAATGAAAATGATCAACATGCACTTCACACATGTCGGGGCAGTATCCATAGATTTGATGGAAAGGATCATTCAGATAGGGAAAGCTGTGGGCTGTGATCCATCCAAGATGGGACCTACCAGATGAGCTGCTCTGGTCACTGACCATGGGCCATCTGTATGGTGGAGATTGGGACAGACTAGCAATTCTCTCCCAGTTCTTTCAAATCTAGCATGGCCGTTGCTGCTCTCTACTGATAGCTATAGATGGAGTCTTTCCTTGTATAGATGATTCTATTTAAATAGAATCTTGTTGAAGACTGGTATCAAATCATCCACCAGATTGATGAAAAGATCATAAAAATGCATTGAAGAAACCGGTTGCTGTGGTGAATTCAATTTTTTAAGATTCTCAAGAGTCGTCTGATTGAGCGACTGTTGGAAAGAGATGGAAGCAACTTCTGCTATTTCTATTTTTCGTATACTCAATTAATGCATTGTTGCATCTCTCTCTCTCTCTCTCTCTCTCTCTCTCTCATTCTTCTTCTTCTTCTTCTTCTTCTTCTTCTGTAATGCAAGAGCCCATGAAAAGAGAACAAGAAAAATATGTACATAATCAGATAAATGAAAAGACTCTGGGTCGTGTTTTTCTAGTAATCGTAACAAGGAAGCAGCCCCCAAATTGCATTATGATTCCTTCATGTCCAAGTTGAAACTAGTGTAGATGCACTTGGAGCCCAGACACTTTATATGAATGCTAAGGACCGAAATTACAATTTGGTTATTTCCACTTTGTTAGACTAACAATTGCAATTAGTTATACTGAATCCAAACACATCCCTTTTCGAAATAACAAACATAAGATGGAAATATAAACAAACATCAAAAACTCAAGAATTGATGTGAAAAATGTTTTGATCATGAATCCAATACAAATCTCTCAACATTTCACTAATTGGAATACACATTACAAGTTTACTTTCTGAGTATGCAATTTACATTCATGGTATGCATTTCGCACCAGAAAGATAGAAAAACCAATCTACAGTAAGGAATTCACACCTTGTACATAATTCATCTCGGAAAGAAACAAAATCTAATCCAACAATCAATTCACCTGCTATGCAACACAAACCCAAAGAGCCCTTCCACAATTTCTGATTAGTCGAGAAGCATGGTGGAAAGAGAATCATATCTGAAAATTCATGATGTGTGGAGGTCCATGGTTGCTGACTGATATAGTTAACTATTTGCATCATCTAAAGCGTATAGCGTAGCATTGCCTGTTCACACAATAAACTCTACCATGAACAATGTGTACTTGTTTAGTGAAATTACAACCCATATAAGAAATCCACTAAGGCTGTGTTTCTATGCACTATTGAATGAATTACGATAATTAGTTCAATAGAGAGGAAATGACTAGTTGGTTTGGCTTTGTTTTTTACAAATAAAAGATATATATATATATATATATATATAGAGAGAGAGAGAGAGAGAGAGAGAGAGAGAGGAGTCTTTATACTCTTTGGATAAGTGCTTTTGGGAATAGTCCCACATTGGAATTAGAGGGATTTTACTCCTTTATATATAGTTCTATGAATGGCTTTTGTATTGGCTCTTGGGTATGGTATGCCAAGCACCACACACGCGTGCCCGCCCGTCGCATCGTGCATGTGTAGAAAAAACTTATAAGGATCATGTTTGACACAGTGCAGCGAGCCCGAGCAGGCACGCACGTGTGTGGTGTTTGGCATACCATACCGAAGAGACAATAAAAAAGCCATTCATATAAAACTATATATGGAGGAGTAAAATCCGTGCTCTAGTTCCAATGTGGGACTATTTCCAAAAGCACTTTTCCAAAGAGTCTAAAAGACTCTCTCTCTCTCTCTCTCTCTCTCTCTCTCTCTCTCTCATTTTTAAAAAACAAAGCCAAACCAATATGACTGGCTTTTCGATTACACTGATATTCACAAGGAAGTAGCCCTCAAATTGCAGTTACATTCTTCCCAACTAGAACTTGAATTTAACATAATTTCAATTTGGAAAGTAATTTGATTCAACAGTGCATCGAAACACTGCACAATCAGATCATGTTTTCCTATATCTCTCATATGTTATGGTAAAACAAATTCTACAGCAAATGGTAAGCCAGAGAAGGAAGTTGGGTCCTTTCTTAATGCACCACAGTGGACTATGTACATGTGATCAAGATCATTGTACTGATGGACCCACCTGTGGAGGTGGGGATGGAAGATCCAGGCCCTTTGATCTTTGACCTATTTTCCATTGATTGTGGACTCTTGATGTTTTTTTTTTTTCCTAAACCTACTTTTTGTAGGCTGATGACCTGAGGGTTAAGGTCTTCCATTCTGGGAGATTTCCAGGGCATCGCCATCATAATGGGGATAATGGGGCTAGATCAACTGTTTCAATTCAAAGAGTATGGGTCCCAGTCCCACTCTCATAACTCAATAATTCTTCTTTATAACAGAAGATAAAAATCGATAGGATGGGCACCTAGGAATAAACCATGGCATCAGTCGGTAACCAATCAAACAAAGCAAAATTCAAGTCATGACAGGACATAGACATACATCCGTGACAGAGGCCATTGGAATTCATCCATTGAAGACCTCTTCTCAGCTTCTTTACTTCTCAGCTGGGATTCTATCGATTCGAGCTGTTCACGTATCTTCCCCAACAACTTTAATTCCTCATTCCCTCTGTCAGAAGCTTCCTGCTTCAGAATCCGACTCTCGTCCTCGAGTAGCTGCAAACGTTTATTGAGCTGCTGAAATTCAACTTGAGATGGAGAAAGCACAATTCCAGAATCCACAAGAGCCCAATCTACCGTAATCCCATTTCGTTTCATGCACGATTCGCTAAGATGAGGTGCACATATCAACACCTTCTTCTTCTGCTGCTTTCCATCTTCAAAATAGTATTCCAGAGTTCCCTTTGATGCTAAATCCTCCTTCCCAAGCCGATTCTCAGCTTCCAATATCAACCCCTGTGCGACTTCCTTCTTCGGTTTAAGAAATTCACGACATTCATGGTTTTTTGGGATTTCAATGATATCACGAATGCTCATGGACTGGATTGAATTTCCATTTACTTCACTATACATGATCACATCAAATTCTGACAAATTCAACAAATCTTCAGCTTGAGAACGTGAACACGAGCACATACCTTCACTGTTGAATTTAATAATGCTTCCTCCTGTTAAATTATAGAATGGGCCACATGAACAAGACATCGATCCAGTCCTCGAAGACATGGGGTATGTCGATATTGTCGCTTGAGGCTTCTTATTTTCTGAAACCCATTCTGATTGGTTTTCTCCATCAATGTGTTTACTGTGCAATGATGGATCTTTCCCAATTTCTTCTGAAAGAGAAATGCAATCTTCAATCACAGATTCTTCAGACACATTCCTCATCGATTCATATGCCCGGCTCGAATTTTCATGATTATCTTTCTTACTCGGATGAAAGGTGGATCCAGTTTCACACCGGGCATCAAACTTACAGTCCATGCCATTGTCTTTTTCTCGTCTCAGTGAAAGCGAAGGCCTTCTTTCAAAGCCCCACTTCTCAGGATTCAAGTTTCTATATCTCATTGCAGGCAGAGATGTGTACCTTCTCACAGTTCCATGAACGATCACATTATCCGAGTAAACATCCTCATTGTGAAGAAACGCATTTTCTAAAAGTCCCATTTCTCCAATATTGAGATCAGGAAAACCAATACTCAGCAATTTGTGCCTATAAGCCTGAACTTGGAATTTGAGAGTAGTGATCTCCATTTCCTTCCTAAGTGTGATTTCTTCGAAAACCACCAAAGATTCCTCAACATGTCTCAACTTTTCCTCCGCCATTCTCTTGTATTGACACGCTTCCATCTTCCCCACAGCCTTCTCTTCCTGCAAGCGCAAGATCATGGATAGCGCTTCACTTGCCGCTGTTGCCGAAGCTTCTCTCTCCTCTTCTAGATCAACATAGAGTTTTTGTAAAATGTGATGTTGGGCTCGAAGGGCTTCTTTTAGAGCAGCCACCTCAGTTTCAGCGATTGCAGTACAAGTACTATTTTCAACCACAAAACATCCACTCATGTTTACAAACAAAACGAAGTGCTAGATCTTAAGATCACGAGTTGAAGAATAATTCCTATCAATCTGTATCAAAAGCAGAACCAAAAAGAAGGTATTAAAATCTCACATGCCAAATACCTAAAAATCACAAAAAAATACGTTACATTTGGAAGTAATGCTAAATGGTTTGAGTAATTTGTGTCTGGGACTTCATGAAAAAATAGAATCAGCATTAATCAAGCTTCCATTTCCCCTTTTTTCTGCCTGAAATCGCAAGTGAGGCATGTACCTACATAGTCCTCACACAATTTGAGATTCCTATTACTCCAAGACATCACAAAAACAAACCATGGATCAAATATAGAGAAGAAATCCAACAAAAAAATAAATAAATAATAAAAATCCAAAACACGACAACTTGTGCTGAAAATGTAAAAACTCAATTCCCATAAACGAGCTTCCCGGAAATTAGATTTTTAAAAAATCAAAATTAAGAAAGTAGCTGAAGAACACAGTACTAATTAGTGCATGCATAGTTCTAACTAAAAACTCGTTGATTGTAATCAACCTATGTACTCGAATATTAGATAGTGCTTGATTGTAATCAACCTATGCAATAGCTTATTACATTGTGCCCATGGGAGTTTTATGCTCTCAGTGCCGGTCCCCAGCCCGGATAAAGGAGGGGGGTTGCATCAGGTTGGCAGCCAGCATCAGACTTATGTCTAACATGAATCCGAACAATATTGCATTCCAAAAGGATGTGGATGGAGATAGTAAGAAAAGAGTTGATGATGATGATGATGATGATGATGATTCTTGCTAAAAGAAATGCAAAGTTCATAAATTCTAATTGAAGTGCAAAGGTGAAGATGATGAAGCATTACCTGATAATGTCTGACAGATTCGGAATTGGCGTTTGAAATGAGAATTGGATCGATAAGAATGCATATCAAAATCAAGACATCTTTTTTAAGCAGACCCTCAAAACAGAATTTGCTTCGAACCGATCGGAAAAAATCAATTGACCGAACAAATTCTACTCGAAAACCGAACAACACAAATTCAGCTAACAATAAACAAGACCCACTTCTTAGATTTGCGTAAAGAGCAAGAAAATCAAAACAGACAGCGGAGAAAGAATCCATGATCTTTGTAAATGAAAACCAACTTCCTATACTTGCATAGAAAGAAGATTCCTCATCTTTCAAAAAATATTAAAGAGAAATGCTCCACCGCTTACAAAGCACTTAAACTTCTAGTGCTCCTAGATGCATTTAGACACTTGGACAGTCCAATCCATTTATCTAGACCGTTCATTAGGTTCATGGAACATTTCATGGGCTAGCATGCAAAAATCAAATAATCTGAAAAAAAAAAAAAAAAAAAAACCACCATTTGATCAATGGCTTTTAATACTGGACGGCCAAGATCATTTATAGCAAATAATAGATCAACCAACCATTTATCCATCCATTTATTACAACCCATCATGGTTGCTTATAATTCTAAAGAATCACTTTTTGTTAGGCAGTTAGTTTAACCATCCCATCCATGCCTCGGAAAAAGGATGGCTATAGAAAATAAGAGCAAATCAAGGTGAGATTGATCATCCCATCTATGTGATTTTTGCACTGTAACCCATGAAAGGTATCCTAGATTTAATGGACAGCTCAGATCGATTGATTGGACTGTCTAAGTGTCCCATTGAGAGCAATCAAGCATTTCTCAATATTAAAAACTTAAATAAATAAATAAACCATTGAAAGTCAAAAGTCTAGCTGAGAAAAGGGCCATTGATTTTGTATTATTGCATCTTGGGTCCTTTTAATTATCAATTTTCTTTAATAAGTTTTCAATAGCTGGACATGAGCTTCTCGAGGATCCCTGTTTCAAGGAAGATTCCTAACGGTTTATTATTTATTTATTTTATAATAGAAGAAAACAACCGTTAGATTTCAAACGGTAGCTTAAACTGAAGCGGATTGCATGGTGACGTCACCAAATTCTGTGGGGCCCACCATGATGTACCTGCTATATCCAAACCGTCCATATATTTAGCGAGAACGTTTTAGGGCTTGAGCCCAAAAATGAGACAGATCCAAAGCTCAAGTGGACCGCACAACAGAAAGCAGTGGGAAAATCATTCCCACCTCCTTAGGGCCCACCACGATATTATTTGCCATCCAAACCTGTTCATAAGGTCACACGGATCTGATGAAGGAGGGAAAAATATCAGATTGATCCACAATTTATATGACCCCAAGAAATTTTCAATGGTAGATGTTCAATCCCCCCTGCTTTCTGTGATGTGGTACACTTGAGCATTGGATCTGTCTCATTCTTGGGCTCAAGCACTACAATCTCCCCTAATAGACGACAGGTATGGATATAACACACGCATCATGGTGGGGCCCACAGAAGTTGGTGACGTCAACACACCACCGAGGTCGGTGGTGTGTGGCACACTAGGCAATCCAGCTTCCAGCTGAAACCCATTTTTTTAGCATATACCTCGGGAGGCACGAGAAACTGTGCTCCATAAGATCTTTGGGTGCGTGTAAAGCGATCGGGAGCGTTCAAATGGTAGGAGAGGCATATATATGTCATGATCTGAGAAATTACCACAACTGGATGATCCCAACTGTTTGAAAATAGATGGTTAAATAAAGAAAGAATCAACGGTTCAAATACAACGAGAACGAGTCCGACCATTGTAAATGGTTATGATAACTGGGAATGATTCGATTCTTGACTTTCAGTCCATCCACTGTGGACTCACCTTTCATCTGCTTAGTTACCGAGTGATACAACATCCAGTGGAGTACAGATTCAGTGCTCCTATTGCGTACCTTGCGTTTTTCTCCCGTGGAGCTGTGTGGGGCCCATAGAAATGTCCGTGACAGACCCACTCGATCCATCTGTTTTCGAAGACCACTATTGGACAGGATTCTAAAAATCATGCAGATCCAAAACTCAGGTGGGCCATACCAAGTGACAAAAGTTATATATATATATATATATATATATATATATATATATATATATATATATATATATATTCTACAGTTTTTCTGAGTGTTAATAATTCTATGAACGGTTTGGATGGCGTATACACATCATGGTCAGCTCCAGGAAGGTTTCAATGGTGAACGTTGGTGTTCCCACTGTTTTGTTAGTGTGGCCCACCAGAGTTTCGAATCTGCCTGATGTTTAGAATCCTGACCTATTTTTGTCTTTAAAAACAGATGGACAGTGGATTTATCACAGACATCTCTGTGGACCCCACACAGCCCCGCACACAGAAATCAGGCAATCCCCCCTCCTTTGGGGCCTTTTCCAAACTGCTATAAAAGAGCTTTCTGGTGGAAGTCCGGATCCTCTCTGTTGGCTGCAAACAGAAAATCTCTATAGCAGCCTTTTTATTGATCCACGCCATCGCATAATTTGCAACCACATCACACCCTTAGTGCAACCTAAACACACCCTTAGTGCAACGTGATCACACTGACAACATTCCGGGTGACGTTGACAAATGAAAAGGCTGACACATAAGGCTCTCAATGGAGCGGGGTCCGATCTCGAATATGCTCCAAAACCATATAATGCGGATTTGGATCTTAAAATAGGCCTGATTATTTAAATGGACTGGATTTGGATCTTAAAATAGGTCCGATTACTTAAATGGACCGGATTTGGATTCACAAAAGCATATGCAAGTTTGATCCGAATCCTATCCAAATCCGACTCATTGTCATCTTCCTGTAGACCTGGCAAAATTCTACCCAACCCGGATTTTTCTAATTTAGGGTTGGAAAATTTGACCCGAATTCAATTTTTTGGTTGACCCGACCCGACCCGAATTTTTATGGGTTGGGCTAGGGTTTAAGGTAACCCGACGCGACCCAACCCAAATCATATAAGGGTTAAGTAGATTTCACACACCCTGCTAAATGATGGAGGTAGTGGATTTCACTTCTGATGAAAGTAGGCCCATTTTTATTGATTTTAGAAAGCGGATGGACAGTGTTAATACATAATAAATACATCAAAGATGAGCCTCATGGTAAGGCTGCATTGTCTTAGGTGAGGCCAGAGTCTCACCTAATCCACTTTCGCCAGGACATACCTAGAGGGGTGCGGATCTGCTAATCCAAGCAAAAGGATGGTTTCAAAGCTCTGTGGGTCCCACTATAATGTATTTTTTTATCTAGCTAGTCCATACATTTTTCCATCTGATTTTAAGTTACTAGCAAAAAATGAGACAGAAATCTCAGGTGGACCTCACCATAGGAAAACAGTGGAGATTGAGCTTTCAAGTGGATGTTCGTGACAAATCCACGGAAGTGTTGGATCAAGCTGATATTTGTTTTCCCTTCATCAATGTCTGTGTGATCTTGTGTACACGTTGGATGACAAATAAACATCACTTCAGGTCTTACAAACGTTTCAACGGTGGAAATCATTATACCCACTGTTTCTTGTGGTATGGTCCACCTGAGTTTTGGATATGCTTCAATTTTGGTGTCAACCCCTTAAATAATCTTTAAAAGCAGATGGACGGTGAAGATAAACTACATACATTTACAGTGGGCCCAACTAAGTTTACTCAGGATGCAATCCTACATACATATAGGCACTTACGTACCTGTTAAACATATATGGTTTGGTTTTCAATTGAATGCTAATGTTATATGCATCTAGATTAATCTACAAATAGGTTAGCTGATCATTAAAATGTGGGTCAACCTGACCCGACCTGACCCAGTTTAATTTGGGTTGGGTAAGGGTTGGGAGAATCCAACCCGAATTCAATTTGGGTCGGGTTAGGGTTGAGGTGGAAACGACCCAACCCGAACTTGACCCGACCCGAACCCGACCCGACCCATTGCCACCTCTACCTTCCTGTATATGTTATATTTATTCTGTTCATCCGTATTCCAAATTATTTTAGGACCAAGTCGACCATATCACAGTATATAGTGGGATTTGCATCATTTTACTACTAAATTAAATATATTATATTATATATTTTTTTAGATTTATAATGGGGTGGATTCGGACGTAGATCCGACCCAAATTCGATAGTTATATGGATTTTGGATCCAAAATGGATGTAACTATTTATAAATAAAATGGATATGATATCACCTTTTGGATCCCAATTGGATCCGAATCCAACTTCCGACTTGGAGCTGGATCCAATTGGATCCGATCTGGACCCGACTCATTGAGAGCCCTACGGGCAGAGATTTCCCGTTTTGCCGTCAACATAGGATCCGGAGTCCGGACTCACCTAAAGCCTACTAAAGCTACCACACGTGGCAGCACATGATTGAAGAAACAAGGAATGATGGTGTCGGTTGATAAATTAAAGATTTATGATGTGTCTTGTGCGTTTGACCTGCTAATTAATGCGCTGGCAACAGTTAATGTGGTCAGTTGTGACACGTGGTCGTGCGCTGATTGGTCACTGATTTTAGTGGCCAAGCTCAACAGTTGCATTGATCAGATGATCCGGACCAATAGTCCATCTTTGAGTTGCAAATTGGAAGAACCAACCTCTTATCATTGCAATTCTCAGGGCTTTGGCACATCCACCATTGACCTGGTGGGCCTCCATCTGGACTGTCCATAAATACAAAACTTGAACTGACGGGAAGATCTCGTCCACCCAATCATCGCAAATTTCGTTGTACAATCACTTCGTGATTTTTTTTGCCTTCATTTTTCAGCTGAGCGTGGATTGCTATCATGGTTCTTTTCTAACCGTCCATTTCCAAGCCACCACCCAAAGAGTTGCGATTACCCTATCAAGTTGACCTTTGTGAACATGGCCCATTATTGGTGGGGCCCATCAGACAGACGCCCAGCGGCATTTACACAGATTGGCTAACTAAACTCAGTGTTAATTTTGCACCGTCTAAAAAGGTGGTGACTCATCTCCTCCTCTGTGACCCTGATTATAACCATCCGGACCATCAAAATTGTGGGTCCCATTGTAGATGTAGTATATTCCTACTACTAACACTAATCAAGCAATCCTAACCATCCGAATAATGACTATCAAATAGATGGTTAAAGGTACAATAGTCAGTGATCCAAATTCGATTAGCCAAAATAAAAAATAAAAAATTCAATGGGTCTCAATACAACATCCTAATCATCCAAATTAATGGCAATCAAATGGATGGTTGAAATAAAATAGTGAGTGGCCTAAACTAAAAAGGAAATAACGAATGGATCACCAACCATGCCTTGTGTACGATTGAAGAGTATTGGCCATTTTTTAAAAGAGTCCGGATCCTCTGCTCCGAACCTTTGCTACTGTCTCTCCCATTGGTCCACCTGTTGAAACTATTTCAATGAAAATAGGAAATATTTGATAAAAATAAATCTACTTAAAGGAACCTCACACCTGGCATGTTGAATTTCTTCACTGGCTGACAGATATTGTCGATATAAATTAAGAAACTCTGGGTTGAAGCGCGTACTATTGTCGATAGTTCGTGCCACTCGGTGCAAAGAATCGGTGCAGAAGGATGCCGACGCATCTACTTCTAGGATACAACTTCTCAGATACATTTCTCCACAACATACACAAGCTATAAAAAAAACCCAACACCAACACCATCCTTCCAATTGCCCAGAGAAAAACGTTATATGAACCGAAGATGAGAAAACAGGGAAGAAGGGGTTTTTCAGATCTTCTCTAAAACCCTAACCTAATCTCCTTTTATCAAACCTCAAAATCATAATGTTAGGAAAAAAATATCCGTTGAGAGAAAACAGTCGCGTCGTTTCGACGTACTCGATAAGTAAGGTATGTTTCTGTGGACCCTCGCCGATTTTCCCGCGCTCCCACACGACGTTCTTCTCCCTTCCCCTTTCCTTTCGGAAAAGAAGGAGATGATGATGCGTGAGTGCGAAATCGCCGTTTGTGCAACTGGCTTGCCTCGTTCTCGAGGGCTTCGTTTGGTTGTCGTGTTAAGCTGGATATGTTTAAGTGTGTTTATATAAGACCAGAGTCGCCACTAGCCAGTTACTTCGAATCTACAGTCGGCTAGACCCCGTAGAAACGTTAGAGAAGGGAATCCGAAGATTCCTTCCTCTAAAATGACTCCTGTTGATCTGCGGCCAGAGATTCAAGGTAAGGGATCACGGTTACAGGGTGGGAAGAGGTTAAGCACCCCACACACTGCCCGTACCGAAGTACGGTCTCTACTTCACAGAATCGATCGGATACTTGAAAGTCTAGTTTAATCCTCGTATATTCTCATGGATGACATGATGCATGAATGCGGGTCTGAACAGTAAGAGTTTCTGATGGGCGGGTTCCAACAACGTGCAAGCCCAGAGCGTACGCTCGAACTGACAGGTGCTTTATGCGAGATGATGCATGCTGTGTGCTTGAATATTCAAAGTGCTTATAGTGATATGTACGTGAATGCAGGTCTGAACAGTAAGAGTTTCTGATGGGCAGGTTCCAACAACGGGCAAGCCCAGAGCATACGCTCGAACTGACAGGTGCTTTATGCGAGATGCATGCGGTGTGTTTAAATAATCAAAGTGCTTGCAGTGAAGCAGGGGGGTTGGAAGAAAAGTAAATGTTGCACTTATGCTAGATGCAAATGAGATGATGCTGGAAAAGAGTAGCTGAGTGGACGGAGGTGTCGCAAGGGTTTGCTTCGAGTGGCTGGATCAAGACTTGGGTTGCTTGAGAGGCTTGGACCAGTGGTCAGGCTAGGCTGGACCAGGGTTAGGCTCTCCTCACTCGGGCTCTCCTTGGTGGAAAAATGGGCTATAGGGGAAAGGGGACTCGGATCGCACCCGGACTGGCTGGACTTCGAATGGATTGTTGAAATGAGAAGGGGAGGGGGGTATTTATAGCAGTAGAAAGGGGCACTCTCGTAATTTTTTCCGGGCGGCCTGCCATGGGCCGCCCGTACGGCCGCTCCTCGGTTTCCAGCGAGTACGGTCGCTCCCTCGGGGCTGCTGTTGGACTCGCTGGTCGACTCAGTGAGTTGACTCAGCGGGTCGACTCGGTGGTTTGACTCGACGGGTTGACTCGGTGTTTTGACTCGACGGGTTGACTCGACGGGTTGACTCAGCGGGTTAACTCAGCGAGTTGACTCAGTGAGTTTGACTTTTTTGGGATTTTTTGACTGGCCTTTTTTATGGGGGGTTTTTCAGGGTGGTGTTTAGGACTGGGTTGACTGGGTTCAGGCTTGAACTGGGCTATGGAATGGGGCTTACAAGGGTGAGTTTGGCTGAGTTTGGACTTGGGATTTGGGGGTATGGTCCTCCGTTCAACCAGCTATCTCTACCAACAGTGTAGCCGAAGGTGGGGTGTCTACAGATGCCCCTCTTTGGCAGAGGTTGCATGCAACCGAATGCCAAAGCGAGTGGACACCCCACTTCTGACCCGGTCATTCATAGATCATGGTCTGAAATCTTTGCTTGCTTTTGCATCTGTGTCAGTTGATCGTTTGGAAACCGATCACTCGCACATACCGCGGAAGTTTGGAGAAAACGTTGCGATTGTCCCTGCAGTTTGCTGCAACCTGGGTACCCAATCGCAACCCTTCCATTCCCGACCGGTACTAACATCGGAAAGGTACAGCAGAGCCTCTGCGTCGACAGTCTTACGAGGTTACTGACCCTGTGATTGATTGTATGATGTTTGATGTTTTCCCAGATCACTCCAGGAGTACTTGTTTCGCTTGACTGTCAAAGTGGTTAGACGCCCTGCGTCAGATAGTCTTACGGGATTCTACTACGTCGACTTGGACTCAGTCAAGGTACTTCAGGCATCCACGCCTAGGTATGTGCGGGTGAACTCTTTCCACCCAATCTGCTGATTTTGATACTTGGGTTACAATTCATGGGGGGTTTTTCCACCTGTTCAAATGGTTTCTGTGACCGAGCCTTTTGGCTTTCATCTTTTTGTATCTTGGCATGGGGTACGACCGCACTGACACTGGAGTTCAGTTCGACCGTACTTTGAGTGCATTGGATCCGATGATCTCCGGGGAAACCGCGAGACATTAGATCTTATTTGATTTTTGCGTCGGCTCCTACCCAGAGATATGGAAGATCTCCTGGTGTGTTGGAGGCAGAACGCTCTACTGGAAAAATATTTTTGGATTTTTGAAAAGATACCCACTCTGGGGAGTGATACTCCGTGGGGTTTTTATTTGCAAATGGAAATATTTTTTATCTTTTTGAAATGGGAATCTGGTTGCACGTGCCTCCACTAGGGATGCCTGTGGGGTCTTTGGCTAACCGGCTTTTATTTTGAAAGCAGGTAAACATGATGATGGATGCAATGGATGCTGATGCATGGAGATGCATGATGAATGCATGGCTTGGCTCATTCTCTTCTCGTTTGATGATTTTGCTTTTGCTGTGGGTGCAGAGAACTTTGAGCTTATTGTTTGCAGGGTTGTGTCCCCTAGGGATTTTCTTTTTGATATGGAGGTTTGGACAGCGGGTTGGTCAAGATCCCGACCCGTGGTCGATCAGGTCCATCGTCCCAAGATGCTGTTTCTTTGCGAATGAGAATGTACGAGGATATCATTTGACTTCAAGATGTTCTTCTGGGCATACATGTGATTGAGATGGTGTTTGGTTGCCCGTTTTGGTCAAGATTTCAATTTGCGGGCGATTGGATCCGTCATCCCAAATTGTGAAGAGAGTGGAGTTCAAGACTCCTGAAGTGTAGTGCTGGGGCTAATTTTTGTGATTTTTGTAAATATGTAGTCCGAATCTTTACCTGAGAGGGTAGAGATTGGTTTATTGAAAACACAGGAAATATTTTTTGTGATTTTCGAAATATTTTTGATGAAAGCAAGAGAAATATTTTTGTGATTTTTGAAATATTTTGATTGAAAGCAAGGGAAATATTTTTGTGATTTTTGAAAATATTTTGATTGAAAGCAAGGGAAACATTTTTTGTGATTTTTGAGAATATTTTGATTTGAAAGCAAAGGAAATATTTTTGTGATTTTTGAAAATATTTTGATTGAAAGCAAGGGAAATATTTTTTTTGATTTTTGAAAAGGTGATTTTGCAATGTTTTTGTATTTTGTGATTTTTATGAAATGCAGGGAAAAGATGTGGAATTTCCATCCACTTCCAGCTTCTACTGCTGATAAGGCACCCGATCCATTTTATGTCAGCGAGCAAGACGGGTCTCACACAGTTAAGTGCCGTAGTTTTACATCTTCGGATGAGGGAATTTTGAGGGTTTTCAGTCAACACACCCACAAAGTTGCCTGTTCCTCATGTGCAATGCACATAGACGACGTATCGTCCGACGGACTCCTTCGGCCACAAAATGAGCCACATCCTCACATTTCCCTTAGTCAATCCAGTTTGGGGTCTTACGTTGTTCACAATTCCGTGAGGGTGAGCTCCACCTCCCAACAGCCTTAATCCCCTTCATGAGTTCTAGGAACAGGGAACATCCGTCAGCTTCAACAGCGACTTCCAAATCAAGGTTGTCTATCACGGTGCGTTCAACACGAACAGGATTGCGGAGTTCTGCCCGCCACAGCCTTTACCTGTTTAAGAGATTCCAGACACCCGTACGATCAAGTGTTAGCCATGCCTGGAACAGGTTAGGAAAGAAAGCCCCCGAGAAGTTAATCCCAGTGTAGTTTAAGGTCTTCGGACCGCTGGGGATAAATTAGTGCGTTTGAAACTAGTGGTGAAAATTTTTTTTATTTTTTATTGTATCTATATGTATTTTTTTGTTTTGAAAAGGTTCCAGATTTCAACTCGGGTGATCAAGATTGATATTGGTTTTTATGGAAAGCTTTAAAATATTTTTGGTATTTTTGAAATGATCCGGGTTATCGAACCACGATCCCAACGGTCGAGGCCGATGCCGGTTTTTAGTTGAAAGCGAGAAAGGTCCCTCGAGAAATTAATCCCAGTGTAGTTTAAGGTCTTCGGACTATGAAACTGTACAAAAAAGGGGCAAACATGTTTTTTTTGTTTTTGGAAAAATGTCCGGTGTCAGCGGATAGACAATCCAAACTGATGCCGGTTTTTATTGAAAATCTCTCAGGATATCGATCCCGACATAGTTTAAGGTCTTCGGACCGAAAACTGTATAAGAGAGTGCTGGTAATGCATATATATATATATATACATATATATATATATATATATATATATGTATATATATTTTTTTGTTTTTTAGAAAATGTCCGGAGCCACCAGATCTTGAAGAAGACCGATGCCGGTTTTATTGACAATCCCTCGGGATCTTGATCCCGACGTAGTTTAAGGTCTTCGGACCATTTTTTGGGGTTGGGCATACTTACCTTGCTTTTTTTGGCTTCTGACGGGGCTGACTGTGATTTGAGTGGTCCGAATTGCTTGATTTGGCCCTGCGGGCCATTTGATGATCGGATCTTGGATTCCGGCCTTCTCTCTTGATGATCATGCCTTTGATCTTGCTGCTTTCTGACTTGTGTAAGCCTTCCAATGGTTTGGATCCTGATGATTTAGCCCTTGAATGGTTCAGATTGATAGATTCGGCCCTGTGGGCCCACTTGCGATCTTGGCTTTACTTTGGGGCACCTCTTTTGATGATTTGTGAGGCTAAGAAGGCTTCTCATGGTGTGGATGATGGCTTGAATGTCTCTGATCGCTTGACTTGGCTTTGTGGGCCCACTTGATGATTAAATCTTGGATTCTGGCCCTTCTTTTGATGATCAGCCCTTTGATCTTGTTGTTTAATGGCTCATGCAGGTTCTTCAATGGTTTAGATCATTGTGATCTAGTTTTTGAATGACTTGGATTGCTTGTGGCCCCCACTTGATCACCTTTCCTTCTCTTTGACTTGATCAGCCATGTTTTGGCCGCATTACTTCATAATCGGACCGGTGAGGCACCTTTTATATGATCTTGATCAGCCTCAATCGAAATCTGGAGTGGACCGGAGCCTTGGGCGGCCCACGGAGTGCCATCTGCTGACATGGACTGTCAGCCTCACCTACCAAGAACCTTGGAGCCAATCCCGCGGAGAGAGAGGAACCGCGTCCGTACGGGCGGCCCAGAGCAGGCCGCCCAAGGCTCGCCTCTTGAGCGGCCTGGGCTGGCTCTGGTTCGGACATTCTCTGCTGTCCATTGTCTTTGTCTCCACCTGCTCTGTACGTCCAGGTTCGATTTCGACCATGAATCTTCCCTTTGTCTCCTCTTTCCTTCTCATCTTGTCCTCATCTTGCTTTGTCCTTTCTTGGGCAATGGATGGTGGAGATTTAAGGGTTGTGGGGGCTGTCCATGGTGGGTCCCACGCTTCAGAAAGTATTGAAGTCTTTAATGATGGAAGGATTTCTTTAATGGATGGTGGAGATGGGGCATTGAATGGGGGCATTGATGAGGGGCTAGAGATGGTTGTTGGTGGAGCTTTGAATGGCCCCATTAATGGCAGCCATGCTGAAATTCCAGATTTGAATGGGGCCTTCATCATGGGAGAAACGGATGGTATGGATGAGATGGGAAGATGGGACATAGGTGAGGCTATGCATCCCTTGAATGTGGGCTACCTGGATGATGTGATCGGTGGTGATGATGGGGTCATGATGCACATTGATGGGCTGATCTTAGATTGCCTTCTGGTACCTGTGAGGAGAGAAAACACTTTAGTAAAAGGATTGAAGCATCAAGGCAGGAAGAGAGATACTTACCTTCTGGGAGGAATGATCGGGTGAAAGACGCTTGTACGAGGCACTCCATAAGTTGGCTAGGGGATATTGATTTTGAAAGCTCTGTAAGTTTCTTTTCTTTTTTTTTTGGAGAATATATGCAAATCATGAAGTAAAAATTTGTGTCAAGTGCTTATCTGTCTATGCGTGATTCGGATTTGTGCCTTTAAATGTATGAATCAGAATATTTGACTCAGCCTGATGTCATACTCGATTTTCTTAAATATTCACCAAGGATCTTGGCCCCCTTAAGATAGTGCGCAATGGTATCCTGCCCCTAGAATTTGGGCAGATCTTAAAAGAATTCTCGACTCATAACTGCCATCCTTACTTCCGTTGAATCTTCATGTCTCTTGGATCTCTCATGTACCTGCTTTTTTTTTTCTTTTTTTTTCTTTTTCTTAGCCATTATTACCCGCAACGCCCTTTCGGGTTTTCGCTGCGTCCGGCTTGCCCGTCATTTTTGCCCGTGGCGCCCTTTCGGATTTTCACCACGTCCCGGGTATTTGATCTTGCCTGCCCCTTGGCAGCTATGCTGTTTCTACCCTTGGCGCCCTTTCGAGTTTTCACCAAGTCTCCTGTGTGCCCACTGTTTTTACTCGGAGCGCCCTTTCGGGTTTTCACTCCGCCCTCTTTGTTTAGGCACACATCTCTTCTCTTTTTTTTTTTTTTTTTTTTTTGGATAACTGCGGCGACCAGAAGTCAGGAATCCGTCGTTGCCGGCCGATGGTAACCTTTCGGCCCTTATCCTAAGTTACAATGGCAGAGCTGTCGGTCTTAGCTACAGACCATTCTGAGGTGGATGGATGGATAGATGTGTTTCTTTTGGGTCGATTTTTTTTTTCTTTTTCTTTCTTTCTTTCTTTCTTTCTTTCTTCTTCTTCTTCTTCTTTTTTTCTTCTTTTTTTTTTTTTTGCTCTATTCTTTTTTTTTCTCTTCTCTTTTTTTTTTTTTTTTTTTGGCTTTTGAACCCTTTACTTGGAACACTTATTGGTGGACGGGAAGGGATTCTCAGAGGTCTAAGCCTTGACCTCTTGACTTCAGCTCTACTAATGTAACTCTTGATAAGGTTGGATTGGCTTACCTGTGAGAGATTCTCACGTTGTCGGCGTTGATTGGCTCTGGAAGATCCTTACCCCTCAGTTGGTGAGTAGAACGGTGCCTCCCAGAAGAACTTCTCTGATTCTCAAGGCTTGCCCCTTGAGTCTGATAGATGCAGCAGTGCTTGTTGTAAACCCGATATGACTTGTCTTTCTTCGGCTTCATTCTTCATCAGCACTCACGTTGACGGGATTTTAAGTTGAACTCTTAGGCTTGTCTTCTGATTTTAAGATTCTCGAGGAACTCCTTCGTCCTTAGATTCCGAAGGATGTCCCATTGCCAATGTTGATAGCATGTGGGAACCCTTAACAATTGATGATGTCATTCTTCATGAGAATTATCGTGCGAGATCAGAATGTTACCTCCATCCACTTTATGCTGTAATCGACTGCCACGAGTATATGCGTATGAGCACTAGATGATGTCAAGTCGATCTTTCTGTTGATGTAGATACCTCGTACGGGGAATAGCTGGAGCGTTATCAGGTTGTAGAATTTCGAAGCACACACATGGATCCGATGTGCATGTTGCTGACACTTGAAGTGCTTTCTGACATGTTGGCAACAATATGTCTTCATCGAGCCGTGAGGTTTCTTCGATCATTCGTCAAGTCGTACACTCCAGCATGGAATGCAAGCATAGTCTTCGCAGCATCTTCTTGATAGGCTTGATGAGTTTTTGATCGATAAGTCTTCATAGGACGCAAAGATTGGGAAGTCATGACTTCAAAAATTCGATCATTCTCTGCTTATTTTTCAGGGACAAGGATTCTCAATGCACACTTCCTTATGGGTCTCAGGAGATCCTAGGTTTATAATTTTGAAAAAAAATTTGAGATGACATCGGCTTTTTGTTCGAACTTTCGAGGAGACCCTCTAAGTTTGGGAGTCAGCTCATCATTTTCCACATCATTTGGCTTTGTCCAAACCCTTGAGTTTGAAGTCCAACTCTAGATCGAAACCTTATGAGTTAACTCCATACTCAAGTGCTTTGACCGACAGACTTGACACTTTTTTGAAAAAGATTTCTAAAATTTTTTTTTTTTTCAAAGATTTTCTGGTTTTTTGGAATTTTGTGAGTACCTGGATTTTTTTGAACTTTTTGGACTTTCTGAAATTTTGAATTTTTTTTTTTTTGAAATATTTGGTGTTTTGGGTTTTTGAATCTTCTGATTTTTTTTTTTTGAATTTTTTTTTTTAAAGGACCCGAGCAAGACGGCGATGTGAACCAGATGTTGCTTGATTCGGCTCAGGGAGCCGAGCACTGTCGGCTTTTATTGGCCGTCGTGGGGACTACAAACCTGTTACTGCCCTGCACTCCTTCCCCTCAGGAGGCAGGGCCAGAGGGATCAGTAGGCCAACCCTCATTGTTGCACCCAAATGTCATGGCAGATCTGAAATTGGGCTCCGAGTCAGTGTCGGATGCGATTTCTCCTGGCTCATCCCCAGTGTATTGCAGTTCTTCGGGTTCATCTGGTTGAGGTGGGACCAGGACGGCAGTCCAGTCGATCGGGGGAAATTTCTGCCCCTTGCTTGAGTCTTCTTTGGGCAACTCTATCAGACTCAATCTGCTTGCTTGATCATCGAAGGTGGAATCCAGTCCATCATCAGGATAGATAATCCTTGCATTGATGAACTGGATTGGTGTGCAGATGCAGAGATTGCCTTCTTGATGACCCCATCTTCTTCTGATACTTCTGTGCTTTGGTTTCCTAATCCGAGTAGGCCGATACCGCAGTCTTTCCCTATCCACATTCTCTTGAACTCCCATGATTTGGGTCGAGTCTTGATATTCGAGCTGATAGTAGAAGGTTTGACGCTCGGCAGGAAGGAAGACGTAGTTCGATCCGATGGGACATGCGCGAGGGAAGTAATTTGCATTGTGATGGTATGAGACCTCCCCATTAGAGCATTGCACATCCATGGCTGGGATGGTAGGCTCTCGAATGTTGGATGCTTGTACCATGGAAAATTGTCCGGGATCAGTAATGATGGTGATTACCCTACCTCTGAAGATGTGCTTGACCCTTTGGTGAAGATTTGAAGAGATGGCACCGATTCTGTGAAACCAGGTCCGATCGGAAAGGAGATGGAATGAAGCTGAGATGTCCAAGACCAGAAGAGTAATGGTTGATGTTTTTGGATCGATCCGAACCTGGACATCAATCTCCCCTTCGACCTCCTCGATAGTGGCCACATAATTGAAGCTGGGCCCTAATTCTGCTAGGGCATGTGGCATGCTGTCCGAGGAAGGGTCTTCTTCTTGGAGGACGATGGCTGAAGTAGAAGCCGAATAGACAGGTGCGGTGGGCAAGTTGTGCCCCTGGTTGTTTGCTTGAGAAACGGGCAGGCTTTGCCCCTGGTAAGCTGGAGTGGGCAAACTGTGCCCCTGACTGACTATTGCTGAGACGGGCAGGTTGTGCCCCTGGTTTGCTGATGCTGCGTTAGGGAGATTGTCCCCTTGGTTGACTGAGATGGGCTGAATGTGCCCATGGTTAGAAATGGGTGCGAAGATTGAATCGACTGAAGGTGCCCCTTGCATGATGATGGGCTCTGGGATCGAAATAGTTGAGGATGCCCCTTGCAGGATGAGAGGTTGGAACTCTGAACTAGAGTTGATGGCACGAATAAACTGGAGAGGAGGCTTTTCTTGGCTGGTGAAAGCTGGATAGGCAGGAGGTGCCCCTTGCATTGTGGAGACTGGATCGACTGGAGATGCCCCTTGCAGGATGAGGGGTTCTGAAACCTGACTAGTTAGGGGTGCCCCTTGCCAACCTTGATTAGGGAACTGTGAGTTCCATCTTGACTGTTGCTGTTGCTGCGGTTGTCCATGCTGAGGGAGGAATAGTGCACCTTCGGTAGAGGCGACAAGATCATCCTCTTCCATTGGATGGGAGATGGGAACACTACCATTATCGCTCTCGTATCCGGTAGGCTCACCTTCCACTATCGGTTATACTGGAGAGACCTGCTGAGGCCACCAAGGGGAGATCATCCCAGCCCTTATTTCGGCTTCGACTTGTTCCCCAGCGCAGATGAGTTGGTTGAAGTTCGCATATGGATGTGAGACAAGGTATCCAGAGATACTTGGATTTGCCGAGTGGACGATCATGGAGATTTGCTCCTCGTCGTCGAGGGGAGTCTTCATTCTAGCGGCCATGGCCCGCCACCGTCCAACGTAAGCTGACAATGTTTCATCGCTTCTTTGCTTGAGAGCTGCGAGGTCTGCTCTCCTAGGTGCCATGTTAAGATTGTATGCGAACCTGTTGACGAAAGCATGGGAGAGCTGCTCCCAAGTCCTGATGCGATGACAGTCCAACGATGTGTACCAGTCTAGGGCATCGTCTTTCAGAGATTTTTGAAACAAGCGGATGAGTGCTCCATCATTGCCCGCCACAGCATTAAGCTCTCCACAGAAAGCTCGTAAGTGGTCTACAGGATACCCTGTCCCATCATATCTTTTAAATTTTGGTACCTGAAAGCCTTGAGGTACCATTGCATCTGGAAAGGGACAGAGGTCCCTGAACTTAGCGGATGGAAGATCCACCCCTTGCTGCTTCTGCAACTTTCTCTTCATCTCTTGCATCTGCTCTTGGAGTTGTTCGATTTCAGATGGACCAGATGAGGGAGATCTTGCCCCTTGCCATGACTGAGATGGCCCCCTTTCATAATAATTGGTGTCATTGATGCTCCTATGATTCCTGCTTGAAGGAGGTTGGGCCTGGTAATTATTCCTATTGTAAGGACTTTGTTGGACTGGAGCTGAGAAGGGAGGCTGTAAGGAAACCTGAAAATGGCTCCTGTTTACAGGGGGATACTGGAAGAAATGCCCTGAGGTCGAGGGTTGTTCTGATTGAAGGCCCCTGTTAGGAGGGTATCGAAAGTCTTGCGCCAGCCCTGATAGTTGTGGTTGAGATGAACTGGAGGCTGGAAGAGATGCTTGTTGTGGTTGTTGAACTGGACCAGCTTGATTGCTGGCTGCTGAAGCCTGGGCTTGTGTGAATCGGAGAAGCATTTCCTGCATGGCCTTCATGCTTTGTTGTAGCTCTTGGATGCCAGGAATTGATATGGATTCACTCGAGTTTAACAGTGGAGAGGAAGCTTCAGGTATAGTGAATGGGAGAGTCATGTCGATTTTGTATTGGACGTGGCAGGGTGATTTGGTTTGGAGGAGTAATGGTGGGAAGTATGCACTATTTTTTTGGGGTTTTGGGATTTTTCTATTTTTTGTTTTGGGTAGAATGCTATGCAGATGAGATTGTATGAGGATTAGTGACTTTCAAGTACGAGAAGGATTCTGTTTTTCAAGTTGGATCACGACTAGTAGGACTAATTTATCCCCAGCGGAGTCGCCATTCTGTGGACCCTCGCCGATTTTCCCGCGCTCCCACACGACGTTCTTCTCCCTTCCCCTTTCCTTTCGGAAAAGAAGGAGATGATGATGCGTGAGTGCGAAATCGCCGTTTGTGCCACTGGCTTGCCTCGTTCTCGAGGGCTTCGTTTGGTTGTCGTGTTAAGTTGGATATGTTTAAGTGTGTTTATATAAGACCAGAGTCGCCACTAGCCAGTTACTTCGAATCTACAGTCGGCTAGACCCCGTAGAAACGTTAGAGAAGGGAATCCGAAGATTCCTTCCTCTAAAATGACTCCTGTTGATCTGCGGCCAGAGATTCAAGGTAAGGGATCACGGTTACAGGGTGGGAAGAGGTTAAGCACCCCACACACTGCCCGTACCGAAGTACGGTCTCTACTTCACAGAATCGATCGGATACTTGAAAGTCTAGTTTAATCCTCGTATATTCTCATGGATGACATGATGCATGAATGCGGGTCTGAACAGTAAGAGTTTCTGATGGGCAGGTTCCAACAACGTGCAAGCCCAGAGCGTACGCTCGAACTGACAGGTGCTTTATGCGAGATGATGCATGCTGCGTGCTTAAATATTCAAAGTGCTTATAGTGATATGTACGTGAATGCAGGTCTGAACAGTAAGAGTTTCTGATGGGCAGGTTCCAACAACGGGCAAGCCCAGAGCATACGCTCGAACTGACAGGTGCTTTATGCGAGATGCATGCGGTGTGTTTGAATAATCAAAGTGCTTGCAGTGAAGCAGGGGGGTTGGAAGAAAAGTAAATGTTGCACTTATGCTAGATGCAAATGAGATGATGCTGGAAAAGAGTAGCTGAGTGGACGGAGGTGTCGCAAGGGTTTGCTTCGAGTGGCTGGATCAAGACTTGGGTGGCTTGAGAGGCTTGGACCAGTGGTCAGGCTAGGCTGGACCAGGGTTAGGCTCTCCTCACTCGGGCTCTCCTTGGTGGAAAAATGGGCTATAGGGGAAAGGGGACTCGGATCGCACCCGGACTGGCTGGACTTCGAATGGATTGTTGAAATGAGAAGGGGAGGGGGGTATTTATAGCAGCAGAGAGGGGCACTCTCGTAATTTTTTCCGGGCGGCCTGCCATGGGCCGCCCGTACGGCCGCTCCTCGGTTTCCAGCGAGTACGGTCGCTCCCTCGGGGCTGCTGTTGGACTCGCTGGTCGACTCAGTGAGTTGACTCAGCGGGTCGACTCGGTGGTTTGACTCGACGGGTTGACTCGGTGTTTTGACTCGACGGGTTGACTCGACGGGTTGACTCAGCGGGTTAACTCAGTGAGTTGACTCAGTGAGTTTGACTTTTTTGGGATTTTTTGACTGGCCTTTTTTATGGGGAGTTTTTTAGTGTGGTGTTTAGGACTGGGTTGACTGGGTTCAGGCTTGAACTGGGCTATGGAATGGGGCTTACAAGGGTGAGTTTGGCTGAGTTTGGACTTGGGATTTGGGGGTATGGTCCTCCGTTCAACCAGCTATCTCTACCAACAGTGTAGCCGAAGGTGGGGTGTCTACAGTTTCGTACAATGGTAACGGCCCAATCAAGTGGGCCACATCTAACAGTCGCAATCAAAGCAACAGTTAAAAAATAATTTTATCAATCAATCTAGGCAAAACCCAGCCCATCAAGACTCTAAGCAAGTGGGTCAACCTAAGCCAATCGGGGTCCAATTGCACCACCCCTCCTGCGCGCGCATACGGGCTTTGCCATAGTCCAAGACACATTGCAAAAGTCTATGTTAAACAAATGTATATAAAGCACTTTTCTTTCTCTCACTCTATTCGATGTGGGACTAAAGAAAACCACAAAAAGACAAAAAATAAAAACAATACAAACGTAAATTGTTTTGCTTTGAAATACACACAACAATCCCCCACTTATTTCAATCAAAACAATACGAGCAAAAGGAAAAACTACTGTACATAAATGAAGATGACAATGTCTTGAACCTTCACTTCGTGAATCATATTTAGACTACAAGAAACTAGTGAACCAAGTCTTGAATTAGATTTCTTTAAAGTAGACCGAACACAAAACACACAAAATAGTAAAATGTTACTCAAATGTGTTTAAGATTTGCACGTTACAAATATTCATTAAGGGATTCACCCTTCCTTAACTCGTTACAAATATTCACATTACTAACATCATAGAGAGAGACAGAGAAACAATTTCTCTTAGAATGTAATGCAATTCGACCAAAGAATTACTTGAAAAGTTGTTTGTCCCATTGTACCTAATTCTTAGGATCTCCAGTCCTTAGGTTAGGTTACCATTTCTAGTTATTCATTTTTCTATAGACTTAAGTCACATCTCCCTCGATTTTTTCAGACTTTTTCTCTAGCCAGAGTTTTTGTTAAAGGATCCTCAATATTTACATTTGATCTTATGAAATCCAGAGTAATTACACCATTTTTAGCAGTTGTCTGACACAACTATGTTTCAGACGAACTTGTCTAGATTTTCAATTGTAGCACTTATTATTTGCTCTTCCTATGGCAGTTAAGCTATCACAATGAATGGATATAGGTGGTACCAGTTTCACCTAAAAGGGTATATCTATTAACAAAGTTTTTATCCATTCAGCTTCTTCACCAGTTGCTGCCAAAGCAACCAACTCAGATTCCATCAGTGGAATGAGCTATACAAGTTTATTTTTTAAATTTTCATGAAACAGCTTCACCTGCCATGGTAAAAATATAACCACTAGTAGATTTACAATAATCTGATCCTGAATTCCAATCAGCGTCACTATATCATTCTACCACGACTAGAAATCTTTGGTAATGAAGACCTAAGATCACATGCCCTTTTAAGATAACTTAAGACCCTATATATAGCATTCCAATGCATTTCACTTGGGTCACTAGAATATCTACTTAATTTGCTCACTGTGAAAGCAATGTCAAATCTAGTGCAATTCATAGTATATGATAGACTACCAATCACACTAGCATATTCAATCTGAGATATTTCTTCACTAGTGTTATGTTTTGGTTTAATATTAAGGTCAAAAGGAACTGTTAAGCTCTGACGGTATCATGCTGAGGTGGACCAATAGGAGAGGTGAAAATCAGAGGTTCTCTGCTCGAACGTGAAAATTAGAGGTTCTCTGGTCAGGTTCAAGCAAAGGATCCAGATTCTTTTTAAATGATGCAAAACTAACCTAGAAAGTAGGCCTATTTTAAATTAGCACAGGGTGGAATTGAGCATGGCAACGAGCACACGTAGCAGGATGACTAATCAGCTTGTGACCGACCATTCATTCATCCCCACTTCGGATTGAAAAGAGAAGGTTCAAAATACGTGTTGGATGATACGATCCTACTTCAGAGGTTTCAACAGGTAAGCATTTCTCTACTCGCTTTTTCTTTCGTGGTGGTCCATGAAGAATGAAAAAGAAAGGAAAAGAAAAGGTGAGTGGCCTTGCCGAGCAAAGGACTCACCTTTTGATCTTATATAGGGTTTACTAGATTGTCTCAAAACAAATTCAAACCATACACATAAAAAGGGTTTTAATTTCAGACCATCGAATAAAAAGAACAGAACTCATCACAGATGGAGCACATCAGTGAAAACAGTTCGGAATTGGCGCACAGCTTTCATGCTGTTGTGGGTCACAGACAACTCAAAAAAAAAAAAAAAAATCGAAATAACCCGTTTATGGGTTCACACTTGTCCAATTAAAGTGAATAGGTCAGATCTATTGAGGGGTGGCCTCAATCATTGATTTAGTAAGGCCCACTCCCATTCTCAAAAGGCGTTGCAAACATTATTAGGCATTTTTGTCCATTTGAAAAGCTAAACAATGTTAAGGCTAAAAAAATGCATTCAAGAAGTAGTGTCAGTACATCACACTTTGGGGCTATTTTAATTAAGCTTTCAAGATCCAACTTTCCCCCATAGTCATCATTACCAAGTTAAGTGTATTTACAGGTTGGATGCCTAGTAGCTTTTAATGGTGGGCCACAGTGTGCATTCATCTTGCCAAATCATTGTGCACTCAATAATAAAGCTTATTGAGTAAACTTTTGTCAGGCCCACCTTGATGTATGCCTCTTATCCACACCATCAATCCATTTTTCTAGATCATTCTCCCACATGAGCCCAAAATTAAAGCACATTCAAAACTAAGTGGATTAAACACAGAAACAGTGTAAATCAAACACCTACGGTTGAAAACATATTACACACCAGTCATTGGTGGTGTATTACCGTCACTAAGTTCTATGGCCCCACTATAATGTATTTGTTATATCCAAACCTTTCATCCATTTGGTGAGATCATTTTAAGGCATGAGCCAAAAATGAGGCAGATCCAAAACTCAAGTGGACCACACTATAGAAAGCAGTGGGGATTGAATGTTTACCATTGAAAACTTCTTGAGGGCCAAGGAAGTTTTGGATAAGCTCGTATTTGTTTTTTCCATTCATCCAAGTCTGTATGACCTTATGAATAGGTCGGATGGCAAATAAACTTCATGGTGGGCCCTAGAAAAGTCACAACTATGAAACATCATCATTGTCCCCACTACTTCCAGGATGTAGTCCACTTGAGTCTTAGATCTGCCACGTTCTTTCCATCTGCCTCATTTTTTGGTCATGCCCTAAAATGATCTTGCCAAATGAATGGACAGTTTGGATATAACACATACATCATGGTGGGGCTCACAAAACTTGGTGATGTAAACACACCACCGAGGTCGGTGGTGTACCTCGGTGGTGTGTGGGACACCACACAAGCCCTTCTATCTTACTGACCTTACGAACAGGTTAGATGACAAATAAATGCGCGCCGATTAGGTACTACCCCGCCTTATCTAAGCTTAAGACAGACGAGGCTCCAATTGGCCGCCGAGGGGCCACCATGATGTATGGATTTTATCTACACTGTCCATGCATTTTTCCATATCATTGTAGACTATTAGAACAAAAATGAGGCGGATCCAAGGCTCGAATGGACCACATTGCAGGAAGCGGCAGTGCTAAGGATGCCCACCATTGAAACCTTCTTATGCCCACCATGTTGTTTATTTGCCATCCAACCTGTTGATATGGTCATATACAAATGTATGAAGTAAAACAACAAGAATCATATTGATCTAAAACTTCTATGGTCTCCAAGAATTTTTCAACCGTAGGAATTTAATCCTTACTGTGCGGTCCACTTGGATCTTCCTTATTTTTGGACTCATTATCTAAAATGATTTGGAAAAATGGATGGACAGTGTGGATGAAATCCATACATCACAGAGGCCCCTCGGAGGCCAGGCTGTCCCGAGCTCACAACAGGTGGGGTAGTACCTAATCCGGGTCGCAAATAAACATCACTGTTGGCCCTAAGAAAGTTTCAACGGTGGATGTCACAACCCCCACTACTTCTTGTAGTGTGGTCTACTTGAGCTTCAGATATGCTTCAATTTTGGGCTCATGCCGTACAATAATATGGAAAAACAGATGGACGGCATGGATGAGACACATACATTCATCGGTGGCCCCCACAGAGTTTACTCAGTACGTCTAAGCCCAAGGGTACTGAACGCTTTCATTGAAAGCTTCTTGGGTCCACCACAATGTTTATTTTCCATCCATCCTGTTCACAAAGTCACGTGACCCTAATCGAAAACTTCAGCATCTCCCGTGTAGTTTTCAATTGTAAGCATTCAATTCCCACTGTTTCCTGTTGTGTGGTCCACTTGAGCTTTGGATCGCCTCATATTTGTACTCATGTTCTAAAATGATTTGGCAACATGGATGGATGGCTAGAATGAAACACATACATCATGGTGGGCCCTACAGCTTTTCCATCAGCTAGGGTTGGTGTGAGAGCGGATTTAGTGAGACCCCGGCCTCTCCCAGGACGGTGTGGCCCTTACCGTGGGGTTACTGTGGGGCCCACCTTGATGTCTGTATTATGTACCCACGCCATCCATCCATTTTTCCGGATGATTTTATGACATTATCCGAAAATAAGTAAAAAAAAATTCAATTATCAGATGGACCGTACCATAGGACACAGTGTTGATTGACCATTAATGGGCCACAAAAGTTTTGGATCTATATTTGTTTTTTACCTTAATCCGGGCTTATGTGACCTTATCAACAGATTGGATGGTAAATAAACACTCCGGAAACATTAACGTGCGCCCTAAGAAGTTTTTTATGGTAGGACGGTCAATCACCACTGTTTTTTTTATGGTATGGTCCACCTGATGATTGGATCTGCTTCAGTTTTTGGTATATTGCTATAAAATGATATGGGAAAACGGAATAGTTAGCCTGTGTCGCTCCTGATTGGTCCGCCCACCATTGATTTTAAGTGGACAAAGCCCAACAGTTGTATTAATCAGATGATCCGGACCTTAGTCGCTCCTGAACTTGCAAATTGGAATAGCCAGCCTGTGACCATTGCAATTTTCAGGGCCATGGCAAATCCACCATTGACCTGGTGAGCCACCATGTGGACTGTCCATAAAGACATAACTTGCACTGATGGGAAGATCCCATCCACCCAATTACCGCAAATTTCCTCCATCAGCTTGTTCAATTCATTCATGATTGTTGGGCCTTTTTTTCAACTGAGCATGAATTGCTACCATGGTTCTTTTCTTTTCTGAATAGACAGCCGAACTACCTCATTTCTCAGTCTCTTTGTCTATCTTAACACTTGGGTCATACTCTTATAGATGTCCGGCTCAGATCAGATTGTAGAAAGCTCTAGCAGCCTGGTATCATACATACGTACCAACAATCAAATTTCAAGGCAAACACAATAATGTCCGCACCATACATACATACATACTAACAACCAAATGAGATGGACAGTTTGCAGCACCCCAGTGAGGTGCAAACTGCTGAGTATGAATCAGAACCATCCATCTAGTCACCCCTACTGAAGGCAAGTGGTTTAAAATACACGGAGGGGAGTCCCAATTAATACATCTCCCTACAACATTTACTGTAGAAAGAGAGATCTGCCATCCTACGTGGCAGGGAGCCCGTGCAACAAAAAGCTGTGGGGCCACCATGATGTGTGTGGCATCCACACCGTCCATCAGTTATGTTAGGAAGTGAGCCCAAAAATCATTTCGATCTAAATCTCAAGTAAGCCAAGCCACAGGGAATGCCCACCACCGGAACCTTTTTACCTTCTTGCCTGTGAGATTCACCTTATGAATGGGTTGGATGGCATTGAAACCTCACAGTGGGCCCCAGGAAGGTTTCAATGGTGGAGATTTCCCTCTTCACTGTTCCCTCTGGTGTGGCCCACTTGAGCTTTGGATCTATCTGATTTTTGGGTTCTTGTCCTAACATGAGCTGTTGCTACTGGACGGAGTGGATGTCACAAGCGCATCATAGTGGGGCCCACAGAACTTTTTGTCCGCTTGGAGATAGGCCACTTTAAGAGCTGGGTCCATGTATTGCACACAGATCCAACAGTCGTGGCCATCACAGTGGCAGTAGAAACAAAAATAGTTAATGGCCAGATATTGAGCTGGGTCAAACGAAGAAAATCGATGGATAGGATTGCCTAAAAGGTTTGATTTGCCTAAGCCATCCTTATTAGGCCCAATAGTTGGATGGCTCTGATTGCAACTTAAGCCATCCTTGAGAAAAACATGGCACTCAGATTTAGATATTCAGACCCTTTGCATTCCTTTGTGCTGATTTTCTTCTATCTTCTCATCGACGGCGTCGGCACCATCACCACCACCACCACCATCATTGTCACAATTATCAACGTCACCTTCACCCTCATATCAGGATCATCAGCTCAACCCTTCTCTGCCAGAAGGGTTCAAGAGGCAGGCCACACCTTGGATGGACTGCTGCACAGGTATTGAACCGTCGAGCAATCTGAACTGATCAGCGCACCTTTTCATGTTGGCCGCGAACCACTTGTCTCTCATTTTCAGGCATCTGACTAGATGGTTACGATCATCTGATCGGCAGAGATTTTTTTAGATCCTCGCGCAGCATGGTGGGGGCCACCTTGTATGTGGTGGATACTTGTGCACAATAAGAAGAGAGAGATAGTGAATAATCTATACCAAATCCTCTAATGTCATTTGATGGACATGAGAAGGATTTTTTTTTCATAAAAAGGACGCACATTTTGGTAATTACCTTGCATTTGAGCTGCACGAGGTCCACCCATGATATATAAGTAGAATCCAAACCGTGAATCAGTTGAGCCTGCTCACATTCACCGTCCATCCAAATAATGCTGATGATCCAAAATTCATGTGGGACACCAAAAGTAGAAAAATACAGACGCCTATAACCTATACATTCACATGTTTTGGTCCACCTGTGTTTTTTTTTTTTATGGCCTATTGTCTTGGTCTGTCCCTTTATACCCTGGTCCGGCTCTCCTTAAGAAATGGATTGGATGGGAAAAACACACCACCATGGACCCCATCTTCCATCTGAAAGTTTCTATAGTGGGAATCACCCTCCCCAATGTCTACCATTATTCTCTTTGGTGTGGCCCACCTGAGTTAAAGATCAAGCTGGGTTTTGGTATATATGCCCAAAATGGGGATGCACATCTACCTGATGGATACAGTTGGTTCGAACGTATGTGATCATTCCTCATCAGAAGATAACAAGGTTTAGGGAAATCTTGCATTTGAAAAGATTATGCACTATCCTACAATGTTTCCTTTTAGACTGTCACATTTCCATGAAAGCAGAACAGGAGGAGAATTGAAAGAATCATACCCCTTGGCTCTCATAACTGCAAATGGATGGTCAGAACGTTCTCTAATCAACTGGAACTTCGACCTCCATCTTCAAACCGGAGTTTCCGAGAATCTGCAAATGACATGGGATTGTGTTTAGTTTGTAGCAAGATCATGAATTTTACATATAAATCCGCGGTCTCATTTACAAATATTAAAACAAATAGTACTCGAAAATACGATTCCAAAAAGTTCAAGACTTGCTTAACTCCATACATGTACTAATAAGTTGCACATTACTCCACCCAAGAAATTGCACTGATCACTCAGATTTTCATTTTGTACAAGTGTCCCCATATTCAATGATCCAGACCATTGGCTTGTTGGGCCCTACAGATGGAAGGGACATGCAATCAACATCACCTTGATAGGATAACCCTAACCTTTCAATTGTGGCCAGCAAATAGGTGGTTAAGAATAGATACTGCAAAAGGTCCACATTCAACTGAAAAAGCCCAGCATTGGCAGCTACAATCTTCCAATCTGGGATATTTTTGGGGCATGGTCCATCCATTTTAGGGTTCAAGTTCGACAAACCAATGGTCTGAATCATTGAACCATGGGCCCCCACTTGACCAAACTGAAAACCAAGAATATTGTGCACATCATCAGCTCGAGGTTCATATAACTCCTCTACATACACGTGGTCAAATCGAAGACTCGGCCTGAATCAACTCAATATTTAATTATTATTAAATTAAAATATTACGAAGGGTAATATCCTATATTTAGTATTAAGGGACTATAAACAGAAAAACAAGCAACAACATAGCATATAACATGTTGGTTAAGAGCATTACATCACTTCATGGAGGCTTGGGATTCGACTTTTTCATGGAGTCTTCCATAGTTGAGACCGAGTCCCTTCCAGTACCAAGTTTCCAGCAACTCAACTCAAAATCTCGCTGCGTTGAGTTGAGTCAGCCGAGTCTTGAGCCAAAGAGTTTTAAACTATGGTTTAGAAGTGTGTCTGGGCCCAATCCTATGTAGGGCATGACGTAACTGGGCCCTAAGCGTGTCCGCTTCGAAGAAATTCAATCCGAATAGGTATAAATTGCCGTTTGAAGTGTGAACCATAAATTGGTCATAACTTTTGATTCGGGTATCATTGCGGGAAGCACAACCTATCGATCTGTATATAGCCGACCATCCAGGGTCAACCCACCCACATAGTAGGATGTGTCTATCCGTTTTGCGAGAAAACAAATGCTTCCAATTCAAAATTGGGATTTTAGGGAAAATTTCCATTTTTAGTAATTCTAATTTTTGTCCTTTTTCCTTATTTTTAGAGTTCTAGATTTCCGTCTTTTTCAAAGATTGATTGTAATCATGTCGGGAATCCTCCAGTAAGGTTAATTTATGACTATTTATTTTTTTTGCAAAACTTACTATTTCAAGTACTATTCTAGTTGAATTAGGACTTCTATTAGGGTTAGAATTTTGCTATTATAGGTAATTTCGAATTAGGGTTTTAATTTTTATATTTATTAATGGTGTAATCAAGAAATCATATGCATTAAACATTATTCAATAAAAAAATTCGAGTTTTTTCTCTTTTTTCTTGTGGATTCAAAAAACTATCTTGTGGATCAAGGTTTTAATCACCTGAAGAAGATCTGTGATCTTTCTCATTATCTCTCCATGCTCTTCCCTGCGTCAGTTGGTATGAGAGCGTGGCTTTTCTTCAATTCGATAGCATTTACCAATGGTGTGGGCAACAATCCCATGGACAGTACTCTAGGGAACAATCCTATAATAGCAACGGCGTTTGAAGCTTTACGGTGGAAGAATCTACAAGCCACGCAAGGACTGCAGGCAGCGACCAACCGTTTGAAGATATCCTTAGGACAGACTTGTGTTTGTAATAATGAGCAAATGATGAATCGCAAGCCACCACTTTAATCATGAGGAAGTTATAGTACATGCCAAAGGAGGAGGAGATAGATCTACAGTGGCACAACATCTTTCAAACAAGATGCCTCGTGAACAAAAGGGTTTGTGATCTAATTATAGATGGCAGGGAACAATGAGAATATCATGTCAAAGACTACGGTGGAAAAGCTGCAATTGAAGACAAAAAAGCACCCCTCTCCATACACGATTGGATGGATCAAGGAGGTCAACGAAACAAAGGTAATTGAACAATGTCATATTCCATTCTCCCTTGATAAATATTATAAGGACAAAGTAATATATGACGTGGTCAATATAAAAGATTGTCACATGTTACTTAGTCGACCATAGTAATATAATGTTGATGCCACACATAGAAGCCAGGATAATATTTTTATTTTTATTAAAGATGGTAGAAAGATTATCCTCGCCCCTATAAGAATGGAGAACCAACCCAAGACTTCTAAAGTGGAGAGGCAGTCTCTCGTAACCGTATGGGATTTCGTCAAAGAATCTGAGAAGATGGGGGATATCAATGCATTAGTTGAAAACGGAAAAGAAGTAGAACCTATGAACATACCAGAGAAGTTGAAACCAGTGTTGCAGGAGTTTAAGGGGATTATACCCGATAAACTTCGCAACAAGTTGCCCCCATGCGGGATATTGCTCTTGCTCAGGCGGAGTTCGCCTTCAACAACATGCAGAATCGATCCACCGAAAAGTTCCCATTCGAGGTTGTGTACGGTTGTGTTCCCAAACATACACTCGACCTGGTCCCTTTGCCTAAGTTATCGTGTACAAGTGTTGTGGTAGAAAATATGGCGGATCGGATTGTGACAAGGCATGCTAAGGTCCAAAAGAAGTTACGAGAGTCCAATGCCAAGTACAGGTGCACACAGAACCAATTGAACCGGTAAACCGGACCAAAACTGGTTAGTTCGGTTTTATTTGGTCCAGTTCTGAAGCGCACCAGTTCCGGTTCTAGTTCCGAAAATCAAAGAACCGGTTAGTTCGGTTCTCAATTTTGGGTTCTGTAGAACTGAACCAGACCGTAGAACTGGACCGTGGAACTAGACCACATAACCGAACCGTGGAACCGAACCCTAGGCATTCAACGGATCTATCTATTTTTTTAATGTGGCCCACCTAAACATTGCCTAACAATGAGAATGAACGGTGTAGATCTAACAAACACATCAAGGTATGCCCATGGTGTGCCTGAGGTATGGAAAACCATGCAATTGGGTTGGATTATAAAAACAAACTATGCAATTGGGCTGGATTATAAAAAGCCCAGAACCTTAGAATCGAACTGGATTTTTATGGTCCGGATCCCGTTCGGTTCTAGGGTGCAAACAGTCCAGTTCCGGTTCTAGTTTTCCTGGAACCGTTGGGACCAGTTAGGTTCTGGTTTCAACCTAGAACCGGACCAAACCAAACCGTGTGCACCCCTAATGCCAAGTATAAGGAAGATGCTGATAAACATCGGTGCCAGAAGGTGGGTGTTTGAAGTGAGTGATAACGTGCTAGTTCCCCTGCGCAAGGAGAGATTTCCGACCGGAATGTATAACAAGTTGAGAAATAAGAAGATAGGCCTTTTTCCGATCCATAAGAAAATCAATGATAACGCCTATGTTGTTGATCTTCCCAATGGCATGGAGATCTCATGGACTTTCAATGTGGCAGACATGTATGAGTATCATGAGCCAAGTCTGTTAACTAACTTGGGGACGAGTTCTTTTCAAGTGGAGGGGACCGATGTAAGATGTAGCACAGATGTATTTTTTGCATGGCTAGACCAAAAGAAGGCCAAACAGAAGTGGAAGTAGTCCACCGGTTTTAGGCCCGGTCCTACATAAGACATTACGCAACTGGGCCCTAGGCACGTCTGGTTCAAATAAATTCAATCCGGATAGGGAGATATTGTCATTTAAAGTATGAACCGTAAATCAGCCATAACTTTTTATCCGGGTATCATTACGGGATGCACAAGTAGCGGGCCATTCAGGGTCAACCAACCCACATAGTAGGTTGCGTCCATCCGTTTCGCGAGAAAACACGCTTCCCATTCAAAATCGAGATCTTAGGAGAAATTTACTATTTTTAGTAATTTTAATTTTTATCATATTTCATTAGTTTTAGAATTTTAGATTTCTATCTTTTTTAGAAATTGATTGTTATCATGCCAAGAATCCTCCGGTAAGGTTAATTTAGGACTTTCTATTTTTGGCAAAACTTAGTATTTCAATTAAGTTCTATTCTAGTTGCATTAGGACTTCTTTTAAGGTTAGAATTTTGCTATTTTTGGTAATTTCGAAATAGAGTTTTATTTTTTTTAATTTATTAGTTGCGTAATTAAAAAATCATACGCATTCCGCTGAGATGCTCAGTTGACTCCTTAACCTTGATAGGAAGATGGCTTATTCCAAAATGAGTGCAATAAGGTAAGGAAGTTTGGATGAACTAATGCGAATGGGTGTAAGCCTCGCTGCTCGGAAACACCCAGTGCTGACCACACTGAGAGACACGTAGATGATATCATCACGACCTCCCTTTTCGTACCGCTAGGGATGCTTACGCCACTTCGCCAACTGGCGTTACCTACGCTTTTCCAACTGGATCTTATTCCAAAGATGTGATCTTAGAGCTCGCTTACACCAAGTATACCATCAGTGGGAACTTTGCTTTCTGGTTGGGAAGTGTCTTTTAACCGGCTGTTCTTCTTTGTCAACGCTACTGACGGACCAGCTGAAAAACGTAAGCGCAAGCGCCCTATCAATTAAACATTATTCAATAAAAATATTCGAGTTTTCTCTCTTTTTTCTTGTGGATTCAAGAAACTACCTTGTAGATTCAAAGTTTTAATCACTTTAGGAAGACGGTGATCTTTCTCATGATCTCTTCATGTTCTTCCCTGCGTCAGGTTTGTGGAAACTAGAAAGAAGGGAATGTATGATTCAAGACATGGATTGTAAATGGGCTTGGCTTAGTCCTATCTTCAAAAGGTAGAATTTCCAGTTGGGCCTTTCCTCTTGGGAGTCTTTTGTATTTGGGGGAATTCTGTTCCATAGGGCTGCCTCCTTTTTGTTTTTATTTCTAGCTCTTCTTCTTCTCCTTTTTTTTTTTTTTTTATTTTAATTCAGAGATGTTTCTAGACTTGGCCTAGCCAGCAATCGGAAGGTGATAATCAGTGTAGACAGATCAAGGAAAAACCTAAGCCCACCGCAGTGGGGATTTTTAAAGCTTAATTTTGATGGGTATTCACCATTCACTATTCTTCTAGCAACCCGTGTCCGTCCATGATTGGAGTTACGACAAATGAAAAGGGTGAGGGAGTTGATGGTTTTCTCTGATCCCTGTGGGGGTAGGTGGGATTATTGAGGCAGAAACTAGGCGCTTCATGATGGTCTGTGCATCTACTTGAATTCCTTCTTGAGTAACTTAAATCATCAAACGGGATTCTCGTAGAGCTATTAATCCCGGGCTCCGAGAAGTTAAAATCTTGCTATTTCAGAAATTAGGGCTCTATATCTATCAGGAGACTTGCATTCAGTAATATTTTGGAGGATGCGAATGATGTAGTTGATTCCTTTACAAAGCAGTCACAAGTGGGTCACTCGTGACTGGCTCATCTATTCCGCTCCCTCAGTTTGGTAGCTTGTTTTGTGGTTTTAATAGATTTTATTAATCTTTTAAAAAAAAAAGGAATAGAAAGAAAATACATGATCATAAAAGATGTACAACAGTACCTTCATAAAGTCAGCTAAAACCAGCAAAGAATCCTTTGTGTAGCCAGCTTCTTCTAGGACATGGGTCAGAACTTGCTGAGTCAAGTACAAAAATAAACCATTAGTACTGAGACTTGAAATCAAGAATGGTAGAATAACTTGAACTCAAGATATTATTTCCATTCCAGATACATATTGAAATATCAGCACAGAGTTCAAGCAAAACAACATAGTTAAGATAAACATAGCAAAATCTAGATTTTCAAGAAAACAAACTTGATGGGAGTATCAATTTCAAAAGAAAGGAATGGAATTTTGAGCATTGTTAAGCCCACGTGTGCACAAGTCAGCTAATGTGCACAACATTGCATATGCCAGCTTGAAACACAGGTGGAATATCCAAGCCATCCATCATGTGGACCTCACCATGTAGATGCTACTGCCAAAAGATAAAGGCCGCCCACTCAGTAAGAATGCCATGATATTGGAAATAAGTGGGCAAGTTAGAAAACTTTGGCCAATTTTTTCACAACTTTACTTTTGTTCAGCTAATCGTGGCCCACCTGACCAACCTGATTCTTGTGACAGGAAATATATATTGCTGTGCCTTTACGAGGAATTTTGCTAGTTTTAGGGGTAAGTTACGACTTTATTAGGAGTCACTGCTTGTTTAGGGGTAGTTACTATATGGGGAGTTTATAAAAGGTTTGTGTGTGTGAGTCTTTGCAGGCGGCTATTATATTTTGGTTATTGCAATACAAAACCAAGTTTCTTCTCCAAGGGTAGAGCGATTGGTCTCCCTAGCATCTATCCTAGGGTTGAGACTTTAGGGCTCCCCCATAGATAATTGAGCATGCTATTAGTGGCTTTTCCAGAATTGAGAGCTCCAAGTCATTAATTGCTCTCAGATCTATCTATTACCAGTTCTGCCCAGCAGTAAATTGTGATTTGATCTTCTTATTCAAGGGTCAGATCACATCTCAATTGCCAGATAAATTAGCAGTCCTCTCTAATTTAGAAGAAATTTAGCAATAAATGCATGCGGCATTTGTATGCATATCTCCAGCACCCATAAATAGCCGTAATGTATTTTGAATCCCATGTTTCTTTGAAACACCCCAACTGTACTTGTGATCATACCCTGAAAATTTAAACCAGATCTGCTCCTACCATGCAGACTTTTTTACATCGATTTGATACTAATGCAGTTTCAACCAACAAGCATTTTAGTAAATCCAAAGCACATTGAACTCTCTTTTTTTTCCACACGCATCCACCACATGAGCACTCGAACCCCAGTGCTGAAACGCACTCTGTCTACCACTGAGCCATGGGTTGGAACCCAAAAGCACATTGAACTCCGAAGCAAAAGCCTTCACTAAATAACTTCTTTTTTTATGAATATTCTACTTCTATTCAAAAGAAAACCTTCCAAAAGGGAAAAATACAAGACCCTGAAATAGGAAACAACGACATCCACACTAAGAGGGGAAATGCCTATCAGAAGGTGCTGCAACACACTACCAAAAAACTAATAATAATAGAAACAAGAATGCATCTTCTATCATAAATGATCAGCGCATGCCTCCAGATTTTGTGAGGCTGTCCCACGGTTCTGAATGTCAATATCGGCCCGACAGAAAAATGATACGACATGGAGTCGGGTATCAATATCGGAGCCGTATTCGCCCATATCAGTCAGAACTTTTTTTTAAAGCCAAAGAATTAAGGAAAATATCAGAGGGAGAGAGAGAGAGAGAGAGAGAGAGAGAGAGAGAGAGAGAGAGAGTAATAAAATATTCAAGAATCAATCTTTCTTTCTTTTTTCTTTTCTTTTCTTTTCTTTTCTTTTCTTTTTTTTTTTTTGTATTTTGGACGCATATGATGGTGTATCGGACCATTCTTTGATGAGAATGTTATCTGTCAGTTTGACTTGTTAAAGGTTAACTGAATGGGCCCTAATTGAACACAAATCCAGCATGATTTGGTGAACTAGGGTCTATTACATTGAAATACAACAAAACGAAGATGAAAATATCAAACAGAAAACAAAGGTTCACCATTCTTTCTGATGTTTTCCATAATGGTCCAGTCCACTTCAATTTGTGAAATTCCATTCAAATCATTTGTTTTAATTCCAAAATAGGTTTAGATCTAGCCTAAAATGAGTTTTTAAGCTTCTGCCATGATTTAAATGAAAAAAGAAGAAGAGGAAACATGGGTGAAATTTTGAAAAAAAAAAAAGAATCAAAATTGAGCTTTTATGGGCATACTGGCCGTATTGGTGTTGATGCCCCATATCGGCCGATACAGGTCAATTTTTTTGGTATCGGGCCGATACGACCCCATATTGCGTATTGTCTCTTGCCAATACGGATACGATACGGCCATATCGGCCAATACGATACCAATATTCATATCTATGGGTTTTTCGCTTTTGAGTTGGCCTCTCTAGGCACGTAAGTCAAGGACATCCAGAACAAAATATGGTTCGCGCTTCCTCAATAAGATCAGCCACGTCCAAGAGCTACACTAAATAAATTGACTACAAATCCCGTGGATCATTTCAAATTCGAAATTAGTACCTTCAACAACATTACTTTGAAATCCCTTGGATTATAAAATCAATTGCATGGGCCGAGTCACTTTAAGTCTTTCAATGTTGCTCTTCCAAGTGGTTTTTTTTTCCTTTTTACTCCTTTTGGTTTGTAATGATGTAGGCATCTATTCCCCATCTCGCCTCTTTTTGTTTTCTTTTTTTCTTAAAAAAGTTTGTATTGGCTCAAAAGAAACCCACGACAACAACAACATGTACCACGATTGAAGCTTTACTCACTACCAAACGCTTTGGCTGCATTCTGATGCACACATAAATAAAAAAGAAGAAATGAGCAAAACTAACAACAATTCGTAGTATTAACAATAAGGAATAGCCCTCAGATTGCAGTTTCATTCAAATTCCAACTTGAAAGTAATGTAATGTCAATTTGGAACCCATGACTTAGTGCAAACGATACAAAAGGAAATCACAATTGGGTTATTTCCAATTTATTAGACTAATAATTGCAATTCAACCTGATAGCATATCCAAACACACTCTCATTATTGTTTATAGCCGGTGACTTCTATAATTTCATGGACTACATGACCACTTCAGTCTGGCTTTGCAAAATAATCCAAGTAACGAAAATAAAATTCCAAATATATACATTGCATATCACATTCTAATTTTAAATGCACTAGTGTGTATGGCACATGCAATGCACATGGAGGAGAGAGAGGAAGTGATTTGCAAGCGTGGGAGAAATGAGAGGAAAAATGTTTGTGAAAGGTCTCTTTGATGGGCAGCTCGCTATAGTACATCTTGACGTATTGTGATATTTACATCGAGACTGTAGTTATTGAATATGAGACCATGTTTTAACAATCCAATCCATGTATATGATGGGCCTCCTTACTGACAGGTAAATTAAAATTAAAATAATAATAATAATAAAAAAAAAAAACTCACTTTATAATATTTCAACCCATAGATCATTTAACTCTTTTCATTTCAATATGGACCATCTCCTTTAAACATTCTTTTGTAGGCTGTCCATAGGGTTTTCCAATCTTGATGATTGTTTTGGTTATCAACCATCCATTGCATGGCCCATCAAACAAACAGTATGGATCATCACAAAATAGCTTTGGATCCAAGTGCTACAATCTTGAAGTAAATAATGGCAATAAGTTGGGAGGTATATACGAGGATGAACTTGGCCCATGTTTCATGGGTTTAAGTGGGTGGGTAAAATCTCCACCATCCTCTAGTCTTAAAGGGAGCGCTCAAAATCCAAACTGCAAGTTGTGAAATGCACATTTGAACTTACTTTTAAATTACAAAAATACCTTTTACTTTGCCTTCCCATGTCCTTAAAAAATGCAAAGTTTAGCCATCTCAAAAACTAGGTGGGTGCAATTTTTTCCCCCTGCGAGCGACTCACGTTATGTAGTAGAGATTAGAATTATCTAAGCTAAACAAGATACTGCATGAAAGAGGGAAAACAAAATAATGGGTTGCGAGTTGACAACCTTGAAAAGATCCCATGGCAAGGTCAAAAAACATTGCAACAACTATTATAACCAGAGCACCAGAGCAATCATTCTCCATTGCATTAGGTAATGAAAAACGTCCGTTAAGTTACGACCATTTTTTTCCAAATAACAGTTGTTATTTTCTTATTAACAACCATTATATAATGGAATAATCCATCATGAACAAAAGCCATTTCTGAAACCATAATGGCATTATGTCATGAATATAATGATGTTATCAGTAAAAAGTCAATCGTTATTTCACATGGGGCTGGGCATTTTCCATTTTACCCATTTTTTCGTCTCACAACAACCATTGCACATTGCAGTAATGCCAGTCAGTTAATATGTGGTCACAACACCATTTTTCAAACCTTATATGCTTACTACTTCAAAGAACTCGCAAAATAAAAGCGGACGAAAAGGGATGACTTAGGCCTATTGAAATGAGACCAACCTGCCTCTGCTGTTCGGAGATGAATGATCCCGTCAAATCCCTCAATACATCTAATACATCATTGAAGGTAGCCTTCCCATTGCAGTCCGAATCATAAACCTTGAAGATGACTAAAAAAACAAACATCAAACATTAAAATGAAATTAAAAAAAAACAAAGGAATGCAAGTGAAGAGAATTAGATGTGAAACTCTTTGAGCACAAGTTTCCAGTAAAGAGACGGTTACGTTCAATTTTCTGCTGAAGACTCGAACGAGAACTGAATGCAGACAAGAAAGCCACAAATTCCTTGAAGTTCAACCCATCAAGCATCCTTAGTAATCTCTGCAAATACAACAATAATCACCAAATTCAGCAACAGCAGTTGCAACTGTTTTCAATGGCAATAATATAAGGGGACCAACATGCAACACAATCCAGGATGTCCATCTAGTAGGTCATGTGTTGGTATTGTTGGGGTCCCTCCTCATGTGGAGGTTGGACCCACATGTGTGGCTTACGTAGTCTTTTTGTCCACATAGCCCTAGTGGAAGCATTTTAGTCTTTTGGCCAAGTAAAGTAAAATGAGAGAGAAAAAAAAAAAAAAAAAGAGAGGCTCTTTTGCTTAGAGAGATGGTTCTAGCAACATTGGGGTTTTTTTCTTTTCTTGGAGAAAAAGAAGAGAAAGAAGAAGACAGAAGGGGTTTTGTAAAAGAGGAAGAACAACAGCCTTCTACCACCGAAATCTTCACATCCGCGTTCGTGAGGGTCCATCCCCAACACCGGTTTCTTCGATTGTCTTCTCCAAGGGTTGTGTTTGGGATTTTCTACAATCCTTTTTTTTACAAATGCATTCACAGTCACACCCCACACACACTCATGCACTCACACCACAGTGGGATTTCACCACAATGGGTACTCGAACCCATGACCTCGTATTGAAACTCTTGCGAGTATACCACTAAGGCATAAGGACCCAAGATTTTCTTCATTCCCTAGTTGGTGAGAAATTCTTCTCTCATGTTGCTTGTAATACACCTTTGGGTGATGTAGTTTGGGTATCCAAGAGAGGTCTCTTGATGATTGTACTTCCATTATTTCTATTATAGTGGATTTATGCCGAACTAGGTCCAGTGGTTTTTCCCTTCACATCGAAGTGTTTTCCGCATAAAAAATCTTGGTGTCTCTTGCATCCTACATGTTTGTTGATTTGCTTGCTTGTGTTGGAAGTGATTATCATCCTTAAATCTTTTATATTGTTAATCCCATTGATTTGCACATAGAAGGGAAAGGTGTGTGATTTCCTAACAGGTATGTGTGTGCACATGTGGCCCATATGGCCTTAGAAATTCTCTTCCAGCTGTTTGTTCGCAACCCACAACCATCGAATGAGATAAGGATACTAGTGGGCATCATGCGACCGATAAATCAGAGATTTATGGGCGGTTTCTTCCAGTTTGTGGAATGGAAAAATCCGAATGTTGATGATATGTATTGCAACCAATGAAAGCATGAAAATCAAGAGAGGAAACAAAAAGATCAAAACATCCATTCACAAAGTTCGTTGAAAAATCCAACCCCACCCCACAATTGCCTAACAGTGTCTCCCTCATCTCTACGATGATTCGTCAAATACTAGTGTGCGCACTCACCTTCTTGGGTTTTCTTGGGCTATCTTCTTTAAATCATGGCCCGTAAGTCACATTGCTCAGATGATCATGAGTCATGACCATCAATCGATGGGCTCCTTGCTTGTTAAATGTGCACCCTTTCCCTTTTCACCTTTGACCATCCATTAGCACGTTGACTGATAGGAAGTTAGGATTGTGCAGTAAGCATGGTTTTGGCCCTGACCAATCAGTGGAGAAGTCCATTGTATGGAAGTTAGTATTAGAACACAGAAAACAACGCTTTATGGTGGGTAAGCGGGTGGGCACCACCTTCCATGACCCAGACCATTGATCTAGTGGGCCCCATCATGAAAATCCCCATAATAGAACATTAGCCACACAATTGGGGAACTTTCTGTACAAGAGTTTCACAAACGTGTCCCATCAACAACAGGCCCCACCAGATGGGTGGTCTCGATCAATGAAAGGTGGGACTCATACTACAATTGGACAACACATAATCATCATCATCATCATCCAGGCCTTGTCCCAGCTAATTGGGGTAAGCTACATGAATCCCTTTACACCATTACACTCTATATGAATCCTTTTTCCGCCATTACACTCTATATCAAGGGACATAACCTCGGTTGGACCACAAGTCATCAGGTCTTTTCTTACTACCTCCATCCACATCCTTCTGGGCTTTCCCCTTCCCTTTTTTTAGAGCTTTCAGCTAGTACCAACTCACTCCTAACCAGCGCAGTTCTTGGTCTCATACTACAATTGATCAACACATGATAATATCATAGATTTTCAAGGACAGATGCATCAACAACAACAACAACAACAACAATAACAAATACAATACTTACCACAACAACAATAAGAATAATTACAGCAACATTAACAACAGCAGCAGCAGCAAGAGAGTAGATTCCATGCATGCCTCCATGCCATTCTGAATATGTGGCATACAAGGAACAGATCGGAACCGTCCACTCCACACTTCCAATAATGATTGGGCCATTGTCAAAAAATTAGTGTTAAATGTTTAAGGGGTTGTTTGGATGCCTGTAAGTTTTTAAGTAGTAAGTGAGCTGTAAGTCACTTACAAGAAGTGACTTCTCACCCCACCCCCATGAAGTTTCTTGGGGGTTTTGCCTGTAAGTGACTTTACAGATTGCAAGTGATTTATAGGTGACTTTCCTCCCCAAACAGCACCTGTCACTTACCACTTACAAAACTTACAGGCATCAAAACGACCCCTAAGACAGTTCTAGCCCTTTACTTGTGGGCATAAAAATGGACGCTGAGAGACAAAAACCAGCAACAACTCCTATAAAGTGAGAAAATGCCCCATTGATTATACAGATAATATAGCCTAATCAAAGAAGAATTTGGTTTACAGACAATCAACAGCTGAGTCCACAGGATGTCTGGTTCAGATCATCATAAACATGTGCCACATGTGTGGGACTCAATCTGGAGGCTCGAAAATGCAGCACCTCCAGAGGCAGGCAATTCGTTCTCCAACAACAACAACCATAACAATAACAACAATGAAGAAGATGATGATGATGACAGTGACCTGAGAGAGAGGATTGACAGCGAATTCCGGTACGGACAAGAATTCATCGGCGGAGATGAAACCGCCGCCATTCCGATCCAGCTGGCAGAACCTCTGGTACAACGATACAATCTCTTGCTGCGAAACTGATACCAACCCAAAAAAATAATAATAATAATAAAATCACAGTAGAGTGAGAAGTGGGAAAGATGAGAAGTGGAGAAAATGGAAGGGCAGAAACGTACAAGTGTGGTTGCAGTGCTCTTGAACTTCTTCAATGTCATATTGAGTGAGCATCGACGACGTGTTCCCCATTTTCTCCTCCTCCTTTGCTCTTATTACTGTTCTTTCCTTCTATGGAGAATGGGAAATTGTAGGTGTTTGCAGGGGTTTTATGGGAAAAAAGGAGAAATGGGGAGGAATTGGATTGGTATTGTGTTCAGGAGAAGCCCTGAATGCCACCATTAAAGCTCCAGATTGGAAGGTTGGGGCCGCTTCGGTGGGGCCCACTGCGCAGTAGGCGATGCGCTTGCTTGGAACGCGAATATCCTACCATCTCTGTTGCCATAGAGCACGGGACTCGGATTGCGTAGTACAAGCACGGTGCTGCTGTAAAAATCCGTGGCGCACCGGAACCGAGCTGATCTTTTACGTTCCGGTTCGATTCGGTTAGGAATGGTCCAGATCCAATTTTACACTGGAACTGGACCGAACCGCATGCACTCCTGTCCACAACCAAAGCATGAGTACTAACTAAAAAATGTGCCTCGCCTGCAAGCCCAGCTGAAAGAAGCCCAGGCGTTTTCAGTAGGTGGGTGCATTGGGTGACTAACCATGTGGGTGCATTTTTACTGCAGTGTGGCTGTTTTTACTAAAGGTCTAATTTCTGGTCCGACTCATCTTTTTTGGCCTTTTGATAAAAAAATTGACAATTTTATAGTCAAGAATACCCCTCTGACCACCATGTGCTAAGGGGAATCCATAGTGCCCAGGGGAATTGGTCAGAGGGGCATTTCAACTACTAATTTTAAATTTCTTGTCAAAAGGTCAAAAATGATGAACCATATAAGAAATTAGCCTTGCAGTAAAAATCCCACCCCCCATGGTGTGTGGTTATGCATAGTGTGACTAACCTTGTGGGTAAAAAAAAAAAATCATGTGGAGCTCACTATGATATACATCCACTTCATCTGCTGAGCGGCAATGTATTAAAATGCAACAAAAAAGGAAACCAATCCAAAACTCAAGGTTCACCCTAAAAGAAATGGTGGAGTCTAACACCCACCATTTGGGCCATCATATCAGGCTCTGTGAAGGTTTCAACTGTCAGCGTTTACATCCCCACTGTTTCTTGTGGTGGGCCAGGTTGGACACTGAGAATCACCTGGACGTCTTTTATACAAGCGCTCGCCCACAAAGCACCACTCTAGTGCGCCCTACCTGATGGGTGGACAAGTCTGCTTTTTGGGTGAGGGCATTTTTTTACAGCACGATTACCTGATTACCTGACGAACATCTGGGATCTCTCCAAAGTGGGCCTTACTGACTAGATGGGTTTGTACGGACACATATTGCCTAGTACCAACACTGCCAGCAGCAAGGTGGTCTGTGGACCCCACAATAATGTATGTGTTTTATCCATGTGGTCCTTTCATTTTTCCCCATCATTTTAGGACATGAGCGCAAAAATAATGTAGATCAAAATCTCAGGTGGACCGTGCACACGAAGCAGTGACTAAAAACTTGGCACCCATGAGTTTTGGATTAAGCTGATATTTTTGTTTTCCATTCATTCAAGTTTTTATAACATTTGTCATTAAGTTGCATCTAAACATTACAGTGTACCTTAGGAAGTTTTTAATGGCAGTTGTTTAATCACCACTATTTTCTATGGCGTGATATTTTTTAGGATCATGGCCTAAAATAATGATCCAAAATGGACAAATGGTGTGGTTAAAACACACACATCACCGTGGAGTAACAGCCAGCAATGTCAATAATCAATCAGCGTCCATTTTGCAAAAGTTGCAGGGTCCTCATGGATGCCCACATGTACATAATGTAGCAAGAGTTGGAGTTGGACACGAAGCAAGCTAGCTCAATTAATTCAAAGCCGAGATGTTTAATAAAGCTTGAAAAAAATTTCGAGCCAAGCCCACGCTGGCCTCGCTTGAGCTCGATTTATATGTCTTAGTTAACTATGTGTGTATACACACATATGCCTTCTTTTAGTTCTCACCCTATTCGGTCAATTTGAAGCCCTTTTAGTTCTCACCCTATTCGGTCAATTTGAAGCCTCCCCCCCCCCCCCCCCCCCCCTCCCCCCCAGGAATGCACTTCTTGCATGGTTGTCTGTCAAGAAGCATTCCTTGCACCGGAGATATTAACTTGGGTGTTGTGAATATTGTGAGTTTATAATATTTATACTTTCTTTTTGTTTGCAAGTTATGTTCAATTTTCACATAATAGATTGGATTTTATGCATTAAATTTTATGTACATTGCATATTGGCTACCACAATTCTCGACTTCACACACTTTATATAATTCTAAATGATAACTCAACAACGCAAGCTCATAGGAGAAACAAGCTCAAATTAAACTTGGTTTGAACTCGACTTGAAAGCTTTGAACTCGAAATTGGCTTGAGCTCTGGGCAAGTTGCTGACTAAACTAAGCCGAGTTCACTCGTACAGCTTGAGGATGGAGCCAAGGTAAGCTGCTGTCGGAACTGAGTTGAGCTCGATATCTAGCTCTAACAAGCGAGATGAGTGGACCTGCCTCATTCTGGCTCCTCGTTATGTGCACCATGGGTCCCACCTTTTGAATGATTCAAATGTTTCAAATGCTTGTCAGTTGTCACGCGCTGCACCATACATGTGTGGATATGGTGCGCATGGTGATGGATTGCACACTAACCCGCCGGCAGTGACCTCGTTACTGGTTGGGGCTATATGAGCCCCACCATTACCATGATGTATGTGTTTTATCCACGTAGTCAATTCATTTTTCTAACTCATTCTAGGCATAGTCTAAAATATGATGTAGATCTAAATCTCAATTGGACCAAACCACGGGAAATAATGGTGATTGAATGCCCACCATTAAAATCTTTTTTAGGGCCATAAAAGTTTTGAATGAAAGTGATATTCGTGATTTTCCTTTTGGTGGGTTTGTCCTACATTAGCTAAAGGCTGGGGAGATTGCTAGGCTGTATATCAGGAAGAGGCTCCTTAATAATGACTAGCCATTTTGATGTAGAACTGGCCCAACAAGTGGTATCAGAGTTGGCCCAGCCAAGCCAGTATGTGGAGGCGCCCACACTCAAGCCTGTGAGCGAGAGGGCAGTGCCCGAGAGCCTAGGGAAGGCAGTGCTTGGGAACCCCTATCCGCCCACACCTAGAGCCCGCGAGCGAGGTGGGGGCATGGCAATGCTTGAGAGCCCCTATCCACTATGTAGAGGGGAATTGTTGGGTTTGTCCCACGTCAACTAGAGGCTAGGGAGATTGCTGACTATATACTAGAATGAGTTCCCTAAGCGTTCAATCACTAAGGCTTTCCTGAACCTGTGTAGTTTGTACATCGACATTCGGGCTTTCATTTTCTTGGCGTGGGTCAATGGATCAGTTATTTCAAACCGTTCACATGATGGGCCTCATTATGGATGATCTATATTCCAAAAATTATCCAAGATTGGAAGGGCCTTGGCTCTTCAATAAGTAGGCTAATAGCTAGCTAGACGGGCAAGAAACAAAGTCAAGGTATGGTTCACATTCAATCAAAGAAAGGTTGTACGTTCCGAGGGTGAGATCATAAGATCTTATATGGTTTACTTTATACGTCCATCCACGTTGAGATGCACCAAATCAACGGCTTGGATCGTTGAAACATAAGCCCTACTTGCAAAAACTAATGCTTGAACGCAGTATGTGAAGTTTTTCTTGGGAGGTCGAGAGGGTACTCCGGATTGGACAGTGAACCCTCCACTACCCAAGTCGGTGGTGTAAAAGGTCTGTGTGCCCAACATGATGTATTTATTTTATCCACATCGTCCAACTATTTTTCCAGATCATTTTAAGGAATGAACCCAAAATTGAGTAAAATCCAAAGTTCAAGTGGACCACACCACAAGAAACAATGGGAATTGAACGCTTACCATTGAAAAATTCTTTCGGGCCCACCGCAAATGTTTGCCATCCAACCTGTTCATAAGGTCAAATAAACCTGGATGGATGGAGGGAAAACACAGCTTGATCCAAAACTTCTGTTGCCCCAAGAAGTTTTGAACCGTAGGCATTCAATCCATGCCTTTTCCTGTTGTGTGGTCCACTTGAGATTTTTATCTTCCTAATTTTTATTATTATAACATAAATTGAGCTGGAAAAATTTATGGACGGCATGGATAAAACACTAACATTATGGTGGGACCCACAGATCTTTTCCACCACCGACTTGGGAAGTGGAGTGGTCACTACCTAATCTGAGTTTTCAGTTTTTATAAGTGTTCCCTATCCAATCTGTGAATTATTTTGTTCATGGTCCATAATAGGTGGTACTCAACAAACCAATGGTCTGGATCTTCGAAATATGGGCCCACTCGTTATAGCTATCAACGCGTGTATACCGTTCGAATATGCAGGCCACGTACATCATATAATTCCTCTGTGAACGAAAGCCCAATCGATTCTACAGCAGAATTGAAAGTTGTCGACAGATTGGAATTTGGAAATCGATTTTTTTTCTTTTTTATTTTGCAGGTTCGAATTCCAATCTTTCATCACTCTCTGGTCTCAATACCAAACTATGTACTGAAATTTCATTTCATTTCTTCTAAAAATCGAAATGCTTGAGATATTTATTTCTGTTTTCTTTTTTTCTTTTTTCTTGAGCTCTTTCTTTCTACAGTTTCTTCTAGAAATTACTCAAATTCAATTGATTTTTTTGATGTTTTTGGAGGGGTTTGTTGAATTTGATGAATCTTTAATACCCATTTTCCAAGTTTTTTATAATCTTCGAATCGAGCGTAAATGACCGATTTTTCAGGGGTTTGGAGTTATTTCTTTGAGAATCTTTGGGTACCCATGATTCAAAAATTCAAACGCAAATGATCATTTGACACATTTGGGTTTTTCCTTTTATATAGATGGTGAGGATGAATTCTTAGGTGCCCGTAATTCTGATTTATGTTTGCTCAATTGACTGCTGCAATATGTGGTCTCAGGGCGAGGAAAATATTGATTTCTTATTATGTGAAGTTCTTTTAGAGAAATCTCTTCATAGGTATGTATGAATTTGAATTTAATGAACTTTGAAATACATGGGTTTGGTGTATAGGTTATGAAGTTGAGTGACCATGAATTTGATTGTTTGTATGCTTGCTGAATTGAATATGGATTGGTTTTTGCTTGTTATTGAATTCAATTTGTTATGGATATGAGTTATTTTTAAAAGTCTTGTCCTTAATAGATGTGTAGGTTTCCTTGATGGAAAACTGTCCAGGCAGTATATTTGGACGAGTTCCAGACTGTTCATTTGATGGATCCTAGGGTCTGTAGCTTGAAATCAAACTGATCGAACCATCCCATCTGTCCATTTGTGGCATAGAAATGGCACCAGCTCTTTGTGAGGAATAATAAGTAATCTTATATGTTCAATTGGCATTTACAAGAAGAGGTCCCGTGTTGTATGCTGCTTATAGATGTGACGCAGTTTTGATTGACGAGACGAGGAAGGGGGTAAAATGAAGCTAGAACTATGGAAGGATGTCTTAGAATCTAAATGTTTTAAAAATTAGTCAGTTTCATATGGAATACAATTTTCGTAACAATAGGACTTAAATAAGGAAGAGTTAAGATTGATAATCAAGAAGTACCCCGAAAAGATCACTTTCATATCTTGGGTTGATAATTTATGAAGGTAGTGAGATTGAGAAGCATGTTGCTCATAGAATTCAAGTTGGGTGGAAGAAGTGGAGATGTGCCTCCAGAGTTTTATATGATTGTCACTTGCTAATCAAACTAAAGGGGAAATTTTTATAAGACAACTATGAGAGCATCCATGCTTTATGGGACAAAATGTCGGGCAATTAAGGAACAAGTTCATAGGATGAATGTAGGTGAAATAAGGATGTTCAGATGGATGAGTGGCAACACAAGGAAGCATAGAATCAAACTTGAAAGCATTGGAGGGAACTTAGGACTTAGGAGTAGTGTCAATAGGTAATAAGATGAGGGAAAGTGGACTTAGATGGTTTGGCTATGTGCAACGGAGATTGAGAACTGCATTGGTTAGAAGGAGTGGGCTGGTATAAGTTGAAGGCTCTAGAAAGGCAAGGGATTGTACTGTTAATGATCATCTAAGAAAAGGGTTGAGGACCTGTCGTTTAATTGAGGATATGGTCTATGATCGTGTGGAGTTGTAGAACAAGATTCGTGTAACTGACCCCAATTAGGTGGGACAAGGCTTAGATGATGTGATTATGATGACACAATCAATAAGCAAATCATCGGATTGTACTGTTAATGATCATCTTATAAGTGTGGTTTTTGAGTGATGGACCTTTCTGTGGCAGCTCATGCCTTCTATTTTAAAGTTTTTTAGGTGATTTTGATGAGGTGGGCGCAATGTGTTGTGTGCATTAATTTAATCGAGTTGGAAGGCCACATTAGAATTTTGTTTTGGTCAACCTTGTGCATCCCATTCAAAGGGATTTATCTCCCTTATCTTGCTCAATGTATTCTCTTGTGTCTCGTAACTTAATTGACTTGAACAATCACCTTCGGTCTCTGAAATGCAAATGGAAGTGGGATTTCATCTTTTCAAGGAACTAGGAGGGAACTGTGCAATGAGCGGGCGCACATGCAAAAAGGTATCCAATACATGCACAAAAGTTTGTAGAAAATCCAAGTCGTTCGACATGTGTCCCCCACCATGGATGCATTGTGACCCAGTATCAAGTTGTCCATACTTGTATAAAAGAGGAATGCTAACAGCATTTGTTTATCTTAAGAAGTAGGGAGCATTTTGCATGTGCACTAAATCATTGCACTTATGTAGGATTTGGCGTGCCTGATAGGTGGAACCCACTTTTAAGATGCACTAGGCCAAACATTAATTGTGCCCACTCATCAGGTGGTCATTGATCTCATGTGACATCCATTGAGTAATACATTGGATACTTGGAAATATGTTATGCATCCCAAGCGGTTGCTAACGGATTTCTTTATCAACATTAAAAATAATTCAAAATGGGAGAAAAGTTGAAAGAGGAAAGGAGAGGGCTGCCAGCATGGCAACCCTTGTATCAACAGGTCTTTTGCTCTACCCTATCTAGAGATTTGTCTTTGCATTTTCAGATGAAGTTGGTGACATGGATTTTCTATCCTTAGAACTGTTAGTCTATGTCTTGGTTGAAGATTGCATTATCTGGTTTTGATTGGGATGATGCATCTTTTTTGTGGAACTACCTTAGTGCCTGTTTGGCACGCGGGATTAAATGGTATGGAATTGCATTAGATGGGATTAACACCATTATTGCACAATGATTGCATGTCTGGAAATACCATGTATTTTGACAATCTAATCCCCATGTTTGGGATTAGATTCTTCCTCAAGCAAAAACACTGTATTAAGCAACACCCTGTTTGGTGGATGATGGATTTGTAATCAACAGACCAGATTATAACTGATGTCGGTCACTTGCACACATATACAACTCAAATGTCAGGTGTAAAGGATGCATATGGATGGACCAGCATGGATAAAACACATGCATCAATGTATCAATGTGGGGCCCACAGATGTAGTGGATTTCAAAATCCACCTGAAATCCACCATTATTGCATTAGATGTAGTGGAATTGCATTAGATGGGATTAACACCATTATTGCACAATGATTGCATGTCTGGAAATACCATGTATTTTGACAATCTAATCCCCATGTTTGGGATCAGATTCTTCCTCAAGCAAAAACACCGTATTAAGCGACACCTTGTTTGGTGGATGATGGATTTGTAATCAACAGACCAGATTCATAACTGATGTCGGTCACTTACACACATATACAACTCAAATGTCAGGTGTAAAGGATGCATATGGATGGACCGCATGGATAAAACACATGCATCAATGTATCAATGTGTGGCCCACAGATGTAGTGGATTTCAAAATCCACTTGAAACTCCGCATGAGACTAAATGCAATTCCGTTCCACCTAATCCCATTCCTTCCTGTGTCTCCAAATGTCCCATGGAATTTGCATGGAACTAAATGCAATTCCATCCCACTTAATCCCTCCTAAGCCCACGTACCAAACAGGCTTAGTTTCTCAATGCATTTCAATCTAGGATGTTTTAATGAATGTGTATGTTAGCTTACTCAAACTTTGGTATTCATTTCACATGCAATTTCTTGGAGAATAACTAATTTAGGTTAATGCTAGGGTGTCATCATTCTTATCTTCCAACACATATTAAACATTCTAACCATATGTTCCCTGCTCATACATGCATAAAAGTATCAGCATGTCTTATGTATCTGTGTAGCCAGTTGGATTTTCTTGTACTTCAGAAGAATCTGAACTTGAAACTTCCCTTTCTATAACTTTCTCAGATGTTTCTTAGTGTTTTCAAGATGGGACTTAGGGCCCGTTTGGATACTACCAAATAAGTTACTTTTCGACTGAACTTAAGACGTCAAGTTACTTTTGGCACTTAAGTTCGTTTGGTAAGTATAATTGAAAAGTAACTTATCTCTTAAAAATTACTTATCTTAATAAGTTTTTTTTTTTAGCTTTTTGAATTTTGACTTTTCTACTTATCTCTCTCATGTCACGCTTTTGCTTCCCCCCCCCCCCCCCCCCCCTTTTTTTGGGGTTAGTACACACCCACACTGTTAGTCACTCTCCAATGTTAATTAACTACCCTCCAATTTGGCTTTTCTACTTATCTCTTCTCAAAGTTCTCTCTCATGGTTCACTCAATTACTGCTCTCTCATACCATCCATATCAAAGGAGGCCCCACATGATGGACTGTCCCATCAAAGGTGGGGCTCACACAGTGGACGGCCCATATCAAAGATGGGCCCTACATTAATTGGTGCAAGATCCAATCCACCAATCTGGTTGATCTGATCTTCTACATCTTTCCCAAAAATGGTTCTAGTCCACTCACCATGTGGACCGACTATTGGAAACAAGTGAGTTAGATAACTTCAGCCAAGTCTTTCAGAGCCATACATTTGTTTTGCAGACTGCGGCCCACCTGACCAGTGGATCAACCTGATTCTTGTGCCAGGGCATCCATATAGTGGTCCCGTTTTGATGGATGGAATGTATCTTGGACCAATCGTGCTATGCTAGCACATGCATGGCATGTACATGAGCTTTATTGCACGCAAGTGGGATTAGAAAAGCTCATTCAGTTAGGAAAACTGCCTCAACGTTTGGCTTTTTCTTTTCATGTCAATATGTTGCTTATTATATGTAGATTTGAAATTTTCTTTTGAAAGATTACTTGTCAATGTGTTATTACCAAACATACGTATTTACTTATTGGCTGATAAGTATGTTGTTTACCAAACATACTTATCTGCTTAATAAGTAAAAACCAAGATATGTAACTTATTTGATAAGTAGCTTATCTTAAGTAACTTACAATCCAAACGGGCCCTTAGTGATCCTTGACCTAAGAATATGTATCCTCAGGTTTTTAGTTTGTACAAATGGGGCCATGTTTGAGATATCCAGACGCTTAGCATCGTGCGACCCACAGTGGATGGACCATCACACAAATTCTCCTAAACAGAAAGATCCTTCCAACCAATTTTGGGCCCTTTTTCCAATTGAATGTGAACTGTCTCTATGTACCACTACTTAACCATCTTTTTGTTGGTCACAATTTGGAAGGTCAGGATTGCTCCATCAAGGAGATTCTCAGGGTAATGTACCATTAGGTGGTGAGAACAACCAATCAATGGCTTGAATCACTTAGCCATTGTGCAAAACCCAATCATATAGTGCATCTCTTAGGCTGAAGATCATGTGATTCCTCAGAGAACATCTATTGGTTCCATGGAGTTCGTTAACTGCTCCCTAGGCTATGTTTGAATGCCATGTGAATTGGATTGGGAAAATTCAGTTTAATTGGGAGGAGGTAACGAAGATCAATGTGGTACCTAGTTTAAATATGTTCATGGTTTACCTTTCAAAAAAATAAAAATAAAAATATGTTCATGGTTTTAAATATCGTCTTATGACTTGCTATTGTATGAGTCGTATCGGTTAAGTTGAGTTGTTTTACCAGTTTCAGACTGCAGGCTAGTCACACTCCGACTGAAACTGGTACTTAAATCCATGGTTATGTTTCTTTCAAGCCCAACTTGAATGTAACAAAATCGCAATTCGGAGCAGAGATCGTGAATATGAATGCTGGGAAAAGAAAGTATACTTCTATTAATTTCACGTTGTAGACTAAATTGCAATTCACTCCAATCGTGCAACCTAATGAGCTCCTATTTTGCGATGCATTACTTGCTATCATTTCAGATCGGAACCTTGGACAAGATTGGCTTGACGAAGTTTTCTTTTTCTTTTTTTCTGTGATTGTTTGGCAGCTCATAAGGCAGAAAAGTACCCGCATTAGTCTCTTCTGCAATTGACAGTCGACTGCATACTGCTTAAAATGGTATGCAACTGCTTTCATTTGTTCTTGGTTTGCCTTTTCTCCATGAAAACACTCATCTTCCAAACTGATATCAAGCGCATTAAGGAAAGAGGCTCTGCCTCTTCTAAATTTACAATGGGTGTTCTTGTAAATCTCATTAATCTCTAAGAAATCAATCATCTGTAGAATTGAGAAGAGGTGGTATGAAAGTTATTGAGATATGGTTTATGGGTACTGTTAAAATAAAACTGAAGAGGTACTGGAGGGTCAATTAATAGAAAAATGTTACATTATTATTTTCTTAAATTAGGTAAGGATTCTTAAGCTTTTCAATTTATTCAATGTAAGACAACGAGATATAAATAGACTGAGATTGAGATATAAATGGGAATGGAACCCTTTTTTATTCTTATCAACAAGAACCAATTCGATTTCTATGGTAGCGGACCTCATAGACATAGATCGGCTCTCTAACTCAAACTGTCACATCACCAACCTGTTGTTGAATCAATATCCTTCCAGGGCTCTTTCATGAGACCAGTGGCATTTTTCCCTTGAACAAAACTTCAACATTTCTCCTCTTAAAATAATAGGCTACTTTGCATGTTCTTCTTAGCTATTAAAGTTTGCAAGCAGAAACCATGCCAAGATTTTGTCACTGTACTTGAATTCAAGCCAAGTGGATCTTCCATCTCCCATCTTAAGGCTAGAGCATCACCTTCCTGGTGCAGGTTGAGGTGGAGCTTGAGCTCCAACATAATACTAATAGATTGCTTGTACCGTATTTTGAATTCAAAATCTTCCAGAATTCCAATGCAGTTTGTAGAAATTGAAATAAATAAAGGACCATTGAAGGACTTCGGCAGTTCTAGGGTATCACACCACTCTGCCTTTTGGGCATGTCTCCCCTTGGTTACTCGCTCTATGAACCTTCTTTTCCTCCTCCTTTGCAGTGTAACAGGGGAGTTCCCAGGCCGGGTGAAAGTGATCTTTCTAGCTCTGCTCTCTACGATCGCATCGGTTTTATTAAGCCAGTCCATTCCAAGGATTACATTGAATCCTTTCATGTTTGTCACTACCAGATTGGCAGCAATCTCGACATCGTCCATGGTAATGGGGCAGTTTTCACAGTATTTGGTTAGTTCTACTATCCTTCCCATAGGCGAGGCTATTGTGACAGGTTCTTTTAGGTGTTTCAGTTCTAGGTCTAAACATTCTACCATAGCAATCGAGATAACGGATAGGGTAGCCCCACAATCAAATGAAAGAACAACTAAAACATCTTTAATAAAAGCCATACCCTCCACCAGGCTGGGTGTTGTCTCAGGGTCTTCGGGTGACGTCATAGCATATACATGGCCTTGAGATTTCTGATTGGAGCCGGAGCTCCCTATTTTTAGGGTGCAGGTGGGGCGGCTTGCTGCCTCTGAGCCGGAATGGAGCGGCCTTCGTCTTTCATCTTCTTAAAACAATTATTCATCTTGTGGCCAGGCTTCTTGCAGTAGCTGCAAAAGACGGAGTTGTCCCACGGCTTCTTCTGTTCTGGGGTGGCGTTCTGGGCCGGGGCAAACCTTGGCTTCTTATCCTGAGTCTGAGGTGTGCTAAAGGGATGCCTTAAACTTCTTCCTAGGTTTGCGTTGTTGCAGACAGGCCTATGCTCGCCTATCATCGTCTTTCTCGGCTCTGGTGGCTTATCCACCACGTCGGCGTAACTTAGCAGATCCAAGCAGCATAACTTGGAGTGAATTGATGGTCTCGGGTCATCTTTGAACCGTTTTACCTTGAAATCTTCATCTTCGATTATTGTAGGTACATACCGTCACAATTCGGAAAACTTAGCCTCGTAGTGAGCCACAGGTCATCTCACCTTGGGTCAACTTCAGGAATTCAGACATCTTCTCATCTCGATATGACTTCGGGAAATACTTCTCAAAGAATTTCCTTTGGAACTCCACCCAGGTCGATGAATGGCCCTCGGGAACTATCCTTACTGTCGCCTACACCATATAACAGCCTCGCCCTCAAACTTGAACGTGGCCAAGGCAACCTTGAGACGATCTGGGCATCCCATGGTTTTCAACGTTCTCTCAATCTGTTTGGTCCAGCGTTCTGCCGCCACTGGGTTAGGGGTGCCCCTAGAGTTTTATGTGCTTGCTATATACTAATAAAACTAAAGGGGAGATTTTATAAGGTGGCTAAGGCCAGCTATGTTTTACAGCACAAAATGTCGGCTAGTGGAGGAACAATATGTTCATAGGATGAGCATAGTGGAAATAAGGATGTTGGATGGATGAGTGGCAAGACAAGTATAGAATTAGAAAGTAATACCTTCGAGGGAACTCATGGGTAGTACCAATAGGTAACAAGATGAGGGAAAAAATAATTTGTGTATTTGATAGAAAATTTTAATTGATTCTTAAAATAATAACTTCATAAATAAATAAATAAATGAAACAGAAAAAGGTCCCTTTCCAGTAGAACTGGTTTAATTTCTAACTAACAAATTTGTCCTTCTACTAAGGAATTATTATGATATGTGGATTATTCCACATGCAGAGTTGTGCTTTAATGATTTAGGCATATATGCCAACTGTACCACAGATGGGTACATGCAACTCGATTCTATGGAGTCTCACCCAAGCATCTGTATGCTCGTCATTGCTGTATTCTGGCCTGAAATGCATCTCCCATGTAGAAGAATCCACATAGCATCGAATGTAGTGCATGTCTGAGCATGTGGTTAAGGTACATGTAGGGTTGTTGTTGGCCCTCAACAACTTTGGTGCTATTTACTGCTCATTGTTGTCTTTAGCTTGATATGCCTTTGTTCTTTCCTGCATTCCCATCTTCACGAGGACATTTATCTGTATCAATGGTGAAGGCTATGTACATCCGTGTCAAGCGCAATAAGACGACCTACTTTGTGCAATGCGATCCAACTGAAACAGTTTTAGACATCAAGCAGAAGCTGCATTCTCTCATTGATCAGCCAGTCAACAGTCAGCGTCTAATTCTGCACGCTACCAGCGAAGTATTGGATGATTCAAAGACATTGGCAGAGCAGAAGGTATTTCTTGCTTTCTTATCTTCCTTTTTTCTTTTTCTTGGGGGGGGGTTCTATATCAACATCATCATAGCATTGTCCCGGCTATTTGGGGTTCTGCTTTATGAATCACGACTCTCCAGAAGCAGAATAATATCATTTGTGTGTGTGTGTTTAATGAGTATATATTTTAAGAAATTCCAAATATCCTTGTTTAAAGGGGGATTGATTGGATTAGGGATGCAACTCTGGTGGGTTGGGTCGGGTTGAGGACCCAACCGACAACCCGATCCAACCTGAATTCCTCTATACCTGAACCAACCAGTCAGACCCGACCCTACCCAATTAGATGTGATTATTGACAACCTGAGCTAACCCGATCCAAATTCGCTCAACCTGAAACCAACCTGATTCCAAATAAGGTTGTCATTTTTCAACCTGAAATCAACCTGAGGACCATGACAAACCCGACCTGAATTCAGGTTGGGTCAAGCGTTGGCATTTTCCAACCTGAACTCGACCTCTGGACCTTGACAAACCCGACCTTAACTCTTAGGTCAAGCAAGTTCAGCTTGACTAGAACCCAAGTTGTAGCCTTAGGCTGGACACACAGATTTTTTTTCCCCTTTTAATACAGTTGTTGTTTATAAAAGGGTGTCGAGGCCATATGGGTGTGTTAATTCTTTATTTGGGTCTTATAACTTTCACCTTTTCTATTACAGGTCGAAAATGATGCTATTGTGGCGCTGGCACTGAGAAAAGGTTGTTTCCTTAATGCGTTTTCTTCTTTCATCTCTTTGATCTTGCAGTTGTGGGTAGTTATAGTTAAAAGTAGTCGTATATGCAATTCTACTGTTTCAACTTTATCTGCAGGACCTTTGGTAAGCCCCTGCGCACCTCTCCACACACACCTCAGCACCTGCCAAGGAATATTAGGTGAACCCCACAGTATCGGCTGCCGCAAAAATTAGGCCAGTGAGCTAATTTTGTGGGTCAGTCACATGTACGAAGACAACGGATGGCTTTAAAAAAGAAATTTGCAACGTGTTTTTTGAGATTGAAGGTGTCTGGTTGCAACAAATTTTATAAATATCATTAAATTTTGCACCAAATTAGACTGATTAAATCATGAAATTTCGCGATATTTGGTGCAACCAAATACATTCTAAAAGGAAAATAAGATTTGCAGACAGGTCACATCCAAATGTGCATGGCCCACCTAATGAGTTGACCAGCCTGATTCTCGAGCCAAGATATTTAATGATGGGGCCCACCAGATGCATGGCTTTGACGTCCCACACACATTCCAGTCTGCCACGAGTGGTCATCTCTAGAGGTCCTATGGTGTGGGAAGTGTGGGCTTAGTATGCTCTATTAGCAGATGAATAAAGTGGGCAACTGCAATTCCATAATCATGTCCCTATTGTGCTTATGATTTTGTTAAATCTGTTAGGTTCCCAACATTTCCCTTTTTTCTTCTCTCCAGATGACAGCGAGTTTGAGGATGTGAACATTGTGCGGCCAGATGATTTCTATCATTCACGCGATGCAGATGCCGGTCTAAGCTGGTAAGCTCTGAACTCACTCGAAATGAACATAGGCCATGTAATATAACTTTGATTTGTAATGTGTGAGAATTAAGCTGAGAATCGGCGACAGTCTGTTAATTTCACCACATTGTAGCTTCCTATGTACTATAAACAACAATTACTTCCATGAAAATCGTACTGTTAAGAGTTTGAGAAATGAAGGTGGTGTTTGTGTCTTGTCCAAAAGAAGAAAACGTTCCTTCATTGCTTGTTTTCAGCTCGGGCCACACATGAGCCGATCTTACTTGGGATTGCAAATTCCAAATTTGTTTGTGAAGAGCTGATCTGATTGTATTAGTGTCTATCGTTGATTTCTTTGTGTAATACTAATTGATAGGGCCTCGTTGATAAGTGCTACAAAACCTGGTGCATTGGAACCATGGTCAAGGACCCAAATCGGTTGGTATGGAACATTTTCTTTTCCAAGTGTGGTAGATGAATCTCACACATCCAATGGTGGCCCACAAACTGATTGGTTCCAACAGGTTGTTAGACCCATGCATCCGAAGTTGGCGGCCCTGTTCCTGCCCATATGAACTGATCAAATCGAGTGGTCTGAGTTTTTTTTTGGTTAGTACACACACCCCCATGTTAGCACACCCACCCCCATTATTAGTCACACCGCAATGTTAGCCACCCCCACTTGTGTGTTGATACCAAGACCTCAATTGAAACGAGGTTATCTTCACTCAGTCTACCACTTGAGCTATAGACAGGGTGTGATTGGTCTGAGTTCAACAAGAAAAATCTGATGATTTCAAAATGGTGGTGACTCGGCTTTCTTAGCTGTGTGACAAATATCACCGAGATTTTGTAAATCTCGCAATATTATTGCAAAATTTTGATCAGACGATATCATTATGATAATTTCCCGAGATTTTCAAAATCTCGCAGGTTTTTAAATTTACTGGAAAATTTATTTGAAAGTTAAAATAATTCATTTATACTAGAATTTCAAATTTTAAAAATAATTTCTTAATCTACAATAAATATATATTTTTTTATGTTTTATTTTCACAGAGATCCTCTCGATAATATTGCATGAAAAACATGAATTTTTTAAATCTCCTATGAAATTTCCAGTAAGAGAAGTTGCCAAAATTGCCGAGAATGAGATTTGTTACTATGTTCCTTAAACGGGGCCATCTAAATTCTGACAAACATGGATGGAGCATAGCATGAAATTAACATTGATCAAGCAATCCTAACTTGTTTAACCAATTACCATAGCAAGGAAATGTGCAATGATTATAAATTACTTTACTATTCTTATTATAACTTTTGCATTAGACAGTTGATTCCTATGTTATGGCAATTTTATATTACTTGAACGTCAAATCATACACCGATGTTGTTATATTCCTATGTTATAAGAATTTTATGCTACTTTAATGTCAAATCATCACCAAAATACACTGATGATGTTGTTAGTAGGATTTACGATTTTCAACTGCAATTTCATAAAAAGTATCATGATTATGAATTCCTTTTGTCTCTTAAATACACATGCATGTGATTCTCATGTTTGGTTTGGTGATGGTAAAATTAAAACAAGTAAATGATTCATTTATGTTACAAAGCTAATTGATTACTGAGGTAATTGGTGAAACAAATAGGCAATAAAAATAACATTGAGGGTGTATGAAATGGATGGTTGATGGTAAAATTGTGAGCAGTCAGGATTCAAGGAGGAAAATATCCGATGGTTACTATCAGAGGCCTGTGACACCGGGGCACAGAGATATTCATGTGCCCGGGGCTGCGTGGGGCCTACAGAGATGTCTGTGACAAATCCACTCCGTCCATCTGCTTTCAAAACCGCAACAGGTATCTGAAAATCAGGCAGATCCAAAGCTCATGTGGGCCATACCACATGAAACAATGGGAATTGAACGCCTGGGATGATAGAAGCTTTGTATCAGGATGATATTTGTGCCTACAGTTTATCTGAGTGTAGTAACCCTGTGAACGGTTTCGATGGCATATAAACATCATGGTCAGCTCCAGGAAGGTTTCAATGGTGGACATTTTCGTTCCCACTGTTTCGTTTGGTGTGGCCCACATGAGATTTGGATCTGTCTGATTTTTAAAATCCTGTCCTATCAAGGTCTTTAAAAACAGAGGGACGGAGTAGATTTGTCACGTCCATCTTTGTGGACCCACACAGCCCTGGCAATCCGCTTCCGTTTGAACTATGGCACCTTTGTTTTGTTGTTTTGTTTTTGCTTTTTCCCCTCACAATTTTGGAAATCATCGGTTGTGATCATGTGTCCTCAGTGGGATAAACTATGTTGAGAGTTCACTACACCGTAAGGATTTGTTAACAATTCATAGACAGTGCATGTGGCATGCATGTATATCAAATCCAACCATCCAATTTGTGAGCCCTGTTGTGGATGGAGCGCAGCCTGAAAGTCGCTTTGATTGGCGTTCTTAGGCGCCCAACTTTGCCTGTTCAATTTGGACTCTCCATCATTGTCCTTTAAAACTGTTCGTTGGATGGCCACGAACTGGACGGTGAGGATGGTCTGATCTTTTTTCTTTTTTGTTTATGTTCCATCCAGATCAGTGGGTCACGATTTTGATCGGGCTGAAGTAGCATAAATGCATGCCACGTGTACGGTGGATGTGATGCTTAAGCTTCCTTAGGGGTAGCAAACTCACACCTCTCTTGTTGGCGGCAATGTATTTTAGGCAACGCGTGAAACACTGAAGCTATGTAGGGCCCACCATGTTGTACTTTAAATCCACACCGTCCATCTGGCGAGGACTCTTATTTTAACCGTACATACAAAATATCAGCTCGGTTGTAAAAAACTGCAATAGACCAACGCGACAATTTAATGTTTCTTCTCAACCTCTAAGTTCATGCCGTGTGGCCCAGCTGAGTTTTGGATCGGGCTAGTCTTTATATATTCGTTTCATCCCGTAAGCTACACCTGCTTGACGGGTCTGATGAAAGATAGACACCATGATGGTCTCACACATACAAATCTACCTACCACTATTTTTCACTGTGGTGTGGCCCCCTTAGTTGTGGATATGTCTGATTTTTTTTTTCCCACGGCCAAGAACCAAGGATAGAACCTGATGGACGGAGTGGATGTTACATATACAACATGGTGGGCCCCACAGAGCTTGAGTGTTTTACAGAAGATCGTTTCTAAGCATTAGTCCACATGAATCCCATCTTGTAATCAGACGACGAACAAAGCAGACCAATCCAATCGTCAGATGGGTTACCCATGAACTGGGAGGTTTTTTGGTGGTTTACGTTCTTTCTTATGGTGTTGCCCACTTGATGATTGAATATGCCTGATTTTTCGTTGGACTGATCATCATGTTGGGGTGCACCTATTACAAGGATTGGATGTCGTACACACCACGTGGACCCAACGCTCAACATTAAAGAAATGCCTCTTGCCCCAACTTTGTAGGGCCCACCGTGAGTGCTGAATGACATCGGGTCTGTCCATCACGTGGTGCATGTGTACACCTGAGCTCGAGGTTATGCAAATTCAAAACATAGGTGGGCCACACCAAAGCCTAAGATTATTGAAAGAGAGGGTTTTGTTCCCTCCCTCTATCTACTCATAAAATCAAAGGGTATAGTTACGGCTGTAAGTCCAAGAACATACCTAAATACTGAATGGGTTTGGATTTGGTTTCCTTTATATTAGACCCGACCCGACCTGAACCCATTTAGTAAATGGTTGGTTCGTTCTGTGTTGCAAGGGACCCATCTAAGCCTGGACCCGTCCAAACCCAATTGTTAACCTGGTAAAAATGCTTGCATATCAGATTTAGACCCAGATATATTAGAGCTGACCCATTTATAAATGGGTAGGTGTGGACGCTCGTCGTTCCACGCTCGTGGACGTTCTCCCTTTCCATTCGGAAAAGAAGAGGGGTACGTGCGCGCGAATCGCCGTTTGTGCCACTGGCTTGCCTCGTTCTCGAGGGCTTTGTTCGGTTGTCGTGTTAAGCTGGATGTGTTTAGATGAGTTCGTATAAGACCAGAGTCGCCACTAGCCGGTTACTTCGAATCTACAGTCGGCTAGACCCCGTAGAAACGTTAGAGAAGGGGATCCGAAGATTCCTTCCTCTAAAATGACTCATTTTGATCCGCGGCCAGAGATTCGAGGTAAGGGATCACGGTTACAGGGTGGGAAGAGGTTAAGCACCCCACACACTGCCCGTACTGAAGTACGGTCTCTACTTTACAAAATCGAACTAATACTTGAAAGTCTGATTTAATCCTCGTACATTCTCATGGATGACATGATGCATGAATGTAGGTCTGAATAGTAAGAGTTTCTGATGGGCAGGTTTCCATTAACAGGCAAGCCCAGAGCATACGCTCGAACTGACAGGTGCTTTTATGCAGGATGCATGCTGTGTGCTTGAATGATCAAAGCGTTTGTAGTGACTGATGCATGAATGCAGGTCTGAACAGTAAGTGTTTCTGATGGGCAGGTTTCCATTAACAGGCAAGCCAAGAGCATACGCTCGAACTGACAGGTGTTTTATGCGGGATGCATGTTGTGTGCTTGAGTAATCAAAGTGCTTGTAGTGACATGATAAGCAGGGGGGTTGGAAGAAAAGTAAATGTTGCACTCATGCTAGATGCGAATGAGATGATGCTGATGAAAGAGTAGCTGGATGGACGGAGGTGTCGCAAGGGTTGGCTTCGAGTGGCTAGATCGAGACTTGGGTGGCTTGGAAGACTTAGACCAGGGTCAGGCTGGGCTGGACCAGGGCTAGGCTCTTCTCACTCGGCCTCTCCTTGGTGGAAAAACAGGCTAAAGGGATGAAGGTGGACTCAAAGCCCTCGGACTGACGAGAGGGGAGGTAGATGTTGAATGCTAAGGGGAGAGGGGGTATTTATAGCAGCGGGCAGTGGCAGAACTTGTAAATATTTTTGGGGGGCACCTAGGGGGCCGCCCGTACGGTCGTTTTGCTTCGGGTTCGGATCGTACGGCCTCCGAACCTGAAGCAGAAAATCTCTTGGTTCGGTAGTACGGTCCTGCTCCGAGGCTGCAGTTTGGAACTCGGTGAGTTGACTGGGTTTAGAAGATGGGTTGACATGGTGGGTTGACTCAATGGGTTGATTCTTTTTTTAGTATTTTTTTACTGGTTTTTCTTATGGGGGTTTTTGGGCTGATGTTTAGGGGTGAGTTGACTGGGCTCAGGCTTGAGCTGGGCTATGGATTTGGGCTTACAAGGGTGAGTTTGGATGGGTTTAGACATGGGATCTGGGGGTATGGTCCTCCATTCATTCAGCTATCTCTACCAACATTGTAGTCGAAGGTGGGGTGTCTACAGTTGGGATGGATCTTCCTCTACCAGACCCATATCCATTTATAAATGGGTCTGATAGGGTGACTCAGACCCGACCCAAACCCGCCTATTTAGTAAAAGGGTTTGGGGTCTAAAATTTGGACCTAGACCCATTTAGTAAATGAACGGATCTAGTTTGGCTAAACCCGCCCCAAACTCGATCATTTACAGCCCTAGGTATAGTAGACAAGAGACACCACACAAAGGTAGTATACCAAGTCACTAAAAAAATTAGGCGAATCTTTTCAATGGGTGGGCTGAGCTAGTGTACCAAGTCATTTCATCAGCTATCCTTAACACCGAGAGCCAGTATAGCTATCTAAAACCAAAGGGAGGGAAAAATAAGACGTTGTCTGGACACCGAGAACAGCAAACCGTTGACCAACCGCTAGTCGGCAACCACCTAGCCCCATTCCTTGTAGACCAATGATTTAGATGCTTTTCTAACATATCTTGCTTGGCAAAATTTAGCCAAGTGTCCACTATCAACTACTTATTCGTCGACGATTTGAATCTATAAATTCAACCATTCAACACCCATAAATAATTAGTAGAGAACGGTCAGAGCCCCTTCCTTTGTAGATCACAGATCACCCAACAAAAGGGGTTCTATCATCTAAAAAGCCCAAAAATTTCTGTGCCTAAGCTTTTGTTTTGCTCAACTCAAGTCACCTAGAAAGAAGTTAACCTACCATAAAAGTTAGCTAATTTAAGAGTAGAGCTAAATATAATGACGTCCAACTACCCTTTTAATAAAAAAGGGTGCTTGACTTTTCTTTTTCTTTCTCACATCCCATAGGAACTTAGAATGTGGTCCATTTCTCACATTCCCTTACTGCAACTGTTACATTTTTTCTTTTAGCTACATTTATCATGTATTCTGCTCACCTATGCAGTGTTGCTTGACTCTACGTAGCAAGGCTAAGACTTCTTTTATTATTTTTCCGGTCTTCTCATATGATTATGTGGAGCATGGTCAAATAAATAGCATAATTGTAGATACAATATTTCTTTAAAAGTTGTATACCCTTGAAAGTAAATACTGCATGTAGTGTGGGTAGGAGGGAGTGCATGGCCTCTTATTCTCTCGTAATTGAGACCCTTACTTAGAGCTGAGTTATCCAAGTAAGGGGAGTTTTATGATCTCCCGATACTAGGCAAGTTTGTGAATTTTAGTTGACTATGGATATATATACCAGCCTGATAAGCTAGTGGTGACTCCAACTCAAATGCACCACTTTGACTACCTTAGAAAGGTTATTGCACGGCCAAGTAAACAAAACCCAACCAACCAAATTACATACATATTGCACCGTATAAAGAGAGTGGTGAGCACGCGCGAATTCCCATACGTTTCTTTCCTTAAGATAGGACGGAAAGGTACAAGACGATCACACAGACTTTGCTCACAACTTAATTATGGCGTATCCCACATTTTAAGTGGATACAATGCAATGGCATGTTGGTGGACAAGATTAAGCTATGTATGGTGAAGAATTAGTTGTATATGATTATTTATAGAAAACAATGACATTGTTGGTAAGTGTGAAATTTTTGCTCAATGCCCCGTTGATTTAGGGCCTATAATTTGTGTCCTCTAATAACATCATTTTTATGAGGCTAATCCTTTAAGAGCATGTTTAGATTGGATAAAAAACTAAGCAAGAGAAAATAAAAACTTATTGGTAAGTATAAAACAAAGGAAATAAACAGCATTTATTTTTATAGAGAACTTGTGAGCATCTTTGCCAATGTTTAGATGTAATTTTCTAAATTTGCTCTAATTTTACCATTTAGAATGTCACATCCTCCTTTCGCATATATATATATATATATATATATATATATATATATATATATATATAATGCTCACTTACTAACAATCTCTCACGAGAGAACTCGTGAGAGATTTCTTAGAGCTCATCACACGTGATGTGTCCCTAAAATCCGAGCTGTCCACATGATACAACACTCCGAAAAACCTCCGAAGCCTAAATTTCAACCTGATCCAAAACTTTGGTGGGACATAGAAGAGAAAGAGAAGCAAATCAAGGGAGGAAACTGTTTCCATTTGGCATGACCCACCAGATTTGTAAACTAGGTTGAAAGTTGGGTTGTAAGGGTTTTTCGAGGTGCTGCATCACATGGACGGCTCAAATTTTAGGGACACATCACGTGTGATGAGCCCTAAGAAATTTCTCATGAGTTCTCGTGAGAGATGGGTAGTAGGTGAGCATTCCTCTCTCTCTCTCTCTCTCTCTCTCTCTATATATATATATATATATATATATATATATATATATAATAAAATATGATTTTATCTCTGAAGAAAGTAAAATAATCTCTGTCTTTTTATGATTTGCTAAAATTGATTTCGTATTTTCATAAGAAAATTATAAAATGATACCACTATCAATATATCAATATACTATAAGATTTAATTATTTTATTTTTTACTAAACAAGCATTTGCAAGTATAAAGTAATTAATTTCTACTTGTATATTAATTTGTTAAATTACTAGTAATTTGCAGTAATTTTTTAATATTTTATTTCCAAGGACATTATTCAGACAACATCACAAGAAAAACTTCAAAAATTAAAAATCTCTTAAAACATTCTTCTTTGAGAAATTTTCGAGAATTAGATATAAGACATTCTTCTTTGAGAAATTTTCCAGAATTAGATAGGTAAATATAATTCAACCTGCCAAATATGCCTAAGGTGAGATACTGGGGAGTAAAATAGTGGCCCCCTTATTCTCGACATGGACATTTCTCAGGAGATTTTCAATTTTAAATAGTTTTCTTAGATATTATACTGAAAATTCCACGAAAGAAATCTAAAGATATTAATTCTAAATTAATAAGTAAATAATTTATTTTTACATAACAAATCCCTTACCTCTGTTACTTTTTTTGCAATAAAAACCTGATATTTTAAAACCCGCCGATAGTTTGAAGATTTCAGCCTAACAATTTCTCTTAATGAATTTCTCACGAAATTACCGCGCAATATTTTTTTGGAAAGATAATAAAAATAATTGGGAACATAAAAATAAAATAAAGATCTCAGCAATATTGTCACACTGGCCTGCAAAATAAGCAAATAAGCAAATAAGCCCAAGCCCAAGCCCAAGCCCAAGCCCAGCACAGCCCAAGAGAGGATGCCCCTTAAAATCAGCCCTGCATTTGCCACACCTTCCCGCCACCGCTGCCCTGTGAAAAAAAAAAACCTTATCTAAGAACTCTCTCTCTCTCTCTCTCTCTCTCTCTCTTTCTCTCTCATGTCGTTCTGTCCAAACCCTCTCCACCTCTCATCCTTCCTTCCACCTCTCGCCTCAAGACCCTCTCTCTCTCCAATCAAAGCCCTCGAAACCATCCGATGCGCTCGGCGCTCGCAGAGGACTGGGAAGCAACGCTACCCTTCCGAGAAGAAGGAACTCCAGCGCAGTCGATCCAAAACCCTAGCCCCTGTCAAGAACAGAGAGGAGGGAATTTGGAGGCTGTCGAAGCTCGGCGTCCCTGTTGACAAAGATCCAGGGAAAGATCATCTTGGAGTATCTGATGGTCTCCTCGAAGCCATCGCCAAAGTCCTTGAATTCCCTGTAATTCTTCTTCGCCGGACATTTTCTTTTTGGAATCGTTTGGCACCTTGGATTTGGATTTTGACTTAACCAAATCCAGGAGATTTTCATTATATCAGTCGCGTTTGGCAGCCTGGAAAGTGTGTTTGGCAACCTGAGTTTTCAAAAAGGCCACTTCATATAGAGGAGAAGAGAGCATTTGGGGAGGATTGAAAATCCCCGAGGTTTTCATTCTACCAGTTGTGCTTGGCAGCCTGGATTTTCAATCCTGCAGAATCTAGAAAGTGTGTGTGCAAACCTGGATTTTGAAAAAGACTACTATAGAGGAGGAGAGAGCAGCTATGACAGTTGGAGAGGATTGAAAATCTCTAGATTTTGCAACCCACCTTTTAGAGAAGATAAAAAAGGGCCCCTTTTGAGGAGTTTGATGTAGAACGGGTCGCGGATGCATACATGGCTCGAGTAGACAGGAAAAAAGAACCCAAGCGAAGGCTGAAAAATTCAGCATAGATCGAGCCATGTATGCATCCGCGATCGATCGATTGAAAATCTATCCAATGGTCCAAAGTGTTCACTGGACAAAAGCTTGTAATTTTGATCGATCGACCGATTGATTGAAAATCCCACCAAATTTCCAGTCTGGTCTCTGGACACCTTTGGACACTTTTGGGCACTTCCGATCGATCGACGAGCGATGCAGATTTGCACGAACTTGCACGTTTTTTATTTTATTTTATTTTTTTATTTTATTTTTTTTTTCCGTTTTCCTTTTTTGAGTAGGACTCTCATAAGTCGATCTTAGGGTTTTGTTTAGAGTATTTGAACTCTCTTAAACTCGTTTTTAGGGTTAATCTCTCATATTATTGAGTAAAATTTCAACTTTTTTCGCTCCTCTTCTCGTGGATTCCAGAGAGTCTTGTGGATTCAAGGTGGTCATCTCTTTGAGGAAGACAATGATCGACCTCATCACGTCCTTCCCTGAGTCAAGTGGTAAAAGAGCAAGGACTTTCCCTTGGATCGATGACAATAGGTATGGACAACAATCCCGTGGACGGTGATCCAGAGATCAATTATCTAGCGGAAAGAATGGAAGCTTTCTAATGGGAGAATCAGTTAGCCATGCAAGGGCTGCAGGTTATCCTTGACCGTATCGCAAAGGCACTAATTCCACCTTGTGTTTGGGGCGACAATCAGCCTCCAGTGATTGCTGGGCCACGTAATCACGTTGTTCGCGGAGCACTACTGTTGGCGAATTGCAGGACCATGCTTGACAATGCTAGCTCCAAGGATGATGAAGTCGGTGATGTGATCCTACATTAGCCCTTACGTGGAGACGATTAGGTAGATTGGACGGATCGAGACTTCGGAATTAAGGCCGACCTCCCGAGTTTCAACGACCAATTGTATATTGAAGATTTTCTTGATTGGTTGGCGGAGGCCGAACGATTTTTTGACTACATGGAAGTACCGAAAGAGAAGAAGGTGAAGGTTGTCGCCTACAAGCTCAAGGGTGGCACTTCAGCATGGTGGGATCAATTACAACTCGCGCGAACTCGATAGCTGAAGGCGCCTGTCCATTCATGGCAGCGGATGGAGCTTCTACTATGCGCGCGATTCCTCCCCAACGACTACGATCAGGTATTGTTTCAACAATACTAGAATTGTCGGCAAGGGAGCCGATCGGTGTGAGAGTACACCGAAGAGTTCCAACGTTTGGAGGCATGAAACGATTTGGTGAAAACGAATCGTAGCAGGTCGCTCGTTTCGTCGGCAGGTTGCGAACGGTGATTCATGATTGGGTCTAGATGCATCCCGTCTGGACGATGGATGAAGCAGTTAAATTGGCTACCAGGGCTGAGATGCAGCTTGAGAGGTTCAATGTTCGGACCTACCCTGTGATGTGGGCTCCCACGGCAAGTCCTTCGTAGAGCACTTCACTGGCCAAGGGGAAGGAACCAGTAGGGGGCGTCCTCAACCTTCTATGGTCGCAAGCCGTGAATTGGGGAGTGGCCCATCGAGACCCCAATGCGCAATGACAACGGCCCAGGGTTCGAGTAGGATCCCGAATCCTTATGGTCGACCAAGACCAGATCATTGTTTTCGATGTGGCCAATCGGGTCACTTCTCCAACACGTCCTCAACGTCCCACAGCCCATCTAGCCACCAACGACGAAGGCGCTGAAGATGTAGAAGGAGACCCTGAGGTTGATGTAGAAGGAGACCCTGAGGTTGACGAGAATGAACACCTTATCGAAGAAGAAGTAGATGAAGGGAATTGGGTGGTGGAAGATCACGACGAGTCTCTAGTCGTGAGAAGACTCCTGTACACCCCGAGGAAGGAGGTACACCCATAGCGGCACAACATATTTCGCACGCGGTGTACGGTGAATGACAAAGTTTTTGATGTAATCATAGACAGTGGCGGTAGTGAGAACATCGTCTCGAGAGTTATGGTGGAGAAATTGCAGCTAAAGACTGAAAAACGTCATTCTCCATACTCGATCAGCTGGATCAAGAAGGTGAACGAAACTAAGGTATCTGGACAATGCACCATCTCATTTTCAATAGGTAGATATTATAAAGATCAATTGGTATGTGATGTAGTCGACATGGAGGCTTGTCACATGTTGCTTGGTTGGCCAGGGCAATTGAACCGTGATATGACCCACCGAGGACGAGATAACGTCTATATTTTAGTCAAGGACGATTGTAAAACAATCCTCGCCCCTATAGGATCGAAAGCGCACCCCGAAGCTTATAAAGTGGAGGGGCGTTCTCTCTTGACTATTCATGATTTTGTTGAGGAATCCAGGAAAATTGGAGAGGTGTATGCCTTAGTCGTGAAGGGCGAAGACATCAAGCCCACGAACATACCAACAAAATTGTGAGACCGTTGTTGAATGCATTCAAAGACATATGGCCCGAAGACCTTCCTGATGCACCATGCCGGATATTCAGCATCACATAGACCTTGTCCCAGGGGTTAGTCTGCCTAATTGGCCTCACTATCGGATGAGTTCGAAGGAGTGCGAGATTCTTCAAGGACAAGTGTAGAAACTGATCTGTAAGGGTCTGGTGTGAGAGAGCATGAGTCCATGTGTCGTTTCGGCGTTGTTAACTCCTAAAAAGGATGGGAATTGACACATGTGTGTCGACAGCTGGGCAATTAACAAAATCACTATCAAATACTGGTTCCCGATACCGCGGTTGGACAACATGCTGGACATGCTTGAGGGTGCAAAGGTGTTTTCTAAGTTAGATCTAAGGAGCGGCTACCATCAAATTCGAATACGGCTGCGTAATGAATGAAATACGACTTTTAAGACTAACGAGGGGTTGTATGAATGGTTGATTATGTCCTTCGGTCTTTCGAACGTGTTAAGTACATTCATGCGGTTGATAAACCAAGTTCTGAAACCGTTTATTGGGCGGTTCATTGTGGTCTACTTCGATGATATATTGATCTACAGTCAGAATGAGGCAGACCACATGGGATATCTCAAGCAGGTTTTACAGGTCCTGACAGACAACAAGTTGTACCTCAACTTGAAAACGTGCAGCTTCTTAACCGAGAGCTTGTTGTTCTAGGGTTTCGTAGTGACGTCTAAGGGCATCTGTGTGGAAGATGAGAAGGTGCAAGCCATCGGAGACTGACTGGTTCCGATGAACGTTCATGAGGTGCAGAATTTCCGATGAACATCACGGGTTGACGACATTCTATCGTTGATTCGTGCAGAATTTTAACACTATTGTGGCATCAATTGCAGATTGTATCAAGAAGGGACCGTTCTAGTGGATAGATGAAGCTGACAGAAGTTTTGTAGAGATCAAATACAGATTGTCCATGACTTTAGTTCTTGTGCTTCCCAGCTTCGATAAGCTGTTTGAGGTAGAGTGCGACGCCTCGTAGGTCGGAATTGGGGGAGTCTTGTCACGGGAAGGCAAGCCAGTAGCCTTTTACATGACAAGCTCAACGACGCATGCAAAAAGTGGTCGATGTATGAGCTTGAGTTGTACATAGTGGTTCAGGCATTGGCGACAGTATTTGATTCAAAGCGAGTTTGTTTTGTACATAGACTATCAGGCCCTTAAATTTATCAATAGTCAAACTAATGTGAACTGTGTGTATGTTAGATAGATCTCATTTTTGCAGGAATTCACATTCATTTTGAAGCAAAAGGCAGGGTAGCAGAACAAGGCGACCAATGCACTAAGTCGCTGTGCATCGTTACTGATCACAATGAGCAATGAGGTGGCTTGGTTCGAATGCCTCAAGGAGTTGTATGCTAAAGACGGGGATTTTAAAGAAGCATGGTCGAGATGCCAGGAAGGTCAGCCTAATGACCTACATATCCAAGATGGTTTCCTCTTCAAATCCCACAGAGCTCCTTGAGGGAGCAGATTATCTAAGAGCTGCATAGAGGTGGCCTCGGTGGTCACCTAGAGCGAGACAAAATTGTCACTCTTGTGGAGGAGCGATATTATTGGCCGCAGCTGAAGTGAGACGTCGGAAAAGCGGTGCAGCGTTCCCACACATGTTAGTCTTCAAAGGGGCAATCTCAGAACACGGGTCTCTACACTCCTTTGCCCATACCTGACGGCCCTTGGGAAGACTTATCTATGGATTTCATATTTGGTCTTCCACGGACTTAGCGTGGCATGGATTTTGTATTTGTTGTGGTGGATGGATTTTCAAAGATGGCACATTTCATCCCATGCAAGAAGACCCTCGACGCTACTCATGTTGCAAATCTGCTTTTCCAAGAGGTTGTGTAGTTACACGGTGTTTCCAAATCCATTACATTTGATCGTGACATGAAGTTCCTTAGCCACTTTTGGAGGACTTTGTGGAAGCGATTCAACACACAACCTCAGTTCAGCAATGCGTACCACACAGACAGACGGGCAGACTGAAGTAGTGAACTGTACGTTGGGAAATCTCATTCGATGTCTCTCTGGCGACAAACTGAAGCAATGGGATTTAACTCTGGCTTAGGTAGATTTGCATTCAATAACATGTGCAATTGTTCTACTGGCAAATCTCCATTTGAAATCGTATATGGACGAGTCCCTAGACATACACTTGATTTGGTTCCATTGCCCAAGGTACCAGGCGTGAGTGTTGCAGCAAAACATATGGCGGACCGAATCATGGGCATTCATTCATATGTTCAAGCCAAGTTACAAGCTTCAAATGACAAGTACAAGAAGCAAGATGACAAATATCGGTGGCTAAAGGTGTTTGAAGTGGGAGACAATGTCATGGTTCACTTACGTAAAGAAAGATTTCCAACTGGGACGTACAATAAGCTGAAGAACAAGAAGATTGGACCAGTGCCTATCCTCTGTAAGATCAATGACAATGCCTATGTTGTTGATCTTCCAGACGACATGGAAATCTCACGTATGTTCAATGTCGCGGACCTGTTCGTGTATCAAGAGCCGATTCCAGAAGATAACTCAAGGACGAGTTCTTTTGAAGTGGAGGGGATTGATGTAGAACGGGTCGCTGATGCATATATGGATCGAGTAGACAAGAAAAAGGAACCCAAACGAAGGCTGAAAAATTCAGCATAGATCGACTGATCAATCGATTGAAAATCCGTCCAATAGTCCAGAGAGTTCACTGGACAAAAGCTTGTAATTTCGATTGATCGATCGGAAATCACACCAAATTTCCAGTTTGGTCTCTGGACACCTCTGGACACTTTCGGGCACTTCCGATACCGATCGACCAATTGGCTTGATCGATCGACGGGCGACGCAGATTTGCGTGAACTTGCATGTTCTTTTTTGTTTTCTTTCCTTTTTTGAATAGGACTCTTATGAGTCGATCTTGGGGTTTTGTTTAGAGTATTTAAACTCTCTTAAACTTAGTTTTAGGGTTAATCTCTCATATTATTTAGTAAAATTTTGGCTTTTGTCGCTTCTCTTCTCATGGATTCGAGAAAACTCTGGTGGATTCTAGAGAGCCTTGTGGATTCAAGGTGGTTATCTCTTTGAGGAAGACTGTGATCGACCTCATCACGTCCTTCTCCGCGTCAATTTTCAGTCCTAGCTGAATTTGAAATCCACCAAAATCCAGGGTGCTAAACACAACTTGGGCTCAAAATCCAGGATTGAAAATCCCGACTGCTCAAAATCCCTCCGGAGGGGTGCTTTGTAGATTGGGTGGCTATGCGAAACCAAACACGAGATTGGTTTCACATAGCCACTCAATGTCAGTGCGAGACAAGTCCAATTGTTTGTTGGTTTTGGTGTTGAGGTGTGGTCGGTGTGCATGATCGTCCACAATGAACATTACATGGCCTGAGAAATAGGCTGGCCCACTGAACAGGTGGGGCACATGTTTACCAGGAAAATGGATGGTTAGGAGAGAGAAAAGAATGGTGGTCTATATTCAATCTACAAGTATAGCCAAGCTAAGGAGTTGTCCAACATGATTTTTGTGCCAGGGAATGTTCGTGATGGGGCCCTCACAATCAATGGGCTTATCATGTGTTACTGCGCTGTGAATGGTGCCAGCATTTCCTCTATCGAGACATGATGGAATACTAATATGCAGGTCACTGCATAGAAAGGTCTTGTGATATATCACAAATTCAGCTATCTAACTCAAAGGCTGCTGGTTGATTTTAGCAGTAAGCATGTAGCCTTCTCTGCTGACCCAAAGTAGCTGGGACAAGGCTATGATGATGATGAGCCATGTGTTGTTCTTTATATTGTGGAATTTTATGAGCATTTTAAATGTAGTTTGATATTAATTTTCTTTCCATTTATGCTTCATATGAGCTTATTTGCAAAGTGATTTTCTTTGTCTTAGGTTGCTACTATGTTACCCCAAGAAGCTTTCTCCGTTGTTCGGAAGTCCTTCGATGCAAGAAAGGTTGGTTCAAAGGATCTGTAAAATCAACATTTGCTTAGTAGAGAGATGATCCAGTGGTCTCAGAGCACTATAGGTTATAGTGCTCCTAGCTGCAATGGAACACTTAGACAGTCTAATCCGTTGATCTAGATGTTCATTAGGTCCAATGCACATTTCATGGGTACCATGAAAATAGTCACATTAATCTGATTAATATTAATTCGACCAATGGCCTTAAATATGGCCAAGGTCGTTTACTCAAAGGACAGTTCAATCCATCTGTTTGTTAGGCACTATCATGGATTATATATTATTCTAAAGAATCACTTTTGTCAGGCATTCGTAACCATCCCATCCATGATTTGGGAAAAAAGATGGCTATAGAAAATTAGACCAGATCAAAGATGGATTGGATCATCCGATCAGTGTGATTTTTGAATGGGCCCATGAAATGCATTTTGAATTTATTGGACAGTTCAGATAGATCAATTGGAATGTCCAAGCGAACCGATGCAACTAGGAGCACTATGACTTACAGTGCTCTGAGAACACTTGAGCATTTGTCTCCATAGAATGCATATTATAATTATTTAGAAGATTGAAAGGAATATATGCAAATGAGAGCTGCTGATTGTGGAGTGTTCCTGAAAGTAAGTTCTATCTTAGAGATTTACTCATTGTCAAGATCATGTTTTTATGTCATGGTGCACTAGAAAACTGTGAGATTCTGGGTATTTTATATGAAGGTATTATCTTTGATCAATCATCATGCCTTAGCTAATGCAAATCATTGAAGTAGTTGTTTTTGTTTTAACTGCCCCATCGTTTCTGTATTCAACGGATATGCTTGTGTTGGTGCTTGGTAGAAAGGATAAGATGACATCTATATCACATCTACTCATTTTGTGATCCTTGCAAAATAAATATCGAATCACATCCAGTTGCAATGCAAGTCACCAAGATTTCCCACCTTTATCCTCTGCCCCAGTTATAGGTAGTGGATGGTTGTACGATTACATCAGAGTGCTTATCCTCAGAAATCTTATCAAAATCGTATGATTTATGATATGAATCATACGATTCATATCGTATCGTATGTCGTACACCCAAATTCTAAATCTTAAATGATCGTACGAATCGTAAGATAATCGTATACTCTAAATGGGCCCAAAAAAACTTTAAAAATCAAAATTTTATTATTTTTTATTCAATTTTTTTCCTTTTTCTTTGTACCCTTTTGCTCATAAAATATAAAAAAGGCTCTCCCCTATTAAAAATATCCTCATTTTTTTCTTTTGAGAGAGAGAGAGAGAGAGAGGGAGGAGATTTGGGGATTTAGATATTCAAAAATCCAAAAAAAAAAATGAAGATATCTTTATATTCACAATGGAATCAAATGTCATTTTTTCTAACATGATTTTACACAAGAAAGGTACAAAAGAACAAAATTTTTAAAGGACTCTTATATGTCTTTTTAAGGTAAATTTTTCAAAAAACAACAAAAGAAAACAAAGGAAAAAGACAAGAATCCTTCACTATCACGATATGTATGCCAATTGCCATATACATTTTCTCAGTTGATAACATCATGATATGTATTACTTTTTTGGTACATGTTGATGGTAAATGGATGATTGCTTAGTTTTTAATCTTTTCTTATTTACTTATATCTTTTCATATATCATACATCATACGTTATAATTTGTACATTCAATTGATCACTAGATTAATGTCATGGTTAAATTGTGTTTTTAGCATATTCATGAGAAAATGGATGATTGATATGTTTTTTAATTTTTCTTATCTATGTGTAATTGTTTTGTATTTTTTTATGATATTTTTATGAAAATCTGAAAAAATCTTACGATTTACAATACAATACGATTCAGACAAGAAAACGATTTACGATTTGATAACATTGATCCTCATACTATCTCACTTATAGTTCTTGGGGTTTTCAAATTGCACCCTAAGCCGCAATTTCACAAGCAAAATGCACGATCCACACTTGGGAATGAAGTAGAAAAGAGCACAATCAAATAGAAAAAATGTTGATCTTACCTCTAGATGTAACTCCATAGATTGCGAAGCACCTGAAATCCATCAGACAAAAAGTCCACTTTTTGAGTATATCCCCTCGCACTTCTTCAACCTGCAAATGTTGGACTCTAATGCTTGACTTGCTTGCCAAAGTTAACCAATCTGACTATGGAACTTTCAGCCAGACAGAGAGCTGCTGGCTCCACTGCTCATGTCAGCATGGTGTCATGATGAGATCATCAACACTGTCAGTAAGGGGCCATTTGGGTGGTGGGACTTCCTGGTCCTAGAGGCTAGAGGAGTTATGAATCTCGGGAGTGGCCAATCCTGGATTGGGGACTCCCGGATCATTCAACCCTGGATTGCCCAATAACACCCTTTTAATGGGAGTTGTTAATCACAACTTCTGGAGTTTGGTGATTGGTACCTGGACTCGAGAATCCCAATCCCTAGAGGATCCAAACAAGTGATTGACCCCAAATTCCTGGATTGGCCAATCCAGGGTTGACCGCTGCAAGGATCCAAAGGGGCTCTAAAGGCATAGCATTTTCTTCTCCTTCTAGGCTTCATTTTCTGCCCAATTTCGGTCCCCTTCTGGAGCTATTGGACACGGTTTTCCTGTTGCTGATTTTGGCTTCATCACTAACTAAAGGTTTCCATATTTAAACATCCATAGGTCAAAAGAAAGAATGAAAAAAGAAGAGGAAATATTCATTAGCTACATTTTTTACAAAGTGACTTCAGCCTGACTTTTATTTGGCATTCCCTGGAATATTGTCTGCAGCTATTAATAATTATCCCAGTAAATGACGCTATATTGTTTGGTATTGAGATTGGTAACCAAGAACTTGGGAGTATATCTGTATATGGATAACAAGTTCCCTTGTCTGTTCAACCTGTTTAATGGTTATGTCCCTGTCATTTATCATCACATATGCTATTACAACTTGATTGACAATGTCTGTTGAAACTGGTTACACTGATTTCTTCAAGTGGTTGTGTTTAAATTTTGTTCTGGCACAGTCTAACTATTTTTCTTTCCTGATGTTTCTTCAGCTGTTGAAGGAGCCCAAGTTTGTATATACTGTGGACATGAATGTTAAAAAACTTCTGGATTTGGAGCCACGTACGTGGGACTTCATTTCTCAGTTAGAGCCAAAACTTGGGCTCGTAGAATATATGCCTCATGAAAGAGTTTCGGATGATTTGATAAGCATGATACATGGTTATAAAAGGATTCATACAGATATGGGGAATAGGGAAAGCGTACATGACATTCACTCTGAGAAATCATACAAGTTCCCAGTTCCAAAGAAATCAAAAGTTGCAGTAGTGGGCAGTGGGCCATCAGGCTTGTTTGCTTCACTTGTGCTCGCAGAGCTTGGTGCAGAGGTTACCCTAATAGAAAGGGGTCAAGCTGTTGAACAGAGAGGGCGTGATATTGGTGCATTGGTAGTTAGGCGGATTTTACAGCCAGAGAGCAATTTGTGCTTTGGGGAGGTTATCTCTTGATTCACATCCTTGGAACCTTCATTAATAGGTTGTTTTAATATCTTAATATTTTATAGACTACTCTTGTAATGATCCTTTTCATGTATCTTCAATATGTTGCATCTATATATATATATATATTTATTTATTTATTTATTTATTTATTTTCAGTATATGATACCCATTTTGTTGTGTGTAAGATTCACAACTCTGCAACTGCCTGCCAGCAAGCACGTAGGTGGCTTGCTGTATCTCATAAAGAATCTAACTGTTACTTCCATTGTGAGACTTGGTCCTCTACTATTCATTCATTGCGCTGTTAAAATTTAAGAAATACAACTGAGTTGAAGTGGATAAGCTTGAAGCTTGTCTAGAGCAGGGTTGTGTTTTCTAAGTCTTATTTGTATTACACATGTCATTTCTTTATGAATATTATATTCGTGTTGTTTTTACATGGCTTTTACAACATGTGCATTTTGAACGCTACTACCACAGATGTGTCTGTTAGCTGTTTTACTTGATCCATGGTAGCATGTCACACTCCGAGCCAGCATTTGTTGCCCTAAGTGGATGCTTGGTCAAATCTGCCATCCTGGTTCACTTTTCTCTTGTTGCTTTTCTCTTAAACTTGTTTTGTTTGAATGGATGTATGTAGAAGTTGATTCTTGGAGTTTAAGTGTCTCATGGTATGTGCTAGTTTGGAGTCTTCCTCCATGTGTGCGCAATGGGGTCTAGCATCAAACTTTTCTGTAGCTGATCCTTATATTAATTCAAGGCAATAGAGAAAGGAAACCATGTCTGCTTATTGCTGCTACGTAGGAAACGTATAACTTTTCAACTTTCAAGATCAAACTTAGATAGCAAATGTGCAGGACCGTGGCAGATGAGCACCTAATTTTTTTTGGATATTAACAAATTGAAAAGATTATCGTCTCAAAAAAATAAAATAAAATTGAAAAGATCAACAACCATCAAGAAACCTCTGTTTTTAATTGAAGTGCAATCCAGTTAAGCTTCAACCTGGTCTGGCATAGGAGATCAAACATAACAAGTTCGATCTCTTTATCCATTTCACAGTGGCAAGAGATGTTTGGAACTTTTTCATTACTGGATTTGGGATCTCTTGGATCTTCAATTAGTCCACTGGGGATAGGTTGCTGGATGGCAGTGAGGGCCATCCAAAGGTCGAAACAAGATTCTCTGGGAGATGGTGTTTTCTGGGGTCTTTGAAGATTATGGAAGGAAAGAAGGTGAAGAATTTTTTAGGATAATGCTACTTCGGAAGAAACCATAAAAAGAAAAATTCTTTACATGCCATCAATTGGGTATTGCAGGGCAGGATTTCCTAGAGTGCTCAATGGTCGTCCTTTCAGGGAACTGGGGTGGGGATAATGTAGACCGAAGCTAGCTTGGGCTATATGGGTGTGGGTCTTAGGGTCCTATGGGTGTGGGTCGTCCTTTCAGGGAACTGGGGTGGGGATAATGTAGACCGAAGCTAGCCTGGGCTATATGGGTGTGGGTCTTAGGGTCCTAGTAAACAACGAGCTGGATTAAGTAGGTTGCAATCTTGTAGATGTTCTCGTTACAGGCTTATCAAGAGAAAGAAATGACTTACTGCTAGGCAAGTCATACACTGCATTAAACGCAAAAGGTTGAATGTCTGAGGCACTAGAGAACTTCTACTTGTAAAAAGGATTTTTCTTTAAACTATATAAGTACATATTTTAAATCTTTCAAAAAGGCATTATTAATGTGATAGTTTGAGATGTTTGGGTAATAAAGAAAAGGGAGGACTTCATAGAGCAATTATTGCACTTTTCCATAGTTTTGATTCTCTGGCACAAGAAATTAGGTGACTGTTATCTCACAAATATGAGATTTCTAGTTGCTATCCACACATGACCTTTAGAAATGGAATCCATGTTTCAAATTTCAATAGTGCTTATGGAAATAACCAATGCTTAGTCATTGCCTTTTTTTTTTCCTCGGAATACATGTATCCAAACATAGCTTGAGAAATTGCATTGAAGATGAACACAAACTAATTTTTTTTAAATGAGTTCATACTTTGAGCCAATTGAAAGGTTGAACCAACACTAGTAAAGGCAACTAAGGACTCTTGAAGTCCCTCAATCAATAAGGGGGGCTTCAAAGATTATTTACATATACAAAAGAAAATTAGATCGTTTTTGGTTTTTTTTTTTTGTTCAATTTCAGTTTTCCTAGAATATTCTTTAAAGAAAGAATGCAAATTCTCCGTGCTTAACATGGCGTTTGGCTCATGGCTATTTTGGGAGTGGAGAAGAATAAATTTGGAATTTTTGCGCTTCAAAGAACCTTCTGCAACAAATCTATACAAATAGGTGAAAATTTTCTTGAGAAAAAAGATCAAAATTGTGTCCTGGGTTACCAGCTCAGTTGTTTGCGCTTCAAAGTTTTACGACCAACTAGCATCAAGATTTCTTTTTTGCTTCAGCTTTGGAACCAGCTATGGTAGACAACGTTATACGAATCATGCGATTCAGATCGTATCATCGCCCAAATCGCATTTCAATGCGAATCGTATGATTTGTGTGTGGATCGTACAATCGTTATCATAAATCATATGATTCACGATTCATGTCTGTGCATAAATCACTAGAAAAAACCGGTGAAAACTTGATTTTTTAAAATTTTTTTTATCCATTTGTTTTTAAAAGACTTGTAAGGCCCACCTCCATTAAAATAAGCCCTCTTTTGTTTGTTGAGAGAGAGAGAGAGAGAGAGAGAGAGAGAGAGAGAGAGAGCATAAGAAACCTAGAGGCAAAAAATTCAATATATCTTTTTCATCCATCAATTGAATCGAACGTTGCTAACCTACATCAGAATAGCTACAAAAATACATAAAATACTTATTGATTCTTTTTTCTTTTCTTTATTCCCCTTTTAGGATAACTAAGTTGAAAATATTCAATATTTTTCTTTAATTTTTAAGATTCTTTTGAATCTTAAGGTTGTCTTTGCTTATTTTTAGGTTAAATAATTGTTTTTCCTAATATTTGTCTTTATTCTAGGGTTGTGTTGATTGTTCTTGAAGATGGTGAAGAAATATATGGCTGAGGATAATGACCTTTGTGGGATTATTGCTCAAAAGTGGATGAGAACACCGACTTTCACCTCAAATGCAACTTTTGTGGGAAGAGCTATTGTGAGGCATTTTTTGAATGAAACATCACCTTACTCGAACAAAGAAGAACGTAATGACATGTTCACGAGTGGGTGATGATGTAGTGGAGAAGTTCAAGAAATTGCTGGAGACGAACTCTAGTGATAAGAAACAAGAAGAAGAAGAAGAAGAAGCCATATATGATGTTGGAAGAGTCCCAACAATACATGACGTGGAGGAATTGGGTGATAGAGGAAAAAGACTATGGATGACTTTGTTGGAAGAAATAGTGGGGAAGAGGAAAACAACATGGCAGTTTAAATAGAATTTGAAAAAAAGGAGATAGAGATAACTTCGCCATTCAATCTTGTGAAGAGCCCTTTTTTTGCACTGATGATGGAAGATGTTACTACGTTGGGATCAGGGTTGAAGCTTTCCACTTGTCATGAAGTGAGAAACAAATTTTTGAAGATGGGGTTAGAGAACATAAAGAAGGCAATTAAGGTGTACAAGAAAGAATGGGAAAAAATAGGATGCACTATTATGCTGGACGGGTGTACGAATGGAATGAATCGGTTTATGACCAATTTTTTTGGTTAATGGTCCTAGTGGTACTTTTTTTTTTTTTTGTTTTGGAATTCTGTTAATAAGTCTAACCTTTCCAAGAATGCGGACAATTTATTAGCATTACTAGAGTCTGTAATTGATGAAGTTGGTGAGGAGAATGTGGTACAAGTTGTGGATAGTGCTTCTGCTTAAGTTATTTTGGTCACCATGTGCAGCCCATTGCATAAATCTTATGCTTGCAAACATCAGTAATTGTTGGGTTTTGAATTTGATGTGAAAGCATATAAAAGGCAAGTTGACTCAACCAACCATGACATAATTTGCTATGCTTTATTTAACATCGAAAATCATACATGAGCATAGGATCTGTTTAAGGTCGATGTTTACCTTGAATGAATGTGAAGAGAGCCATTTTTCCAAGACCACAAAGGGAAAACACGTGTGTGATATAGTTTTAGCCTACTTTTGGCCAGTTATTAAGTATTGTTTGAAGACTACTCTCCCATCAGTTAAGGTATAGGCTAGTTGATTCCCATGAGGGGTCGGCCATGGGATACATTTATGAAGCGATGGAAGCGATGGATCGGGTGTAAAGAGAATATAGTGAAAATTTGAGAGAAGTTAAAAAGTGATATTCGGAGATTTGAGATATAACTGACAAATGGTGGAATCTTAAGTTTCATAGGCCCTTACATGTGGCGGCCTGCTTTCTAAATCCAAGATTTCAATATGATGAGATCGAGATGTTTCATGTGGATTTGGAAATAAAAATTGGCCTATATGATTGTATCATAAGAATGGTTTCAAATTCAAGGCAAGGGGTCATTATAGATGAGCAGAATGGACAAGTTGAAAGGGCTTATTGCTTGTTTGGAAGAGAAACCACAAAGTTAACAAAAACAACAAAGCAATTAGGCAACCTTTGAATTATTTTGCTTGTTAATTGTTTGTTGACTTTGACTAGTTAAATGTCTATTTTGATTTTCAAGTTATTTAGTTTAATATTTGATTCTTCAATCTTTATATTATATGATAAATAGGTTTATGGTGGGAGAGTCACGGAGATGAGTGTCCAGAATTGCAAAAGTTGATCATTTGGATTTTAAGTCTAATATGTAGTGCCACTGGTTGTGAGCACAATTGGAGCACTTTTGAGTAAGTGAAAAATTATTGAACTCATCTCATGGATTTCATTGTTAATTTTTTATATACTTAATTAATAATTATATACTATAGTTAATGATAAAACTATATGTTCACGCAGATACATTCAAAAAAGAGAAATAGACTTGAGCAACAGAGATTGAATGCCCTCATGTTTGTAAAATACAATCTTCAATTTGAAGTGCGTCATGCAAATAGAGAGAAAAATAAGGGCTCAATCCAATCTGCTTTTCAGATATGGAATATGATGATGGGTGGATCATTGAGAAGGGGAATCCTACCTTTCCTATAGATAACAAATGTATGAATATCGGTGAATGTTTTGTCAAGGCGTTAGAGGTTGATGATGGTGCAGGCTCTACCTCATAACCAGGCGGGCGACATAGTCTGATTGCATTGCATGTTGTAATATAGTCTTGTACTCTTGTAGACTTACACTTTACAATGTCATTTAGTTATGCTAAACTGATAAGCATAAACTATTTTGTAGAGAAATTTCAATTATAAGTAAAGCAAAAGGAAAAGCATTAGTGTGGGAAGAGGAGGAAGATGAATTTATTTCCAGATAAATTTTGAAGGAGAAGATGATAATGCTATTGCTAACATTGATATTAGTGATGATGGGGATGATGGTGCTGGCTCAGATGGGCTGAGCAAGGGCCAAGAATAGATTTATTGGACATTTTGAATTATAAAAATGAATACATGTAAATGGTCAAACGGTTTTTCCTTTTTGAATTATACAGATGAATACATGTAAAAGGGTAAAGGGTTAACGTATTGAACTTGAGTATCACACAATGACACATTTATACACTTATAGATACACTGTATACAGGTGATCACATGATAATATTGTGATTAGTATTGTTTTTGGGGAGAGCTAATGCTTGTTGAGTATTTTGGTTTGACGCTACTTCACACCCAAAAAGAAGCGGGCTACATTTGAGCTAAACTTGAAGATGGAAGTCCTCTCTCTTTTCTCGAAGGTTAATCTTTCTTGGCTTTCCGGTCAGTTTGCTAGGACAGGTGGATCAGAGAATATGTCTCCAATTCTGGTAGTCGACCTTGTTCAAGTCCTTTGCAAAGACTTGTCAAATGATTGATCTCTGAACTGAGATGATTGGTGCAACTCAAAGAAGAGCATGATATACAAGATAGAACAACCATGGCAAGGCCCACAATCACTCTCACTACTAAAGAATTTTAGCAAGCATTGAGGGCATGCCTCTAATGAGAGAATTCACAAGAGTTTCCTTGAATGCTGATTCAGTACAAGGATGTGTCTAACTCTGATGACTTGATTGTAAATGAAGTTACGTGGGTTGATTTCAATGTTGTCATCTCTTTGAGTTTAATGCCAAGTGAGGTTAACTCCCAGGCCAATTGCTTGGCTACAGGACTTGAGTCCATTTGCCTTAATGGTCAGTATCCCTTTTCTGGCTTTTAATAAACCGAGTTATTTATAAAAGAAAAGAAATAAGCATAGGCACCCAAGTTAGCACCGATGCATACAAATGTATCACCATCGAACCAAGAGTGGAAAACGGCATGCTTGAGTTGTTGGTTGCAAGGAATGGCAGGGAGCCCATGAATACATGTTTACCAAACATCGCTAAGATGCAAACTAAATCATGCCTAACACTCCAATATTCCAATTTAGCCTAATTATTGTGCATTTTATGGAAAGGGAAATTTGTAAACAGTTAAGAGTCTCTAGCATGCAAGGCCAGATGAGCTTGCTATCCATCATCTTCATCATCCAAGCTTTATACCAAATACTTAAATTGAGAGAGTTTTAAAATTATTCTGATTTTTTTTTTAAATACATGTTTTTCTAAATTACGAATCTGTTTGCTTTGCTTCCTTTTAGTTTTATTATTTATTTTCCTGAAAGGTTGTCTCCTGGTCAGCACATGCCATGCCATTAACCAATCTGAAACTTGACATGAAACGGCAAAAATATATCACTAGAAAACAAACAACAGAAAAAAGATATGGCGCAAGTAACATTATAACTCTCACCTTGTTGGAGATTTTCTGACTGGAAGGAAAAGATCCTGGAATTTAGTGAGAATCGCCTTTTTTTATTGCTAGGGAAGGAAAGTGTTAATTGGGTGTTTTAATGCATGAAGGTGTCCTTGCGTTTCTCATTGTTGGATTTTTTTTGCTCTTCCATAATAAAGCCCCCTTTCATTGGTCAAGAAAATAATGAAAAGAGGAGATTAATTGATGTTACTTTGAGAATGGGGGCAAGGTCAATAAAATTGGAAATATGTGTTAGTAGACATTTTGAATCAATAGGAAAAGGAAATTCTCTCGCTGAACTTGAATCTGAAATCACACCTATTTTTGGTGTTGACTTCGATAACCAGGTATGATATCAAGGAATCAAATGGATTTGGATTTTTTAGTTTCAGGTGACAATGGTTTCTTCTCTTTGATCTCATGCTATGAACTGAAGTTGATTTTGCAGCTTGAACTTTACAGGTTCAATTAGACATGCATATCTTCAAATTTGGTAAACGTTTTTGTATTTAGTGAAAAAGGCACTGCAGAAATGCTAAAATCTTAGGCCAGTTGGAGGCATTATTGCTGCTGCTGTGTTATTTATTTATTTTTATTCCTATTCTGTACAATCATGTCAATTTTTTTCTCTATTGCAACTGCAAATATTATTTCTGTTGTTTTTCTTGCAGTGTGTCTAGTATGCCCTTCCACTAGTTAACTTTCAATTGATTTTGATTTTTATGTGCTTTTTTTTTATTCATCTGTTCTTTCAGCTTCTTTTTTGTGATCATTTATTAAGTACTTAGGTCTGGCAGGGCGGTGCAGGTACGTGGAGTGATGGAAAGCTGGTAACTAGAATTGGGAGGAACAGCAACAGTGTTCAGGCGGTGAGGATCAGGATCTCTTCTTTGTGAACTTTTTGTTTCCTTGTGAAAAGTTTTCAAGATCTTTTTTTGACCATATATTATGTGTGCTGGCTTGTCTAAATCCTATCCCGTGTTTTAAATAGCAAATAGCATGTAATGTCGTATTCACCCCTATGAAGCATGAGGCGTAAGCTACAAAGCTAGATGCTACTTCTGACTACTACTGAATTTTAAATTAAAATAATATGAAAAATAGGGCAAGTAGTAAATATAAAGGTTAAAAAATATCAGTGGAACTGATTTAATACTGTTGCTCATATTCTTTATGCCATCATCGTCATCTAAGCCCTGTCCTAATTAATTGCGGTCAGCTAATGTTGTATTGTTTGGATTCATGATGGAAGTTATGGCATAAGTTTGGATTCATGCTCAGATTTACCAAAGTCATTGAAAAAATTAACTAATTTTTAGTGAAAATAGCAACATGTAACAAATTATTGAAAACATTAATTTATATTACTCTTTTAGTAAAAATAACATCTAGTGTACGCTATGTATTGTGTAGCATAGGCTAGGTAGCATGTAGAGCATATGCTAAATAGCATGTTAGCATGTAGCGTGGGCTATGTAGTGTGTAGCATATACTATGTATCAGGTAGCATACACTATGTAGCATGAAGTGCAGCTTGTAGCGTATGCTACATAGTATGTAGCGTGCACTATATGCAACTTAAGCTGTTTTAATGCGCTATGTAGAACGAAGGCTGGGCTGTGCTGTGCTGCTTGCACAAGCAATTTAAAACTCATCATAGCTAATAATGTGGTTCCTGACTGCTAGGTTTACAAGAGAAAACGAAGAATGAAGATTGAGCTGAGTGGATACTTGCACGGTATACCATTTTATGCGACTCACCACAATAGACTGTCAGACATTTCCCTTCTAATGGACCTACCAATGCTAGCCTTCATAGATTTGACTATTTTTGGCGCCTCTTTCCTTATTTGCTACTGTAAAGAAAGGACATGGATAGGTTCTGTACAGATGCTGCATGTTGATCCTAGTTGGGCTAAAGGGTTTCCATAGAAGCCCGTTGTTCTTCCCTTTCTTGATTTGTTTGAAATCTCTCTGTGAGAAGTGAAACTTTCCCAAAATTCTAATGTCTTACAAAGATTAGTATTTATTTATTTATTTATTTTGGGAAGCTTGTTTTGTTGAACTAACTATTTTCTTTTTCTATGAGTAGAAGTTGTATTTTTACTTGGGTGTCTAATGCATCCTCTTTGGTAGTCAAGCCCTCGCTCAAATTCTCTAGTTTGTAGGCCTTGAAGAGTCATTTTCGAAAAGAATTCTCGACGACCAATCAATCAGTTTTCACAAGCCATATCAAAACTGTTAGTCGAGACTCCAAGCATCTTAAGTTTTCAACAAACCATCTTACTAGTTTTTGTTTTCGCAGGCACTCCTTGGAAAGAAGTTTTAGGCCTCGTTTTCACAGTTTTTTGCATTTGTAATAAGATTTCATGTTCTGCTGACTTAAAAAAATAAAATTTTGTCCAATGTGGTGTATTGCATAGGTAATGGGTTTTCCAGTATTGCGTTTTAATAAAACTGTGGAATCTATGCTCTCAGTTGGTAACTCATGATGCTTCCAGTGCAGCAAATTATATAGGAAGGAGGAAATATTCTCCTTGCCTTCTCTTATTATGCATGCCAATTCCTCTATTATTTTCACAGTTGTTTACCCACAAAACTAACTTCAGCTATTTTCCGTTAGGTTATGGAAACTCTTGTTCATTTTGGAGCCCCACCCAATATTTTGGTTGATGGGAAACCTCATCTGGGAACGGATAGGTTGATTCCATTACTACGCAATTTTCGACAACATCTACAAGGGTTGGGGGTGAGTGGCATATCTTTAGCTTCAATTATGGTGACAAAGCTTTAATTCTGGATCACTTTGATTCTAAAGGACTTGTAATTGCATATAGGTTAACATCAAGTTCGGGACTAGGTTGGATGATCTGATTGTAGAGAAAGCACGTGTTGTGGGGGTTGAAGTTTCAGATGCCAGGAATGAGTTGCATTCTAATAACCAGAAACTGACATTTGATGCTGTTCTTTTAGCAGTCGGGCATTCTGCACGTGATGCATATCAAATGCTTCTTCGGAATAATGTGGACTTGGTCCCTAAAGAGTTTTCTGTGAGTCCAAATGAATATCATTGAGCTAATACCATTTCTCATTTATTCTTTTCAATCTTCTGAACTTGAGGTCCTGTGTCTGCTGTCTTTTGAATTGGGTTTTATGCATTGCAAAAGCATATCCAGTATTCATAAAAAATGCATTATAGAAGTTATCCAGTATTCATGAAATAAAAAGTTGTCCAATGGTGCATTTTCTATGCCAGATAAGTTTAATATGGTAGAACATAATGCATATTTATATGTGCATATTTCTGATGGATATTTGTTCCATGAATGAGATTCTAGACAAATGCACAAAAAAATAAAAAATAAAAAAATAAAAAAAATTCCCTCATATCGGTTGGCGCATAATTTATGTAAAATGCTGTCTCTACTATGGTTTATGTTCCCATTGTCTCATAGCAGAAATTGATAAAATTATAATAATTTGGATAGATATTTTGAAAGCTGATTTTGTTTGTTTTCCATTATTCTGGACCAAACTAAAGAATACAATAATAGAATAAGATGAATCTTCATGCTTTGGAAGTCTAGACATACCATAGTTGACATATCAATCAGAAACCTTAGCTGATAGGACCTGAATATGCCAGCTATGGAGAGTTTGATATTATCGCGAGTGTCCTGAATCTTTTCTTTTCTTTTTTCAATGTTTGTTAGACACACATCATAGATTCAGTACACCGAAGCTTTCATCTCCCTATCTACAAAAGTAATTTGGAAAAACTGTGCCCGCATTACCTACTCTAGAAATCATGGTATGGTGAAGAGAGGAGAGAGGGCAAGAAGTAACAGAGGAAGAAAATCAAGCACCATCATATGCATTTATGGATAAATGGGAGTATCAACAAGCTTTGCACCATGAAGTTCTTTGATAGCAAACCCATAAAATATTTCCTTCGGAAGAAATTGATACTTTCCTATGACATTGCTACTTTTTTACCCAAGAAATACCTGATATGTCCTAAGTCTTTTATATAGAAGTGTTGTACTTTTTTACCCAAGAAATACCTGATATGTCCTAAGTCTTTTATATAGAAGTGTTGTTGCAAGTACTTCTTTAGTTTTGCAATTCCCTTGTTATCACTTTCTATAACCATAATATCATCATCCACATCAATGACCAAGACAATCAGACAAGTGGCAGTCCTAATAAAAATGGAATGACCAGCTTGGGTCCATCGCTGCCAATAAGCCATTACCACTTTGATAACATTGGGGGACTACTTGAAGCTATGGATTTGACTTTTTTTTTTTAACCTGCATACCTTTATCAGATTTCCCCTGAGCAACAAATCCAAGAGGTTGCTCCATCTATACCTTTTCACTGAGGTTTGATGTAAAAAGTCATTCTTAACATCAATCTGAAAGAGGGGCCAACATTTGTTAACTACCACTGAAAATAATTATTCTGATAGCATTAAGTTTAGCAACTAGGAATAACATCTTAAAATTAATCGGCCACAGAATTTTTTTGTACCCTTTAGGGACCAAATGAGCTTTTAGTAGCTCAATTATGCCATCTGGTTGAAACTTGATAATGTAGACCCATCGGCACCCAACAACACATTTCCCTGCTAGTAAATAGTCAATTCCCAGGTCTCATTTTGTTAGAGAGCAGTTATCTCCTGATCCATTGCCTTCACCTATCACATAACTTATATAGTTTACTAACAGACCAAGGTTTAAAGCATTGTCCAAAATCAGCATGTGTTGCTCGATATGAACCTGCACTTAACAGGTTTTGTCCACGAGTGGTGTGGCTGTATTTGGTTGATAAGGGGGAATATGTGTTGATATAACCTGGTTTCGGTAGCAACTAATATGGTACACCAAAACCGATTTTCAATCCTTGGAACAAATAGAGAAGAAACAGACAGACAACACAACATTGCAAATTTGCAATAACAAGGAGATGGAAAATGAAATGAAACAAATTGAGAAATGGGGCGAGTAGTGCAAAAGTGTCTACCTCTCCTGAGAGCAACATGACTCTTTGAAAGTACTCAATGGCACGGGATGGCTAACTGGATCTATAGACTCAGATGAAGAATGATGTGTGGCACTGTGTTGTGGTCCCTATTATTTGTCTTCTTCATCATGGTTACTTTGTTCCATGCTGTGAATGGAAAATTAGCCTCAATAAAACCACTCTCACTAGAAAAGAAAGGGGTGGTCTGAAAAAAAATGACATCAGCAAAGACATGTTGTTCCTTAATAAGACTTGGATTATAGCACATGTATCCACTCTGAGTTCTCAAGTACCCAAGAAAATACACTTCATTTCTTAGGGGTCAAACTTTTCAACACCTGGTCCTAATCAGTGAAGAATGCACACCCATCTAAAGACTTTTGGTGGTAAGGAAAACAATGGAACTCCTAGGAGCAAAGCTGTATGAGGAGACTGATCATTATGAACCAAGGCATCCTATTAATCAAGTAACACGGAGTTAAAACTACATCACTTTGGTAGCTCTTTGGAACATTTACGTGGACCAATAAAGCGCGTGCAAATCTGATCAAATGCCAATTTTTCCTCTTGACAACATCATTTTGCTGAGGTTTGTGAATACAAGATCTTTGGTGTAAGATCCCATTATCAAATAAATGCGATTGAAAAGTTTGAGACATTGTGCATTATCTCTCTCTCTCTCTCTCTCTCTCTCTCTCTCTCTCTCTCTCTCTTTGAGACATTTTGTGCATTATCTGAATGTAGATCATTTCGAATTGATCCTGAACTTCCATAAAAAAAATCTTAGGAATGGAAAATAACTCAATTATCTTGCATAAATAAAGTCAAGTAGTTCTTGAATGTTCATTGGCAAACAAAATACTTGGAATCTAAACATGCTGGGAGCTCCAACAGGTCCCCAAATATTAAAGGAACTAAAGCAAATGACACTGAAGTATGCTATTCTACACGTGTTGGGATCATGACTCTGTGATGCTTAGTTCACAAGTCTCACACTCTTACACTTACATAGAATACATGACTTTGTTATGCTTAGTTCACAAGCCTCACACTCTAGCACTAACATAGAAGACAATGACGGAATGACAGTGATGCAGGATGCCTTAATGATGATGCATGTGTATGAAAATATGTAATCCAGCAGAAATAAAAGACAATAAAAATCTAAAATTCAGCATCTACCATCATAAATTAAGAAAATCATAAAAGAGGCATGCAATGGAGCGGGCCATCATCACAACCACGAAGGAAGAAATTCAAATAATGCATAGGTTGGATCCGACGAGGGATGGAACCTCCCGATCTTGCATGGTCATAACATAACCCAATCGAACAATGGGGTTCACTAGTTCGAGGGATCAAAGGATTTCTCGGATTAGGGAATTGGAAATTTGAGAAATTGGGGTTTTGATTCAATTATCAAATTTAGGATTCGAGGATTGGGGATAATGGAGATAGAGAGAGAAGGAAGAAGAAACTTACATTGGAGGAATGTTGGAGGGGCATAAGAAGAAAAGAGAAGAAGAGGATTGGCGAAGAAAAAGTTCTAAGAGAGGGAGAGAGAGGAAGGAGGCACCACAAATGTTTTCTTTCATTAATCAATAGCATAATGAAAAAGGTTTAGGGCAACACTATTATAAAATTCGGAATTAACATAATTACCAAAATACCCCTACTAACAAAATTAAAAAAAAAGACATTCGCACGAAAAAACGTGCACACACTAACCCAAAACTCAAATAAGTAAAAATGCATATAATGAACACAAGTCTAAAATGTCCGATGGCCTCCGATGATGGCATGATGAAAGTGGGCCACGACGAACCAACGGTCCGATAACATCATCATCGCGATCCAACGGTCCAATTATCTCCTCCAAGCAACTTACACGTCTTCCCAAGGTGGGGTCTTCTCAAATGTCTCGGACTACATGTGTAAGGTCTTCGATGCTCCTCAAGTTGTCACGAACGATCTAGGCCTGTCATCATTGAGCTATAAATATATAGGTGTCACTCGCCTCCTACGCTGATAAACCCTAAAGGGCCTGATGTTCACATCGTTCTCCTCGTCTGAGAAGAACTCGACTCCGACGGGTTAAAACTCTTGTGGCGCTCTAGTAAATCTGGATTAACGTTTTGCAACTCCGCTTCTGTCAACTATGTAGATTTTGACGGTGGTTTATTCTTCCATTTGACAAGATATCTCTGGAAACCTCCATCTCTCGTGGAAACTATCTCTTCGTCCACAATTTCCTCAATTTCCTTTTTGCAAGCAATAGGTGTGGGAAGGGGTGGAGTAGGTTGTGAAGCAAATTCAGAATATAGTCACGAAAGAGAAGAATGGTCAATGGTAGGATTAGGGGAGGGGACTAGATCTTCTACATTAAACGTTGGAATAATGCCCATTTCAGGTGAAAGGTGTATCTTATACGCTTTGGACCCAATTCTTTGCAATACTTTGAATGGTCCAGCACTACGCTCTTATGATTTCTTAGCGGTACCCTGAGGAAACAACTCTGGCCTTATCCTCACCATTACATAATCTCCTTCATGAATTTCTTGCAATTTACGATGCGAGTCAGTTGAATAACTATCATTGCTTCTATTAATCCGCTGTCTAATATATGTATGCAATTCATGAATGTGTCGTGCAAATGCATTGGCTGACTCTGAAGACCTTTGGGTGACAGACATGGGTGAATCTAAAGGATGCTCTGAAAAACAACGGACTGGAAATAAGCAAACCTATGGAAATAAACAATCCTATGATCTACAACTTGGAAAACTGTAACAAAAGGACACTTCTCATGGGTGACACATAATTTCTCATTATAAGTATTATAAACAAGGATGATGTTCAGGTACCCCAACACTTGAGAACACACACTATTAATACCAAGTCTTGAGCAGATCTTGGCATTAGCCATTATGTCCAAAATGTCATCAAGATGCAGAATAGGGATTCTGGCCATCATATCCACCATGAAGTGAATACATCGCAAGGTGGCGTGACACTTGACTGAAGCTTTGTGGACAGCCAGGATATGCTCACATGTGTGCCATATGCCATTGTTTTTTAATGTGAAAATGGCAGGCATGGTGCACAAAACAAAACTCCAACTCAAACTTTCCTTATTGAATTCTTCCCTGAGAAGTTTATCAAATTTTCGCTGCATTTCTGTATTTTTTGCAGGGTTCACCTGGTATGGAGGAAAGCTTGACAGGACCGACCTAGGGATAAGATTGATTGCGTGCTGAATGTCCCATTTGGGTGAAAATTTATCCCATAAATCATTTGGTGGGATATCACAAGTCATGTGGGTGTCTACCATCATATCCTTACTAGTCTCCTTTTCAAATTCATTCGTGTGCATTACGGTAAGAGACTTAGATTGGGACTCTACATCACTTAAGTCACACATGACATCTGGACGTGGTGCGGTCTCAATTTCTTCGACCTTTTCATCACTAGCACACACTTCGTCATCCTCAACGATGATGAGCGATGCATCAATTTCTTCCATTTTCTCAGGACTGACGTTAGGCACGTACTCTTCCACTTCATAAATATCATGTTTGGATTCTTTCAATTGGCTATTCACCAAGGTATTATCTCGCTTCCAAGGAAATATCATTGGTGTAAACACTCAAATTGTTCGTAAGCCGAGATTTCCTTAATGATGGGTTGGACCACTTTACAAGGAGGGGATCATATTGGTTCCGTGTTTGGACGGGAAGGTGGGGCAACTCTCTTCTCAGCCAAAGGCTTTTATTCAAATTCTAAGCTAAGGTGGGGCAACAATCTTCAAATTCTTCAAGGAGGAGTGACCTAGCTAGCAATGCTACAAATGAGGGGATTTATTTGTCTACATGGTGGCTCTGACTTGTTCCCAGTCCAGATAATAGAGAACACCCAATTCATGTCCTCCACCAATCCTCTTCCTTGTCCTTATGTCTTGAAACACACAATGGGTAGGATAAAAAAAGTGACAGGAGAATTGAGAGACTTTGTAAATTAGCAATTTACTAACGTACATAAGACTAATGGAAATTTAGATACATAAAGGGCAGATGAGAAAGAGATAGAAGTAGGATAAACAGTGCCCAAACCACGTACGTTGGATGATGTACCATTAGCTGAAGTAAGAAAAGAGTTAGAAACTGATTCATCAATAACAGAAAATACACCCGACTTACCTATCATATGATCAAATGCTCTAGAGTCAAGATTCCAGACCCAAGGAGCTGATTAGAGGGAAGTGAGACATCATACAAGCTGTACCTGGATTTGCAAAATTGCCAGAGGAGGTGGCGGCAAGAGCACCAGTTGAAGGCTGAGGGTAACTCTTTAGTAACTTGCAGTATTCGTCTTAAGGGGCTGTTTGGATGAAAGTAAATGGAGGTAAATGGGGGGAATTGGGAGTAAATCGTATTTGAGGTGTGTTTGGATATAAGTAAATGCATGGAAATGAAATGAAATGGGAGTAAATGGGCATGTAAATGAAATCCTCTCTAAGAGAGAGGATTTGGAAGTAAATGGGGGTGAAATGCCTTTTTGAGCTCCTTTGGAGAGTCGCATGAGTAAACAAAGGTGGCACCACGCCCATGCCCGCCTTACACATGGCATGCTAATGATACTCCGAAACAATTCATTTACCGGCTACATCACTAAAATCACACCAATAGAATGATCTAAACCGTCCAAAGGTTGGCCATCTAAATGGATGGTTAAAAAACATTGGCAAGTTGCTTGTTTGTGATCCTTACATTTGTGGCCCACCTGAGGCTCAAACTTTTCTCATTTTTTGCTAAAGTATATATTTCAATGGGCTTATTACAATCATTTTGTTAAATATCACATATATGTACACTAATTTGAGATATTAAAGCTAATTTGGTATATCACATATTTGCTGGTGAATATATTAAAAAATTCCAATGCATTCCAATTCCTCCCATTTACTCTCATCTAAACAGAATATTTTCATTTCAAATGCATTTCGTTTACTCTCATCCAAACACAACTGAGTAAGCCATTTACTCCTAATTCATTTACCTCCAATTCCATTTCCCATTTACCTCTATTTACAAGCCCCCAATCGAGCCCTTAGTTGAGTGACTAAATCACCCCTTGTATTTTGCTGCTATTGTATTGAGATAGAACCAGCGGATTGAGTTTTCTCTGCTCTCTCCAGAATAGGAATCTTTTTTTGTGCATGCTGATTTCACTCGTAAGTTCCACCACCACCTCTCTATTGTATGATTACCACACAACGAGGGGTCCACGGCCTCCCCCTGACTCACAACCGCCTCCATGGCCTATGCGCCCCCAAACTCACAACCGCCTTTATGGCCTCTATGGCCTCCCTGACCACCTTAACCCCCACGACCACCATCACGTCGCCAGCAGAAGAAACTATGGCAGATCTTTCACTTACTTCCACTTCACCAGTGGTTGTTACAATTCCAAGAGAAAAAACCCATTGATGATGGGCATTCACCTCATTTAGAGATGTTCCACCTCCAAAAAATTGCTATTGGACTTCCTCAGATTCATGTTGAAGACCTGATAAAAATTTTACAGCTTGGATTTTTCCTGTTGATGCCATTGTTTCTCCAAATCACTTATCAAGCGCTGATACAAATTTAATTCTTCCCCCACACCTCTCAGATTAGAATATCTCTCGATTTTATCACCTTGTTGTGAGGCAAATATTTCTTTGAAACATTGGTTTATACGTGAGATATTTTTATCTGAGGAATACTTCTCACATAGGCCTCCAAGGTATCTTCAACAGTATCCAAGATCATAACATTCGAGCCTACAGATCATTCCATATTGTTCCACAACTATGTCATGATTTGAGCATTCTTCTGAACCCATTCATCATACTAGCAATCATCCTCATTGGGCTTATTTGCAGTCTGCTACTTTAATGTTCTCTTTGTTGTCAGGGAGGCTTGAATAGCTTTTGACCATTGGAGAGAATTAGCTCCATTTAATTTAATTGAAGTTATTTGATCCTCAAGCATATCTGACAGTATAAAAGCACCAGTCTTATTATCAACTTTGAATTCCATCGGACGAAAGGGAAATCAAATTTGGAAATGTAAGATGATACAAAACTTATAAACAACAAGGTGGCACCAACAAACCTCTAATCACACGATCGTACACCTAGCACCATTGATGGAATGAGAGTTTGCGCTACGTACTTTGAGAACAGATCATATGTCCAACCAAGATTTGCACACATCCAAACCCTAGTCATCTTTCAGTCTGGATCTGCACACGGTCCAACTCAGGTCTGTGCACCTCTAGCCCTGGTTGTACATCCAGCTCAGACACATGTTTGGCTCTGATTACGCTTGTAGATCACGCTTATAGATCTACAATCATCCAGCTCAGTTCACATGTCCAGGCTAGATTCCACACTTCCAATGCAAATAACCAATTTGGTTTCTGCACACTAAGAAGAGGAACATACATTCCCTAAATGGAAATGAGTACTCAAGATTTAGGAAGTCACCAAAAAAAAAAGCGTAGGCTTATTTCAAGAATCTTTTTTCTTTGTATCCCGAATCATGTCTCTTTCTCGTAAGACTGAGGGTGGTAAATAAATAAATAAAGAATCAAATTGCACCATCTCTGTAATAGGTAAATGCCTCCTTTTCTCCTGAAGTTGTCAGAAAAAAATGGGGCAAAAGCCTGAGAGAAGAAAAATAGAGAAAGGAAGTGAGAGACAATCAGGTCTGGATTGATATGTACCCTGATGCCGTGTAGAAATCATGGCATAGTGAGGAGAAGAGAGAGGGAAAAAAGAATAGACAGAAAATGAGTGAAAAAGAAGGGAAATTGTGTCCACATATCACATATCCTCATTCCCTTGCTTTTGTTAATGGAGTTTTCATCAATGAAAAAAGTGCCCCACTAGCAGAATACGTCCATGTACACATACTGTGTCTCATGCGTCCCACATTATGTACTATAATGAATCCAAAAGTGGAGCCACACACATGGACACAGATTCGATGGACCATAAAGCTGTGTGGACTGCAATACTTGTCCGTTCAGCTGTACAACCCACAATTCATCAACATCAACAATGCCTATGCATGGAGCCATTCATCCAATCATTTGTGGTGAGGTACCAGTACCACATAGAATGCATGACTGGGTTCACATATTTTTCGAAGTACTTGCCATTTATATCATCTCACTGTCAGCAAAGCTAACTTGAAAACATCATGCCTGTGTTGTCCACAATCCTTATGCATGGCCATTGGATGAATCATCCTCGTGGTGCCACATTGCTCAACTAACTTGAAAACATTACACCTACGTTGTCCGCAATCCCATGCATGTGACCATTCGACCAACCATCTATTTTGAGGTGTCACATTTCAAAACTAACTAGAACACTTTGCCTGCATTGTCCACAATCCCCCTTCATGGAACCATTCATCTAATCATCCATTTTGACATTTGGTGCGATAACGCATCACGAGGTTCATATATTTTTCCAAGTATGCTTGCCAGTAATATATGTATAGAGTATAAAGAAGTGGTTGCTTTTCTTTTCAGCACTCGCATGCTTGTATAAATGGTGCAAGTTAAGATTTGCACACATTGAGACCATCTCAGTAGTCATTGGATTGTGTGGCTAGCATGCTTTGGATTGATTTATTACCTCATGCTTCACTTTGGGAAGGTTCTTGTATCTCAAGAATTTCTAGTGCTAGCTCATTGTTGTTTGGAACTGCTGACACCAGAACATACCCTTAGCTTCTTTCTTGCTCATTAATAGCAATGTTTTAAAAAGCAGACAAGATTGGTTTGGCCTGGAACTAGTCGCAAAAATGGTGCAGATCATTTAAAACTTGAGTCAACTGTTGGGCGTTATGTTTTTGCTCAAAAGGTTTATAGCTTGAACCCACGACTTCCCCTCAAATAATACCCCCCCTCCGAAGGTGACACAATTAGCAAAGGCCTTATCCACTACAGGAGAAGTGTACCGCTTGTTTATTGTTTTTAGTCTTGTTTAGTTTTGTTGCATGTACTTTAAGAAATGTGCAAGGTCGAAATGGGTTGACAGTTGGTGGGACCAGATTGCCTGTCAGACAGAAATTAGTCGGTCCCATATCTTGGTTTTAGAGCCTTTTTCTTTTGTATTAGCTGACTTTATCCTAGATCACTCTGAAATGCATCATGTAGCTTTCTTTAAGTCCCTAAAGTGTATGGATTTCATTATTTTGTGTTGGCCAATTGTACTAAGAACATCAAATCCAACATCTATGAGACCAATGAGATGCAGGGTTAACTTTTTTTATGCATATTTGTTGTCTAGTGTTTCTAATGTTTTGTTATGTTTTTATACATGGTCGAACAGCTTGGTTTGCGAATTGAGCATCCACAAGAACTCATAAACAACATACAGGTAAGATCTATATCCAATTTTCTTTTGAAAAAAATATATTAAGTTCTGGTTAAGTTTGATTTTTTTTTTTTTTTTTGAAAGGTAAGAATGAAATTTATTAAGAGGAGATGGGAAAGCCAACCAGCCCCGCCCATACATAAACCACCGACTCAGAAACTAGACGGTCGATCTTTTGAATGACCTCGTTAACCCCCACACTAACGCTCTGAAAACATCGATCATTCCTTGCTTTCCAAATCGTCCAAAGGATCTCTATGATGAGAAGCCGTCAAACCACTTTTCTACTCTTATCGACTCCACCATGCCATGCCCACAATAGATCCTCCACATGCTTGGGTATGACCCACCCAACACTATTTGAGGAAAGGAAGAGCTCCCACACCTTAGAAGTGAATGGGCAATGAATGAAGAGGTGATCAATTGATTCTTCATTGGCCATGCACATGAGGCAAATATTCGGAATGGCCATCTCTTTTTTTGGAGATTATCAACCGTGAGAATACGTCGCCGACCCACCAACCAAATAAAAGCCACTACTCTAGGGGGAGCCCCATAGTACCAGAGATGAAACGGGTGAGGAGGTCGCGAGTCCGAGGACAACCTGGAAAGGAGAGAGGAGAACGATCTAACAAAGAACTCGGCGGAGCTATTTCCAGTCTAGAGAATCTTGTCATCCTCAAGGATGTTTGGTTTTACTGAGACCAATAGATCCAGTAACCCCAGCATCTTAACTTCCTTTCAACCCTTTTAAAAACCTAATTCCACAGGTGTTTGGAGGCTTTCCAATACAGAAGGGGAGCCCAAGATACGTTGAAAGGAGTGATCTAGCTCGATACCCAAAAATATTCACCAAACTTACGACTTCTTCGCTGAGAATGCAAACACCCATCGTATTACTCTTGAATATGCTCACTTTTAACCTTGGTACTACTTCAAGGCATCTTACCAACTTCCTCAAATTATCCACCATTGCAACCTCTGCATTATAGAATAGATTGGTATCATCATTCATTGGCGAGTTGAAGATGTGAAATCAGAAGCAATGTTCCCCATCCTGAATCCTCTGATTTGCCCCACGGCCTAGCTTCTGTCAAACATCTTGCTTAACGCTTCAACGACCACCATGAAGAAAAATGGGGAGAGAGGATCCCTTTGCCTAAGTCCTCTTGATGCCTGAAAAAAAGCCATTGGGAGAGCCGTAACTTGCACTGAGAACTTTGCTGAGAGATACACTCGCATCTATCCCCTCCACTTATGCCTGCATCCCAACCTCCCCAACATATAGTCAAAGAAGCCCCAATCCACGTGCGAACTATACCTTTCCTCTTGTCCTTATGCCTTGAACCAAGGCACTCATGGGCAATTAGCGCATTGTCCAAAATTTGCATACCTGCTACAAATGCTCCTTAAACTTTAAAAATAACATTCTCTAAAACCGCCCTAAACCTAGTAGCCAAGTGCTTTGCAAGAATCTTGTAGGGCTCTCCCAATCAAGCTTATAGGTCTAAAATTGCGCAAACATTCTGCACTTTAGACTTTTGAGATGATTGATATGAACGATGCCTCCAACTCCGACAATAGTCGATCCCTTTCCTAGAATTCGGCAAGAAAGCTCTTCAAGTTGCCTTTCACCAAATCCCAAAAGACTTGGAAGAAAACCAAAGGGAAGCCATTCGACCTTGGAGCCTTGTGCCCACCTAACGAGTCCATTGCTGCTTTAATCTTCTCCACAGAGAAGGGTTTTTAAATGTTTGTACAACTCTGTAATCAATTGATAAGCCAGTTTTTTTTATTAATGTTATTTTGCTTTGATATTATTGCACATGGGCAAGGTATTCAATAACGGTAACGGTGCCCGTAATAGCCACTGCTGTAAGCATTATAGTATGGGCCGTTACGGCTTTTTTTTTTTTGTTTTGAAAAACAACATGGCCTGTTACGAGGCTGTTACAGGCCATTTTTCTGTAACAGCTGTTATGGCCCTGTAATGCATATCAGTGCCCACTGTTATGCCGTTACATAACCGTTTTTGCATACCTTGTACATGGGTTTTTTTTGCCCATTATCGCCATAATATTGTATCATCTTGATCTACATATAAAGGTTAGACCAAAAATTTTCATCTTTCCCAAAAATCTAAACTCTGTGTGTGTGCATGTGCGCCCAAACACCCCTCTAGAGGTAGGCACATGGCAATTTGGCATGCTTGTGGGACATTGGAGTCATTAGCCATACATCTGGTGAGCCCTGGTGTGTGAATGACCTGGCTTCTTAATCAGTCTTGTCAACTCGTCAAGTAGGTAGAAAATTCTTGTGAATGATTTGGCCTCTTAATCGCACCATTGTGACAAAGAATGCCGAGACTTTGAAATCTTGCAAAAATTTTGCAAAAAAATTAATCAAATGATAGATTGTGTTATATTTAAAATCTTGTCAGTTTTAAATTTTTTGTGGTTTTATAAAAAAAGTGATCGTGATCCTATTCCTACATTAAATTTTTTTTTAGAAGTTAAAATTATTCATTTTATACCTATATATTTATAGTTTTAAACTATTTATTAACTTGTTAAATATTTCCAAGTTTTTATTTTTGGTGAGATTTTCCTGATACGGTGAGGACACCCTCAAAATCTAAAAAGTATCTTGAGAAATTGTTGGGAACAAGATTTGCCACTGAATTTTTTGATGGATAATAAGGAATATTATTGAAAAAGAAAGAAAATTACAACAACAGGACCATCCATTGAGGCCCTGAACAAAAAAAAACAAAGAGAACAACAATGGGAAGCTACAAACACAAAAAAAGAAAACACCTAGATTATTCTATCAACAAACATTAAGGAATCCCTTCTAACTCCAGATTTGGCCAAGAAATCTGCTTCTGAGTTTGCCTTTCTAGGGGTTGACGCACGCATCAGGTGCGACATGTACAAAAACAATGGATGGGTTAAAATTTTTGCCAAGTCAATGTACACGTGGTCCACCTGCTTGTGGAGCAGCAGCCTAATTTTGGGCTAGGTAATCTGGATCGTGGAGTCTGCATTATTGATGGCTTGGATATTCCAATACATGCTTGTGAAGATAACTCCAGGTTGCAAAACCCTACAAATCATCATTTTCATCATCTAAGCCTTATCCCAACTAATTGGGGTAAGCTACATGAATCTTATTCTGCCCTTGCAAAACCCTATAAATATCATCATCCAAGCCTTATACCAACTATTTGGGGTTGGCTACATGAATCCTTTTCCGCCCTTCCAATCTATCAAGGGCCATAACTTCAGTTAGGCCATGGGTCATCAAGTCATTTCAAACTACCTCCACCCATGTCCTTTTGGGCCTTCCCTTGCCTTTTAGAGCCTTCGAGTTGTACCAACTCACTCTTACCGGCGCAATTCTTGGTCCATCAAATCTACATTCCTTCATTAATCATTGGTGCTACTAAGTTCCCTTGAGTTCATTATTTCTAATTCTATCCTTGACTTGCCACGCATGAATTATTGACCCAAGATATCAAAAGTGGTAATTTTGGGATACTTTTTTTTAAAGGCATTTTGGGAAACTTCTTGGCCAACAATCTTAACTAGTTCCTTGTTCCCACTCCTATTGTTACTAAAACTGCACTACGTATACTCTGTTTTACTCCGACTAGTTTTAAATCCTTTAGATCTAAAGCAACTCACCATAAATCTTGCTTTGTGTTAATGTCCTCCCTCATCTTGTCAATCAAAACCTGATAAATATATGCGAAAATTCTATGCAGTGAGATCTCTATACATCAACGAAGCAGTAGCAATACTAGAAGACAAGAAGGGTGATGCCATTAGACATAAAGCTATGCTTTTGTGGTTGATAATATAACCTTTTTTGCCCTAAGTGTTTCCGTGGCTTTGTTAAAGCATATTAACTCACATATCATAAGCATGATATCCCAAATCGGTTATGTAATGGCCGTAACAGTCATAGCCGTTACGCATTATGGGGCCGAAACGGCCGTTACAGAAAAAAAGAGCTAACGGTAATGTAACAGACCCCTAATGGTCCTGTAACGGTCCAAAAACAGTTTTTTTTTTTTTTTTTTTTCAAAAAAAGAAAGAAAAAAAGAAGAGCCATAACGGCTGATACGGGGGCTGTTACGGCCCGCATTATTACGGTAACGGTGGTGGCCGTTACGGCCACCATTATGGAAGACCTTGATCATAAATAAGACACACACACACCCACAGGCACTCTCACTTAACTCATGCTGTAAACCGGCCCTATGAAACTCATCTAAGGACACTTCAGAATTACAGCGTATGGTTCCTGAAGGAGAGCTATTTCTGTAATGGACTTTCATGTCCTGAATCATGAGAAAGGCCATTTCCTGAGATAAATGATCACATATAGCTATTTATTCATTTACTTATCTATTTATTTATTTTTTATTGTGTCATGTTTAATACAGATTACTTGATAGTGTTGTTATTATGAAAGTTCTAAACTTAAGTCTGCATAAATCTGCAGTATTCTGCATTGGCCTCCGAAGTTCGTGATGGACGTGGAAAGGTGCCTGTTGCAGATTACAAGGTAGTGAAGTATGTCAATGAAGAGAACATCGGTGCGGCCACAAGCTTAAGGGAAACAAGTCGCAGTTGCTATTCCTTCTGCATGTGCCCGGGAGGGCAGGTATACTTTGCTCATTGAGCTCCGAATCATCTTTTCCAGACAGATGTTTACACATGCGCCTCTAGACATCACTGCATGTGCCAATCTATGGGGTGTTCTTTTCAATACTTCTCTACATGTGGCACGCATGTACAACATCCTAACCGTGGACTAGGTGGCTGGTGGCTGCCACCATTTGGATGACCTGGACCAAATATTTGGTCGTTCAATTCACCAGGTAGGTTACAACTTGGATAGAAATAATGGACAGTTTAAAACTTGAAAACCAGTCAGCTCATTTGCATGGTGGGGCTAAGTGTCCCAGACTCCCAGGTTGGTGTGTGTGTGTGTGGACATGTGCAGATGTTCATGTGGGCTTAGCAAAACTCATTTCATTTATAGTAGGATTATTTATAGTAGGAAATGAATGGATTTGTGGAAGTGCATGCTGGCAGGTTGTTCTTACCAGCACGAATCCAGCAGAACTCTGTATCAATGGCATGTCATTTTCTCGACGAGCATCCAGATGGGCAAATGCAGCACTTGTTGTCACCGTGTCATCGAAGGATTTTGAGGCTTTGCAGTGCGATGGTCCTCTTGCTGGCGTCGAGTTCCAGGTACCTTTTCGAGTACTCTTCTTTACTATCTGTGCATTGCACAGTCAGATTTCTTGATTGTTGCATTGGTCTCTTGTTGAGAGAAACTTCGATACTTGGGCAGTGTGTGATGGATGAGAAGATAGCAGACACTTAGAAATTACTTAGACTGCATATGTGGTGTTCATATAATTCAAGTGAGTAACGGGCAATATGGGGCTGATACATATTATTCCTTTGGTTTTTTTTTACTGTTACAGGGCCATAACGGCCATTACAGTCCGTATTGTAATGGCCATAAGGCTTTACTGCTATCGAATACCTTGAAAATTACTCTATTTTGGTTACATGACTATCGAATTGGTGGAGATTTATACAGTTAAAAATGAAAGTTATCCAGTGGTCCTATTTCAAAAACAAGTGTCCACAAATCAAAGGTTAGGATTCCTCAACCAATCTGATTTTATAATTGTGATTTAGCAACAGTGGGTTCCACTATGTAGTCAGTTTAATTCGAGTTAATGTATACTTTGCATGTGATCTATGAGTGCCTGAGTATCAAGCGTCATACTCTGTCAGAGTATCAAATATATCGCCTTTCTTACTATACTTTTCTACCTCTCTTTGCTATATGTGCATTGAGCATCAGTGTTCTTGATTGCTCTAAAGCATTGGTTTCTTATTATCTTCCTTGTTCCTTTTTTTTTTCATGGGTAGTACAGTTGCACTGCCCATGAATTTTAAAAAAAGAATATTTAAACAGAGAGGACACCATGCAGCGGCCCTTGTCCAAAACCCTATTTCCCTTCTAGTATTTAGATATCTGATGTTTGACAGCTGAAAATATGTGCATGGCATATCCTGCATTAGGTCTTTGCTTCATGTTCTCTTAGGTTGAATTTAAAAGAAAAAAAGAGCAAGTAATAGATTTCTGGCATTTTTTTGATAAAAAGTTCATTTTGAGGTTTTATTGGCTTTTCCTGATTAACAGAGAGAGTTCGAACGAAGAGCCGCTAAAATGGGAGGTGGCAATTTTGTTGTCCCTGTGCAGACTGTTACTGATTTTCTGGATAACAAGCTATCAGGTAGATACTGTAGAACCACCTTACATTCCAACAATGATATTTACAGCTCAGCATCTGCATGTGTCCCAGATGGGCCAATGTGCGGGCATGTGAGAGACCCAAGATCATCAGCTGGGTGAGGAGCATTTAGAAATGCTAACTAGTTCACATTCAACGTAGATGTGTGGGCTGTGTTCCCCCCCTGATAAGCTGACTAACCTTTTTAGGCTAGGAACATTCGCAGAGGGTATCATCTGATGAATGTTCTTGATTACACATGTCCATGTTAGCACATGTGGGGTGCTTTTGTTTTGGCACGTGCAGATTTGGTGGGTTGAAAATACCTTTTGGTTGACATTGCAAATCCCTCTGGTGATTTGATTTGATTTGCAGAGGGTCCCATCTCCTGTAAGGTCTGCATGTACCTTTGAAGATCCGATTTGATTCCAAATCTGCAACTAACATTTCTTACCTGTGTGTATTTCCAGTAACATCTGTACCAAAATCAAGTTATCGTTTGGGAGTTAGGGCAGCAAATCTCCACGAGTTGTTCCCTGTTCATGTAACACAGTCTTTACAGCAATCAATTTCAATGTTTGACAAAGAGGTAGTTTTCATCATTTCATGTTGCCTCCCCTTTAAATGAATAAACTGCTGAGCTTTTATTTTAATTTTGAAAAATTTTACAGTTTCTTGCTAATTCATACCTTCTGAAAACTTTTAGCTGCCTGGATTTATCTCCAAGGATGCGCTTCTTCATGGAGTAGAGGTAAAATACACCACCTGTTTTGCCAACTTGTATGTTTCTTGCATGAATGAAATTCAGGAATTGATCATACGCTCATACGTTGCCATTGCTATCTTCTCTGGAAGACATGCAAACTGAACTTGCATGAGACTCTCACACTTGCCAACTGGAGAACATGTGCAGCTACCCGAGCTGCTCATTAGGATGTCCCACTGTGTGAATGAATCCCTGGCCCAAAAGGTGCAGCCAGTTTGCCCGGCCTTCAGGTGGGCTCCACGTAACCGGGTTTTGTTATTTATCTGGGATTGTGTTTCCTAAGGGTTTGTTGTGTTTGTTCAGGGTGGGAGACCTTTGAGCCATGTTGTATTTTGTTTTTCTTTTTGTTTTGCCTTTCTTTTTCTTTTTCTGTCTGTTGCTGCTTTCCTGCTTTTTGGCCTTTCATCTTTATAATATTCATCATCTTTAAAAAAAAAAAAAAACTATTTTTTTTAATTATCCAATCTTCGATCTGATGAATGGACCAGCATGACTTTTGGGTCAGGAAATCTACTTTGTGCAGCCTGACTGATGAAGGCTTTGATCTTGCACGCACATGTCACTTTGGCATGTTTGAGCTGGGAATCCCCTGGGATTGGACTCATGCGAGGCCCACGTAGCTATTTCTGTAAAGATGGAAGCCCAACTCCCAATTTCTCAAATATATTGAATTGCTCTTCCCACCTTAGGGTACTTTCTGCTGATTACATTAATGAATTAGCAATTCCTAACAATTTGGCACTGTTATCATAGTATTTTACATCCTGATATTTTGATCCGTTTGTGGTATAGGTGTTAAAAAAACAAGATGCCAAATACACCTTTTCTTCTTCTTCTTTGTTTTCTTTCTTCTTTCTTTCTTCATTTTATTATTATTATTATTGTTTTTTTTCCTCAAAAGGGAACTCACTGATTTCAACTTTCTCATCATCCCCTACGTTTGTAAGAAAAACTGGCTTTCTCGCAAATGGGTATTTTCATTTTCATGAGATTCCCGCAATCATGTCCATTTTAGAACTGTAGAGGGTGCATCCACCCCATTCACATTGGCTGCCAACAAAGCATCCTGAGAATTCAGTTTATAGTTTCCTAGATCTTCCCATTGAAATTCCATGAGGTGTCATTTTACCTTGGAGGTATCATATGCTGCTCCATTGAAAGAAACATCAGTTTCTATTCAACCCAGCAATTTTGTGGGTGGAGCACACCTTCCAGTAAACTGATCCTTTGATCTGGTGGGCCCCACATGGGATATTACTTTCCCTAATATTTCCTCCATCAAATGATCTACCCCGTCCTTTCCTGGAGTGCTCCAAAACTTTTTTTTATAGATGTACCCAATGCTTCATATGTGAAGGGCCCAATCATACGGTTAAGATCATCAAATCAGGGAGATTTTTGAGGCATCTCCCATCCACTAGGGTCCACTATATGAAACGTCTGGGTCACCAAAAGGCGAGGCCCAGTGTTCATCCAATTGAGTCGATCAGATGATCGATAAAGCATTGTCTGTTCCTCGAGGAGAATTCTGCGAAAGCTTCTCATCGTTTATTTATTAATCTATTTATTTATTTTAATACCTTCAGACAAGGACAAGCTCTCCAGTTCAAATTACACGTGACAGCGACACCTACGAAAGCACATCACTGAAAGGGCTCTACCCTATTGGAGAAGGCGCAGGGTATGCTGGTGGTATTGTAAGTGCTGCTGTCGATGGCTTGTATGCTGGTTTTGCTGTCGCCAAAGATCTCAATCTCTATCAGGGTAGCATACAGTCGATTCTGGGCGAGGCTCAAAAGAACACTGGTTTCGTCAAGTACTGAGGGGTTTGCTTTGTGCTGTTTGCTCCATTTGCCCTAATTTCAGCCCAAGCTTGGAGTAGAAGATTTCAGCTGGAACAGCTTCATTGGTGCAATGGCTCGCTGAGGGAAATGTAGATTGATTACCTACTCTGTCACTGGTTTGTAGAGCTAAGAGACGTGGTTCAGAAATTCAAGAAAGAGCAGTTCAATGCGGGATTTTCTTTTTCTTTTTCTTGTTTATTATTAATTTTTCCTTTTCGTTTTTGAACGAGCTGTAAAGAGAACTGCTTGTTTTGTGACGATGCTACTACAGAAAATGTGTAACTGTATCTGATTAATGAGAAGCTGGCAAGTATTCTATGAGTAGGGCCCACATTTCCGGGATGCATACCAATCATCTGACGTGTCCACATTAGATGTGGCAATTCTACAAAATGATCCCCTATAGGATTATCCTCGCCATCCAATTGCTGATGGATCAACTGACATAAAGTTTTGATACCAAACGGGCTTGAACACAAAGGTAGATTTATGAAGGGATGCTTCAGAATCTATGTGCTCGTTTGGCTGTCTGTAAATTTTGTAATTGGTAAATGCTTTGTAAGTGTAAATCATTTACAGTCCATCCTATCCTGTTTGGGAAGCTTCGGGCTCATATTGGTCATGGGTTGAGAATGGGAGTTGAACTCTATGAGATCTAATCTCCCATTGTTCCTCAGTAGCTCAGTGGTAGAGCGGTTGGCTGGCTTTAAGTTGTAAATTTGTTTTTAGGTAAATAGTTTTCTGCGGATAGCTTATAAATTGTTTAGAGGGATTTCATTTAGAGCAAAAAGTTCAAAATTATAGCAGTGACTGTCAATGATTTGCAGGTAAACGAAATCATAGCTTTTTTAGAGGGATTTCATTTGCAGCTAAAAGCTGTATATGATTTAATTTACAGGCAATTTTCAGCATCCAAACACTGCCTGTAAATCATTTACTTGTGTTTCATTTACAAGCAGCCCAATTTACAGGCATCCAAACAACCCCTGAAGGATTTTAAATTTGTCGGACTAAAACAAAGTATATAGAGTGCAATTTTAGTGGCAATAAGAGTGAAAAATGATGAATTAGTTAAGATTGTTGACCAAAAAGTTTTCCAAATGACTACTCTCAATACCTGGGGTCAATAATTCATGAGAACGGAGGAGGGATTGAAAGAATGCTGCCCGTCGAATTCAAGTTGGGTGGAAGAAATGGTTGTGTCTTTGTAGTTTATGGGACAATGTTGAGTGATTAAAGAACATGTGCATAAGATGAGTGTAGTTGAAATGATGATGTCGAGATGGATCAGTGCAAGACAAGAACAGAGAATTAGAAATGAATGCATTCATGAGAACCTGGCAGTACCAATTGAAAATAAGATGAAGGAAAGTATACTTACATGGTTTCATGTGCATCAGAGGCCAAGAATCATCGAGGTTAATAGTGGGTACAAATTGAAGACCCTAAAAGGGTAAGGAGAAATACTCAAAAGGAAGGACAGATGGAGGTAAGTAAGAAAAGATTTGATGAACCATGGTCCAATTAAAGGTCTGGCCTTTGGTACAGTAGAATGGCTGAGTAGGATTCATGTAGCTGACACCAATTAATTGGTATAAGGCTTAGGCAATGATGATCCTATTGCTGGTGAAGAAGTGGTGGGGATTGTCCAGTTGAGATCTATGGTCCATTGCTAATCAGTGGTGGGGTTCACTAGATGAATGATCTGATCATTAACAGGCAGCTTGACCTGTCAGAATGACGTGGTAAATCGATCTGGATATTGACATTGTTATGGCAGGCTTGATAGGGAAGCTCCTTGGAGGCCACTCTAAAGTGAATAGCATCTCCATAAAAATGTGGCACTCTAATGAAATCTTAACCATGCATCTGGTGGGCCACCATGTAAGCCGTAGATCAAAAGTTAGAGAGTGACTGAACTAGCCATTGTATCCTGGCAGTCAAGGAAAAGGCATTCAACAGATGAAAATTACACCCCATAAGACTTGATTATTTTCATCCTATGATTGTCCAGATGGTGGTGGCCCTTAATCAACAGTTCTGAGTGCCAGTAAAATTCATGTATTGTAGAGATGCCAGTAAAATTCATATATCTTTAGCTTTCTGTTTTGGGCCGCAACAGACCTGTAGATGAAATCACTGAACCAGGGGACCCTACTCATAAAACCTGAAAACCTGAGGATGCTGGCATGGTTGTGGGAATTAATAGCATAACTGTTAATGGAAAAATGACAATTAAACGAAAAAAGAAAAACCATTGAGATATATTGATACAGCCAGTTCAAGCAGCAATTTCTCTCACTATCCAATCCAATATTGGGTATGAGAAGTACAATACAAGGAATGACGGTAAGGCGAACAAAAATGTTATTACCAAATACACGACCAGTATTGCAGCGCTGGCGGGAATCACATACAAAACGATGAAAAGGAACACAAGAACCACAGGCAATTTGGCCGTCAACCGCACGAACAAGACCGCAGCTTTCTGCAGCGAGCCATGGAGCCTCCATCCATTGAGATAGTTCGTCACTTGGGCCACACTGGTCAGGCCTCGACGGGGACGTTCAGTGCATGAACATGCATGGTGAGACCTGGGTGATGATGACGGCGGGCTGCTTTGAGGATCTGGAATGAGTTTTGGAGCAGAGGAATGAGATCTCATCCGGTCACCATTTGCGCTCTCGACCAACCAGAGGAGAAAGAAATTCTTGCGTGGGAACCGGAGGTTCCCTTTCCAGACCAGCCTAAAGGACAGAAGTTGGCACCAAGGGCATGAAACGAAGAGCGGTAGATGGATGGGGAGTGATGGGAATTTGACTGCGGCCCACCTGAGAGAGAGGACGCAGCTCTTGCAGAGGGTGTGTCCACACCAGAGGATGTATGGTATGTTCTCGACAAGGTTGAATGACTCCCAACATACCGGGCACTCGAGCAACTCTTCCTCTCTTTTCATCCCCGCAGGACTTAGAAACATTGAGGGATCGGCGACGATTAGATATGATGAAAGCTATACATTACATTACACTTCTGCATCTGACAAAAAAAATAAAAAAAGCATCCAAATGGTAATTGTAAGAAATGATAGACATAAGGTACTCCAAGAGAAGCATCAGTTAAGAAACAGCAGCGTACAAAAATTTGGAACTTGAGTGGGAAACCCTCCCCCGAGTCTGAGATGGTTCAATATTAAGTATGGTATTTAGAAAAGAAGTATGATCATCACACCCCAAAACACATGCTATTGTGTAGGTGATTCGAAGCACGCATAAAGTAGGCCCCATCATGAAGATATCACCTGGGGCAAAATCTGGTCTGTCCGCTCATCAGGCGGCCCCACGTGTAAATGGGACTGTTGGCAGGTCCAACAACACTGCACATTGGTTTCACATATCATATGGGTTGGCCTGTCTAATTAGTGGACCAGCCTGACTTTTATGCCTAGGTGAACTTCATGGTGTGGCCCACCTTATGCAAAGCTCGGACCACCTACACACTGCTGGTAATTGGTAAGTAGCCATGTGCCTTCATGCCTTTGTTTACTTTGTCAAGGGTTTTGTGCTTAGTTATGTATTAAGGACATAATTTAGATTGAGATGTTTGGTCGTGTGCAACCAAAACGAAAATGACTCTTGTGAGGAGGGGAATTTTGTTATGCGTAGAAGGGCATGAAAAGAGGATGAGAGACTACAATCGAGGTGGTGAGAAGGGATATGATGGCTTGTTTGATAAGGTTTAGTTAGCAATGATTAGCGAAACAGGATCCTAAGACCTGATACCAAATAGCTGGGAGAAGGCCATGAAGACGACGAGAACATGCACGCCCGCTCAGCCAACAGAGAGCACTGACATCGAAGGTGGAATCTAGGTTGATTTAAAACAGTCCCCATGCATCCAAAATGAACATACAGCGTCTTTTTTTAGGCCGGCACTTGGTGATGATATATAATTAGTTCCCAAAACAGTTTTGAGATGTTGTTTCCAAATAGAAAATGGCTTTCTTAATCAAAGGCATCTTCTACAAAGAGGCAGCATTTCACTTGTCAAGGGAGCTCACAAAGAGTAGCAATCCTTCTTTGAAGGGATTGCATTAATGCCCATTTAAGAAGAAGACTAGCAGAGTCCTAATGACCAACAACAACTGAGAAAATCCCCATCTGCAAGATTCTCAGACGGACCACCTCCAAGTGCTGATTTTCCCCCAAATGGGCTTGTAATACAGTTGTGCATTACCACCTCTGCGCTTGTTAGTGGTATTAGACATAGTTTAAGAACTCCAAAAAACTTGACTCGCCTCAGTCGACTTGACTCAACCAGATTTCACCGAGACTCCAGAAAAACTCAATTTGACTCAGGTAAAAAACTCAAGGAAAAACTCGACTCAACTGGGCACAACTCGATATCATTATACTTCTTAAATATAAAATAAAATTGAAAATGACTCGGAAAAACTCGCTTAAGTGTTCGAGTTGAATGCCTCTCTGGGCTTGTCACACACATGACATGTCAGCACATGTGCAACAGTGTATGTGACCCTTCCTTCTTACAAAAACCAAGTCACCTTTTAAATCGACCTGAGTGTTGATCGAATTAACAAGGCTAATGAGTAACAAAGGAAGAAGAATCATTAAATGGAAGTCAGGAAACTAACCACTCCTTTAGCGATTCAATCTGTGGGCTGTTGATGGGTCGTCTCCATCCTAGAATAAGAGCAAAAAGAATCAATGATGAGTTGATTTTCAACGGGGTAATGGTTAGCAAGAGAAATATTTTGTTGGAAAGAGATGAGGATGTTAAAGTATTTCAAAAAATAATTCAATTTTTTTTGTTGTGCAGTCTCTTTTCTCTTCGTAGGCCTGAGCTAGTCCCTTTCTTTCAAGTTTCTTTTCCAATTTTTTTTTCTCTCCATATCAACCGTTGGATGTGACCAACTTCTTAAGGCAGTTTCCATTGTGCGAAATGCGCCTCATCATACATGCACATCACAGTGATTAAGCACATAATGCATCTTCAACAGGAGTTTCTTTTCATAACAGCATTTTTAATGACGACTAAGGGGGTTTCCGCTTTTGTTAAGAGCCTTTATAAAATAGGGATTTTCTCCTTGAGGTTTGCAGATGCCCAACCCAAGATCATCTTCTCTCTCTCAAATTCGTCTCTTAGTCTCAAATGGTTTTTTTTTTTTTTTTTTTGGGCGCAAGGAAGAACGTTTTATCTTTCTTTTTCCGAGTTTTGGTGTTGGGCTTTCCATAGCTTGTCCATGCTAGGAGGGATCCATTTGTTGGGCATTGTATCTAGGGGAAGTGTCAGGAGCCTTCTGCACTAGCTCATCACATTGAGGGGTGCAGACTCTCTCATAGAGAGCGACATAGTATACGCCTCAACCCAGCAACGAATCTGGATTGCCACCGTCTGTGCCGTTGCTGTTTTTCTCGATATACAGAACGTATGCGAAGACCCTTTTTTAACTGGTTGATTTTATTTGCGTAGCGCTGTTGCTGTTTTTCTCGATCTACAGAACAGGTGTGAAGTTTCTTTTTAACTGGTTGAGTTTATTTGTGTAAGCATTGCTATGAAATTAACAAAGGAACCATAAGGTCTTGCTGCTCCCAGTGCATACAAGGGAGCCCATGGTTTGGTAATACCAGTGTTTTAAATAGCAATTAGCGTGTAGCGTAGCCTTCACCCCTCTGAAGCGTGAGGCGTAAGCTACATAGCGTGTAGCGTAAGCTACACGCTACTTAGATTTTTAATCTAGGTTGCACCAAATTAGATGATTAGTAATAAAATTTGACAAATTTTCATAACATGCTAGATAAAAGTGATTAAATATAAAAGTGAAGAAAGAGCAACAAAATTTATTTAAAACTATTTCTTATATTATTTTACTAAAAGCATTGGAAGTTTACTAAAAGCATTGAAAAGACTAACTAATTTTCATTGAAATAGAAAATGTAACAAATCATTAAAAACATTATTGATTTTAATGTTATAGTGAAAAATGACTCGTAATGTGAGCTATGTAGCGTGTAGTGTATCCAAATTAATCATGTAGTGTAGGCTACACGCAACTTAAGCTATTTTCATGAGCTATGTAGCGTTTAGGCTAAGCTACGCTACGTAGCGTAAGCTACACGCTACATAGCGTAGCTATTTAAAACACTGGGTAATACATGCCATTAATCTGATGGGACCCACAAAATTCATTTCTCAATAAAAATATCTGATGGGACCCACTATGTATGGGTGATGCCCCAAAAATATCCTAACCTTTCAATTGGTCGCATGCAAATAGATGGAAAAATTATACAGCAACAATCTAGAAAAGCTGGCCAGAGATTGGTAGGTTAGGATCTTCCAATTCTAAGATTCTTCAGGCAATCCCCATCCATGGGTGGGCCCAACAGATCAACAGTTTGGATCCCCACACCATGAGTCCACTTGTATGGGCTGGGTGTATCAGGGTACCATGCACGTCCTAATGCATAAGGACCCAAGAATTCCTCAAAACAAAAATCGCACAGCTGCAACACGTAGATGCGCATAGACATGTGGCAAGATTATATGGTTTTAACTACACTGCATGAAACAATGATACACAATACCTAACCACAAGACATTTGAAAAAGGAACATGATCTCCTGGACCTTGATGAGATGGATATACTATGGGTGTGTTCGGATGCTCAGTTGGACTGAATTGCGATAATTCAATTAAAATTTAAATAAAGAGGAAGTGACTAACATGGAAGTCGGTACATTTTATTTTGCGAGAATTGATCACGTACAGCCGGAAGTAAGCTGAGTTGCAGCTCAATCAGGTCTTCCCAACAAACATGCAAGCTGTGTAGGACATCCATACCATGCGAACGGTAAGACCCACCATGACAATCAACTGGCACAAAAATCAGGCCGGTCCACTCAGCATATGGTACATACCTGTATTTTTATTCAGATTGTCGGTTGTCCTTGATTCAGACAGTGTGGCCCACCTGAGGAGCAGACCAGCCTGATTTTTGTGACAGACGATCTTCATTTTAGAACCTACCAAACTTTGCATGCTATGGATCTCAAGGCATGTTGGTGGGAAATACAGTTGGACAGCAAGTTGGGGTCCTGACTTTACCTGACCAGGTCTCTTATTTTATAACAAACACACCCTGAATGCAATTCCATGTAGACTTGAAATGATCTGAATAGCTATATGGGGGATGAGCTCCTCATATCAGTGAATTATGGCTAGGTCCACATTTTCACTATATTGGATTGAACTCGTGCAATTCAATTCAGTCAAGCATCCAGAATGGAGCCTAATGAAAATTCTACAAAGCATGTTCAGGTTACCTGATCAGATGCTTTTGCAGAAATTATAATAACTTACCCCATCATAAAAGGGGGAAAAAACGAAGCTATCACACCTTAACTAAATTTTTATAATGACTAGTGCAAAATCGAAGGTGCTAAAAATTAAGAACAGAGCATTGATCAGTGGTCTAGTGTATGGGAACCTTCCTATGCATCTAGTTGCATTTGGACATGCGGACAGTCCACATTATCAATCTAGACCACCATTTGACTAAATGCACTCTTCATAGGCTGCCTTGAAAATATTGATCAGATGATCCAAACCTTCCATCCAGCGGCATGCAAAAAAATGGATGGACAAAATAGTTCATGGAAGAAGAGTGAACTGGACCTAATGGATGGTCCAGATGGATGATATAGATGCATGAGCTGTCTTGTTTCTCTTTAGAACATAAAAGGAACAAGACATGTTCTAATCAAGTACAAGAAAATGCAACTGGAAGTTGAAGGCATAAATGCAGAAAAATTAATAATATTTGCAGTAAAATACTATTAATCAAGCAGAGAGGTTTACAGGCCACGCATGTTCTTGTCAATCTACCCGATAAGATTAATGTGCAACTGCGCGGTCACGCACAGTCCCATCAACCTACTTGACAAGATCAAAGGATACTAATAACTACTAATAGAACCTACCTTAAAGTCATTGCACCTCTCGGGTTCTATCAACTCAAGGGCTGCATTTGGATGCACATGAGAACTGAATTATGAAAGTTCAGTTTAACCAAGAAGCAATGATAGAATTCAATGATGCTGCCTAGAATTCATTGTTGGATCAATGACCATAAGGTTTTCTAGATCCTGATCATTCATGATGGAGGCCCATGTAATCCCGTTGGTTTGCTAATCAAAGCTTTTTGAAACTGTTTCAATAATATTACTATCATAAATAGTATTTAGTTTTGTAAAACCTATTTTTGACCGTTCAAAAATCAAATGTTAATGTGGATTAGCGTTTCCAAAGCATGAAGGGACCGTTTCTCTTTGGGGTATTGAAGATCCGATGATTAGGATGGTGGATCAGAGTCTATAAAAGTGGATTAGCAATCCCTTTGCAAGACACCACAAGAAAAACACGAGAAAGGTCCAAAAAATTCCTATGGTTAGGAAGTGCAAACCTCCAAGCGGTTCCTGGTCTCACGAGACTCCTTTCCTCATCTTTGGACACTGATTGATGGTCCCAATATCTAATAATTCATTCATCACGAGGAAGTACCTCTCAAAATGCAATCATGTTTCATTCAAAGTCTAGCCTGAAGGTACTTTAACTGCATTTTGTAGGCCAGACCCTCAATGCGAATGGTAAGGAATGAAATTACAATTCAATCATAATTGTTGTTGAGCTTGATAGAGCATCCGAATGCACCTTAAATCTCAACAACGACGTGCCACTGCTTGGATGCAAAGCCAACAAAACTGAACATGATGGATTTCTGATGATATTTTAACTGACTGACATGAATAAAAAGTTAAAACCCAGACAATGATATGGAGATGAAAGCATGCACAAACTACACTGAACAATATAAATTTTGTGTTTGGATGCACTATTGAGCTGAATTGTAATAACAGGTTACATAAAGTGAGATGACCGAATTGCAACCACCAACCTCAGAATTCACATAGAGGAACTAGACTCCAAATTGAACTGAAACAAGTGCAGCTGTAATTTGAGGGACACTTCCTTGTCCTGAATGCTGAGGAAAGTAATCACATTTTTTGTTATATCATCTCTGGCAAACTAATGTTTGTAATTTAGTTAAATAGTGCATGCAAACAAAGCCTAAATTTGGACAATTGAATAAAAGTAGAAGCTTGGGAAATACTACAGATGGGAGGGCACCCACTAGCATAAGAACAACATCTTCAGTGTAGTCCTAGAATAAGAGGGCCGGACTAAACGACTTCTGCACATTTATAAAAAGGAGAAATACTTACAAAACACACACACACACACACACACACACACACACACACACACACATACACACACACACACTGACCTGGAAGGAATTAAGAATAGACATATCGAATAGATTTAAGAGGACCAACTGAAGTTATGGCACTTGATAGAGTAGATGACGGAGAAGGATTCCATGTAGCTGACCGCAAATAGTTGGAATAAGGCTTAGGTAGATGATGATGATGATGATGATGAATGAATAGATTTAAGAGGCTTCATTTTGATGGTCCACCAAACTACCAATTCAGTTGATCCCTCATCTCCCACTGGTGGAATGGTATCGTTGCGTGGTGTGGAGTTTGTTCCAAAATGTTATCTAGTGTATACAGCTAGGAAGCGGTAGTGGGAGCAACACCTTGTTAGCAGGATTCTACAACTAATGCGGAAACCAATTTCGCCTAAATTTTCTACCTCAACCAATTCTGTTTGTATCGTGTGATCCATATTATGGGTCATTTGGGATCTGGATCACTATCTTTACTAATCCGATATGGTTCCATGGTCTTGGTGTTGATTAAGTTGAAATGTAAATCTATATTTTGGATGTAGAGATTTATATTTTAATTTATGCAATAGCATGCATATAATATAATACTATGCATGTAGGATCTATAATAATAACATTATCATATCATATATACATTACAATATCAATTTGTATGTAAAAGTATATTGCATATGTAAGACTTTTCCGTGAAGTGGGCCATCATAGATCAATAGTCTTGATTAAACCAAATTGGATCTAGCTGTTAGATCTTAGGCAATGTGCACAACAATGGTGCCTGCTATTGATGTGATCAAATGTAACATGATATAGGATGGCCCAGTCTCCACTTTTATCATGTGGTAGAATCCTAGCAAGTGTGGACAGTCTAAAAGTGTAGAGACTTGACAGCTAGAAACTGGTATCAGAGCCAAGTTGCTCAAAGACTTATAATCCAACCACAGAATTTTAATAATCAAGGTGAACCAGACATAGTAGCCCTTGGGTTATTGTCGACCCTATCTCTGAAAGAACCAGACCATTGTTCACTGTTTAAACTATTTGTGTTCAATACTGCAGAGATTGATCTACTATTCTAAGGTGTGAACCCGTGAAAGGCTTTAGGCGAGGATGCCGTTGTGCCGTAAGGGAGTCTGAAATTGAACAGTTTAGTCTCTCTACAGTAGCAAGATGAATAGTTTGTTCAGAAGCAGTAGCAATTCTTCTAGAAATAGTATAGATGATAATACCATAAACAGTCTACACGAAAATTATACAAACCTTAGTTTAAGTAGTAATCCATCTAACTGGAAGTTACCTGTAATAAAGAAAGAAGAAGTTTATAAAAAAGAAGGTAGATATGATTTCTCTTACGATTATTATGTAAAGACTATAGAAGAAATAGTTAACCTTGAGAATGAACAACAAGAGATAGAATTATTTACAGAGAAGGAAATAAAAAAATATAGAAGTAAATACAAATTCCTACATATAGGATTAGTACAAATAGGAATACAACCATTATTCAAACAAGGACTTAATGCTAGTATACTTTTATGTTTAAGAGACGCTAGACACATTACAACGTTTCAGGACACACTATTAGGAGTCGTAGAAACCAGTTTAAGTAAAGGACCAATTCATTTTGATTGTTATCCCAACTTCAAAGTAAATTTAAAAGAACAAAATATATTACGGAGTTTAGTTTTAAATATACAGACACCACCCCCAGTGGAAAATAATGAAATAGAACAAATTATAGAATCACCCGATGGTAGCATAGTATTAAATTTTTCCTCTAAAAGACAAACAACTATTAAAGTAAATAGTCCGAGAAATTCTTTAGCTTCACAATCATTTAGGACTACAAATTCTCAATTCAAACAATCTTCACCAGATCCTACAGATCTTATTGTTACACAACTACACAGAGTAAAAACCAATACTCAGAATAATTTAGCTCAGCCAATATATTCTCAATCAGATCAACCTACTAATTTCTCACCAACTCATTCACAGATGCAAGATCATATCCACAAAATTTTATAAACATGATATCCCATAACTTAGACGATGATTACTTATGTAAGATAGAATTAGATTTTCTTAATATAAAAAACCTAGAAAGAAGAGACCGATTCTGTAATGATTACTCTCCTATTTTTCAACAAAAATTAAGAAAAAGACATTTAATGTATTGTGACACAGTAGAATATATACTATTCTTTGACTAGATAGATGAGTTTTATCCCCTCACCAAACTAAAAAAGGTTAATGTAGTTACGAAACCTATAAGTACTTGGACAACAATAGATAACCGCAAAATACAAGCTACAAATCCACCAAATGAAAACTTAAGAATACAAGGTCAGAATATGAATATACAAGCTACACCTTTTAAAGCCCTTACTGAAACAGAACAAAATAGGTCGTTTAAAGCCATCCTAGATCAGAACAATTATAACAATTTATACATACAAAATATAGGCGAACAATTAGGACGTATTGAAAATACTGTAACTCAAACTAGAACCATGTTAACAGATAACTACAGTATATATTGTAGCAAGAATACTCCACCACCATTTAATGAGACAATAGATACTGAACAACCAATGTTTAGACCACCTGAACTCTCTAAAGATATATATTTACATAGTAATAATACTGAAGAATTCTTACAAGCTATCACAGACAAATTAGCAGAATTACAAACTAAGGACACCTTGACTATTAATACAAATCAATCAACCAATCCAAATAGACCATCCTCCAGTACCAACCCTAATATATCAGTTATAGAAAATATCCCTGATAAACCAACTATTAATACTAATACCTTACGACAAAGACATCCATATACTCCCTTACCAGAAACTCGTAATTACCATCCTCGTCCCTCAACTATAGATTTACAATTTGAAGAAAGAGGACAACATGTACAAAGTAGCTATAGTGGTGACTTTATTTATGAATGGAACATAGACGGACTAGCAGAATACCAGATATTAAATATAGCACATGAAATGGCCATGGTAGCTACCAATTACAAAACACGAAACAATACCGACTTTCAAACTGCCCAGCTAATCGTCACTGGATTTACTGGTCAGCTTAAAGGCTAGTGGGATAATTACTTAAGACAAGATGATAAAAATGCTCTTTTAACTAGAATAAAATTAGATCTAACAGGAACTCCGATCTTAGAAAATGGACAACCTGTCCAAGACACAGTTAATACAATTATATTTACCATTCTTAAACATTTTACAGGCAATCCTAATATCATTAGAGAAAGACAGAGTACACTCATAAATAATATTAGAATAAACGATATGTCAGATTTTAGATGGTATAAAGACAATTTTATTAGTAAAATCATGCTTAGAACCGATTGCAATATGTCTTATTGGAAAGAAAATTTTATATTAGGATTACCAAAATTATTTGCGGAAAGAGTTACAAATAAATTACTTAGTCAATATAATAATACGATTCCTTATGATAGAATAACCTATGGATATTTAGTTTCATATATCAACAACGATGCATTAATATTCTGTAATGAACAAAGAATAAAAAATAAAATAGATAAAGAATCTAAATTAGGAAATAAACTAATAGGATTATTCTGTGAACAATTCGGGTTTCAACCATTAATTCCACTCTCAGTTCAAAAAAGAAAAACATATAAAATTTAACAGAAATTTTATATCCCTATAAAATTTTATAATTGGAAACAAAAATATCCCTCCAAAAGAAAATCTTTTAATTATTCTTACCAAAAGTAAGTTCAAGAAACATTTTAGATCATCTTCAAACCAAAATAGTATAACTCCACCTACCTGTTATAAATGTGGAAAAGTAGGACATTATAAAAATAAATGCCCATTAAAATCTAAGATATTTAAATTAGAAATAGATGATAAATTAAAACAAAACCTATATAATATACTTAAAGAACATTCTTCCGATTCAGATGAAGAACAAGAGCAAGACTCATGAATTTCAGACTTCTCAGAGAACGAAATAGACATCATAGATGATTCATCAGATAGTTCAGATGGCAACAGTAGTTCGTCCGCAATATCAGATTATAATTATTGCCAAGATTGTACTAGTAAAAGAAAATGTAAAACACTAAATGTTTTAACTAAAGGAATTTATACTTTAACAGATGATAAAAAACTACTTATAGAATTTGCAAATAAAATAGATAACCCAGAATTGAAGAAATTTTACCTAAAACAACTTCATAATTCCTTAAATAAACCTTTTAAACAAACAATAGAATCTTATAATATAAAAGACATAATAGCAAGATTGATGACCCAATAATTAGAACTCCAACCATAGAAGACCTACAATACGAATTAAAAAATATAAAAAGAGAGATCCAAGAATTAAAAAAGAAAGTAACTATATTAACAATAAACCACCAGGACAGTCAACCTTCAACTTCTCATGGAACAAGTCCCATTATGCCAGAAAAAAACCAATCAGATACTATAACAGAAATAGAATTTCAAAAATGGCATGTTTATGTTTCGATAGTAATTAAAGAACACCGTTTTACTACTGTAGCATTAATAGATACAGGAGCAGATATGAATATATACAAGAAGAAATAATTCTTAGTGAAATATTTTGAGAAAACTTCAGAAGAACTTAGAACAGCTAATGGTTCAAGACTTAATATTAATTAGAAATTAAATAATGCAAAAGTATGTAATCAAGGAATCTGTCTCACAACTAGTTTCCTTGTAATCAAAGATATAAATAGACCCTTAATTTTAGGAACTTCATTTATAGAACTAATAAAACCCTTCAGTGTAGATAATACAGGAATCCATACAAAAATAGTAGGAGAAGAAATTACTTTCGAATTTATAAACCCTCCACAAGCAAAAAATATTGATGAATTAAAACAACAACATTATAGCAAAACTATAAACCTAATAAATACAAAATCAAATTACGTACATCATTTAAAACATGAAATACATCTTAAAAAGATAGAAGCAGAATTAGGAAAAGAACCCTTTAAAAATAGAATAATACAGTTTGAAGAAAAACTTAGACAAGAAATATGTGCAGATTTACCTCATGCATTTTGGAATAGAAAACGACACATAGTAGACCTTCCTTATGAACAAGAATTTAAAGAAAATAAAATTCCTACAAAAGCTAAGCCAATACAAATGAATTAAGAATTATTAGATAAAAACCTAATTGGACCAACAAAGTCACCTTAGAGTTGTTCAGCTTTTTATGTTAACAAAAGCGTAGAAATAGAAAGAAGAACACTTAAATTAGTGATTAATTATAAACCATTAAATAAAGTCTTACAATAGATTCGATATCCAATACCAAATAAAAAAGACTCACTGAATAGATTAGTCAATGCATCTATATACTCTAAGTTCGATATGAAATCAGGATTTTGCCAGATACAAATTTCAGAACAAGATAAATACAAAACACCTTAAATGTACCCTTTGGACAATACGAACGGAATGTCATGCCATTTGGACTTAAAAACGCAACGTCTGAATTCCAGAACATAATGAATAATATTTTTAATCCTTATTCTCAATTCTCTATAGTTTATATAGATGATCTATTAATATTCTCTACCAATATAGCAGAATACTGAAAACATCTTAGAATCTTTTTGCAAAAAATCAAAACAAATGGATTAGTAGTTTCAACTATCAAAATAAAATTATTCCAGACTAAAATAAGATTTTTAGGATATCATATATACAACAGAACCATAATACCCATAGAAAGAAGTTTAGAATTTACCAACAAATTTCCGGATGAAATAAAAGAGAAAAAGCAATTACAAAGATTTCTAGGAAGTCTTAATTATGTAAGAGAATTCATAAAAAATTTAAATAAAATTTGTAAACCATTATACGATAGACTTAAAAAGAATCATAAACCTTGGACAGAAGAACATACAAACATTATTAGAATAATTAAACAGAAAGTTAAAAATATTCCTTTATTACACATTGCTGATCCACAAGATTTTAAAATTGTAGAAACTGACACTTCAGGTATAGGGTATGGAGACATATTAAAACAGAAAATAAATGATAAAGAAGAAATAGTTAGATATACATCAGGAGTATGGAATAATGCTCAAAAGAATTATAGTACAATAAAACAAGAAATTTTATCGATGGTTTTATACATTACTAAATTTCAAAGCGATTTACTAAATAAAGAATTTCTTCTTCGTATTGATTGCAAAAGTGCAAAAGATATTTTAGAAAAAGATGTTAAGAATTTAGCACACAAACAAATTTTCGCCCGCTGGCAAGCAATTTTATCCAGTTTTGATTTCAAAATAGAATTTATTAAAGGAGACTAATTTTCTCCCTGATTTCCTAAACCTTGGACAGAAGAACATACAAACATTATTAGAATAATTAAACAGAAAGTTAAAAATATTCCTTTATTACACATTGCTGATCCACAAGATTTTAAAATTGTAGAAACTGACACTTCAGGTATAGGGTATGGAGACATATTAAAACAGAAAATAAATGATAAAGAAGAAATAGTTAGATATACATCAGGAGTATGGAATAATGCTCAAAAGAATTATAGTACAATAAAACAAGAAATTTTATCGATGGTTTTATACATTACTAAATTTCAAAGCGATTTACTAAATAAAGAATTTCTTCTTCGTATTGATTGCAAAAGTGCAAAAGATATTTTAGAAAAAGATGTTAAGAATTTAGCACACAAACAAATTTTCGCCCGCTGGCAAGCAATTTTATCCAGTTTTGATTTCAAAATAGAATTTATTAAAGGAGACTAATTTTCTCCCTGATTTCCTTTCCAGAGAGCACCTCCAAACCAGTCACAATGAATAGTCGACCTCGACTAACGACCAAACAAGATTATGCTATAACACCAATCAAGTCCACCAATCAAGTCCACCGCTATCGATGGTTTTATACATTACTAAATTTCAAAGCGATTTACTAAATAAAGAATTTCTTCTTCGTATTGATTGCAAAAGTGCAAAAGATATTTTAGAAAAAGATGTTAAGAATTTAGCATACAAACAAATTTTCGCCCGCTGGCAAGCAATTTTATCCAGTTTTGATTTCAAAATAGAATTTATTAAAGGAGACTAATTTTCTCCCTGATTTCCTTTCCAGAGAGCACCTCCAAACCAGTCACAATGAATAGTCAACCTCGACTAACGACCAAACAAGATTATGCTATAACACCAATCAAGTCCACCGCTAAACAGAAACAAGTAATTCAGAGTCCACTTGTAGGTAGTACTATTAATCCTAGACCAACTTTCAAATTTTCCCATTCACAATAATCCTTTCCAACAATTTTCTCCATCTCCATCTCTAACACGTAAGCCACAAACATTTTTCAATGTAGTTCAGAATCCAAAAATTACCCACAATTAGCCCAAAATTCTCCACCATCTGCTTCAAGCTCTTCCTCAAAAGACAACCTCTTTAGTCTAAGCCCCCAATACTTAAATAAAGACGAAGTATACAATGTCATAGCCATAGAGTTAGAAATGAGGCAACAAAATGTTTTCCAGCTTATCCAAAGTAATTTCTTCCCCGAGTGGCAATGGCCAGCCACTATAGGATCCAAGACCCAGAAATATTATGAATTTATTTTAGTAGATACAGACTCTTGTAGTTTTACTCATATACCAGATTTAATTGATCCAACAAAGATTTCATACTCTAAATTTAGAATTTACAAAATCGTTACTTTACCAGTTGGGGACAATCCCAATACACCAAAACAATTTTCAGTCAATTTTAATCCTTCTTCCTTCACCTATTACGACTATCAAGAAGCCTGGTTATTAGCATTTTTCTTCCAAAATAAAAATCTTAATCATTCATGGTTTTTCCAATTCTCTATGCATAACCCTTTAAAATTTCCTGCTTGGTTTCAAAAATTTTGGAATTATTTAGGACCAAATATTTCTAACTTACCTGCACCAGTTTTAGAATGTTTTAATTATTTCAAAGACACTTCCTGCTTTCCACAAGATCAAGCTCATTCATTATTAGCCTATTTTGCACAATTTAATCTAGCCTGAATTTCTATGTGAGAATACAATATTCAATCAATTAGTTCGACAGTTGCCATCCCCTTTTATTTAGTCAGACGATTTAAAACCAAATTGTGGCAAAAATTAGATACCAGCAAAGTTATCAAACCAGCATTAGAAGTTTATTTTACCAAATTTCCCCAATTAAAAAAAAACCAGTTAAAACCTCTGATTATGAATTTTTACTAAATAAATCCAAACTCCAGTGCGAAACTGCAAAAACCAACAATAGATTAGCATACAAGAAATCTCTTATGGATGCTCTTTCACAAATCGCCTCGGATGATGATGACGATTTACTAGATTCCTCGCAAACCAATTACTTACAAGACAATGAGGAGACCACCTATGGCCTTGAAGACTGACCATCAACAGTATAAATAAATGGATCCTCCAGCTCAGCAGCACCAGTAGACCAGATAGCCCAGCAGCAGCAGTAGACCAGACAGCTTAGCAACACCAGTAGACCAGCTAGCATAACGACAGTTTCATATCAGGACAATAATTCTCCAGCTCAGCAGCACCAGTAGACCAAACAGCTCAGCAGCACCAGTAGACCAGACAACTCAGCAGCACCAGTAGCACCAGTAGACCAGCTAGCATAACAACAGTTTCATATCAGGACAAACTACTTTTAGCATGTCCGACAGCATCTCCGTAATTTACGCAACTTTTACTGTAGCTCTTTTGACTTTCAAGCCCTGCCGACAAAATAGTTCCTACCAGCAGCATAAAAGACAGAATCTTATCGTTCCAACTCAGCAAAATGATAAGCTCTCGGATTTCAAAGCCTCTGAAGTCCGCGGATTCCAATTAGTTTCAAATCCGCATAGTTCCATGATCTCTGCCTATATAAGAAGCTTTCCTCACTTAAATCAGAACCAATTCTCCAGCAAAAGAGTTTACGTTTCGTCCCAGAGTGTTCTAGCCTCTTCGATCTTCCAATCCCTTCTTGTAATCTTGTCCCAAGATATTTTAGTTTTCAAAGTTGTGTTTCAATATTCAAGTCTTACAAAGCAGTTCTGTAAGTATTTTCATATAATAAGTGTAATTTGTAATCTATAGTTTAAATCTTTAATTAATCTTCTTTCCTTTTCATTTTATGTCAAGATATTTATTTATCTTCAAATATCCTGAATTAGTAATTATAGAACCGATTTTAAACGAAAGTTTAATTTTAGGAGATTTTTGGTCACTTAAATCCTGAATTAGTAATATCCTGAATTAGCAATATCCTGAATTAGGATTTTGGCAAGTCACTTAGGATATTACTAATCCTGCATTAGTAATATCCTGAATTAGTAAGTCACTTAAAATCTCCTAAAATTAAACTTTCGTTTAAAATCGGTTCTATAATTACTAATTCAGGATATTTGAAGATATTTAAAGATATTTAATATCTTGACATAAAATGAAAAGGAAAGAAGATTAATTAAAGATTTAAACTACAGATTACAAATTACACTTACTATATGAAAATACTTGCAAAACTGCTTTGTAAGACTTGAATATTGAAACACAACTTTGAAAACTAAAATAACTTGGGACAAGATTACAAGAAGGGATTGGAAGATCGAATAGGCTAGAATATACTCTCTCTGGGACGAAACGCAAACTCTTTTGCTGGAGAATTACTACTGATCTAAGTGAGGAAAGCTTCTTATATAGGCAGAGATCATGGAACTATGCGGATTTGAAACTAATTGAAATCCGTGGACTTCAGAAGCTTTGAAATCCGAGAGCTTGTCATTTTGCTGAGCTGGAATGATAAGATTCTGTCTTTTATGCTGCTGGTATGAACTATTTTGTCGGCAGGGCTTGAAAGTCAAAAAAGCTACAGTAAAAGTTGCGTAAATTACGGAGATGCTGTCGGACGTGCTAAAAGTAGTTTGTCCTGATATGAAACTGTCGTTATGCTAGCTGGTCTACTGGTGCTGCTGAGTTGTCTGGTCTACTGGTGCTGCTGAGCTGGAGAATCTATTGTCCTGATATGAAACTGTCGTTATGCTAGCTGGTCTACTGGTGCTGCTGAGCTGTCTGGTCTACTGCTGCTGCTGAGCTGTTTGGTCTACTGGTGCTGCTGAGCTGGAGAATCCATCTATTTATACTGTTGATGGTCATAGTCTTCAAGGCCGTAGGTGGTCTCTTAATTGTCTTGTAAGTAATTGGTTTGCGAGGAATCTAGTAAATCGTCGTCATCATCCGAGGCGATTTATGAAAGAGCATCCATAAGAGATTTCTTGTATGCTAATCTATTGTTGGTTTTTGCAGTTTCGCACTGGAGTTTGGATTTATTTAGTAAAAATTCATGATCAGAGGTTTTAACTGATTTTTTGAAAAATTGGAAAAATTTGGTAAAATAAACTTCTAATGCTGGTTTGATAACTTTGCTGGTATCTAATTTTTGGCACCATTTGGTTTTAAATCGTCTGACTAAATAAAAGGGAATGGCAACTGTCGAACTAATGGATTGAATATTGTATTCCCACATAGAAATCCAGGCTAGATTGAATTGTGCAACATAGACTAATAATGAAGAAGCTTGATCTCGTGGAAAGCAGGAAGTGTCTTTGAAATAATTAAAACCTTCTAAAACTGGTGCAGGTAAGTTAGAAATATTTGGTCCTAAATAATTCCAAAATTTTTGAAACCAAGCAGGAAATTTTAAAGGGTTATGCATAGAGAATTGAAAAAACCATGAATGATTAAGATTTTTGTTTTGGAAGAAAAATGCTAATAACCAGGCTTCTTGATAGTCGTAATAGGTGAAGGAAGAAGGGATTAAAATTGACTGAAAATTGATTTGGTGTATTGGGATTTTGTCCCCAATCTGGTAAAGTAAGGATTTTGTAAATTCTACATTTAAAGTATGAAATCTTTGTTGGATCAATTAAATTTGGTATATGAGTAAAACTACAAGAGTCTGTATCTACTAAAATAAATTCATAATATTTCTGGGTCTTGGATCCTATAGTGGCTGGCCATTGCCACTCGGGGAGGAAATTACTTTGGATAAGCTGAAAAACATTTTGTTGCCTCATTTCTAACTCTATGGCTATGACAGGGTATACTTCGTCTTTATATAAGTATTGGGGGCTTAAACTAAAGCGGTTGTCTTTTGAGGAAGAGCTTGAAGCGGATGGTGGAGAATTTTGGGCTAATTGTTGGATTCTGGACTACATTGGAAAATGTTTGTGGCTTAGGTGTTTGAGATGGAGATGGAGATAATGGTTGGAAAGGATTATTGTGAATGGAAAAATTTGTGAAAGTTGGTCTATAATTAATAGTACTACCTACAATGGGACTCTGAATTACTTATTTCTGTTTAACGGTGGACTTGATTGGTGATGTAGCATAATCTTGTTTGGTCGTTGGTTGAGGTCCACTATTCATTGTGACTGGTTTGGAGGTACTCTCTGGAAAGGAAATCAGCGAGAAAATTAGTGTCCCCTTTAATAAATTCTATTTTAAAATCAAAACTGCCACTATTCATTGTGACTGGTTTGGAGGTACTCTTTGGAAAGGAAATCAGCGAGAAAATTAGTGTCCCCTTTAATAAATTCTATTTTAAAATCAAAACTGGATAAAATTACTTACCAGCAGGCGAAAATTTGTTTGTGTGCTAAATTCTTAACATTTTTTTCTAAAATATCTTTTGCACTTTTGCAATCAATACGAAGAATAAATTCTTTATTTAGTAAATCGCTTTGAAATTTAGTAATGCATAAAACCATCGATAAAATTTCTTGTTTTATTGTACTATAATTCTTTTGTGCATTGTTCCATACTCCTGATGTATATCTAACTATTTATTCTTTATCATCTATTTTCTGTTTTAATATGCCTCCATACCCTATACTTAAAGCGTCAGTTTCTACAATTTTAAAAGCTTGTGGATCAGCAATGTATAATAAATGAATTTTTTTAACTTTCTGTTTAATTATTCTAATAATCTATTTTCTGTTTTAATATGCCTCCATACCCTATACTTGAAGCGTCAGTTTCTACAATTTTAAAAGCTTGTGGATCAGCAATGTGTAATAAATGAATATTTTTAACTTTCTATTTAATTATTCTAATAATGTTTGTATGTTCTTCTGTCCAAGGTTTAGGATTCTTTTTTAGTCTATCGTATAATGGTTTACAAATTTTATTTAAATTTTCTATAAATTCTCTTACATAATTAAGACTTCCTAGAAATCTTTATAATTGCTTTTTCTCTTTTATTCCATCTGGAAATTTGTTGGTAAATTCTAAACTTCTTTCTATGGGTACTATGGTTCTGTTGTATATATGATGTCCTAAAAATTTTATTTTAGTCTGGAATAATTTTATTTTGGTAACTGAAACTACTAATCCATTTATTTTGATTATTTGCAAAAAGATTCTAAGATGTTTCCAGTGCTCTACTATATTGGTAGAGAATATTAATACATCATCTATATAAACTATAGATAATTGAGAATAAGGATTAAAAATATTATTCATTATGTTCTGGAATTCAGACGGTGCGTTTTTAAGTCCAAATGGCATAACATTCCATTCGTATTGTCCAAATGGTACATTAAAAGCTGTTTTGTATTTATCTTGTTCTGAAATCTGTATCTGCTAAAATCCTGATTTCATATCGAACTTAGAGTATATAGATGCATTAACTAATCTATTCAACAAGTCTTTTTTATTTGGTATTGGATATCGAATCCATTGTAAGACTTTATTTATTGGTTTATAATTAACCACTAATCTAGGTGTTCCTCTTTCTATTTCTGCACTTTTGTTAACATAAAAAGCTGAACAGCTCCAAGGTGACTTACTTAGTCTAATTAGGTTTTTATCTAATAATTCTTTTATTTCTTTTTTACAGTATTCTAATAATTCTTGATTCATTTGTATTGGCCTAGCTTTTGTAGGAATTTTTTTTTCTTTAAATTTTTGTTCATAAGGAAGGTCTACTACGTATCGTTTTCTATTCCAAAATGCATGAGGTAAATCTGCACATATTTTTTGTCTAAGTTTTTATTCAAACTGTATTATTCTATTCTTAAAGGGTTCTTTTCCTAATTCTGCTTCTATCTTTTTAATATGTATTTCATGTTTTAAATTATGTATGTAATTTGATTTTGTATTTATTAGGTTTATAGTTTTGCTATAATGTTGTTGTTTTAATTCATTAATATTTTTTACTTGTGGAGGGTTTATAAATTCGAAAGTAATTTCTTCTCCTAATATTTTTGTATGGATTCCTGTATTATCTACACTGAAGGATTTTATTAGTTCTATAAATGGAGTTCCTAAAATTAAGGGTCTATTTATGTCTTTGATTACAAGGAAACTAGTTGTGAGACAGATTCCTTGATTACATACTTTTGCATTATTTAATTTCTAATTAATATTAAGTCTTGAACCATTAGCTGTTCTACGTTCTTCTGAAATTTTCTCAAAATATTCACTAGGAATTATTCCTTCTTGTATATAATTCATATCTGCTCCTGTATCTATTAATGCTACAGTAGTAAAATGGTGTTCTTTAATTACTATCGAAACATAAACATACCATTTTTTGGATTATATTTCTGTTATAGTATCTAATTGGTTTTCTTCTGGCATAATGGGACTTGTTCCATGAGAAGTTGAAGGTTGACTGTCCTGATGGTTTTGTTCTATTGTTATATCCTGGTTTATTGTTAATATAGTTACTTTCTTTTTTAATTCTTGGATCTCTCTTTTTATATTTTTTAATTCGTATTATAGGTCTTCTATGGTTGGAGTTCTAATTATTGGGTCATCAAATCTTATTATTATGTCTTTTATATTATAAGATTCTATTGTTTGTTTAGAAGGTTTATTTAAGGAATTATGAAGTTATTTTAGGTAAAATTTCTTTAATTCTGGGTTATCTATTTTATTTGCAAATTCTATAAGTAGTCTTTGATCATCTGTTAAAGTATAAATTTCTTTAGTTAAAACATTTAGTGTTTTACATTTTCTTTTACTAGTGCAATCTTGGCAATAATTATAATCTGATATTGCGGAGGAACTACTGTTGCCATCTGAACTATCTGATGAATCATCTATGATGTCTATTTCGTTCTCTGAGAAGTCTGAAATTTGTAAGTCTGGATCTTGTTCTTCATCTGAATCGGAAGAATGTTCGTTAAGTAATATAGGTTTTGTTTTAATTTATCATCTATTTCTAATTTAAATATCTTAGATTTTAATGGGCATTTATTTTTATAATGTCCTACTTTTTTACATTTATAACAGGTAGGTGGAGTTCTACTATTTTGATTTGAAGATGATCTAAAAGGTTTCTTAAACTTATTTTGGTAAGAATAATTAAAAGATTTTCTTTTGGAGGGGTATTTTTGTTTCCAATGATAAAGTTTATTAAAATTTCTTTTAAATTTTATATGTTTTTTATATGTTTTTTTTATATGTTTTTCTTTTTTGAACTGAGGGTGGAATTAATGGTTGAAACCCGAATTGTTCACAGAATAATCCTATTTGTTTCTGTCCTAATTTAGATTCTTTATCTATTTTATTTTTTTATTCTTTATTCATTACAGAATATTAATGCATCGTTGTTGATATATGAAACTAAATCTTCATAGGTTATTCTATCATAAGGAATCGTATTATTATATTGACTAAGTAATTTATTTCTAACTCTTTCCGCAAATAATTTTGGTAATCCTAATATAAATCTTTCTTTCCAACAGGACATATCTAATAAAATTGTCTTTATACCATCTAAAATCTGACATATCGTTTATTCTAAGATTATTTATGAGTGTAATCTGTCTTTCTATAATGATATTAGGATCGCCTGTAAAATGTTTAAGAATGGTAAATATAATTCTATTAACTGCGTCTTAGACAGGTTGTCCATTTTCTAAGATCGGAGTTCCTGTTGGATCTAATTTTATTCTAGTTAAAAGAGCATTTCTATTATCTTGTCTTAAGTAATTATCCCACCAGCCTTTAAGCTGACCAATAAATCCAGTGACGATTAGCTGGGCAGTTTGAAAGTCGGTATTGTTTCGTATTTTGTAAGTGGTAGCTACCATGGCCATTTCATGTGCCATATTTAATATCTGGTATTCTGGTAGTTTGTCCATGTTCCATTCATAAATAAAGTCACCACTATAGCTACTTTATACATGTTGTCCCCTTTCTTCAAATTGTAAATCTATAGTTGAGGGACGAGGATAGTAATTATGAGTTTCTGGTAAGGGAGTATAGGTTATAAACCAAATTAGATCTAGCTGTTAGATCTTAGGCAATGTGCACAAGAGTGGTGCCTGCTATTGATGTGATCAAATGTAACATGATATAGGATGACCCACTCTCCACTTTTATCATGTGGTAGAATCCTAGCAAGTGTGGACAGTCTAAAAGTGTAGAGACTTGACAGCTAGAAACTCATAATCCGTTTATGGTGTTCTTAATAGTCATTTATATATTGTATTCTTGCTATCCATGCCTCTCTCATGTTTTGGCACTTCTTCCCCATCTTAATAATGCCCTAAAGAGAGAGAAGGTGACAAAAAACCAAGGTGTATAGCTCTGAACAATAGCAGCAACCTCGGACGTGCTATGTACACATTCTCGCCTATAAACTCATGGTTTCTGATGCAAAGCGATTTGGGAAAATGAATAACTCCTACTACAGCATACACTTAAGTGTTTGGCACATGATCCTACCTGTACCGTACCAGATACTGGAGGAAGGAGTGTAGCGCACTACATAATTGTTCACACAACACGTACCGAAGCGACCCATGATCCAAGCAACATTTGTGGAAACAATGGAATTCAAAGGCTTCAGTTGGAGACGCATGCAATACACATGTGTCTGCCATCATTTCCGCCAACAGAAGACTGACTGAATTGGTGGTACAGCGGATTGATTGCGGTACTTTTCACCTTAATGCTAACTACATTACATTAATAGCATTGGTTTTTCTGACATCCACTTCTCTATTTTAATTTTCTTTTTTCTTTCTAGAAAATCTAAATTAAGAATCTCAATTTTAAAATAATAACAAAAATGAAAAAAAAAAAAAACTAAAAAAATATTCTGTTTTTTTTTTCTTCTGATTTTTTCTTCTTCTTTTGAAAGGTAACGTACACTTCTCTATTTTTTTATTTTATATATTTCTTTCATTTCTGATGTTTTTAATATCTACTTCAATACCATACTTCAAATTCCTCCTTATCACATAACATCTAAGGCATAAACAGAATATATCTAAAATAGGTAGTCACTATTCTGATTGAAATACTATTTACTTCCCAAAATAGAAGATGTGTGTATGCAAATGAAGAAGGGTGGGTGTAAATATCAACTCCCTAAAGAAAAAAAAACACAATTTTACTCATTTGGGTTATATATATATATATATATATATATATATATATATATATATATATATATATATATTTCTGATTTTTTCTTCTTCTTTTGAAAGGTAAGTTACACTTCTCTATTTTTTTTATTTTATATATTTCTTTTAGTTCTGATGTTTTCAATATCTACTTCAATACCATACTTCAAATTCCTCCTTATCAGATAACATCTAAGGCATAAACAGAATATATATAAAATAGTCACTATTCTGATTGAAATACTATTTACTTCCCAAAACAGAAGATGGGTGTATGCAAATGAAGAAGGGTGGGTGTAAATATCAACTCCATATAGAGAAAAGAAAAAAAAAAAAACACAATTTTACTCATTTGGGTGTGAAAAATTCAAACTATGGAGACCCTGGGAATGGGAAAAGATTCAATCTACCGTATTCCCAAATCCCATTTAGATGAATGTGAGAAAAACACAGATGGGAAAATCAACAGAAAATGCATGGTATAGAATCAAATGAGAGAAAAATTCAAGATTTCAAGAAAACCAAAAACAGTTATTGAAAATAGAAAGAAAACCCAAAAATAGCATCCATGGAAGGAAATTAATGAATTTGATTTCGAGAACTGACCTCAAAGAGACTCTCTCTCTGTCTCTCTCTCTCTTATCAGCAGATATTTATGGCTTTTACTTCTAGCCGTTAGATATTTGCATATGATACACCGGAGCTCGGTCTATAAGCCATCCTTTTCGGGGAGTTATTTCATACTCTGGCAGAGTGTGACCCTCGATACGCAGTCACTCAGAAATTGCACACGTGGCATACAAAGAATCATATTAAACAGACTATATTATGGATAATACTTTATCTAAGTTACATACTAAAAATAGGATTAATTGAGTAATCCTATCCTCCGATTAGTAGACACTTCTTTCTTGAAATAGGACCGTTGGATTTTTTATTTTTGACCGTTCGATAAATGTCCACCAATCTGATTTTAAGATAATCAAATAAATATAAATTTTTTCATTTATGATACATATAAGTGGGACCCATGACTCAGATATTTTTACTTGAATCGATTATATCACACTTGTGCAATTTCTAAGTGCCTGCATATCATAGATCATACTCTGCCAGAGTATCGAAGTTTTTTCTCATCCTGTCGCTCTCCGACCGGTCCCGTGCTTATCTCACCGTGTAGGAATCAGATCATCCGTGACCCGAGGATGTAACAGCGTGCTCGGGTTTTCAGTTGGTATGAGCGGGGCCCATGTTGATGTTGGGCTGTTTTAACCCACCAACGATGTATGATGCCTCTGAAATCTCCTTGATAGGATACTCCTTGGAAATTGACGGTCAGGAAGAGAGATGCAGCTATGGGAAATGAGAAAGAGGCCAGGATCGCTGGTTAGGATATTTGTGATATTGGAGATTCGGATTATGGTCCATCAACGGTTTGGCCCAATAAACTAACGGTCTGGATCACTCAAACATGGACGAACTTGTAAAAATGAAAACCCGAGTACAGTGAATTACTGGGTGGTCGAGGATCGTATGATTCTTTTGTACCGTTGTAATTCAGCGAGGGGAGGATTCGATATTGACAGGTTGAGTAGCGAATAACGCTACTGAACTGACGTCACCATTTTCTGTGGACCCCAACATGATGTATGTGTTGTATCCACACTGTCCATCCATTTAGAGAGATCATTTTAGGCAATGACTCAAAGAATGAGACAGATCCAAAGCTCTAGTGGACCCCACCACAGAAAACAGTGGGGACAATGACATCCACCGTTGAAAACTTCTTAGGGGCTACAGAAGTTTTCGATCAATCTAATATTTGCGTTTTCCCTTCCTCCGCGTCTTTCTGAACATATGAACAGGTTGGATCTCAAATCAATATTATGGTGGGCCTAGGAAGTTTTCAACGGTGGATGTCATTGTCCCCAATGTTTTGTGGTGGGGTCCACTTGAGCTTTGGATCTGCCTCATACTTTGAGCCATGCCCTAAAATGGTCTTTCCAAATGGATGGACGGTGCGGATACAACACATACATCATGTTGGGGTCCACAGAACATGGTGACGTCACTTCAGTAGCGTTATTCGCTAGTCAACCTGTCAGTAGCTTATCCGCGTCCGGGACACTCGTGTGAGGGGGCGGGAACACGTATCAGAGATCCAGGCGCACACGGATCTCTGATCTTGGCCATTCATCAGGTAGACTACACTATGGACATGTCATACACCAAAAATCACGGTAGTGTACTCATCAAATGGGCCCCACATATTAGTTGAATTTGGACTATTAGACTTTCATTTGTAACCGTCCGTTTTTCTCGTACAGATTTCATCTGCCTAATCAACGGAGAAAAGTGATTTTTCATCCATGGCATATCCACAACATATCGTACCTAATGAATGGCACGGATCTATTACATGTGTTCAGTACACCAGGATCACTGACACGTGTTCCACCCACTCACATGCAGAGTAATCTCGAACATTGAGTTGGGACGCGTGGGCCCATGGTTTTGTTATCTATAACGTTGATCGGATGGTTTCCAACCTCGACATGACGGACGCGGATTGCGTCCGACTCCTGGTCGGACCTTTAAGCGTCCGACCAGATCTGTGAGACGGCCCACCATGATGTATCGGTTTATCCACGCCGTCTACTCATTTTCTTGGATCATGTTAAGGGATGGACCCAAAACTGAGGCAGATCCAACGGTGTTATGGACCACACCAGAGACGACTCTTGCATTTAATGCAACTTGGATTATGATCTGAGCATTTAATCTGCATTTAATGCAACCCAAGCTTACTATTTGGCGTGGTCGACTACATTGTTGGATCTGACTCATTATTGGTCTCATACCTTATCATCATCTTATAAGAAGGATGGACGGCTTGGATAAACCGATACATCACATGGGTCCCCAAACAGTTCTGGTTGGACGCTTAATAGTTCGACCAAGGTCGGACGCAATCTGCGTCCCGACATGACAAGCCGGGCGCGGATTTCCTGCGAAAGCCTTGCGCAGGAATTTCCTGCGTTGGGAACCAAGTGGGCCCACAGTGAATTTTTTGATAAATCCACACCGTCCATCCGTTTTGGGAGCTCATTTTAGGATACGAAGACAAAAATGAACCGGATCCAAGACTCAAGTGGGTCGAAAACGTGAGATTTGAACGTCCACAGTTGAAATATTTGTGGAACCACGGGAGTTTCGAATCAGGATAATATTTTTTTTCCAGTTAATCCCAGTAATAGTGACGTTATGAACGGTATGGATGTCATATAAACATCACTGTGGACCCCAGGGAGGTTTCACCGGTAGTAATTTACCTACCCAACTTTTCCTTTAGTGAGGCCCACTTGAGTCTTAGATCCGGTTCATTTTTGTTTTCATGTCCTAAAATGAGCTCCCAAAACGGATGGACGGGGTGGATTTATTAAAAAAAATCACTGTGGGTCCCAACGTGGTTCCAGCGCAGGCGCAAGGCTTTCGCAGGAAATCCGCGCCTGACAAGCCCCAGGGATCTTTCAATCGAGTTTAATTTGTCTTGTCTTTCCATTGAATCTAAACCGTTGCTAAAGTTCTTCCCAACCGTCTCCTTTGAAGTCCAGAGATAGAAAGGTTGGGATTGCCCGATTTGGGGGTTCATGGCAAATTCGTAATCGATGGCTGGGCCAATCAGATCAATAGTCTGGATCACACTGAAACGAGCCCACTGGGCGCGGGTTGGGTACCTTCCCCCGCCAGGACGGACGGGGTTGGCTGGTGACGCGAACACCAGCCAGCAAGCTGGTGTAAAAGCTCTGTGGGTCCGACCATGATGTATTTGTTTTATCCACGCCGTCCATCCATTTTTACAGCTCATTTTAAGGAATGAGACAAAAAATGAGGCACATACAAATCTCAAGTGGACTACACCACATGAAACAGTGAGTAGAATGATGTCCACCGTTGAAACCTTCACCTGCGGTGATGTTTATTTGTCATCCAACTTGTTCATAAATCACAAAAATCTGAATGAATGAAAAATAAAAATATCAGCTTGATCCAAAACTTCCGTGGCCCTCAAATATTTTCCTATGGTGCATGTTCAATCCTTACTCTTTTCCACCGTGTGATTCACCCGAGATTTTGAGTCCGGATCCTCGGTTGGCTCCGGGCAGAAAATTCTGGTAGGAAAATTTTCATTAGTCCGCATCATCACATATGTATGCAGCCTAATAACACTGACGTCATATGATGTGACCAGTGAAAATACTTCGAGCAGAAATTACAAAGATATCCTGCTCGGTTGTAAACAGAGGACCGGATTCCTGATATTTTTATCTATTTCATATGTATCTCATGCTTGGATAAAATAAAGATTCACAGAGCTTTTACACCAGTCGCGTCCTCAACCACACGTGTGCAAAGAAGCAAGTCGCCGGAGGAAGTGAATCACGTTCTTCTTTTTTTTCTAAACGGTTGGTGAGATAACACGAAGAATGCGGTACGCGCGTGTGGTCGCAAGATGTGAATGCATCCGTTGGCAAGTGCTACAGTGGAAGTGGAACCATCGAAAAGTTGAGCATGAAGAATACTTGGTGAGAAATATTCAGATAGATCCACTTATGGGGTGGGCCACACTTGTACTAAAGGTCCTCAGGATTGACCAATAACCATCAATGGTGGAGACTCACCCTCCTCACATATGGCACTGATGCATGGTTATCCAGGCCATTCAAATTATGCCTACCACTGTGGATGAGTAGTATCTTACTGAGTAAACTCTGTGAGGCCCACACTTGATGTATGTGCTTTATTCACACAGTCCATCCGTTTTAAAAGCTTATTTTAAGTCATGAGCTCAAAATTAAAGCATATCCAAGGCTCAGGTGGAACACATCATAGGAAAGAGTGGGGATAATCACGTCCATAGTTTAAACCTTCCCAGTGCTCACATTGATGTTTAGTTGTCATCTAAACCGTTCATAACGTCAAACAGACATGGATGAAGGGATCAAACACAAATATCAGCTTAATCCAAAACTTTTGTGGCCCTAAGAAGTTTTTTTTTGTTCAACTGTAGGCATTTCATTCCCTCTTCTTCCTCCTGTGTGGTCCACCTGAAATTTGGAAATGCTTCAATGTTTTAGCTCATGCTCTAAAATGATTTGGAAAAATGGATAGACGGTATGGATGAGATGCATATATGATGGCAGGCCCACAGAGTTTACCCAGGCTCAATCCACTCTCTCTAAAATGACACCACCAAACAATCCTAACCATGCAATTAATTTATGGATTAAAATCCAATTTGAAAGGAAAAATCGGATGGTTATTATTCCATGGAGGAATTTTCTAATGCGAATGATCCTAACCATACATCGCGTGGTATCCATCACTGATTGGCCATTGCCCAAATTTTTTTTTTTAATTGGACAACTCATCCATGCACTAAATAAGCTTTTTACTCAATGTAAGCTGTTACTGATTTTTATCCCCTTGTTTTAATTTGCATGCAACCCGATAAAGGCGTGGGATGAATCCAGAACGTGTAATTTTTGGCCCACGGCTCCATCATCAGAGTTGCAGAATGAACGGCTCCGATCTCCTCCACATATGACACATGTGCAGAAGTAGCATGCAGCATGAATCACGATCCTTTTATTGGTATATTTTACATAATTTATTACATGATGGTTGGTGAGAGGATCACATAAAATGCATCACGTAACATCTCATGGTGGAACAGGGTGTGGATTAGATGCAACCTTTATTGTCACGCCCCGAAAATTAAGTGTCGGTCAGTCCGCGGCTCTTGACTCTTCCGAAGTGACTGTATTTTGCGAAAGTATAGTTTAATGGCACAAATCGATGGCATCAACCCATAAATAGAGATTTAAGCTAAACAGTATATAATTCAGTTTTAATTCAAAGTGTAAATAGATACAATTATCCACACAATCAAGGAGTTCACTCAGCCGGTGCTCAATTTTATTCATGTACAAAGAAGTCTTTAAGAATATCGACCCAAGACGTCCAATTCAAGGTAGAAAATGAAATGCACGATATAGGTAAGCCAACAGGTCCTGCATCTCATGCATCAAGTGGCAGCAACTCTTACATCAAAATAACTGGTTGGTGTTTTAAAACACCCCCCCTCCCCCTCGGGTGGGAGTAAGTAATCATACTCAGTGTCACCATTCCCTAAGTTAAACATATCATCAACACAATCAAGTACAAGTAGTGAAGCATAACAAATGGTGGGGCTCTCACACCTACCAGCCTAGCATCAGTAGATAACATAACTTCACAATCAAGTTCCTATTCTAGTTGAATAATGCATGCAACTATGATATGCAAATGTTATGTTCCGGAGAAATAAACGGTGGGATTACCACCCAGCAGCAGCATCAGACCAATGCATGTGAAAATGCGATGCATGGATGTTTACCAAGTATTTATTTAATCCTGTATTCAATCAGCAGTATTGGCGAAGCCAAAATACCTCAATTTTATCAAAAGTCTATTAAACAGGAACACGACCAACAGGAACGCAGCCGAACACTGAACAGCGAGGAAAGCCGGACACTGGACAGTGGCCTTACCGAACACTGGACAATGCCAGGCCGGGGTACCCTCTACCAGGCCGGGGCCCACCGCCAGGCCAGGACGTCCTATGCCCGGCTCCAAGAATCCCAATTTAGGTCCGTCACCCAACATAACTGAATAATGAATTAAACGGTAAGGGTCTCGATGCCCTAGAATGTCATATGCATGGTAATGGGTTGTCACCCAAGATCAATGATGGTAGGCTCGTCACCTAGCATCTGTGCTCAAGACTCTCAATAAGACCATCAGGATCAATACAGGTCAAAGACAGCACAAGCACAGTTACCCATATACTATGCCTGGCCCATGAGCTTCAGTATGTAGAATTCAATGCTCAAGGCTATTGGAGGGCTCATCACCCACACCAATTAAAGACAGCACAAACACAGTTACCAATATATTCCATGTCTGGCTCATGAGACTTGATACGTACAGTTATAAGTGACTGTATAACAATGGTAATTGTGGTATTCGAGATTCTACAAAATATGTAACAATGATCAAACAAATATGATTAACCCTGAAATTGACTGATTTGGTAGGCCGAGCGAAACATCAACCAAACCGGCGTACCTAGGGTCAGTCGATCATGTTACTCCCAAGTCGACCAAACAAGTCAGTGATGGCCAAACCCAAGTAGGCAGTCCATAAATTGTAATTTTCAGAAATTAATCCCAGTAATGTCAATTAAATATTATACTAAGCATATTGTGAGAAGAATAGAACATCATAGCATCTATCGTCTCATTCAGGCATAAAACCAAACAGTTGATATGCGATATACTTCATTTCATATATGGGCGTAAAATCAAATACTTGGCGTGCTATTACAGGCCAACTCATCAAATTCACAATCAGGCACTAGCTTAGGTGGATAGTAATCCACTTACTCAAGCATATATGAACTTCTGTTCACTCAGGAATTTCATCAAACACTTGATATGAATAACACATCAAATCTCATATTTTCATAAAATCGATTCAAATGGACAATCAATCCACACATCAAAGTAAACATGTAATTAATCAACCTATATAGAACATCAATCATAAACACAAATCATTCGGCACTTAACTTTAAATGGAATTCAAGAAAACTCAATTTTCACTCTTTGGAACCCTCATGGGCTGATAATAGCCAACTTAGAAGAACAGTCCTCACCTGATTAATGAATCTACGAGCTAGGAATGAGTATTCCTCAAGGATTTGAAAAAAATCCAGCTAGAAAACCTAAATTCGACAAAAACCCTAATTAGAAATGAGAATCCCTAATGAAACTTTCTAATTTCTTCAATAGGAGAGGTATCTTACCTCAAGGCACGGCCTACCTACGACCGGTAGAAGGAATGGTGAAAGAGTAAAAGGGTTTGAGCAAATCCTAAAAGAAAACCCAAGCAAAACCCCCAAATTCCATTTCAAATGGAATTCTTAAATGGGCTTGGTATTTATAGTTTCAGATGGTCCAAGGTTGAGGTGAGTTACACAACTCAGCCTCTCTGGTCTTGATCTAAGTTGTGCAGTTCGGGATAGGGTGTCGGGTATCTGATATAGGGAAAAGGTCAAGCCCACTAAGGCAATTGATTCCGCGTAGATTCGTGATCAACGACCCATTAACGAACGGTCTATAGCTGTTCTAAGTTTTCGGGACACCAATTGGATGATTTAGAGAACAGAGTTTAGTAAATCCTTTCACTAGGTCATAGTGGGCATAGCTAGGTATATGATGTGATATACGGGGTGCATTTATTTGCAGGTTAAGAGCGGTTAATCTCATTCGTATGGTTTTACATGTCAAAAGGGCTATTTTGTCAAATCGATTTCTAAACTCAAGATAATCGAGATTTGATTCATTGATTAGAGTAGTCGAAGGTGGATCTGCATTGTAAGTCGGTTATATAGGTTAATCCATTGTGATTTCAGTAAATTATAGATTGAGATCCATTAATCAACGGATTGGATGTAGGATTAGACAATTACAAAGGAATCCGTAGCTATCCATGATATCTAACAAAAAATGTACGGTTAGATTGATGTGTCTAAATGTCTTACAAGGTTTCGATCAAATCGGATCGTCCAAACTAGGGTTTTCAATACAAATCTCCTAAAGTCTTAGTTATAAATCGGGCGTCTGCACTCTCAATTAATAAATAAATTAGAAAATTTTCTAAGGGTGCTAGAGTACTCTCGAGACTCGAGGATTGAAATTTCCAGGGCGTTACACTTACTGTGGGTCCCACCTTGATGCATATATTCTATTTCCACGCCCTTCATCCGTTTTTACAGATCAGTTTATGGCATGATCTAAAAAACGAAATGGATCCAAATCTCTGGTGGACCATACCATAGGAAACAGTAGTGATCGACCATTGAAGCGTTGAAGCGTTCTTGTGGGCCACAAAAGTTTTGGATGAAGATGATATTTGTTTTTACCCATTCATCCAGATTTTTGTGATCTTATCAACCGTTTGGATGGCTAATAAACATTAGGGAAACATTACAGTGGGCCTAGGAGGTTTTTAATGGTAGATCCAGCGTTCAATCACCACTGTTTCCTATAGTATGGCCCACCTGATATTTGGATCTGCTTCACTTTTTCATGCCAAAAGATGATCTTGCAAAAGGGATGGATGGCGTGGATATAGAATACATACATCAAGGTGGCCCCACAGTAAGGGCCGCACCGTTTTGGGTGAGGCAGGGACGCACTTAATCCCCTCCCTGTGGAACAGGTCCCGACCATGAAGAACACGTGTTGAGACATCCGACCGGTCCACTTGTGGGATGGGCCTACCAAATGTCCTATGTACGACCATAAATGCTCCTCATATGTGGCATTGATGCGTAGTTATTCAGACCATTCAAATTGTGGGTCCCATTGTAGAAGGGTAGTATCTCTAAAATCACACCGTCAAGCAATCCTAACCATCCAAATTAATGGCTATTGAATGGATGGTTACTGTTATCTTCATGGTGCAATTTTCTTATGCTCCGTGCATGGCAATCTGTAGGGTCCAAAAGGCCTTGTGAGCAAAGTTATGTAAGAGAACAGGGAATTAGAAGATCCTAGCCATAGTTTATTTGACCATTTAGCTACTTCTTCATTAGTGACCTGTTGAACGGTTTAAGATTGTTCCATCTAGAAAATTGTTGATGGGTGGTGAGTTATGGACCCCACTTATACAAATGAAAACCTAAATAGCACCATGCAAACTCTTGGTCCAAGCAATGAACGATACGACTAATTAAAAAAGTAAAATATATGCACACTTTATCCTTTCTTTTTCTCTTTAGATAAATTTTAGGGTGCGTTTGGTTGCACCACTTATCATGAAATTTCTTAATATGCAATGGTTATTAGGAAATTCCATGATAATTGGGGCACCCAAGCATAACTTCATCTTTTTTTAAAAATCAGTAAAGATGAGGAGCCTTTTCTAATCCTAGTACAATTTAAGGTTTGTTTAGTAAATAAGTTATGATGACTTATTATTTTATTTTATTTTTCTTGAGCGCCGTGATTTTGGAGATAACTTCTTTCAAATTCAACTAAGATTGAACAAGAACAATTTATATGTCCCACTGTAATGTATGTGTTTGATCTATACCGTCCATCTATCTTATCATCTCATTTTAGGGCGTTGCCAAAAGAATGAGATAGATAGTTTAGAAGCTCAAGTGGACCACACCACAGGAAATATGGTGGATAATGACATTCACATGTGAAAGTTAAAAACTTCCCAGGGCCTATAGGATGTATAGAGGTCATCCAATCTGATCATAAGGTGAGACAAACATGGATAAAAGGGAAATACAAATATCAGCTTCATACAAAACTTCTACATACCACAATAAACCTATGAAGGCAGGCGTTCAAATCCTTTTGTTTCAAGTGGTATAGTTCACTTGCACTTTCAATCCTTCTCATTTTCTGAATTCATGCCAATCTTAAAAATGGAAGGACAATATAGATCAGATACATACATCACGATGGGCCCCACAGATTTTAGTCTTTCTTTAGGTGCAAAACCTACTTAGCAGTCAAGTCAGAGTGGCATGAGTTACTTTTATAAGTAATAAATGTGTATTTACCACTATTTATAAGATGAAACAAAAAATCCAACAGCCCCTAAAATGATTTCACCTTACAACTGGCAGTTGGGATGGTAGGACATTGGCCCATAGGACGGCAGTTATGACACCTATTATGATGGAAGGACATTGATCATGACTCATGTTTTCTTTGTAGTAGCCATTTTAATAGCCATATATAGAGTCCTTAGTTGTAGATCGCTCAAGTGGACCCCACCGTGATGTTTATATGAAATCCAACCCAACTACCCGCTGTATCATCTCATGTTAGCCCCAAGGCCCACATACCAACCCTAGTTGTTATTCAAGTGAGCCCTACCAAGGGAAACAATTTCACCTGTATTTTTTCAGTTGTGTGGTCCACCTGAATTACAGATAAAGCTGTTTTTTCTTTATTAGGCTTAAAATTGGGTTACTGACTTGCTGATTGGACTGGATTTTGAAAATTCATTATGATAGGCACACCACAACTACATCATCTTTTCCTTTGATTTTACGGCTAAGTAACTACATAGAGGCGGGCTCTACTGGGAGGTGATCACCTCTCTTTACTATGGTGTTAAGCTTGTGGAGCCTATCATGATGTATGTGTTTTATCCAAAGCGTTCTTACAGTTTCTCCAGCTCATTTTAGGGCATGATTCCAAAATCAAAGCATTTACGAAGCTTAGGTGGACCATACCACATAAAACAGTGGTGATAATGATGTCCATCATTGAAACCATCCTAGAATGCACAGTGATGTTTATTTGTCTTCCAAACTATTCATGAGGTCATGCACATGGACACGAATGAATGGAAAACACAAATACCAGCTTGATCCAAAACTTTTGTGGCCCCAAGAAATTTTCAACAATAGCATTCAATGTCTACTTATGATGAGGTTCACTTGAGCTTTGGAAATGCTTCAATTTTGGGCCGATGCCCCAAAATGAACAGGAGAATTGGATGGACCGAGTGGATAAAACACATATATTACAGTGGGACCCATAGAATCTTTGCACCATGCTACAGGGGTAAGAACCTCACTACATATTCAGGTCCACGTTTTTTACTTAAAAACAAATACATGGCGGGTTATTTAGATGAAGTGGGCCTCACTATCATGTACTTTTAAAATGCACTCCAACCATTAAGTTAGTGACCCAACTTTAAACTTACAGTTGAAAAATCAACCCCATCTACAATTCAGGTGGACGGTCCAATTGGAAATAGTACACATACAGCACTCACCTTCCAAAAATGTTTCTGTTAATATGGCCCACTTGAATGATGGATAGGGCTGATATGTGGGCCATGGGCCTAACATGGGATGAGGCAATTGGTTGTTGGGGTGGATTTCACATAAACATTGCAGTGCACCCCACCTGAACCGGCCATGCCTCGGGAAGTAGATTGCATGGTGTGCTTCACACAGCGGTGGTTTGCCGAGGTCACCAAGTTCTGTGGCCCCACCATAATGTATGTGTTACATCCACACCATCAATCCATTTTGCAAGATCATTTTAGGGGGATGGGCCAAAAAACGAGTCCAATCCAAAGCTCAGGTGGACTACATCACAGAAACCAGTGAGAATAGTGACGTAGATCATTGAAACCTTCCTACGGCCCACCATGGTGTGTATTCACCATCTAACCTATTCATAAGGTCACACTGACCTGGCCGAGGGGAAAAAACAAATATCTTGATGCAAAACTTCTATGCTCCTAAGAAGTTTTCAATGGTAGGCGTTCAATACCCACTACTTTACGTTCTGTGGTGTGATCCACGTGAGCTTTGGATCTGCCTTATTTTGGGCCATGGCCTAAAACCATCTCACAAAATAGATAGACTATGTGGATATAATACATGCATATGGTGGGGCTCATAGTACTTGGTGACATCAACCCATCACCAAGGTCGATGCTCCACGCAACCAGCTTCTCTCAAAGACCGTAGATGTCTATTTACTGCCTTGTGCACGTGGGACCATTTGGCTATATATATATATATATATACATATAGAGAGAGAGAGATGCTCACCTTGTGCACATGAGACCATTTCTCCATATATATATATATATATATATATATATATATATATATATAGAGAGAGAGAGAGAGAGAGAGGAGAGAGGGAGAGAGAGAGAGAGAGATGCTCACCTGCGCACCAATTCTCGTGGTGAGCGCTTTTTGAGTACTCATCACAGATAATGTGAGCCCCTTAACCATCTTTGTGATGCAGCACGGTTAAAAAACCTTAAGGGCTCAACTTTCATCTTGCTCCTAAGCTTTGGTGGGTCGTGGCATGGGGGGAAGGGGGGGGGGGGGACAAGGGAGAAAATTGTTTCCTTTCACCATGGCCCACCAAAGTTCTAGATCAGGTAAAATTGGGCCCCTCAGGTGCTTTAGGGTACTGCATCACATGGACAACTCAAATTGAGGGCTCACATTATTTATGATGAGCTCTAAAAAGTGCTCACCATATATGCACACAAACACACTTTTAAACTTTTCTCCCTTTCATTCCCTGCATGTAGCTTTCATTTATGTAATGGCATTCTTTAACTAGGTTTATGGTTGTGGGATAGACCTTGTGGGGTCCGCTTTGATCCATGCCATGCATTTATTATGTCAGTTGGTGTCACAACATGGTAAAAAAAAAAAGTGAGAGATGTAATGCTTAAGTGTGTCGTGGAGTTAAAAAAGAATGTAGGGGTCGACTTTTAAACCTTTCTTTCTTTCTTTCTCAGCGTGTTGCCAAGTTTTCTCCAATTTGGTTGTTGACACCGTGGGCCACACCATCCTGGATGGGCATGGCTCAAAGAGACAAAACTGATACTCTGCCAGAGTGTGATGCTCATACTCTCAAAAACTGTACACGTGTGTTACAGCTCACCTAAATTAAACCGTCCAAATCATGGCCCCACAATAGATTGTTCATAATCCAGTAATCATAATGAACTGAGATCCTATTTGACATCCTATAAGTGGCTAAAATGAAAAATATCTAACCGTCCAAATTCAAAAAACAAATATCCATCAATCACAGAGGAGGATTGTTCAATCAAATCCAATCCTGCTGTTGTGGCCTATGTAAGGCAGGTCCCACTATTTGGACGGCTTAATTTGAGTTGCACATCACGTGTATCACTTCTGAGTGCGTGCGTACGAAGTACTTTCCTTCTTCCTATCCATGGCTTGTTCTTGGACGGTCATCCTAATTTAATAGACAGCACTGCTATATAAAGAAAAAAGGGGGAGTGATCACATGCATTAGCCCACCACTATAATGTGTGAGTACCATCTAACCTGTCCATTAGATGCATCCACAAATATGAGGCGTGGATCCCAAATTCCAGCCCAATCCATAACTCAGGTGGGCCACAAAAAGTCAATATATAGGTTTTAGGCGTGAGTGTACATTCCTCTCCGTGTTTTGTCCCACCTGAGCTTTTTATATGAATAATTTTTGGGATATATGGTCTGCATGAGGCAGACCAGATGCATGGTTTGGATTCGATATACACAGCACGGATGGGCCAGACACAGATCCAAACATATGGAGCTCAGATTAGGTACTACCCCCACCACGATGCAGTGGGAGATGGACGGTTACGTGGCACCTTGTGTGGATGGAGAGCAGGGGCCGCACCTGGTATTAATGGAGTACTGACAAACCCATCACATCAGCAAACCCATCACATCAGCAAACCGAGGTGTGGGCCCCACCTACCCTTCATCGATACCAAGGTGCCATGTACCCGTTTTATCTCCTGCACCTACTCTAAACTAATACCTAGGTGATGTACCCGTATGTCTCCTGCTGCATCCTTGGTGAGGGCAGTAACTAATCGGAGTCCAAACGTATGTAATTACAGCAAGGCATGTGCCATTCCCTCACAGTATCCTTTTGATAAGGTGGATAGGATTTTTAGCTTGGTATAATTTTTGGGCTGTGACCCCACCTAAAAGTACATCTTGCACACGTGCAGGCCGGTTTAAAAATTGTGGGTCCCACAGTGGTGGGGCAGTAATCTCAAAAATCACTAATGAGTGGACCTTAAAACTTTTGATCCGTAAGACCATTGCTTATTTTATAGGAATTTTCAATAATTTAGTAAACCAACGATCAGGATCATCTTATTGATGCGATTTTTGACCAGTGACCATGGTTTTTTGACCGGGCAGCTTGGACTGACACGTTCTGACTTGGGTCGAGTCATGACTTGGCCGAGTCAGGCTGAGTCACCCTCTATTCAGAATCCTGACTCACGGGGCCGAACCAGATTGGTTCATGTTGACCTGGACAAGTCGTATTAGGGGGTTAACTTGTATTTGGGTCAAGCCAAACCCAAGTTCAGGACCACGTTGGTTTGGGTAGTTAAGGTCCTTGGTTTGAGTTGGGGTTGAAAAACACCGAACTTAATTTGAATTAGGGTTAGGGTTTGGGTTGAACAAACTCAGATTGGTTTAGGTGGGGTTCGCAACCTCCCATTTATTTGGGTCAGGTTGGGTTGTGTCGAGTTGTCAAGGTCCTCAGGTTGAACTTGGGTTGAAAAATGCCAACCCAACTTAAAGTCAGGTTGGGTAGAGTATAGAGGACTTTGGGTTAGAATTCAAACCAGGTCAAGTTGGGCTTGGGTTGACCCTTAAACAAGTCTAACCTGGAGGTCCGTAATTGGCTCTAATGAGCTGTAAATCCTTGCCCTGACCCATTTAGTTGCTCTTGTCGTGTGGGACGTGGACAGATACACCACTTCCTAAAATTGAATACTGGGTCGAGCCAGACCCAGTTAGTAATGTTGGCCCATTTAGTAACAAGGTCTTATAAATCAGGCCCAAGCCTAACAATTAACATGGTATACGAGCCTATTATCAAAGATGGTTCGAACCTAGTTAGAAAATTTTGAGAAAAAACTAAGCCCAAGAGCAGCCTATTTATTAATTGGGCAAAATGTCAGGCCCATACCATTTCATGAGCCTCCCTTGCAGGGCAGAGAATGACTCCTGTCGGGACTAACCCAAACTGCAAGATGAGGAATTTGGGGCTCAAAGAGGGACCAAACCCACTATGCAAATACAGGCCATCACTGTTGAGGTCAGGGTAAGAGCAACTACGTAGGGCTGCAACTTGGGTTTGGGTCAACTAGAACCAGATTGACCGAACCCGAGTTTGGGTTGGGTTGCGTTGGGTTAGGGTTAGAAAGCTCCAATCCAATGTAAAATCAAGTTGGGATCGGGTTGAGCAAACTAGGGAATAATTACGTGTACTTGAGTCAAGCTGGGTCCGTTAGGGTTGAGTAAGAAAAATTCAGGTTGGATTAGGGTCAGGGTTGGGCACGTTGAGTCAGACTGCTGGTTGTCCTATTGAGGTTGGGTCGGGATTGGGTTGACCCTTAACCCGATCCGAACCTGCAGCCCAAGTTGCAACCCTACCTACTACAAATAGGGGTGTTTACCAGATTGGCGACAAATAAAGATGACTAACAAAGGACACCAAGTGAAGACTCATTGGGGGCTTAGATATGGCTCTAATGGAGGGACCCACAGGAATATCAACGGCTTTAGTCTTCTCTCAAAGTTCAACGGGTGCCCAACCTGGCCCACATGCTTTGGTTCGAGCTATTTCCGTGTCCAACAAGGTCCCCAAGAGGCACGAAAGTACCATTTCCATGTTCCAACAATGCGATCATTTCACACGGTGGGCCTTCTTCTAGGCTTGTATGATAATCTTAGTCCTCTCTAAGCTTGAGCCCATTTGATGGCTTATGATCATATGACAAAGAACTTTTCAACATTCCAAGTCCAATGATCTGGCATAAGAAGGTGGGTCGTAGGTTAACCTTATCCGTAGGGATTGGCTGTGTCAACGGCCTCTATTGAATCAGGTTGGTTCTGCTGATTGTGGATGGTCCGTCGCATCAGCCTCCTTAGGTGGGAGAAAACTCAGCCTCGAGTTTATATGTAAGCCGCTCATCAGAGTTGGTAATGTAGTTCGTTTAACTTGACAAATCATGAGTTCCTTTTAATTTATAACGCCATGATAGAATGTTCTTGATCAACCTACGGCCATTGTGAATGGTCCTTGCTGAATTCCACGTATCTAACCATTGATTCTTCCATCTATTATGAAAATGATCACGCAGGCAAAGGTATGAATATTTGATGATGTAACTGTTACTCACTAGTAACTGCAACATTCGAATCTTCAACTGTAGGTTCATCAGGCACCACCAACTCCTGAGTCATTTCAATGAGTTTTTCATTGAAAATTGGACCTACATAGAAGTCTATAAACTCATCGGCACAAATGAATAATCCACTATGAATTAGAAATTATAAGAGAATGAAGAAAATTTACTTAGATTTAAGCTCTACAAGAGAAACTTAAGCCACACAAGCTTTGTCTCTCACCTTAGAACTCTCTCAATCCACTTGAACACATCTAGGATCACAGTGTTACCTTAATCCCGCATTACATCCCTTTAAATAGGAATAAACCAAGATTAGAAACAAAACTTGCGTAAAACCTCGCAATTGACCTATACAGGTCGCGCACCATCAGACGCCCTACATTAGCCAAGGTTGTCCAGAGAGTTCATAGAAAAATATAGGAGAATTTCAAGCCCCTTATAGAAACCGTCGAGCGCCCAACACCGTCATCAGGCTCCCTGCAATAGTCATCAAGCCCCCACATCTCCAAAAAAAAACAGATTCAATAATCCAAATTCCATAAGCCCATTCAAGGCAATATTTCAGGCGCTCGACAAAGTTTTATCGGTCGCGCGAAGCCCTCTCAATTTCAAGATTAAAGACATCCTCTACAACTAGTTCGTACATGTGGCTTGTGTTGAGTGACAAAATTTGCATGTTTAACCCCATGTTCATTTTGCATTTACATGAATTATCTGGCTAAAATGATCTAATTACATGTATTTTCATGTTTAATAGGGATTGAATGAATTATAATTAATTCGAGCTAAAAAGGTGATTTAAAGTCCAAGAGATGGTGATCTGAGCATGTGGATGAAAGAAGATCAAAAGAAGTTGTACGGTGTTGAATGATGCAGAAAATGTCCTGAAAAGTCCAAGTCCATAACTGCAGGGCTAGAAAAGTAATATGCAGAAAGTGCAGAAATAGCCCTGGGGCTGTTAAATTGTGAATTTCGAGACGGTGCAAGTTTATAAAAGGGGAGCCGAATTCCACAAATCATATTCCATTTTTTTTCTTTTCTTTTAGATTTCTTTCCTAGGAGTTTCCATAAAGAGAGAGAGAGAGAGATTTTTTACTTGATTCTTTATTCATGCAAGTTCATTGATGTGTAAGTTCTTTAGATCAATTCAAGTTTTTTTTATTATTGCAATTCTTCTCCTCTTTTATTTATTCTTTTCTTGTCCATTTTCACTTCTAAACATGTGCTTCTAATTCTCTTCTAGCCAGAGCTAGGAGGGAAGCACATGGATTCAATAGATTATCCATCATGATGATTCCTTAATGATTTCATGATGGGATCTTAAGATTGATACATGTTATCATGTATTAGGAAAATCTTTGATCAATCATGTGAGAACTGTATGGTGGATGCTTAGATCTAACTAATATAGATTTCCTAGATGGGAGAGGCTTTTGACCTTCCACATTGTTTGATTTGTGATCTTATGGATCTCAAATCCTTACAATCCCTGGAGCTCATAAGTATGTTTTAATGATGTAGAACTTGAGATTTCTAATCTTTGACAGTTTTCTACTCCTTTTTACATGCTTTAATTGTTAAATATTCCGATTAGACAGACCATAGTGCTCTGATCTAGTTGAGTTATCATTATCAGTCATGATAGATGGTTTGTTAAATCCATGTGTGGAACTTCGATGCTTTGGTTTGATTTTTCCATATCAATCCAAATCCTTAATCTATTTGGGATAGATCTTTTGATATCTATTTCATTATCTGTTTAGTTGATCTGTAAGAAGCTTTCTCAGTGGACTGTTTTCGTGGGATCGACCCTGTACTCAAAGGAATATTACAATTGAACCTCTGCACTTGGAGGAAATCAATCAGCTTATCTCTTGAGCCTCCAGTGATGATGTAGCTCAAGGGAGACATGAGTTACCATTTGCTTTCATACTCTTAGTTAGGGCTACACTACTCATGGGATGTAAGACTGTCTTATGACCATCCTTGTCAAAGGCATATATATTTGTTCACCCATCGTGTATGGTATGGTGATCATATTGGTACGAACAGCCCAACATGAGGTGATAGGTTATCCGTTGCGATGACACTGCACTGTACATCATCGAAATATTTATTTTCAATGGAAAAGGAAATGAACCAACGCTTGGTGAGTTTTATCTTATCACCCTTGTTGAGCCATGTGATATTGTACAGCTAAAGATGCTTTTAGCATTAAGGCTCAGCTTGTCGACGGCCTCTTAAGATATTATATTTTCGCACTTTGGTTATCAATAATAACCTCAACCTTTCCATCAATGGTACATATTGTGTGAAAGATTATTAATCCTAGCCCTTCCTACGTGCGTCAGATGTGTATGCAAGATCCACAGAAGTGTAATCTCACATTAGGTCATGGACAAAAACTCAGGCTTACATGTGATTTAGCTTTGCCGCACCAAAGGAAATGGTTGAGAGAGAGACATCCTTAGATAGTTTTTACACTGCCTACCATGGTGATTATATGCAATCCACTAGAACCATTAGATTCCACAACAAAATATTATGGCTAGGGACAAAAAAAAGACTTATCCATGATTCTAATGGGCCACACCCATGATAACAGAGTCGAAGTGAGCGTTGCCTTGTATACTGTTTCCAATTGTATGGTCCACCTAAATCATGGATGGAGATAATTATTAGGCCTTAGGCCCAACATGAGGTGATGCACCTAGTGGTCAGGGTGGATTTCATGTAAACATATTGGCGGGGCTCACTCAAGATACTAACCCCTTGCTCCGGATGTCTGGCAGCATTACTGGCGGAGCAAGAACAAGAAAAAAAATTGATTCAACACAATTAATACTACTAGAACTTACATACGGCCTTACTTTTCTACGAAGAGAATAAAAAAAAATCTAGACCATCCATTTGGTGTCCCCACCATATAAGAATAACATCTAATAAATCTATAATTGAGAAATCTGGTCCATTGGATGTTAACTTTCAGATGGAGGTTAGAAATTTGGGGGTTGATATTAAGTGGACCTGATCTATATTCAAACTAATGGGGCATTGCAGGATACGAAAGCGTTAACCAAGAGGGACCCACATAGACAACATGAACACACAAAATAATAATAATGAACAACATGAATATCATACACATATAATATGCATGCATGTCACATTATGTGTATTCATGCCATTGTGTGCATGCATATTGTATAATATTCATGCCATTGCCATTAAAAACTCGGCATCAGTCCATAGAGGATGTTCAAGAAAAGAAAAAGGAAGTACTTAACTATCACCTTCAAAAGTCCAATGAAACTTCTTAAACTCTGCTTTAATATCAGCATATCAGAAAAATGGCAACCAAAACCAAAGTAGAAAGACGCGTGTCTATAGATGGAGGGAGAGGTCATCTTGTCCTATACTCAGTGGTAGAGGTGGGCATTGGGTTGAGTCGAATTGAGTTTGGGCTAACCCGCTATTAACTGTTTAAGGAAAAACTCTTTGTCGAGTCGGATCGGACACGATATCGAGTCAGTCAGGCTTGGACTGATCTGAATCGTTCATGGCCTGGTCTATTCCGATCCGTATCCGTCCAGGTCACAGGGACCGAGTCAGATCAAGTAAGATCTAAGCCAGGTTGGGTCCATCTTCAAATTCTAGAGAAGCAACGACACAGCCCATGGCCGTGTGGGTATAGTAGTGCAGGCAGACAGTGGGTGGAGTCGTCCCAGAGGAAGAGAAGGTGGTGGAGGAGGAAGACTGACGGCATCGGGTAGGGTAGCAATGAGTGGAGCCATGCGGGTAGGGCTGGCAGCGGGTGGAGGTGCCGAAGGAGGAGGAATACGGTCGTCGGCGGGTAGGGACCATAGGGTAGAGTAGCAGCGAATGGGTAGGATGGACTGAAAACAACAGCACCGGATGGGTAGGATAGACTGACAGCAGCAGCGAGTGGGTGAAGGTAAAAAGTAAAAAATAAAATTAGGTTTTTTTAACTTATAACTGATAACGAGCCAAATCGGGTTTCGGGTCAGTTCAATTCCCTTTTAGATTGGATACAATTTGGGTTGGGTCGAATCAAGGTATATTCCGAACCCGACTTGTTTTTTATTCGGATACGAGTCCTATTACTCGATCCTAGCCGAATCTAGCTATCGGATCTGTTCGAATCGAGTTTAACCAGTTCGGACGAGTTGAGTCAACCAAGTTGACTTGGCCCATGCCCTAGCCCTACTTAGTGGTATTGGAGAGGTGGAGCCCACTGTTGCAGCAATAAAGGCATTGATGAGTGGTCATATATCCCTTGTTACAAGTTCAATCAAAGCGTTCTTGGCCAGTTGGAAAGATAATTCAAGGATCCTTTAATTACCTTTCCAAAAAGCTTAATATCAATAAGATCCTAGGTACAAAGATGGAGATCCCATCCATTTACTCAAGTTGGGTGGTGTTAACTATACAAGAACATGAGTTATTTTATCATAGACTTTGGGCTTACTTTTAAAAAGTCAAACGTCTCTAAATAAGTTGATTCTAGTCTTATCTAAAAGCTTGTCAAATTATCTTTTCAATGTTTCAAACATCAACCCCATCCGACTTATGAAGGACCACTTTTGGTATTCAATCCCTGCCATCTCATCCACTAATGGCTACAAAAAAATGACCAAATCAAGATTGATTGGATCACCAAAATAATTTATCCCATAAAATGTGTTATGGACTTAAATGGACAGTTCAGATAGATTGATTGGATTGTCCAAATGACCCAAAGCAACTAGGAGCACTATAGCTTACAGTGCAACTAGAAGCACTATAGCTTACAGTGATCTAAGCACTACCAGAGCATTTCTCATCCCTGTCAGTTGTAGGGATGCGGATTGCATCCAACCACTGGTTGGACCTTTAAGCGTTGCATCCGACCAAATTTGTGTGGGGGTCCAATGTCATGTATTGGTTTATCCATGCCGCCCATCCCTTTTCTAAGATCATTTTAGCATATGGGCCCAAAATTGATGCAGAACCAAAGCTACAATAGACCACACCAGACAGGACGCAGATTAGCTACTGAAGACTTCAGTAGCGTGATTCGCTCCTGAAGTGACGTCAGCAAGTTCTGCTCACTATTTGGTGTGGCCCACTTGAGCGTTGGATCTGCCAAACTTTTAGATCAATACCCTAGAATAATCTTGGACAAAGGATGGACGGTGTGGATAAACAGATATATGACAGTGGACCCCACCACACAAATCTGGTGAGACGCTTAAAGGTCTAACCAGTGGTCGGACACAATCCACATCTCAGCTATAGTACTTCTAGTTGCATTTGGTCACTTATGGCCCTTTTGGATTGTAAGTTACTTAAGATAAGCTACTTATCAAGTAAGTTACTTATCTTGGTTTTTACTTGTTAAGTAGATAAGTATGTTTGGTAAACAACATACTTATCAGCCAATAAGTAAATAAGCATGTTTGGTAATAACACAATGATAAGTAACCTTTCAAAAGAAAATTCCAAATCTACCTATAATGAGCCAGCAATATATTGAGATGAAAAGAAAAGATAATTTAACATGAGGGGAAAAAAAAAAAAAAAAAGAACAAAAGCATGACATGAGAGATATAAGTAGAAAAGTCAAAAGTCGAAAAGCTAAAAGAAAAAATACTTACTTAAGATAAGTAATTTTTAAAAGATGAGTTACTTTTCAATTATACTTACCAAACGAACTTAAGTGCCAAAAGTAAATTAACGTCTTAAGTTCAGTCGAAAAGTAACTTATTTGGTAGTATGCAAATGGGCGCCCGTTTGGATGCTACCAAATAAGAGTTGCTTAAGATAAGCTACTTATGCCACAAGTAGCTTATCTTAGTTTCTACTTACTAAGAAAATAAGTATTTTGGTAAACAACATACTTATTAGCTTTCATCTCTTTGATTTCTCTAGAAACATTAAAAAGCTAAAAAAAAAATTAGTTGAAGTGATTATGTACTTTTAAGTAAAAAAGTTACTTATTACTAATCATAAACCGAACTTATTCGAAATAAGTAACTTATCCACTGCTATAAGTAGAAAAAGTGACTTATTGGGTGGTATCCAAACAGGCCCTTTCAGTGTACAGATGATAAATAGAGATACTCATTGGGAATTTTTACTGGCAATAGCCTTGAGGTGTGGCTATTTTTACTAAAAGTCCAATTTCTTGTTTAATTCATCTTCTTTGGCCTTTTAACAAGAAATTAAGAATTTATGATCGAAAATGCCCCTCTGACCGATTGCCCCAGGCACTATGGATTCCCCGTGAGCACATGGTGGTCAGGGGCATTCTTGACTGTAAAATTTTCAATTTCTCGTCAAAAGGCCAAAAGAGATGAACTGGACGAGAAATTAGACTATTAGTAAAAGTAGCCACACCGCAGGGCTATCACAGTAAGACTCCCAACTCACAGTCAGCTACAGTGCTTCTAGTTGCATTGGATCACTTAGACAATACAATGCATCGATCTAGTCCGTTCATTAGGTTTAGAGCACATTTCATGTGCTACCATGAGAACTTCACATTTATAGGACAAATATTAACTATATGATCATTGATATTTAACATATTTATGGTTAAGATCACTTATGCAAAAACAGGTCCAATCGACAATTTGATCTGTATATTTGTTAGGGACCATCATGGATTGATTATGATTCGAAAGAAATTTTGTTAGGGAATTGTAACCATCCGAATCCATGGATTTGCAAATGGATGGATGTAAAAAATAAGACCAAGTCAAAGATGGTAGGGAACATTTGATCAGTACAATTTTTGTATGAGTACCTATTAAATTAAGTATCTACTTAATGGACAGTTCAGATCAAACGATAGAGCTTTCCAAGTGAACCAATTGAACTAGGAGCACTGTAACTTATAGTGCTCTTAGAGCACTGGAGCATTTCTGATAATGGAATTTTTATAAAATAATACCTCCTAAGTTTAGAATTTACATTCTCAACCACAAGCATTCCACCCGGGTTTACTTTCCAACCAATCATATACATGCAATATCCAACCCCTTCAATGGGTTGGCCTACCAAGAAGATGAACTAATACAAAAATCAACCATATTTCATCATCAAGTGGGCCACACTATAAAAAAAAATACTCTCTAGCTATTGATAAATAGCACAATACAAGTGGGGTCCACCCAGTGACTGTGTGGCTGAATTTTTGTACAAGGCTATGCTCATGATGGGGACAACAAATTGAAAAGTTTAAATGTCCAATAAAATTTATGGTAAGTGGGGAATGTAGATTTGTAATCCAGGCCATTAGTCTGTTGATTCTAACCGTTGATGGATAGATCCCATAAGATCATCAAGATTAGTAGATCCCATCCAATAATATTAGGATATGTTTAGTTGAATACGAACCGTCATTTGTCTTCTTAATCACTAGTCTAGTGGACACTGAAAAGCAAATAACATCTTTATCAATAAAATTATAAAGATAGCTTATCCACGAAGGAACACAACATACCAACGGTCTAGATTGTATAATCGGAATGTATGTGTAACATGATCCACCCCATCCATCAGTTGCATCAGATTATTTTAAGATTTGAGGCAAAAAATTACACAGATCGAAAGGTCAGGTGGGCCACACCACAGGAAACAGTGGGGATGGGACACCATCATTAAAATCTTCCTGGGGCCCACATAAAATGATATATACAAGTGTGGCCCACCACAGGAGTGTAACCCCGGGTTTCCAAAGCGGATAGGGTGATGACCCTAACATGAGAGCGGATTAGGTGAGACCCCGGCCTCACCCAAGACGGTGCGGCCCTTACCGTGGATTACCATGGGCCCCACCTTGATGCATGTATTATGTATCCACGCCGTCCATCCATTTTTCCAGATCAGTTTAGGGGATTATACAAAAAAGGAAGCATATCCAATCATCCTGTGGACCACAACATAGGAAACAGTGGTGATTGAACATTAATGGCCCACAAAAGTTTTGGATGAAGCTGATATTTGTTTTCTCCCTTTATCCAGGCTCATGTGACCTTATCAACAGATTGGATGGTAAATAAACACTACGGAAATATGAAGGTACGTCCTAAGAAGTTTTTAATGGTAGTATGATCAATCACCACTGGTAATTGTCTCTGATTCATATGATCTGAAAAAAACGGCTGGACTGAGTGGATACATAATACATACATCAAGGTGGGCCCCACAGTAAGGGCCGCACCGCCTTAGGTGAGCCCGGGGTCTCACCTAATCCGCTCTCCCCTAACATCCACCCAGCTCAGTTGCGTTGGGCGCTGTAGGGCCCACTGTGATGTATATGATTTATATCCATACCGTCCATCCGTTTTTCCATATGATTATAAGCCATGAGCTAAAAAATGAAGCAGATCCATATCTCAACCGATACACACCAAGTAAACAGAGGGGATAATGACACCCACCATTGAAACCTTCCTAGGGCCCACTGTAATGTTTATTTTCCATCCAACCTGTTGATAAAGTCACACAGACCTGGATAAATGGTAAACACAAATATCAGCTTGATCCGAAACTTTTGTGGCCCCAAATAAAATTTTAACGGTTGGCATTCAACCACCACTGTTTCTTGTGGTGTGGTGCACTTTATCTTTTGATCTACTTCATTTTTGGGCTTGTGCCCTAAAATAATCTGACAAGACGTATGGACAGAGTGGATATAACACAAACATCCTGGTGGGCCCCATATCCGTTTCCCCATGTTACAGGCAAGCTGCCTACAGAGAAGGACATTTCTTTTATGATTTAGCTAGTGGTCCCGCTTACACGCCGCGAGTAAGACAAGGGGTGGGAGGAATGCTTCTTTCACGACATCAAACGGTGCTTACATGACTTGGTAGACATTTTAATAGTCCATTAGACTATGGTCACAGGCCTCTCACACATAGATGGAGCCCACTTTTTTTAAAAATCGGAACCACTCATCTTGTGGAGCCCACCATGGATTGCCCATGTCTCAAAAAACCAACATGATCGCATGATCGGATGTCCCACGTCGGCTTGCAATGGAATGGTTAAAGCTAATAGGTTCGATGGTTATCATTCTCTATGTATGGAGTCCTTTAACTGGATGGATTGGGTCACCCATGTCTGGCTGTGGGATATATGGACTACAATTTCAGGTAGTTCCACGGACTACCAGTTATGTCTTATTTTAATATATGCTTCGTGCATCCAAATATGGTAATGGCCAAAAGAATAGAAGACCATGTGCCCCTGTTTGGCGTTTGACAAAAACTTTTATACTCCGGCAGTGTGTGATGGATGAAACACGCTCGCTCAGAAATTATTAAGAAATTGTGAGAGTGGTGTACAAATAATTTAAATTAAACTTTTCACATTATGGGTAATAAAATAATTACATTTATTTGATGGGAGATGATATGGTAGAGCTCAGTGGTAGACTCACAAGAGTTTTAACGTAAGGTCATGAGTTCAAGTCAACATGGGGTGGGGGGAGTGGCTAACATTGAAGTTACCCTATAAGAAAAGAGTGAAACATTGTGGTGTGACTAACAAAGGGGGTAGGTGTACTAACCAAGGAGGTGTACTAACCCAAATAAAAGAGAAAAGAAAAGAAAGAAAAGAAAGAGAAACAAAAAATCATTTTTTGAAGACGCTCATATGTGGTTTTCATGTGTACGAGGCTTCATCACCTCAACATCCCTTATTCAATTACCAGGCTATTGGTTTGTGGTGTAGGATGTGTCATAACTGCATTCTTTGAGAAGTTAGCTAAAAAAATTCAAATGGCAGCCGACCGCCAACCTCCCTCTAGCTGATGACTGTCCTTGTCTAACAGCCGACCTCCCTTCAGCCGACGACCTCCCTAACCTTGAAAACCTGAGCTCGATTCGACTCAAATGCCCAAAATCGATAATGGCACAAAAGCTCACCTCGAATTCAAGCTCGAAAGCTGGAAACTCGAATTGGCTCAAACATGTTCGAATTCGGCTCGAAAGCTCGACCAAATCAAGCCAAGCTTGCCAGTTGAGCTCGAGGACTAAACCAAGCCAAGCCCAAACCCAAGTCACCCGCTGACCAAACCAAGCCGAACTGTCCAAAGCTCGGTTCGACTCGACTCGTGTATACCTCTATCAGCTGGGCTAGCGGACGATCCCCCAAGATTTTAATCACTCGAGGAAGATGATATTCTTCTGATTATTCCACGCACTTCCCTACGTGAGTTTGGTGGACATTTACTCAATGGATCAAAATGAAAATGCCTAATAGCCTTGTTTCAATAAACAAGCATGCAGATTTTGGGATGCGCAACAATAGCTCTACACAATTGTGGTCCTGCAGACCACTCTATGATGTCACACACGCGTGCGGAATTAGCCAACTCAGTAGCCATTGTACAAACGGATTCTTTCTATACAGTGGTGTGACTCCAACCCAGTCCGTCCACCTACACTACACTACGTTGATGTCATTTGCATTTTTATATTATTTTATGTCAATATAATCAGGAGAAGTCATGTTCTGAGGGCGCGAATTAGGTGTTACCCCGGGAACAGCTTAGTGGGTGTTACCCCTACTGTATGGCCCACATGGATGATATTTTGTATATCCACTCCGTCCATCCGTTTCTACAGCCCATTTTAGGATGAAATTCCAAAACTTATGCAGATCAAAATCTCAAGTGGACCATACCACTAGAAACAGTGTGATTGAGTGCTCCACCATTAAAAATTATGAAGAGCCCATACTAAGGTTTCTGTAATGTTTATTTGCAATCCAAGCTCTTGATATTGTCAATAAGGTTTTGATGAAGGGAAAATATAAAGATAAGATTGATCCAAAACTTTTTTATCCCACAAAACGTTTTAAATGGTTATTCATCACTGTTTCTAGTGGTATGGTCCACCTGAGATTTGGATCTTCTAAGGATTTTGGATCAAATTCTAAAATGATATGCAAAAACAAATAGACCGCATCGATATATATAAAATACATTAATATGGGCCCCACACGGTTAGGGTAACACCCACTAAGCTGTCCCGGGGTAACACCTAATTCGCTCCCATGTTCTGAATGCCACGTGGCATTATAAGAGAGGTCCACGATAGTGACACAAGGTATATAATAGCGTTATGTGTAAGACATGGGACTTCTAAGGTAACGTGCATAGCATGTGGTGGTGAGCCATAGGTGCCCCGGTGGCATTTGATCCATTCGTTGTGGCGATTGCATGACACGTGCTTTACATTGAGTAAGGAGAAATTATACATCGACTTAGGTTTTGGCAAGTGGGGTCCATTTTTAGGTAATCCATACCGTTGGTAAGTTGTGTCCCACCGTGAATGGATAATGCCTAGATCTTCTACGTAATTTTTTGCTTGATTGTTGAAGGATGTTGTATGTCTCTTCTTAGCCATTTATCTGTGGTCCTATGGAAATCCTAAGGTTATTCAATGAAGAGAATTTTTGGGGCATAGTCCATCCATGGTAAAATCAACATGAACGGTCTGGATTACCCGACTATGGGCCCCACTTCTTTCTCCAGAAAGGATTGTTACAAGATCCAGAGAAAATGTGTTGTGCAACGTAGCGAGAAATGAGAGCTTGGACCTAGTATTCATGTACGCCCTCTATCCTCTGAAATGGGTTGTACGTGGCACATACTGCCACGTTGCAATTTGCGTAACCAGTCAACTAATGCCGTTTGGCAATCAACGGCTGAGAATTGAAATACGCCTGTCAGTACGTGTGATCAGTTTAGAAGTCGAATGTTACTGTAGAATCAGTTGTTGCAGGCAATCCTAGCCGTTTGATTAGATAAATCACAAAAAGGCCCACATTCAAGCCTATTTCCACTACAACTAATGTAGAATCCGATTCATTCTGTAATCTTACGTGTTAACCCCATAATGACGTTTTCATGACATCCACGCCGTCCATCATGTGTACCCTTCATGATTTTCTCCTTTGAGCCCAAAAACAGGACAATCCAAAACCCAGGCGGGCAGGATTTTACACCGTGTGGACCACTTGATTTCAGGAATGACTTGATTAGTTCATCTTTATGGGTCACATCCTACGAATGCGTTGAATGGCATGAACAAAACATGGCCCACCACACACGCACAATCTAGAAGGCTGCCGGCCAATCCCAACTGTTCCCTTTGATGTGACCCACCTTGATTTTTGAACGGCCTCCATTTTAGAATACGGGGTGAAGTTGAAGTGGTGCGCCACCCATAAGAAGATTGGATGGGCCCACACAAAATCTTAGAGAATTATGTTTATGCAAGTAGACAATTCATTGCTACTCCCTGCGAATGATTTCAGTGGTAGGCGTTAGGTCACTAGATGCTTATTGCATGGTTTCAACGTCATTTTTATACCCGTTAATAGACGGGGCTAGGTGGGGCTCACTCTAATATTAGTGAGAAATCCACCCGGTTCATCAGTTTTGCCTGGGGTGCCCCTTTAATTGAATTGAATTTCAGTGAGGGTCACAAGTGGGGTAAGGGAGGCTCATGACTTATATGGATGGTTAGCTTGGGATAGCCTCCGTCGAGAATGCTGCATGTTGGCTGTTGAAAAGCCGTTGGGCCCTCGCTTACGTTTTAAAGCATAGCTTCAAAGCTTCTTGGGGGGTGTTAGTACACACACCCCACTGTAACATAACTGCTTCAAAGCTTATTATTAAGGTTAAACGTGCTAGCACACTTCGATTTATAGTCGTTTTAAAGCAACAAGCAACGCCATCTTATGTTAAGGCATGAGCTAAAAATGAGTCAGATCTAAAACTCAAGTGGTTCACATGACAATAAAGAGTGAGGATTGATAGCCACCATTGAAACCTTCCTGGGGCTGTCAAAGTTTTGCATCTAGCAAACTTCTATTATTTCTTCCAGACGCTGTAAACGGGTTGGATGACATACAAGCATCACTATGCATATCAAGCTGCGTCTCCATCACCACTATCTCTTTTAGTGTGTTTACTTGAGTCTTGGATTTATTTTATTTTTGGGGTCATATTGCGACTTGATATGATGAAGAATGCATTATTGTGGAATCCACGTAGCTTCTACCGGTAGGAAATTGCTATTGGCGGGGGCACAAGGAACTTACGTCCGTTAGAGGGGATAAGGATCAACTCTCACATGTTTTCTCTCTTTTACGCTATGGTTATATCTGCTGTGAGATGTGTCTACGAGATCCTGTTGCGACGCGTTGCGTTGGCCTAAATGTCACCAATGACACACCACGTGCAAACATTACTTGTGTCACAAGCTTTGTTTTGTCTTACTTGATTTTGTGCTCATTTTTCTTCATTTTTTTATATATGGTATTTGGCTACATGTTATGCCAGCTCTCACATCTTGCTCTGCCCACTGTTTACACCCAGTCGATCATGGCCAGGTCAAACGGTTTATAAGGTGTCATGTAACAGACGTGCCACATGTCACCACAAGAAAAATGACTTTTACCTAGGAAATATTTACCAAGGAAACAAATTTCCTGGGTAATAATACACTTTTACCGACAAAAATAGAATTTCCTGGGTAAATATTGCTCCAATTTTTATCAAGGGAAATTTTCCTTGGTAAAAGTGACAAATATCAACGAAATTTAAGTTTTGTGGGTAAATAGAGGATTATTTCGTGGCTAAAAATATAAAGAATTTTAAAATTTTGCTTAATTTTACCAAGGAAAAAATTCCTAGGTAAAAGCTCACAATTACCTAGGAAATTAGTATTTCGTTTGTAATTTAAACTTTTACCAATGAAATTTTTCCTAGGTAAAAGGTCCCTTTTGCCAAAGAAAACATTCGCAGGTGAAAGTGATAATTACCAACAAAAACACTATCTTCCTGAGTAATTGTAGGCTTTTACCTAAGATTTCGCGGATAAAAAATTTGATAAATTTCAAAAAATGAGAATTTTAAAAAAATACATTAAAATTTGAAAAAAAAAATATATTGTGAATTTTCAAAATTAAAATTTGAAAAAAAAATATTGTGAATTTTCAAAATTAAAATTTTGAAAAAAAATCAGTAATTTTGTAAATGGATAATAATGACTTATTTCTTGAGTATCTACCATGGACAAAAAAAAATCTAAAAAATATTGAGATGATAAAAGCTAACGTATGAGTTTTTCTTTTTAAATTTTTTTTTTTCCAAATGCTTTAGTATTATCCGTGCATATAGTGCTCTAGCTGGATCGATTCACTTAAACAACTCAATTGATTGATCTGGCCAATACATTAAATCTAGAACACATTTGAGGGGTAGCATAAAAATATGATACTAATCTGATAATTTATCCTTGATTTGGATGATTGTGATTGAGCAATTGTTTTATATCATAGTCCATCCATGATGAGCCATAACAAATAGATGGATCAAATTGTTGATTGGAACCATTTTGTGTAAATGATCTTGTCTGTCCATTTTGGTTGTTGGTTGTCCATTAATTCCATGGTGTGGCACAGCTGATGAGCGGGCGAAACTAATCTTTATATGGATCCTACCATTTTGATGGTACTAATGTCCAGCGGAAGGAGCATCCTGGCCGAAAAGATGGAATCACACCGTTGCGGATCAAGATACATTAAAATCACACCATCGCATATCAAAATATGTCAAAATTCCACTGCTAAAATCACACCGTTCAGCTCATGCGCATGTCGCTCGGGAGCTGAGCAGTACGCAAACCAACTAGGGAATCTACGAGGCCCACTTCTGGCACGTGCGCACATGTGGAGGAGAATACACTCTCCATTCAGAGAACCAGGCCCAACACGTGCGCACGTGTCCAGCGGAAGGAGAATCTCTTACATACGTTACCTCTCTCTCTCTCTCTCTCTCTCCAAAACCCTCCTCTCTCATCTTCTAGAGATGGTTTCCCCTTTCTTTATCAGAGAGCTGAAACCTCTGCTATGGTTTTCCTCCATTTCTCTCCCTTTCTCCTTCCCCTCATAAAATCAACTATTCCAACTCAGATCTTCTGACATTCCTTCCGATCTCTGCAAGTGTAAGCGGTGGATTTCCTTTTCTTCGGTATGACTTGACGGTTTCTCGCTTTTTCTTGAATTTTCTTTCCAAATAGAACTTTTTTTTTCTTATTTTGTTGTAATGGAAAGCTTGCTTGTGTGTAAATCTTGTAAAATTCGAGGAATCGGTGGATTTTTTGGTTTTAATTTCCGTGGATTTGATCAAATGATTTTAATTTAAAGGAAGTTTCGGTTGAGCTGGTTATTTCGATGATAGGTGTTTGTTTGTAGACTAGGTGTTTGTGATTTTGTCAGATTTAAGATCCAGGTAAATTTATGAATTTGTGTTTGTTGCCTTTTTGCACTCATTACATGTGCTTTGCCTCAATTAGCTTCTTTTTTTTTTTTTTTTTTGTACTATGAGTTGTGCTTCATTCAGTCACTATAGAGTGAGGTCCCCACCATACACATATCAAGCATGCATGGGGATCAGGAAAAGTGATCTGGTGGTGGGCCACCATGTGGATGGGCTGAAATCTCAGTGATTAGACAACCTTTACGGTCCAATGGCAATGGCTTCTATATCTTGAATGATCCTTTGCTCATTTTTCCTGAACTCTGTTTTAACCATCCATTGCAGGCCATTGATGGAATGGTCCAATCACCTCGAGTGTTTTTTTTTTTCCATCCTTCTACACAATGGCCCACTAAGTATGATTTTTTACTGCAACAAGTATGATTTTACTGCACATTTGGTCAGGCGCAACATGTGCTGATTTTGTATGGCTTTATACGAATTTTTACTGCAAGCAACTTTGTTCAGCAAAAGTGATTTGTTGGAATATTCATGATTATGAAAATTAAAAGGCTTTTTTGCCCCAATCATGTTGAGGTCTTAAGTCTTCTGAGTGTTAAAATTATATGTCCTCCTATCTTTAAACAGGCGTTGGAACATCAAGATACTCAAAAAGAGGCTCAGAAGGCTGTGCAATTGACACCTGGTAAGGCCATAATTTAAAATTTTGCAGATTTTGAGGAAAAAGAAAAAGAAACAAAAAGAAGAAGAAACATCTGCTGTTGCAATTGCAAAAATGCAAGTAAATAACACCAAGGAATTTATTCTCTTTTTGTGTCTTCGAATGCTTAATATTTTTGTACTTTGATAGGGTGCAAAAGAAGATGATGGCCTGCTCTCGTTTGATGCATTGGATAACACTCTCTGGCTTAAAACCATCTTCTTCTGCTTGGAAGTGTCTCTTGATGGTATAATAGCTCGAGCTTACCCTTTTTTATTTATATTTTCAGTTAATGTTTATGTTCCAAAAGTTAAGGTGATGCCATTGCACTTGCTTGTGTTTATCTCTCACAATCATTTAAAAAGTTTATATCAAGGCCTAATTGTGATATGATATGAAAACAGAGTATGCCATGCAAGTTTGTTATCAATGAAGTAAATGTTTGAAGAAATACACGTCTTGTTTCTCAAATATAAGAATGAAACTGCTCTTAATCATCATTGGAAACTGCAATTCTGCATTTTTCATAAGAGCTTAGCATGAGGGAAACTTGAAAAATCTATTTATGCACCAGTTGTTTGTTCAGGAGCATTGAGCTGTGTGATTGTTATACAAATGGTCAGTACTGGATACCTACCCCTTCTCAGATCCTCATTGGCCCTACACAGTTCTCATGTCTTGTTTACTTCAAGACCTTCAACAGATACAACAACATGCAGGTTATGTACGTGGGTAAAAAAAATTAGTACCATGATACAAGATTTGATTGCATTTTGTTATCTATTTTTATTTTTTCCCTTTCGGGTTTTGTTTTTGTTTTTTCTTCTTCCTTTGTGTTGCTGGTTTTGGAAGTTGAATGCATATGGTCATTAAGAGATTGAGATTAGGTACCCGTTTTCATGTATGTGATTGAACAACATAGGCAATGTTCCTGCTGCTTTTGGGTACTTTGGGCATTGGCAAACTTGTACAACTGAAGTTTTTATCAGTTTTTTTTCCAGGGTTCAGGTGATTTTTCAAAGAGAAGCACTCTCAAGCCTAAACGTAGATTATTTTGGTAAGTGATGTGTGTGCATATATTTGTATAAATTTGTTCATGTGCCTACACAAAGGATGTTTTCTTCCTCCTCTTTCCCTGTAGTAGTTCAGCTCAGATTACCCAACATTCAAGGTCTCGTTTCTTATTTTAGTGCTTTTTTTTTTTTTTTTTCCTTTTCTGAAATTTAAGTTTTCTATTTTCCTTTGGTAAGTAAGCAATTGTGTCTGCGTTAGGCATGCCGGGATTCTGGTAGCTATTAGGTAATTGATGTGGTCTCTTTTTTTATATGGGATTTAATGGCTTTCCTTGACATGTAATGGTGATTCATTTGTTGTCAATTAAAACATTTCTCTGCTTATATTACCTTCACCTTCTCTTATTATGGTTTCTTGTTTACACTTTAATGGAGTGTTAAATCATCTTTCCTAAACTATATTTAGCCTCAGTTGTTGAGAAATGATGTTAAAAAAATGAATTTAGCCTCGGTTGATGCCAACGGAGGGTAAATCCATCTTTAGCCTCGGTTTTGCCTTAGTTACTCAAATTGAGGCTACAACTCTTGTGGCTAAAGGCTTTAGCCTCAGTTATTAAGAACTGAATCTAAAAATAGATTTAGCCTCAGTTGGAGGCAACCGAGGCTAAAATTTGGATTTAGTCTCCGTTGGAAACAATGGAGGCTGACAACTTGATTAGCCTCAGTTTGAGGCAATGGTAGTAAAAAGTTTCTTTTGGCCTCAGTTGAAGAATTGAGGCTATAAAAAGTTTTTTTGCCTCGGTTGTCAAATTTGAGGCTAAAGCCTTTAACCACGGGACTTGCAGCCCTGGTTATAGTAATGGAGGCTAATTCAAGCAAAACTGAGGCTAAAGGTTTTAGCAAAACTTTTGAACTGTTTGGGTGGCACTATTTGATGGTGATGTGGTGCATTTTAGTCATCGATATAATTATACACCACCATTTGTTTAGACACATAAAGAGAGTAGTAAAGAAATTTATAATCATTAAAAATATACAATATATTGTGGCTGGAATTTCCTATCAAAACATAAATTTAGTGTATTTTGAGATATTGATTTGAGTACATGAATCCTATTCCGCAGTTCCACTGTATCTATGGTCCGTTGATCAATGGTCTTATAAGAGTATGCAAAAAACAAAAATGGATAATGCCAATGTTCATTGGAAAGATGAAAGAAAATGATGAGTAGGATTGTATGTGATGTAGAGCGGGCCACAGAATATTTCATGGGGCCGCAAAATATTTCATGGCTCAAATGGACTAGAGGAAGCCTGATCGAATATCTTTTGTGCATTCATGGACTGACTTATGTTCTGCACATCTTTGCACTTGAAATTCAAATGAGAATGAAAGAGTACCTTAGAAATAATTCTAAAATTGTACACGGGGTATAAAATTGAGTCAAGATCATAGGCATGAATGAATGGAGCATGCCTACATGGTCTATATCTTCAATTCAAGTTGTATTTAGTTTCATTATGTGATTTGAAAAAGAAAAATGAACACCTAAATGCATATTTTGTTTATAAGTTATTAATTACTAATATTGTATATTGTTTTATTTTGCAGATTATTTGTTGGTGATAGTGGGGATGCTCGTGATGATTGATTTTTTTTTTGTTTTTTTTGTTTTTTTTTTTTTGTATGTACTGGAGGGATTGACATTTCGATTTTATTCAAAACATTATTATGGTTGAATGGTCATTTTGATTGGTACAATTGAATGTTTTATCAGGTGATTGGGATATTGAATATTGAATGCTTTTAGCTGGTAGGGATATTGAATGTTCCAAAGAAATATTTTGTTGGCATTGCCACTGCTGTTTCCATTGGTAGTTCTACTACCTTTTCCAAAGAAATATTTCCTTGGTCATAGCTTTTTTGCAAGGAAAGTTTTCCTGGGTAATAGTCGCATAATTACCGACGAATTAAACGTTAGCCACGTAAGTGTTGACTTTTCCCAACGAAATTTTTTGTTGGAAAAGGTCAAATATTTACCGACAAAAAAATAAGTTTCGTCAGTAATTACATTTCCCGAGGGTGATATTACAACGAAAACTGCAACGAACATTTTCGTTGGTAATAACTTTTACCCAGGAAATTATAACATTTACCCAGGAAAACTTTCCTCGGTAAAAGTCATATTTCTTGTAGTGTGTAGAGCTGGACACAAACCGAGTTTGATCGTTCGGAGATCGACTTGGTAAAAACTATGTTCAAACACATAGGGTCTGTTTGGAAAAAAAATCGAGTCGATTTCAATCACAACCCTATTCGACTCGACTCGACTCGTTCATTCGACTCAGTTACACACACACACACACACACACACACACACACACACACATATATATATATATAGAGAGAGAGAGAGAGAGAGAGAGAGAGAGAGAAGAAGGTTGGATGACAAAAAAAATGACTCTGGGCCCTAGGAAGGTTTCAATGGTGGACATCATTCTCCTCACTATTTCTTATGGTGTAGTCCACTTGAGCTTTGTATCTGTCTCATTTTTTGTTTGTTAAAAACTTCAAACCTTATGATTTGTCATTTGTAATATATAATTTGTGAATAAATCGGTAGTCATTATTCAGTAGTAGAAAAAAAAAATCAAGTGAAAAAAGCGAAATTGTTCGAACTTGTTCAAACTCGTAAAAATTGTCTGAAATCCATATGTTCGAACACGTTCAAATATGGTTGGGCCAGACCAAACTGACTTTGAACAGAGCCACCATGTTCAAATGTTTATTCGAACACACCCATCAAGCAGTCGAACAATCTGATTTGGTCCATGTTCTTCGACTCAAATCAGATCATTGCCCACCTCTAGCCACATGTGAAGTAGATAAAGTTCAACGGGAGGAGTTAGATCACCGATCACCAAGTCCTTAGTATATCACACTAGTCACATTCTACAAACCATGCAACTCGATTGTTTTGCCCATACAGGTAATCATAAATAGTGTTGTTTTATCCATAAGAACAGTTGTAGGTAATTATTTTTATTTCTTTATTTAATTTACTTCACTAATTAATCTTGCATATCCTTTATTAGTTCAATAAAAAACATAATATGCTATCAATGTTGTAAGAGAAATCCTTAGCCCTAGGCAAAAGAATCACATTTTGAAAGACTAATCCTCCCCTTCTTAAATTGTTAAATCATTATAATACCCATGGCCATCAACGTTGAAAGAAAAGTCCTTTTGTGTAATACACAAACACATGCGCGCGCGCACACACACACACACCTGCGCACCAGTTCTCATGGGAACTAGTGCTCATATCTAAACTGTACATATGTGGTATGACACCTAATAAAACCTTTAGGGACCAACTTTCAACTTGATCCAAAATTCTGGTGGGCTATAGAAAAGAGAGAGGAGGCAAATATAAGGGAGAAAAATGATTCCTCTTTCCATGGCCCACTAAAGTTTTGGATCATAGTAAAAGTTGGTCTTTGTGGGTTTCATATACTGTATCACATGAACGTTTAGATTTTAGGCTCATATCGCATTGGATGAGTTCTCAAAAAGTGTTCATAAGTTCCTTTGAGAACTGGTCAACGTACGGCCACCCAACCCAACACATTCGCTCCCTCCTCTCTGAATTCGACGTCGGGCCACCACATTCCCTACCTCCCTCTCTCTTTTAACTTGACGTCTGGCCACCCCCGTTGCATGTCTGTCACCCTATATGGCGCTGCCGCCTCGCCCGTTACTTGTTTGTCACCCTACACGGCTCTGCCGCCTCGCCCGCTACCTATCCGTCACCCTGCAGGGCGCTGCCACCTCACCCGCTACTTGTTCGTCGCCCTGTACTGCGCTGCCGTCTCGCAAACTGCTTGTTTGCTCACCTCGCCGTTGGTTATCCGTCGAGTAATCCCCTTCTCCTTTTATTTTTTTTCCTTCAATTTTTAGGCAATAAGATTAGTGTTGTCATGAGCCGGTCACTTGAACTCAGCTTGGAAGACCTAAACTCAAACTCTGCTCGAAAACTCAAAGTCCAACTCGTTTCCACCGCTACTAGATACTGTACTTGATACTGACTGTCATACAACTCGTTTCTTTTAAATTCCAACATTTTGTATGCCACGTGGATAGTTAATCAGTGCAGGCACATCATCATTCCGCAGCCGCAGCATTAAGTTTTCTTCTTAATCCACCGGTGCTTTGCGGTGCATATTAAGACTAGTTGTACTACAACAGAAGGAATGTTCCCGTGCTTCTAATCATGCCACACCCCACTCGACGTGAACGTGGGGGAATGCTTAAGCAAAAAGTTTTGCACCCGTGAGATGGTGTGGCCCACCACATCTCAGCCATGTGGCAGTCGAGGAATAGCACCACGATGCACTTTCTTGTGTTATTTTCTTTTTGTAATATCAGTTTCCAAATTAAGTGAGACCATTTGAATGATACATTATCACCGGCTAATATTCTAGGCTACAACGAGATATGAGTGGGCCCCACCGTACGTTTGGTTACATTGAACAAAATCAGTGACGATGAATCAATCCGAACCATGCAATCGATGAACGCCTCTTTGATGGACCGTTGCCTGGAAATCACACTGATCGAATCATCTTAACCACCAGATCAATATCATAAATAGGATTTTAAACAATATCCGACCGTTCAAAATCAAGATGTCAATTAAGTTGCCCAAATTTGAAACAGTGGCCCATTGGATGGACGGTGTGGATGGATTGGAAATAATAAAGATTGTTGTTAATCTAATCAAACAAAAGAAAAGCATTCACTACCAAAAGCGAGTTTGGTGGACACTTCCCATCATGAAACACTTAATATTTCACATGCTTGCCAGCTTGGCACGTTAGAGTTCACACGCACTGATGGTATGCAATCATTTACCCTTCCTTTATGAAAAGAAGGCCAGAACCATTGTACCAGCTTTGCTGAGCACCCACGCACGTGTAACAAATCTTGTGTACACACCACACATGTGCCAGCATGGCACATAGGTACAAGATCTAATCCGTCCATCAGATTGGTCTGATCTTATACATACTATCCCAAAAACACATCTAGTCCAGTCAGCATGTGGGGGAAATATTGGAAACGTGTGGATGGTTTAGAAAAGTTCAGCTAAGTTCTCATAGCCGTACATTTGTTTTGCAAAGAGTGGGCCACCTGACCATTGGATCAACCTTACTCTTGGGCTAGGGCATCAATATAGTAGTTTGATTCTGATGGATCGATTGGATCTTGGATCTATACTGCCATGCTGGCATATGTGTGACGTGTACATAAGCTTTATCGCACACGCGTGTGGGCTTAGCAAAGCTCCCATTTTACACCCCAGAAAGTAATCCTCCCAGCTAGCATTTTTTCAAGGTTTTAATTGCGAGGAAAACTTTGATACTCTGGCAGAGTGCGGTGGATGATACACAGACCCTTAAAAGTTACTCAGAAATTGTATACATGGCAAACAAGCAATTTAAATTAAACTGTCTAATTTATGGGTCCCAGTTTAGATATATCAACAACCAAAAAGTATGCTTATTTGATTATCTGACTATTAAATTAATGGACATTTATTCGACGGTGGAAAATGAAAGTATCCAATGTTCCTGTTTTCATTTTTCACAAATATGTATTCACATGGTTAGGATTAGGGCTTGAGAAAATGAGATAAGGATGTGGATTTTTTTCTCGATTTTATTAATTACATGATTATCCAATTACCCGACTTTTAAACTTGTCGGATATGGATATTACCAATCCGTATGAAAATCAGACCGATCACTCATTAGGTGGGCCACGACAGTGCATTAAGTCATATCATTATCTGTCCATTGATTTTGACGTTGTGTTTTTCTTCATGAATGGATAGGACTGATTTTTATGTCACGTAATCATGATGGTGTGGCCCACCTTTTTCATGGATCGGATCTTGGCGGAAAAGAAATGGTTGTGCGTGGAGATTGACAAGCTAGGGCCTGCATGTGATCTCATTTATCTTAAAACCATGCTACTGGTCATGGATGTAGAATTCGGGTCCACGAACCGAGTTGTCCACTAGTGGGCTCCACCGCATGTAGCATGGCCGAAAAATGAGGCCAATCCGTTCATCAGGTAAGTCACACGTGAATGAATGGCACATGTCATCCAAAGATTCACATGATGGATGATGGTCCTTCATATGTTCTCTTAACCCATGTACGGTATAGAGTAGCTTCCATCCTAAGTTACTCGGGAGCCATGCTCATGCACTCTGATACCGTACACGTGGCATGCATGTAGCTGATCTCAAAACCAACCAAAGTGGGGGGCCCCACGGATGGGGCATAGCCCTAAAGTTAAATAAGGGCGATTAGGGCCCGTTTGGATCGTAAGTTGCTTTAGATAAGTTACTTATGCCACAAGTAGCTTATCTTACTTTCTACTTATTAAGAAAATAAATATATTTGGTAAACAACATGCTTATCAGCTTTTCCTCTCTTTCGTCTTTCCAGAAAAGTTAAAAAGCTAAAATAATTAGCTGAAAGTGATTATGTACTTTCAAGTAAAAAAATTTACTTATTACTAATCATAAACCAAACTTATCTGAAATAAGTTACTTATCTACTGCTGTAAGTAGAAAAAGTAACTTATTTGGTAATATCCAAACCGTCCCTTAGTGAACAGTCCCTCAGGATCTAATTTGCCCATGATTTTGATGGTGGGCCACCCTACGTACACGTGGCAGAGTGATGTATTAGCGTGCCTTACAATGGATGGCTGATGGTTCACGATACACATTGGTATTTGCCCAATAGTTGTGACTATTAGAACATGAGCCATCCATGAGAAGGCTTAGGACGGGTCCCAATTGACAAATCACCCTCCCACATGGGAAGCAATATTAACCTTTGTCGAATGTTTGTGTTAGATTCAAGTCATTTAACCGGTGCATCATGTGGACGGCTTAGATTATGTGCTTACATTATGTGTGATGAGTACTCAAAAGGGCTCATAAGTTTTCATAAGAGCTTGTGCGCGAATATTCGGGTTCTCACGAGAACTGGTGATCACTTTTTGAGAACTCATCTTACATGATGTGGGCCCAAAATCTGAACCATCCATGTGATGCAGCACCCAAAAAACCCTAAAGCCCAACTTTTACCTTGATGCAAAACTTTGGTGGGCCATGGTAAAGGGAAGCAGTTTCTACCCTTGATTTGCCTCTCGTTGCGGAGATGGCCCATCAAAGTTTTGGATCAGGGTAAAAATTGGGCCCTGAGTTTTCTTGCAGTGCTGCAACGCATGGTTGGTTTAGATTTTGAGCTCACTTAAGTTCTAAAAAAGTTCTCATGAGAATTGGTGTGCATGTGAGCATTCTTGTGCACACCAATTCTCATGAGAACTCGTGAGCACTTTTTGAGGATTAATCACACGTAATGTGAGCCATAATTTAAGTCATCCATGTGATGCATCACCCCAAAAAATTTTCAAGGCCTAACTTTCAACTTGATCCAAAACTCTAGCAGGGCATAGTAGAGAGAGAGGGGCAAATCAAGGGAGGAAACTGTTTCCTTTTGTCATGGCTAACCAAAGTTCTGGACCAAGTTGAAAATTGGGCCCTGGGGTTTTTTGAGGAACTGCATCATGTGGACAGGTTGAGATTTTGGGCTCACATCACATGTGATGAGTTCTCAAAAAATTCACACCAATTTTGTGTGCAGGTGAGCATTTGTATTTGTGTGTGTGCGTGCGTGTGTGTGTGTCTATATATATATATATATATATATATATATATATATATATATATATATATATATATATATATATATATATATAATGATGATGATGATGATGACGATAAAGGAAAGAGTTTTCTCCGTTATTAAAGAGAAAATTATGTTTTATACATCTCGGTGGCTCATTATTCTATAATGATTTAGTAGACTGTAGGACAAATATATGGCTATTCTTACGTCGTCATCCAATATGACTAACAACAAATAAGAATAGAAGGTCTCTACCATCTGACCAATCAATGCTTTTGTTTTACCCAACATGGAAGTGTTGGTATTCATGGATATGGGATTTTAATACTAGACCCTTCAAGTCTTTGGATCAAGAAACTCATCATGCTTAGTCCTTGTTGACTTTTATATGTATTATAACTTTTAAGTACAAATGATGAGTACAAGTTCTTAGTGCAATATGTACTTTGTCTTGTTTAAGAAAGTTAATTGCATTGATTTACATGTGTTTGTTTCTTGGCTCATGCATCAAAATATATTTAAGATCCATATGATCCAATGGGGAATTCACTCATTACCTAACTACGTTATAATGGTTGAAATCTTACAGATCATATCAAATGAGCCACCTATTTAGCGAAAGCAATGTAAAAATTACACTGTAAAATATCTCCATACATTTAACCCAGGAAAATTATTTGATACTCTATTAGTGTATGATGCTTGTATTGGGGTTGTCTTCAATCTTGGACACTAGGGGGTGTCGAGCACCCGAAATTGGCCCAGAACGAGCTTCTGGAATTTGGACTGCTGGATCTGTTTTTGGGGTTGTAGGGGGCTTGATGACTGTTGCAGGGGGCCTGGCAATCGGGTGCCCAAAAATTTTGCAAGGGGCCCAAAATTCTCCCGAATTATTGCTAGAACTCTCTGGACAGATTTTGGATTTGTTAGGCGCCCGACAGGGTTTGGTATGGTGTCCGACGGTATGCAGACTGTATGCTGGTTGCACGGTTTTATGCGAAAATTATTTTTAATTCTGATTTTCTCCTATTTAAAGGGGTGTAATGCGGGATTAGGGTTGCTGCCAAATGAGGCCAAGGTATCCTAGAGGGGTTGAGAGAGTTTTAGGGTGAGAGAAAGAGCTAGGAGAAAGCTTGGAGTTCTCAGGGATGCGGTAAAGGACTAGGTTTGTCCTTCTCATGTGAGAAATAACTTTGTTAGCTTGTGATTTCTCTTGTAGGCTATAATTCGGGTAGATATTCTTCTATAATCTCTTGTAACTTCTTATTTATAGTGGATTGTTCGCTTTGTGCCATGGTTTTTTACCCGTGAGGGATTTTTTTACATTATAATCGGATTGTCTTCTTGTGTGTGTTAATTTGCTTGATTGTTGCCATTGTAGTTTGTCATTGTTTGATTGTTTCCTCTCGCTTTCATTGCGAGGCCGATCGCCTTTATCGCAATAGCTTAACACACGGGCAGAGATTACAAACATGGCATGCGTTAACTGAAGAAGAGTCTCATCTACAACTAGTTTTAAATGCAGCTGGTTAGGGCATTGGCCCATTGTGGTCGACGTATGGCATCCAACCAATCTAACTTGGTTGCCTCATAATGAAAATGAGATGCTCCAAAGTAATTTCTATCTAACAATCAAGTGAGAGACCATGCGAATTTCAATGTCCGGGTTAGTTGTTTAATATTTTCTATTATATGGCCCACATAAAGATTGGATTAGCATGAATTTTTAGTAATCCAATTTTCATGATGGGGCAACTTTGTGAAAAAAAAGTGAGGATCTATCCATGAGTCATTATACATGGTTTAGTTATTTGTGCACATGGCAAGTCTCAACCATGGGTCATTGTTCTCACACATGTAAATGTATGCATGCAAACATATTAATAGATCCTAGAAAGTCAAGCAAGATCTAATTGTTTAATATTATTTTGCACTTCTTGTACTCGTTGTGCTTATTATCAGACATGGGAGGATTTAGGGTCGTAGTGGAGATTTGACAAATTATTTTTATTCAATAATATGTAAGCTTCTTAGGTGGATTATGGATTGTGCTGAGTTGGGTGGTTGATCATGTTAATGCTCAAAACTGGTTAATGAATGATGATGATGAATCTATGGTAGATCTTCATCGTTCGATGGGCCCCTTGATGAGCGGTATGAATGAGAGATTTGTAACCACAAAGACAAGGTGAGGGGTGGCCGGTTGTGCCGGTTAAAGACCATCCGATGCTTAAGTCAGTACGGATATTGATAGGGAGATACTCTTTAGATTATGTGTGATTGTGTTTTTTTTTTTTTTTTTTACCTAAAGAGAGTGCGGAAGGCCTTTTATAGATAATTATTGTCATTATAGCGATGGATTTGTAGATCTCTACTAAGATACATTTCTGTATTTGGAGGGATGATGCTTATCATGTTAAGATCATGATAAGATCGCTTGCGTGCTTTCTTTTGGATTTACTCATGGATTCCCATACGCATTTATGGTAGTCTGGGTCCTGATCAGCTTGGCAACAAGATGAGCCAAGGCCGATGGATAAGGCCGAAGTCGATACTTGTTAGCTTTGGTGCTTGGGAGTAGTATGGGCTGACGCTGAGCCATATACTTATTGGTTCTGGTCCTCAGCTCTCTTCATATTATGATCGACTGTCTTGCGCCTGACAACAGTGTTTGAGCTTGCAGACTTGTATTTGGGCCCATGGGCCTATGAGCTTGTCTATGCCTTGATCAGGTCAACTCAAATTTACCCATAACAGATCATGTTCTCATATGGATTAGAAATCTCAACAAAGAATATATGGCCCTTATCAATTTGGCCTTATATTAAGAATCAGAATGATTGATAAAGATAACTTACCAAACTAGTTTGTAAATCGTTTTGATTATGCAAATGCTTTCAAAATTATCATAGGTATTCCTTTGTAAAATCAACTGTTCATATTTATTTTTAGCTGTGGAATAGGAAAGATACGGGACAATGGCCGTTAAGGAGGTATATAGAAATAATGTATATGATAGTATAAGACAAGGTGATCATGTTCGGCCGTGTACACTAGTAGCTGAAATACAATCATGGGATATTTTTCAATTTTAACCATCCAATAAATATCATGGTCATGATAATTAGATAATCAAATAAGTATCATGAGCAAGATAGTCAGATAATCTAATAAGCTTGATTTTAGGATCTTGATACATCTAAACCGTAATTTTTAAGTGCCAGTGTATCATCAGTCACACATTCTTTCAGCATCAAAGCGATGTGGTGAAGTGTACTCATGCAGGCATTCTTTGTACAGCTGTCAGCCATGTTCTTTAATCCCTACCATTCAAATTTTGGGTCCCACTGTGGACCGATAAAAATTTCACTGATTGAACTATCCTAGCCGTCAGATCCATGGATCATTGTCCCTAACGGATAGGTCTGATGGGATGACCTGACTGGTCTACTAATTGTCCCATCCCTAGTGGGGCCCACGAGATAGTTCTACCACGTGTAAGGTGGATGCCTTCACGAGCAAGATTCCTCCTACAGTACAACATTAACAGCCTAACAGTGTTTGACGGCTACACACGTGATATGCATTTACTTCCATCCCAACCGTACAAATTGTGGTCCTCACTTTAGCGAGATCATCTATTATGGCAGAAAGAAGAACCGAAGTACAGTCGAACCATCTTTCTAAAGCAGACATGGTAAGCGGTGATCAATCAGGGCCGTCCATCCAGTTGGACCTATCATGGATGGCTTATGTTTAACAGTCAAGCTTGGGGATTCACCATGTTCATATGTAAAATCTACTCCGTTCATCAGCTTCTATTCTTTCCTTTAGTACCCAGGGTAAAAAGTTGGCGAGATATACATCTCCGGTGGGCCACACCACAGGAAACAATGAGGATGAGATGCCAACCAAAGGTTTGTGTGTGGCCACCATAGTATATATGTTTCATCAAACCCGTTAATAAGGTCTAGCTCAACGGGATGAAGTGAAAATACAAAATTATATGTTGCTCCCATGTGTTAGGTCCAGCAGCCTTTTTTTTTTTTTTTTTTTTTTTTTTTTTGGGGTCGAGCTAACATTTTCTATGTACGGTTCAGATAATATGGTTCTCACCTAATGGACGGAATAGATTTACATATAAATCAAGGTGGGCCCCACAGAAGAACGAAGGTGTTTCATTGAGCTGCGTAAAACAGGTGTAGTAAAGGTCCCTCCAACCCCGACAGATAATCTTGGGCCAAACACGTACGATGTCTGGACGATTTGGCATTTTTCTAACCGTCCATTTTCTCTCCCCAGTTTTTCCTGCCTGATCAATGGGCCAACATTAGTTTTAGTCCATGTTCTTTTGATAATGTACCCTGCCTGATGAACGGCCCGGATCTCTGATGCTAATGCCATCTTCTCTGACATGTGTTCTGTCCCCTCAAATAAGGGGCCCTCAGTTGAATCAACATCCTTCATCAAATCTGGATCGTCCATAATTTTTCGTTTTTTACCATCCGTGTCGTATGGCTATTGGACAACAGAGATCGGACCAGATTCCTCCACAATACCTGTTGTACCCACCGAGCACATACAACAATCAATCTCTATAGGCTCACATTTGTGTGTGTGTGTGTGTGTGTGTGTGTGTGTCTGTGAGACATCGAATCCGAACATAAGGTATGATCCTCAATTTTAAATCTTGTGGAAAAAATTAAGCCTGATCCACAATCGCAGTGGACCACACCATGGAGAATAATGGAAAGTAGAATTCAACCATAGGTCATGTGTGGGGGTCACCATGGTTTTATATTACATCCAAGCCGTTCATCAGGCGTGCACCAGAATAATGACTAGATATGACAAACTTCAGCCTCTTCCAAATCATAAGTGGACCACACCACGTGAACTTCGTTTAGGCCTTATTTAAAATTTCTCCTTGTGGTGGCCCACCTGAGCTTTTCATCGATGTGAATTGTGGGTTACATGATAAATCATAGAAGGTGCGCCTGGTGGAAAGAATAGATTTTATGTGCAAACCGGTGGGGCCCACAGAACTCCGGTGCTGTACACGCTGCATGCAAGATTCCGTTCCGTAACATATCATCCATTCCATGCGTTTCACTATTATGTCGTCGAAGAACTGATTTTTCTAGCTTTCACCTGAAGTGGGACCCACAGCTCAGTAGTGCAGACCAGCAGTCCGTTGCATTGCTGTAACACCCCGGATTTTCACTAACTTGAAAATTGGAAGTCCTTGGGCATTACCTTCGGTGTGTCGATTATAGGGCGTACCCGCACGTGTGTTCACATGTGTTGGGGACTAAAATGAATGTTTTTACCAAAGAAATGATGGAATTAGTTTAGGAGTTGGAAGATCACATGGTTCGGAAGAGTTTTCCGACGATTGGGTTGACTCGGGTATGTCGCTGTCTGTAGAGACTAAGTAAAGAACCCTGAATTATCAATCCACTCGTAGATCGACGAGACCATCATGAATATTTTACCGGACATTGGTGTTTTAGCCTATTTGAGGTATTTCAGATTTTTTGAACGGTTTAGATTTGGCAAAAACCCTCTCATTTAAAAGGCGCTATGTTTTGGAAATGCCAAAAAGTTGCGATTTGTACTTGGAAGGGAAAATCAAAATCTTTATTATTGGAATTTCAATTTTCTAGTATTTTTTATTGAATCCAAATGGGGGGTACTTCCTTATTTACATAAATAACTTAAAGTAAATGGAAACATAAATTAAAATATGACATTTACTTAAATGTTATTTTGTAAATAAGGCTAACAAGTAGCCTGGACTGTGTGGGAACTCACTGTGCAGTGTGGGAATCCTGAAATTTCAGAGAAAACGGCCAAGGGACGACCGGCCGACCGGATCTGCAACCGGCCGACCGGTCAGGTAGCCGGCCGACCGGTCAGGTAACCGGCCGACCGGTTGTGCTGACTTCTTTTGAAGAGAAAAACGGGTGGACAGCGGGATCCGGCCGACCGGATCTGCGACCGGCCGACCGGTCGCGGCTGGACGGTTATAAAATGGGGGTTGCAAACCCCATTCGAACCATCTCTCTCTCATTTCTCTCCTCTACTCTCTTCTCCCCTTTGTTCCTAAGCCCTCCTAGCTCTCTTTCTTCATTCTCAAACCTCCTTTCTTCCTCAAATCCTCCTCTAACCGTGGAAATCTCGAATTTCCGAACTCTCTCCGGCCTCCACCTTCGTTCTCGCGTTTCTCTGGCCAAAATCCGGTGGCTTTGGGTCGGATTCTCTTCCTCATGCTAGGTAAGGTGTTCCTCTACCTCTTCTTCTATCTCTTCTTTCCATTTTCTTCCTTTTTATGTCATTAGGGCTAGAAACCCATTTGTTTCTGTCGAAACCCTAACCCTAGGGTTCCTCTTGCTAGGATTTGGGATCCCGGTCATCGACTGGGTGTGGCCCACGCTTTGTAGAAGCCGTAACCAAGCTCGACTCCGTTGGGATTCCAAGGGTGCACCGAATTTGGGCCCCGATTCGTTGAATTGATTTGGGATTTTCCCAAATCCGAGATACCAAAACCTTAAACCCTAATTAAACACTTAATTATATTAAACCTTAATTGATTAACACTAGATTGTGATTCATTGTAGGTAATTGAGGTATTCCCCAATTTCCGGCGTTCGGACCATATTTGGATCGCTCCGGCCTCATCAGAATCGAGTAATTTCGATTCCAAGGTGAAGATCTACCCTCAAGCTTACTCTCAACAAATCTTAATTAATGACTGCTTGAGTTTATATGTTAATTGTTGATGCGTGCATAACATGTTCGATGAAATGCCTCTATGGTTGTTTGATTCATAACATGCTCGATGAAATGCCTGAATGATGTAAATTTACAACATTGTAATATATTTATGCTTGTGGATGTATGTGGCGCCCTGTGTCATCCGGGCTATGTCATCCGGGTCCTTTGGATCGGTCGGGCTAGTCGGTCGGGCCAGGTGCTTGGATATGTTTATGATTAAGTACTTAATAACCTAAATTGTTATTATAATATGTTATGTGTTGCTTTGGATTAAGCTCTGAAAACCGTGGATATAGTGTACTGCCTGCCATTAGGTTGGCAGTCACGGACTTATTCGATCGACTAGGCGGGACACGGTCTACCGATAGTGGCCATTGTTGGTTTATCGTCGTCCTCTTGGGTCCACCGAATAAGCCCATTCAGAGTTAATCATTCTTGTATTTCATTCTTGAATCACACTATATGGAATCTAGAATACCATCGTTCCCACTGTGAATAGTCCACTTAAAACCATATTGCGATTCGATCCACCAAGTCTCATGAGCCAGGCATGGTGGTATGGGACACCGTGTTTGAGCTGTCGGCCTACGCTGGGGTGGTGCCTCCCCGTAGTGACCAGTGAGCATTGACAGGGGTGACCGATTGTTGTTCGAATGGCCCTGATGACAAATGTAATCTTGGCCGATGTTTGCGTGCCTGTGCACCATTCGAACGACCCGGGCGTGCATTGGGATAATTCCGAGTGAAACGCCCGCACCTCTGAATAAATTAATCGTATTTGATATTTGGGATATGAGACCTTCCGCTTTGATTTGGTTGTGGCTGACGAGTCACGGTCGATCCAGGCTTTCATGGTAGGATAACTCAACTTTGGATCGAGGGGTTACTGGCGATGATTGGTTACGCATCACAGGGAGCCAGATAGTCCCAGTTAGACTTTACGATACGATATTGGTATTCTGGCTTCACCAATTTGCTGAATGAATTGGACTAATAAATACTTTAATTAATCATTCATACATGACATTGCATTTGAGGGGGACTCGTGTAGCCTGGTTGCTTGATGTGGCGCCAGCGCTACCTTGAGCACCTCATGTCATTTCTCTGTGTCATCCGGGCTGTGTACTCAGTCACGACTTACGACCTGCTAGACAGGTGGACTGTGGATTCTGATACCAGTTGGTCGGGCCAGGGCTTGCCCGGGACATGCATTGTGTGCGGAATCATGACATCCATGCAGTTAATCAACTAGCCTAGGATGATGTATGATTTGTATGTGGACATTACCTTAACTTGATTGATTTGACAACATGCTTAAGAATGATACACTTATATAAACCTGTTTATAATTTAAATATCCCGAGTTTAACCTTGGGGTTATTTCTTCACTATGTTGGCGTTTTGACGCCTTCTATTTGACATATGCAGATGTCTCAAGAATAGGACCAGTTGGTGGCGCGCACGGGCGCCTTAGTAGTCTTCTAGCTTCGTCCCTCTTGGTAGTTATATTTTTCCTTCCTATTACATCTATTGTGATTCGTATAATTCTCATATGGGCTTACATTGCGATTGAATTGTTCATCTAGGCTGTTAGCCCTATATGTTTAGATGTAGTTACCTCCGCTTTGCTTATGATCCGCTAATTGAAATGCGTTACTCTGATTATTTGTGAATGGAATGAATATAAATCTGATTGAGGACACACGTGGGTGCATTTTCCACGTGTGGCATTCCTAAAATAGCATTTTATTTAGTTAACACTCGGGAACTCGGGATCAGAGTCTCCGTACTCGGGTGCCGAAATTTCGGGTTGTTACAATTGCATTCACGGTGGATGAACCGTTCCCCAAAGCACTCCCATTGTAATGGGCGCGGATTTCCTGCGAAAGCCTTGCGTAGGAAGTTCCTGCGCTGGGAACCAAGGTGGGGCCTACAGTGATGTTTTTTGATGAATCCACCCCGTTCATCCGTTTTGGGAGCTCATTTTAGGACCTGAGAACAAAAATGAACCGGATCCAAGACTCAAGTGGGCCGAAAATGTGAGGATTAAACTTCCACAGTTGAAATAATTGTGGAGCCACAGGAGTTTCGAATCAGGATAATATTTGTGTGTCCAGTTCATCCCAGTAGTAGTGACGTTATGAACGGTATGGATGTCATATAAACAGCACTGTGGACCCCGGGGAGGTTTCAACGGTAGTAATTTACCTACCCACCTTTTCCTTTAGTTCGGCCCAGTTGAGTCTTGGATCCGGTTCATTTTTGTTCGCACGTCCTAAAATGAGCTCCCAAAATGGATGAATGGGGTGGATTCATCAAAAAACATCACTGTAGGCCTCACTTTGGTTCCCAGAGCAGAAATTTCCTGCGCAAGGCTTTCTTAGGAAATCCGCGCCCCATTGTAATGGATTGGGGCCACTAATCTCGGGCCTTTCTTCAGTTGAATGTGGACTGTTGACATATATATATATATATATATATATATATATATATATATATATATATAGTCACTCTCAAGTCCAACCGGTTGGACCACATTTTGCAGTCCACCCAGTTGATTTCTCTAAACCTCTTAAGTGCTCATGACATCCAATCCTCCTAGTAGGTTGGCTCCACCATGATGATCTTTTAATGCAAAAATCAGCCCTATCCAATCATTATGTCAACTACAATATAGAAAATAGTATATAGCCATTGATTAATAGTAAAATTTTAGTGTGGTAGACTGGGTTAGTGGATGAAGTTGATTTTTGTATGAATTGTTCCTCATGGTGGGGCCAACCTATTAGGAGGATTGGATGTCACAAGAGCTTAACAGATGGGGAGTAATCCACTGGGTGGACTGCAAACTGTGGTCCAACCGGTTGGACTTGAGAGTGCCTCGTGTGTGTGTGTATATATATATATATATATATATATATATATATGGACTGTCTGAACCAGGAGCAAACCGGTCAGAACAGAAAACCCAGGGGGCGCGAATTTCCTGCGAAAGCCCTGCACAGTAAGTTCCTGCGCTGAGAACCAAGGTGGGCCCAAAGTAACATTTTTGTATAAATCCACCCCGTCCTTTCCATTTTGGGAGGTCATTTTAGGACATGAGAACAAAAGTGAACCGGAACCAAGACTCAAGTGGGCCGAAAACGTGAGGATTGAACGTCCACAGTTGAAATATTTGTGGAGCCACAGGAGTTTCGAATCAGCATAATATTTGTGTTTCCAATTCATCCCAGTAGTAGTGACGTTATGAACGGTATGGATGTCATATAAACATCACTGTGGAATCCAGGGAGGTTTCAACGGTAGTAATTTACCTACCCACCTTTTCCTTTAGTGAGGCCCACTTGAGTCTTGGATCCGGTTCATTTTTGTTCTCATGTTCTAAAATGAGCTCTCAAAACGGATGGACGGGGTGGATTTATCAACAAACATCACTGTGGGCCCCACCTTGGTTTCGAGCGCAGAAACTTCCTGCGCAAGGCTTTCGTAGGAAATCCAAGCCCAAACCCAGGCGCCATGCTATTGAATAGGGCTCTCAATGGGTCGGATCTGGATCGGATCCAGTTGGATCCGCCTCCAAGTCCATATATCTGTAGACGGATTCGGATCGGATTCGGATCCAACTCGGATCCAAAAGGTGATATCCATATCCGATCCATTTATAAATTGTTAAATCCATTTCCGATCCAAAATCCATATAACTACCGGATTCTGGTCGGATCTAGGTCCGAATCCACCCCCATTACAAATCTAAAAAAATATATGATATAAAATATATATAATATAATATATTTAATTTAGAGAAAAAATGATGCAAATCTCACTATTTACTATGGTATGGTCGACATGGCCTAAAATAATTTGTAAAACGGATGGCCAGCATGAATATAACATATACAGTAAGGTGACAATGAGTCGGATCTTAATCGGATTCGGATCGAATTCGGATATGTTCCTGTGAATCCATATCCGCTCCATTTAAGTAATCGGACCTATTTGAAGATCCAAATCCGGTCCATTTAACTAATCGGACCTATTTTAAGATCCAAATCCGCATTATATGGATTCGGAGCGAATCGGATCTCGGATTTGACCCGCTCCATTGAGAGCCCTACTATTGAAAGCCTCGGGCCGAGGAATTTCCTTTGGACCATGTTGATGTATATCTCTGTCCCGTTGTCTGTGTGAAATCCACTCCGTCCATCAGCTGGGAGCCAGAAAATGAGGTAGATCAAACACTTAATTGGGCCATAGAAGTTTTAAATCAGCTGATATTTGTGTGTATCCTTCATCCTCGTGGAAATCACCTTATGAATGGGTTGGATGGCATGTAAACATCACGACCAGCCTCACGAATGTTTCAATCCCCACCATTTCCTGTGGTGTACGTGGCTCACATGAGTCTTCGATCTGCCTTTATTTTGTCCTCTCATCCTTACATGATCCTGTAAAACTGATGAATTGATTGACTTTTTGCGTAGACAGTACAGTGGACCTCATAAAACTGATCCACACGTTTTAGGATCCTAAGTTCACTGGTGGGGCCACCGTTATGCCCGATCACAGTATTAAACCCTTATATAGATTTAGATCGTTGATCAATCAGGCCCACCTTATAGAACTCTTAGAACATGGTGAAACTGTGGCAGCCCACCTGATGGACGGGGTGTATCTGATACATGTAACACAAATTTAGCACAAGTCACGCTTTCCGTATGGCTGCACTTAGGCTTTAGCAGTCCTTGTTTGATACTTGTAAACACACCACCCCAATCCGGGACACTACTCTTAATCCGCTGGCTGACCTCTTGTGAAGTCACTTCCGAAACCGCGCACCACCATCCAAACTTTTGAAAAATTTAAGGCCGAACTTCTCGTTCATCCCTAGACCTGACTATTAGACCCGATTCAAAGATCACCAACCCCGGGTCACACCTTAGGCCCCTTAGGTCACTATCCTTGAAACTCGCTACCTTGATACCTAAGGATAAAATTGCACTTATCGAAAGAACCATTGAAAATCCATCTAACAAAGTCGCTTGGCCCAAGAACTTACTTCGGAAGAAAACCAACGCACCGAATCCTCTGATCTTCGACCATCTAAACTAAAAAAGACCCTAGATATCAAATAGAAGGAGAGAAAAAGTGATGATGCTGCTAAGGATGGGAGAAATCACATCGTCGACTGTTCGCTTGTCGACGGCCAGTTGACACTGTAACTTTTTTTTACCCGGAGATTTTAATTCTCCCCTAATAGGTCTTGCATGGTAAAAAAATGTGCAAAGTGACTGTCAGCTTTTGGATGGCCAATGGTTTCTAGGCCTATAAATTCATGCCCTAGGCGCTCGACCAGGGAGACAAAGTGACAACATCAGAAAGAGAGGTCAGAAGAGAAGATTGAGCGGTCGTTAGGTGTCAGGTCAAGAGAAGGTTCAAGCACGCTACAGAAAATCCCCTCTTAGCCTAGACCCTATGTAACGACCCTAAAATTTCGGTAAGAAAAATTTTCTTTTAGGAGCAAAAATGGGTTTAGCTAAATAAATTTAAGATGATAAAGAAAAGAAAAGCATGGACCGATTGGTTAAAGCCCTCTTAAGCGAGAGGGAAGATCAGGTATCGAGTCCTATCACTAACAAGAATTTAATTTTCTTTTTTTGCTTTAAATACGAATTTTGAAATTCAAAATTAATCTTATCTTATCTCAACCAACCCATCTTATCCGCGTAAAAGAAAGGAAAGGAAAGGAGAGAAGGAAGAAGGAATAGAGGGATCTTGCGGCTAGATCAAGTAGGTGTTCTTTTTATTTTATTTAAGTAGGCCAGATCCAGCCAATGAACGGGTCGGATCGTCCGTCTGTTCATTGTACTGATCTAGGGACCTTATCTTTATCTTAACCCTTGAATATGTGATCACGATTGATGGGGACCATTTGGGTGGGCCAGGAATCGATCTGGATGGGTCATAATGACCATATGACCAAAATGTACATGGGCCTCAAAATTCAGATCGAATGGACCTTCAGATGGGCCACATCAATTGAATGAATGATAGCCTTTAAAATTTGTTTTGTTATTGTTTTATTTAATTAGTAAATTAATTCTGATAAATTATATTATTCCAAAACATTATTGGGCCACAATGAGGTGGCCGACCCAATGGTCGGACCAGATCTCTCGTAGACCCCACATACACTTTTTAATAGTAATAATAATAAAAGATAAAAAAAAAAGAAAAAAAAAAGAAAAAGGAAAAAGTGGCTGGACGTCCAGCGTCTCTGACGCTGGAACGTCCAGCGTTGGACTTCAAACAAGGGTGACGTGGGGGCCCCACTCATGGGACCCACCTTGGTGTATTTTGTACATCCACTCCGCCCATTTAATTCTCTATTTCATTTTAGGATGCGGCTTCGAACTTGGACCCAAACTGAGGTCCGAATGGGCCACACCATCTGAAACAAACTAATGGTGAAAACTTATAAAATAAAAATGAAATTTAAAAAGGTAGAAATTCTGGGCGTGGACAACGGTCCACTCATGGACCCCACTGAGATGAAATCAGTAGATCCAAGCCGACCATATGTTTTAGTATAATGTTTTACAGCTTGGGTCCAAAAATCAGATAAATCCGAATCTTAGGTGGCCCACACCACTTAAAATATTAATGATAACAACACACATGGTTGAGGCAGTCCGATTTTGGATTGCTGTCCACTTTTGAGACCCATTTGATGACATTTTAAGAAATCTAATCCGTCCAATATCTTAATAAATAAGTTTTCTAGTTAAGGACAAAAAATGGCCCGTACAGGATATTCCAGTGGGCCATACCAAGATAAACAGTGGGGACAACACCTGTCCACTGGTTAGGAGCTTGTGGGCCCCACTGTGTAGTTTTTGAAAAATCCGATCCACCCAATCTCTGGAGTAATGAATTATTAGTCTTGTGACAAAAAAATCAGCCCAATCAGAGTTCCAGGTGGGCCATGCCAAGTGAAATAGTGGGGAGGCACGGTATGGATTATCATAAATGGACCATTTTAGGATATCCTATGACAAAATCCTTGCAAAATATAATCAATCATATTTGGTAGTGTACCATTGGGGAACTTGTGACCAAGTATAGGATGACCCACCAGTCAAGTGGGCCGTACCATCAGAAAATTGTAAAAGGGACCATTCCTTTTGGAAACGTGGGTCACAATAATCAAATCTGGACCGTCCATTAAGGAACCAAAACTCAATAAAGTATAATCCAAATTGAAAATAAGTATATTAAGGTTAGATTGGTGGTTTATAAATATAAATTACATTTATTGTAGATTCAGGACCGATTCTACTCAGGACGTGACACAATTAACAAAGTAATCGCCACTATCAACAGGTGAGTACATCCCAACACGTTTCCTAGTCATTTTAATTAAGTAAGTTGTGTGATGGATGCAATATGTGATATTGATTAATTTGTGCTTGTTTAAATATTATTTAAATAATTTCTATTTATAAATGTCATGAAAGATTGTCTCTCAAAATGAGAGATGAAATGTACGGACGTGAATTATTGTATGGCTGTAAATTATTGCATGCATTATGAATTATTGTGCCTGGAGTTCGACTCTGGAAGACCGGTAGGTACTTAAGTACCCGGTTACCCAGGGACCATCCTGGAAGCCCACTAATATGTGGAAGTCCGCCCTACAAGGAAGGGGGAGCCGATTGATGGGATCCAATCGAAGCAAGTGGAAGACTGAATATATGCCCACTTGATGCATCATTTCATTCATTATTGCATTAATTATATGTTACTTATATTTGATGGCATGTGTTTATCCTGTTTAATTGAAATGCACGTGAACCATATTGGGTTACTCACTGGGCTTTCCAGCTGACGTTGTGGATTAAAAATATACAGATGATGTGGACGTTGAACCTTCAGAGAATGCCCCTGATAATGAGATGGGACCACTAGAGGAACCGCAGGACTATTGGCCTAATTTAACCGAGGAAGAAGTGGCGGCCCTGAACCAAGACGTTTAGACTAGTTTCTTTTATTTTATTATTTTCAATAATTAGTAGACATTTAATAAAGTCCCAAATGGGTGGACTTGGTTTATAGTTGAATACTTCATGAATAAATGATAACTTAGTATTTCATCATTTTATGCCTCTTAAAGTTGTTTAACGTTATAAATGTACTTAGTGCACCAGTTATACCCCGTAAACTGGGCCGGAGGGTGCACACTCTGAGTCCGGATTTCGGGGCGTGACAGAATGGTATCAGAGAGAGGCTTTTCTTAAAAACCTAGTTGACCTGTAGGTTATGACCCCACTTTTCTACATAAATGGTAGACCCCTGAAAATTAGAAAACAAACTTAGGACATTCCCTAAATGATCGGGGTAAATATAGAGAACTTAGAAATCAAAATTAGGGATCGAAAGAAAAAAAAATAAATAAATAAAATTAAAAAAAAAAATGAAAAGTACTGCTCATCTGAAGTCCATTATAGACTCAAAGTGCTTATTGTTATTGATAATGGAATTATAGTTCATTTTATAGCAATTAGGTATTGTTAGATGATTTTATAACACACAAAACCTGCTGGACAGCAATGTCCATCAGAATTATTGATTTTTGTAAAATTCATATCTATTAATATACAGCTCCGATCAGTGTGATTTAAAGGCCTGATCGTAGCTGGGTAAGTTTAGTTTAATATAAAATTTGTAAAAAAATATGAACCCATTAGTGACTGTAACGAATTAGTAGATTCCTACAGACTAGTCAGAAATGTTTCAAATACCGGACATATTATAATGTACGAATTTTATAAAATTTTGTACTTCTTAGAACAGGTTGAAATTTTATAACAAATAAGTAGACATATAAGGTAATCTACATAAATTTTTTTATGTAAAAATATATTTTATAAAGTAGTGGATCAGTATTAGAATTACCTTGAACATTATTCTGCTGGACAGCAATGGACAGCAGAATTAGGGTTATTATAAAATTCGTATCTATTAAAGTACAACTCCGATCTAGGTGGTTCAAAATCTTAATTGTAGCTGGACAAGTTTAGTTTAGAGTAAAAATAGTTAGAAAATTAAAAAATATCATATACTATACAGATTTAGCAAATTTACGAAGACTGGTCAGAAAGTACCTATTTCTGGACAGATTACACCATGGGAATTTTAGAAAATTCTATAAATAGCAAAAAAAAAAAATCTGAAATTTTACAGTGATAAAGTGAACTCATCTAGAAAGTTACATAAAAATTTTGGTATAAAAATATAACCAATAAGATAATAAATCAATGCTGAAACCAACCCTGAATGAACATCAAGTAAATTATTTTGATGTCTACCCTCAATGTTCTTCTTATTTAAGTACAATAAACCCCTTAGTGGCTCATGGGCACTAAATTTCGTTATTCCTCTTAGGTGATTATGGCTCCTAGAAAATCAAAAAGCCTTCGTGATATAGGACCATCAACAAGTGTAACTGTGGCCCAAGGACCAGTAGTGAATCCTACAGTGGTGGTAGAAGAAGAGGCGTCAAATAGAGAACAAGATGAAAATTATATGGAGGAAGAAGAAAACTTTGAGGAACAACAGAATCTTGCACCACCTCTACCGGCAGCAAATCAAAATGAAGCGGGGCCCAGTACTCGGTTACCATTGTCTCCTAGGACAACGCAGGCGAATCCTACGGGACCCAACATTCAACCCTTGGATGCAGCATTCGGATTACTTCACCAAATGGCGGCAATGATGAAACAACAACAGGAACAGTTTGCTGCACAATGGGCTTACATGACTCAAGCACCACGTGGAAATCGATAGACAATGCCAATGAGATCGGAACAACCACGAGAGGTGGACTTGCTGGAGAAGTTCACCAAACTCAGGCCTCCGGTGTTTCAGGGCGCCACAAATCCAACTATAGCGGAGGATTGGTTGGTCCAAATAGAGAAGGTATTAGAAGCAATGAACTGCCCTGACAATCAAAAGGTTCGATTGGCCTCATTCATCCTCCAAGGTGAAGCAGATGTTTGGTGGCGTGCGGCAAAGCGGGTGGTAGAAGCTAATCATGAGTGGACATGGGCAGAGTTTGAGAAGAAATTTCGTGAGAAGTATTTTCCTCGGGCCTACAGAAATCAGAAAATGGCCGAGTTCACTAAGTTAGAACAAGGCTCAATGACTGTGGCTCAATATGAGGCTAAGTTTGCAGAATTGTCCAGATATGTTCCGAAAATCTTGGAAGATGAAGAATATAAAATCTCTAAGTTTGATGAAGGACTTCGTCAGAATATTCGAACAAAATTCTGCACCGACACTATTAAAAGCTATGCTGAGATAGTGGACAAAACGTTCAAGGCTGAAATGGATAATGAACGGTTCCAGAAATTCCGCACTCAAATAACTGGAAGTCAGTCTAGGTCTGCACCAAGTCAGCAGCAATCATTAGAGAAGAGGCAAAGGGTTAATGTGCCAACTTTCGTGGCGAACAATCAGGACCAGTTCTTTGCTGGAAACTGTGCTCACTGCAATAAGTATGGACACAAAGCAATACACTGTCGGACTCGACTTCGTGACATGGGTTTACTACCTTCCTTACCTTCCCGTGCGCAGTCCCCTGCTACAACTCAACAGTCAGGCATGACATCTCAGGCATCGCGGTCAGCAAATCCCTATCCTCAATCTTCAAAGTTGTTACCTCCCAGGCCGCAACAGTTCCAACAAAATCGGCCCCAGCAGCCAGCTCGACCTACGACTTCTCAGAATCGAGGAGGACAACAATTTAGACAACAACCTATGCAAGGAAAAGTATATGCGATTGCACCAACTACTGAGCCAGAGGTGGACAACAATGTGGTGGAAGGTATGGCGAATGTTCGTGATAAATCTGTTACTATTCTTTTCGACTCTGGTGCTAGCTTATCTTTCATATCAACTGTTGTAGTGGAACGCTTAGGCCTTAAACCAGAACACCTTAGAAAAACAATCTCAGTTGAGACACCTATAGGAAAGGCAATAGTCTTGAACCAAGTGTGTAGAGCATGTCAACTCAATATTGGTGGTGTACTTATGCCAGCAAATTTGATTGTGATGGACATGCCAGGGTATGATGTAATCCTAGGTATGGACTGGCTTACCTCGAATCGAGCTAAAATAGATTGTCATGATAAGTCGGTCACTTTCTCTATTCCTGGCAAAGAACCATTCCAAATGCAGGTCATAGAGAAGGGTAAAGAATTTATACATATCATGGTGCTAAAGGAAGGTGAGTCACAAGAGCAGACCTTGGATCAAATTCCGGTGGCGAGTGAGTATCCCGAGGTTTTTCAGGACATTCCTGGATTACCACCTCGACGGGACGTCGATTTCGGTATCGATCTCTTACCAGGTACTGCACCAATCTCTATTCAGCCATACCGAATGTCGACAATGGAATTAAAGGAGTTGAAAGATCAGCTGGGTGAATTAACAAAACAAGGTTTCATAAGACCTAGCACATCCCCGTGGGGTGCGCCAGTAATTTTTGTAAGGAAGAAGGATGGTAGTATGCGATTATGTATTGACTACCGTCGGCTGAATGAGGTAACCATTAAGAACAAATATCCATTACCTCGTATCGACGATTTATTCGATCAGTTGAAGGGTGCTTGCTATTTCTCTAAAATCGATTTAAGGTCAGGATATCATCAGCTACGAATTGAGGAAGCAGATATACACAAGACGGCGTTCCGAACACGATATGGGCATTATGAATTTTTTGTTATGCCTTTTGGGTTGACCAATGCCCCAGCCGTGTTTATGGATTTGATGAACAGAATATTCCAGCCATATCTAGATCAGTTCGTTATCGTATTTATCGATGATATATTAATTTACTCGAAGACTAGTAGAGAGCATGAGACGCATTTAAGGACAGCATTGCAAGTTCTGAAGGATAACCAACTGTATGCAAAATTTTCGAAGTGTGAATTCTGGGCAGAGAAAGTTCAATTCCTCGGCCATGTTATCTCCAGAGAAGGAGTAGCAGTGGACCCGGCAAAGATTGAAGCAGTAGTCAAATGGGAACAACCCACTAATGTGTCGGAAATCCGAAGTTTCCTTGGTCTGGCTGGATATTACCGGAGATTCATTAAAGACTTCTCCAAAATTTCCGGCTCGTTAACCAGCTTGACTCGGAAGGGTGTACCTTTTATATGGACCAAAAGCTGTGAAGAAGCATTTCAGGAGTTGAAAAGACTTCTAACTACTGCCCCTGTTCTTACCCTTTCACAAGAGGGTGCGAAGTTTATACTCTATACCGATGCATCTATCCTAGGCCTAGGTTGCGTTTTAATGCAAGAAGGCAAGGTGATAGCATATGCGTCAAGGCAATTAAAGAATCATGAACGTAATTATCCTACACATGATTTGGAATTAGCCGCTATTGTATTCGCCTTAAAGATTTGGAGGCATTATTTGTATGGCGAGCGGTTTGATTTATTCACCGATCATAAAAGCCTACGATATTTGTTCTCTCAGAAGGAGCTAAATATGAGACAGCGAAGGTGGGTGGAATTTCTGAAAGATTACGATTTCGAATTATTATATCACCCTGGAAAGGCAAATTTAGTAGCAGACGCTCTCAGCAGGAAGCAATATAAGCAGCAAATCATGGCAAATCTCATGGTTCACGAATGGAAAATGCTTGATGATGCAAAGGAATTCGATGTAGAATTATTATTCTGTGATCATGAGTGTGTTCGGTTGGGAAATCTCAGGATAAGACCAACCTTAGTTGACAGGATCATAGAAGCCCAAAGAAGTAGTGAATGGTTACAGCAAGTGATAGTTAAACATCAAGGGAAAGAAGCTTCTGAATGGAAGATATGGGAAGACAAAGGTATTCGGTATCGTAATCGACTATGCGTACCGAATGTACCTGAATTAAAAGAAGAAATTCTGAAGACAGCTCACCGAACAAAGTTCACGATTCACCCTGGGAGTACAAAGATGTACCAAAACGTGAAGCAGCTGTATTGGTGGCCAAATTTGAAGAAGGATATCGCAGAATACGTGTCACGGTGTTTTATCTGTCAGCAGGTGAAGGCTGATCATCAAAATCCGTCCGGACTTCTTCAGCCGTTGAAGATACATGAATGGAAGTGGGATTGTATATCCATGGACTTTATAGTTGGGCTACCCGTGACTCAGAAGAAGCACGATTCGATTTGGGTGATTGTTGATCGATTAACGAAATCGGCTCATTTCATTCCCATTCGAATAAATTATTCGATGGATGTCTTAGCCAAACTATACATCAAAGAAGTAGTACGGTTGCATGGTGTACCAAGTTCCATCGTCTCAGATTGTGACCCTCGATTCACATCACGGTTCTGGACAAGTTTACAAGAAGCCATGGGTACGACTTTGGACTTTAGTACAGCTTATCATCCACAATCAAATGGGCAGACAGAAAGGGTGAACCAGATACTCGAAGACTTGTTACGTGCATGTGCTCTCGATTTCAAAGGCAGTTGGGACGATAATCTGCATTTTGCTGAGTTCGCCTACAACAACAGCTATCAGGCTAGTATTTGTATGGCACCGTACGAAGCATTGTATGGGCGACCTTGCCGAGCACCTAATTGCTGGACAGAAGTGGGTGAGAAGAGTTTAATCGGTCCCGACATTATTCAGGAAGCTTCAGTAAAGGTTGAACTCATTCGGAAGCGTCTATTAGCAGCTCAAAGCCGTCAAAAGAGTTATGCAGACAACAGAAGACGAGACTTACATTTTCAGGAAGGAGATCACGTTTTTCTCAAAGTTTCACCAATGAAGGGATTAATGCGATTCAGAAAGAAAGGCAAACTAGCTCCGCGTTTTATCGGTCCATTTCAGATTATAGAGCGAATAGGAGCTGCAGCGTACAAACTTGCGTTACCACCTCAACTTGCAAGTGTTCACAATGTATTCCATGTGTTTATGCTACGAAAGTATGAAAGAGATGCTTCGCATACTATAGATTGGCAAGACCTGGAACTTCAAGAAGACGTCTCTTATGTAGAAAAGCCGACTCGTATCTTGGACCGAAAGGAGCATGTACTACGAAACAAGACTGTGCTGTTAGTTAAAGTGCTGTGGAACCATCATGGAACAGAAGAAGCATCATGGGAGCAAGAGTCGGAAATTCGCGAAAAATATCCTCTGCTATTCGAATAAGAACCCAGGTAAATTTCGAGGATAAAATTTTTATTAGGGGGGTAGAATGTAACGACCTTAAAATTTCGGTAAGAAAAATTTTCTTTTAGGAGCAAAAATGGGTTTAGCTAAATAAATTTAAGATGATAAAGAAAAGAAAAGCATGGACTGATTGGTTAAAGCCCTCTTAAGCGAGAGGGAAGACCAGGTATCGAGTCCTATCACTAACAAGAATTTAATTTTCTTTTTTTGCTTTAAATACGAATTTTGAAATTCAAAATTAATCTTATCTTATCTCAACCAACCCATCTTATCCGCAACAAATTTCCAACAAACGTCTCTTTAAAAAGAGAAAGAACGAGATGGTTTTCATCCATCGTAAAAGAAAGGAAAGGAAAGGAGAGAAGGAAGGAGGAATAGAGGGATCTTGCGGCTAGATCAAGTAGGTGTTCTTTTTATTTTATTTAAGTAGGCCAGATCCAGCCAATGAACGGGTCGGATCGTCCGTCTGTTCATTGTACTGATCTAGGGACCTTATCTTTATCTTAACCCTTGAATATGTGATCACGATTGATGGGGACCATTTGGGTGGGCCAGGAATCGATCTGGATGGGTCATAATGACCATATGACCAAAATGTACATGGGCCTCAAAATTCAGATCGAATGGACCTTCAGATGGGCCACATCAATTGAATGAATGATAGCCTTTAAAATTTGTTTTGTTATTGTTTTATTTAATTAGTAAATTAATTCTGATAAATTATATTATTCCAAAACATTATTGGGCCACAATGAGGTGGCCGACCCAATGGTCGGACCAGATCTCTCGTAGACCCCACATACACTTTTTAATAGTAATAATAATAAAAGATTAAAAAAAAAGAAAAAAAAAGAAAAAGGAAAAAGTGGCTAGACGTCCAGCGTCTCTGACGCTGGAACGTCCAGCGTTGGACTTCAAACAAGGGTGACGTGGGGGCCCCACTCATGGGACCCACCTTGATGTATTTTGTACATCCACTCCGCCCATTTAATTCTCTATTTCATTTTAGGATGGGGCTTCGAATTTGGACCCAAACTGAGGTCCGAATGGGCCACACCATCTGAAACAAACTAATGGTGAAAACTTATAAAATAAAAATGAAATTTAAAAAGGTAGAAATTCTGGGCGTGGACAACGGTCCACTCATGGACCCCACTGAGATGAAATCAGTAGATCCAAGCCAACCATATGTTTTAGTATAATGTTTTACAGCTTGGGTCCAAAAATCAGATAAATCCGAATCTTAGGTGGCCCACACCACTTAAAATATTAATGATAACAACACACATGGTTGAGGCAGTCCGATTTTGGATTGCTGTCCACTTTTGAGACCCATTTGATGACATTTTAAGAAATCTAATCCGTCCAATATCTTAATAAATAAGTTTTCTAGTTAAGGACAAAAAATGGCCCGTACAGGATATTCCAGTGGGCCATACCAAGATAAACAGTGGGGACAACACCTGTCCACTGGTTAGGAGCTTGTGGGCCCCACTGTGTAGTTTTTGAAAAATCCGATCCACCCAATCTCTGGAGTAATGAATTATTAGTCTTGTGACAAAAAAATCAGCCCAATCAGAGTTCCAGGTGGGCCATGCCAAGTGAAATAGTGGGGAGGCACGGTATGGATTATCATAAATGGACTATTTTAGGATATCCTACGACAAAATCCTTGCAAAATATAATCAATCATATTTGGTAGTGTACCATTGGGGAACTTGTGACCAAGTATAGGATGACCCACCAGTCAAGTGGGCCGTACCATCAGAAAATTGTAAAAGGGACCATTCCTTTTGGAAACGTGGGTCACAATAATCAAATCTGGACCGTCCATTAAGGAACCAAAACTCAATAAAGTATAATCCAAATTGAAAATAAGTATATTAAGGTTAGATTGGTGGTTTATAAATATAAATTACATTTATTGTAGATTCAGGACCGATTCTACTCAGGACGTGACACAATTAACAAAGTAATCGCCACTATCAACAGGTGAGTACATCCCAACACGTTTCCTAGTCATTTTAATTAAGTAAGTTGTGTGATGGATGCAATATGTGATATTGATTAATTTGTGCTTGTTTAAATATTATTTAAATAATTTCTATTTATAAATGTCATGAAAGATTGTCTCTCAAAATGAGAGATGAAATGTACGGACGTGAATTATTGTATGGCTGTAAATTATTGCATGCATTATGAATTATTGTGCCTGGAGTTCGACTCTGGAAGACCGGTAGGTACTTAAGTACCCGGTTACCCAGGGACCATCCTGGAAGCCCACTAATATGTGGAAGTCCGCCCTACAAGGAAGGGGGAGCCGATTGATGGGATCCAATCGAAGCAAGTGGAAGACTGAATATATGCCCACTTGATGCATCATTTCATTCATTATTGCATTAATTATATGTTACCTATATTTGATGGCATGTGTTTATCCTGTTTAATTGAAATGCATGTGAACCATATTGGGTTACTCACTGGGCTTTCCAGCTGACGTTGTGGATTAAAAATATACAGATGATGTGGACGTTGAACCTTCAGAGAATGCCCCTGATAATGAGATGGGACCACTAGAGGAACCGCAGGACTATTGGCCTAATTTAACCGAGGAAGAAGTGGCGGCCCTGAACCAAGACGTTTAGACTAGTTTCTTTTATTTTATTATTTTCAATAATTAGTAGACATTTAATAAAGTCCCAAATGGGTGGACTTGGTTTATAGTTGAATACTTCATGAATAAATGATAACTTAGTATTTCATCATTTTATGCCTCTTAAAGTTGTTTAACGTTATAAATGCACTTAGTGCACCAGTTATACCCCGTAAACTGGGCCGGAGGGTGCACACTCTGAGTCCGGATTTCGGGGCGTGACACCCTACCCAAATAAGAAGAAAGCTCTAATACCTAGGATATCCCGAAAAGCAAACTTACCTATGCCTTAACTCTATCACATTCCAAGCTAGCCACGAAAAGTCAACTCATCGGCAGAAGCCAGTCAAATCAAGAGTAGAGTCAGATTTAGGGATAGCAAACCATCCCTTTTTGAGCTAAAAAGAGATGTTTGATTTTCTTTTCTTGTTTGCTCACATCTCAAGCAACCTCAGTAAGTGATTCATTTCGCACCCCCCTTTTATAGCAATTGTTATTTTATTTTCTTTCACTATATTTTATTTGCTTACTTTACTTCATTCTATTTGCTTGCCTTGGGTCATTTGACCCTGCAAACTTTGGAAAAGGTATTGCATAACACAGGAAATTAAAGCGATCAAAACAAATCACATGCCCTGGGTCGTTGCAACCCCATGAGATACCAACCGCACACTCGAATACACCAAATAGTGAAAAACGATTTTCTGGTGTGTCACTAACGCTAACGCACGTGTGTCGAAGGAGGGCATCCATAATACTCCAACATAGTGTGATGGCCCATACACATACACATAACATCTGTACACAAAGTGATAGTTGATAAATAGAACCAAATAGAGGGACTAAAGAGATAGATCCTATCTATGCAACTTCTTATTCAATCCCTTGAAGGTTTCGAGTTATGGCCATGTAATATTTCGGGTTGTATTTTTCTTTTCATGCTGCTAAGATCATGTTAGTTTCTCTGAACTTATGAAGTATATAAGAATGATTTAGCTAGGAGCTTCCCTAGGGGCTTACCTGAAGGGCCTCTTTTTCTTTTTCTTCCTTTGCCATGCTAGGTTTGGGTTAGCCCGAAGATCTTTTGGGCAGGCTAGCATGTTGTTGAAGTTGTACCCTGAAAAATCAATATGATCTTATCCATTGATTAATATTGATGATCTTAACCATAAATCATGATTACCATGGTTCTAGATAGATATGTTATGATGTCATAATTAATATGCTGGAGTACCTTGATCATAAACAAACTTGAGTTAAAGGAGAGGGATTCCTCTAGTTGTCCATAATGGTCATCGATTAATAAAGAGTTGTGGATTACGAATCTCAACATTCTGCTCTTTCATGTCCACCTAGCGGGTTGTAGGAAAAACCTATGGTTATTGTTATTATGTGGTCATCTTATGGGGGCCCACATTGCTTCTAGTGTTGGACTTGTTGGACACTTGCCTTAGTGGATCAATTCAAGTCGTAGGCTAAGAGGCCCTTCGTGCCTAAATTATGGTTGATTTTTAGATGCACTAGATTTGATTAATTCTTAGATGCAGGGACATGTGAGGATTTCATGGTCTAAATTACATGTGCTTTAATTCACTTTATGAGGTTGTCATGTGGCTAACAAAGTCAAATGTAGCTAAGCACAAACATAAAGGTCCAACTCATATAGTTCAATAAGGGATTTGCTGGTTTCCTATAAACCATCTATCTGATGGTTTAGATTTAGGAAATCAAATATTTATCAAGTAATTTTTTCACCGGGCACAACACTCAAAATATTTTCAATCATTTTTTTACCATTAAAAAGGTTTGAATCACAATTGATGATAGTTTAGATAGTATGGTCTACCATTTGATTTGCACGGAATCCAATAAATGGAGAATAATCATGACATTAGAGTGATTTGATCAAATATTTGGTATATGATTAAGGCAATATCTTTGACCTCGAAGATAATATGCATATAAAAACTACAAGGTAATTAGTGTAATATTGGTGTCTTCTCCTAAAATCCTAATTCATTATAAATATATTTTATTCTAGAGAGAGGATAAGATAGAGCCTTGGACATCCCCACCCCTGGGCGTCACCTAGGGGAGGAGGTCCACCTTCGACTGCTTTGTGCACCTCTCTTGCCCTATTTCGGGGTTGACATGTTGACTCTTTTCCTCCTCCATCTGGGACACGGAGAGACCTTCTAAATGAATAATCAACATTGACAATTCAATAATTTCTCATTAGCATAATCAAGGTATCTTAACCATAGATTTTTGTTTCATTTATAAGAAACTTGATAATATCCAAACAAGGATCTATATGGCTAAATTTTTTAAAATCAAGATACTTAAAAACTTTTATTTTCCATCTCCTTAAAAAATCCTAACACATGCTATCTTTTGTCGTTTTTCCTTTTTGATTCTTAGTCTAACACTACGTACTGTATAACTTGTACTTGGCTTTTTCTTTGCTGCTTAATTGGTAATAATATTTGCTCACCATCCTAAAAAATTGAAACATATAGGATGAGTATGGACCATTCATCATTTTTGTTTGACCGTACATTTATTTCTTAATCACCCTTACTAAATGAATGCCCCATATCTGTCAAAAATGTGCCATGTTTGCATGTGTGCGCGCACATGCATCAGCCTCAAAATGGTATGCCAGAGTATAATTAGTCGGGTTTGATCAGTTCCGGCAAATGGGCCTACAGAAAATAGCCCATGGTTCAATGATCTAGGGGCCCATTTTGCAAGTCTTATCTAATACAGTAAAAGCTAGCAGAGAATTCAGACTTATCTAATAATAGCTAGAGAATTAGGACCTTTTGTTTTAGCTATAATTTTATATTAAGTGTTATTTGGTATAATTATTTTTTCACTACCAATTTTTTTTCTTTTTTAGAGCAGTTCATTATGTGGGGCACACTTCTAATGTGGATTGTCTATCATGAGGGGTCTAACTTCAAAGTGGGTCGTAAATCATGTGGGGGTCCGCCTTTGATGTGGATCATTCATTGTTAGGGGCCGACTTTTAATGTGTAATGTCCATTATCTGTCTCACCTTTGATATAGGCTGTCCATCATGCAGGGCCAGGGCCACCTTTGATATGAACCATCCATCACGTGGAGAGATGAGAAATAAAAAAAATTTAAAAAAAAGGGAGAGAGAGGTAGAGAGGAAGAGAGAGTAAAACGTTTGAAACTTTCCTTTCTGGAAGAGTCAATAGGTGAAACTTTAATATACAAAATAATGATTACATTACATCATTGCTAAATAATCTATATTTTTATTTAAAAAGGAAAAAAAAAACCAGTTATTATTTGTTGAGATGCCAAACGACGCCATCCCTCAATAAAACTCAGATTCCTAATAACCTACCAATATGGCCTGTCTTATCAGTTGAATGTGGACACGCCATGGTTATCCAAGGTGGGACGCGGGAAACCAATGGCCTAGATCAGATTACTGAACTGGACCTTCACTTATAGGTACTGAAAATCCAAGTATAAAACGCGCTAAGCCTTTTGTTGGCGGGCCACATCTGTCCGTTGAATGTAAGACAGTTGGCAACATTTCCTTAAAACCATTCATGATTTTCTCTGTGTGGCCCACCAGCTGAGTTGACCAGCCCATCTTTCGCGCCTTGCTTTCGTCTTATTTTCAGTCAATCAAGGCGACTTTGTCAAATCAAAGATACGAGGTGTGCTAGTTTCTAACACGCTTGTGGGAGAGCCCTACACATCCACACGCGTACACATGAGTCATAATGTGACACGTGTATAAGATCTGAGCTTTCCATCAAGTATTATACATGTATATATCTTATTTCATAAAAAATCAGGCCATTTTGTTTCCAAGGTGGGCCACAGCGTAAAAAAACAAATGAATGGCTAGAAAAAATCAACAGTCTATTTACTTTTGTACGTTGTCTGATGTCTTTATCTTTAAGATCTAAGCTTTATTTCCTACCTTACGGAAAGCTCAGATCTCTAACACGTGTTTCATATTTGCACGTGTGACCGCGTGTGACTGTGTAGTGTGCACCGCTCCACATGCGTGTGGAAATAGTAAACCGCCGAAAAAAGAGTTTTGCTACAATACGTTGATGTATTTTTATACGATACGTCGTGTCTCGAGACTAAATCCGTTAGATCTCATCTTATATAAATGATCTAAACCGTTTATATGATGTACCTACCATGGATGGGAGACAATGAAAAATTTCAACTTTTTTCTTTTAAAGATGAGAGTACCTGTAACCTTTCTTTTTTCTCTATTAAATGAATGTTTGAAACGCATTATTGTGAATAATTTTAAATATATAAATCAATTTTATTACATTTAATAAGATCAACGGTTTAGATTACAAAATATGAACTCATATCTAATGATTACGGTGCCGATGCATCGTAAAAGAATACACCGTTTTGCAATAAACGTCACGAAAGAAAAGTCGCGGCGGGCCATCTTCCATGCCTAACTTTGGTTACACCGAGCAACCATAGTCCACACGCAACTTTGCAATGAGATACAGGACGTGGGGCCCACTTCTAGATGACGCACGCGGAATGGGACGATCAAGTCGTCAGGTGGGCCACACATGCAAGATAAGCATGGACGGCTTTGTAAAAGCTGGAAACAACATACACGCACTGATCGAGTCATCAGGTGGGCCACACATGCACGGTAAGGACGGACGAGTTAGAAAAAGCTGGAAATAGCATACATGCATTGATCAAGTCATTAGGTGGGCCATACATGCGGTAAGCATGGACGACTTAGAAAAAGCTGGAAATGGTATACCCCCACTGTAATGGACTGTGGCCTCACTTGATGTATGTGTTTTATCCACACCGTCGATACATTTTTACAGCTCATCATGGAATGAGCCCAAAAATGAGGCAGATCAAGTGGACTACACAGGAAACAGTACTGATTGATTGCCCACCATTTAAAATCTTTTTGGGGCACAAAAGTTTTGGATCAAGCTGATACTATGTGACCTAATCAACAGGGTGGATGGCAAATAAACACTATGAGGGCCCTAGGAAGTTTTGATGGTGGGCGTTCAATCACATCTTTATGGTCCACCTTAAATTTGGATCTGCCTCATATTTCGGATAACCTCGTAAACTAATGATCCAAAATGAATGGACGGCGTAGATGAAATACATGTTTCACTGTGGGGCCCACAGATCACCATCCAGTAGCGAGGTGGCTACTGGAGTGTCTCAATATGAACTGTTTTTTCTGACCACCCATTTCTCTAATAGATGTTTGACCTGCCTGATCAGCCCATGGACATTTTTTTTTTTTTGGTCCACTACATATTCACGGTGTACCCTACTCGATGAATGGACCAGATCTCTGAAAACGTGTGCCTTTCGGCCAAATGATGGATGGAAGATGCCTAAAATTTCTCCTCCATCCATGTTCTCAACAATTTCGTTGATTTCAATATCTCAACCGTTTGATGCCTCCAACTTACATAAAAAATAAAATAAAAAAAAGCCTCAAATGGCGAAGATGTGTTTATCCGGAAAGCAATTTTTTTTATCAACGAAATTCTATTTTTAAAGGGGTTAGCTCGCATACATCACAATGTATGGGAAAATGATTTGTCGGGATTTCATCCATTGGAATTTGGTTCTTTTTATTAATCATCCAAACCGTTCATTTGATAGGGCTACCCTTAGATGGTGAAAGTTTTATCAGATTGAATATTTTAACCCTTTGATCACGTAAAGAAAGTGGAGACCGTCCATTTTCAAAGCAAAATCGCCTAACCTAAAATGCCTAAAATAAATTTTATTTGTTCTTCATCCATAAAACAAGTAGAGACTGATCATATGAACGGTTTGGATCAGTAGAATACAATCCAGATTCAAAGATCGAGCAAACCTCTTTCTTGTAAGGGGAATGATCATATACAGTCGAGCGCGTGGAACCTATAATGATGTGTATATGACATCCTCTCCGTCCATCAGATGTGCTCTCCCTTATTTGACCCGGGTCCCAAAATCAGGTGCGTCACACCATAGGAAACATTGCAAAATCACCCCAAACTTGCAAATTCTAGTAGTGTGGCCCACCAGAGTATTGGATCAAACAGATTCTATTCATTGTCCCTTCGTTCTTTTGGGAAGCACCTGATGTACGGTTGTCACAGCAATGGACCCCACACATAATCTGAAAGATTCCTATGGACGGCTGTCCCTATCTAGTCCCCGTGCTATGGCCCACCCGAGTTTTGGATCGACCTGATCGTTTGAGGTTAGAACATCACGTGAGCTGCCGCGACTGACAGATGGAGCGGATGTCTCACCCATTTCATGTGGGTCCCACACATCATTCCCCTTTTTGAAACGCATGAGTCCATGCAACTCAAAACTGGCTGTACTCTTATCCCATAGGAATACGTGGAAAGTCAATCAATTAATCCGGACCGTCTACTATTCCAGCCCACAAATTTTCAGCCACTACTCAAAATCACACCCACCAATCAGACGGTCCTGTCCATCCAAAAAGTGGGCCTATCTTACAGTCATCTGTTTTCCTAGCCATGGATGCATATGACATTAGATTGTCTCATCATACCGACTCTTCACATAAACTACCCAACGGGTGCAACCACCAAATAGAAGATTCTAAATCGTCAGCTATCCCTTCCTCCATCAATAACCTCAATCTGCTAATATTTTTGTGTTTTCAATTCATCCCACTGGAAATTACCTTATGAACGGTTTGGATGGCACATGAAGTTTAAGATGGACACAGGGAAGGTTTCAACGGTGAGATTTCAATTCTCACTGTTTTCTGTCATGGATGCAAATGACAAAGATTGTCCCATCATACCGACGCTTCACATCAACCACCCTATGGTGCAGCCCACCAAACAGAAGGTTCTAAATCGTCTGTTATCTCTGTTTCCATCAACAACCTCATCGTCCATTTTCACAAGCTCTTGATCATGCAATCACAACCGTCCAACTGCTACGGCGTCCATACACTTTCCTATGAAAAGCATACCGGACCAAATGGACAGCCCGGATCAAACGATGATACAATCTATCCGTCCATATACAAGTAGGACCATACCATTTCGCAGTGGACCCCACCTCACAAAAGCCAAGAAACCCTCCTTGACCCAGGTAGCGGATTGCCTGTGGTGGGTGCCAAGGGTATATCCCTATGGCACGACGTGGCCCAAGCTTTGTGGGGCCTACCGTGATATATATGTTTTATCCACACCGTCCATCCGTTTTTCCAGGTCATTTTAGGGTATGGATCATTAAATGATGCAGATCCAAATCTCAAGTGGACCACACCACAGAAAACAGTGGGGCTTGAATGCTCACCTTTGAAAACTTCCTATGGCCCACCATGATGTCATATTACCCATCCTACCTTTTCATAAGCTCACAAATACCTGGATGAAGAGAAAACACAAATATAAGCTTGATCCAAAACTTCCGTAAACCCCAAGAAGTTTTCAAAGGTAAACGTTCAATACCCACTGTTTTCTATGGTGGGGTCCACTTGAGCTTTGGATGAGCTAGAAAAACGGAGAAAAATTTTGCTACACCCACGAGTTAGCTACGCTAGCTACACCAGGTGTAGTAGTGACCCACCATGATGTATGTGTTGTATCCACTCCGTCCATTCATTTGGAGAGATCATTTTAGGGCATGATACAAAAAATGAGGCAGATGAGAGCTCAGGTGGCCCCTAAGAATTATTTAATGGTTGTCATTTAATTCCCATTATTATGTGTTCTAGGTCCACTTAAGCTTTGAATCTGTCTGATTTTTAGTATCATGCCATAAAATCATCTCGCTAAATGGATGGACGGCGTGGATACAACAAATACATCATGGGTCATTGCTACACCCGTGTAGCTAGCGTAGCTAACTCGTGGGTGTAGCAAAAATTTTCTCAGAAAAACGTATGGACGGCGTGGATAAAAGGCATACATCACGGTGGGCCCCATGAATATTTGGCCACGTCATTACTTAACCCAAGGGTAAAAATGTCATTTCACCTCCCATAACATCTCCCTTATTATTACTTAGCGTGAAAATAATCTCTTAAGTAGGTGCGTTTATGTGAAAACAACGTGTCGTTTGTAGATTCCTCCCCTTCTAACTGAAATCCGTTTCTCATTCTTCTCAAAATCTCTCTTCTTTCTCTCTCATGGAATTTAGATCTTCCTCTGGCCATCCACACATCGAATTCCAGCTGTCCGATCGATTCATCTCCATCAATCTCCGATCTCAGACGTCCAACTTCTCTTGCCGCAGGCGGAATTTCGAGGTCCGTAGATGAACAGAGGTCGAATTTGGAAGATAACTGATGAAATTAGGGTTTGAAATCACATGAATTGCGATTCCGGGAGAGTTTTACCTTTTCTCGTTTTGTGATCGGTAAGTTGCTCTGATCGAAGCTTGTAGAATTTTTTTTTCTTCGGTATTTCGCGACGGATGGAAGGTTATCTGGTTTTTGATGGGCCTCTGATGTTGTCAGAAATGCTTCTGATTTTGATTTTTTTTTTTTTTTTAGTATTTAAGATTCCAATTTCGATGGTTTTTTTTCTATTTATCAAAATTCGATTTTTTATTTTTTACTTTTTTACTTTTTATTTATATCAAAATTCCAAAAAAAAATTTCGCGAAAATCTTGTAATTTCAGTAAATGGATATGATCGGCAAAAAGCTCTCCCTTCAAAAATGGAGTGCCTTAATCCCAGGGTGTTTTTTTTTTTTTTTTTTTTTTTTGTGTGTATGTGTGTGTGGAAAAGAAAGGTAGTTCGCGGGATCACATCAACTGGTGAACCGCCTATATCTAATCTTGTCTTTCCTTGGGCGATTGGACCGGTGGCTCTGTCTCTGTTGATCGTTCCTTTGGTGAGCCAACTATGGCCCACTTTGCAGTTTGGACCGAGCATCACAACTGTTTGGTTGGTGGCCTCTGCCTATCCAATGTGGGCCCATTAAAAGGTGGTATACCCGAATGAGTGTGCCCCACAACCCATGGGGACGAATCAAACAAAAGAAATTGAATGTAGACGTACGTGGCATTGAGAAATACTTTATACTCAGACTGTGATGGATGATACGATGGCAGTTGGCAATTACTGAGAAACTGCGTACGTGGAGTACAAAAAATTCAAATTAGACCGTTGGCAATTTGTGCACCAGTTTAGATGTGTCATGAACTATCCATGTTCCTTCAGACAGTGACATGGCACCATTTCATTGGTTAATCGAAAGCTTCTTATATAGAGGCTCATTAATTTGTTGAATGAGCTCTGGTGTCTTGCTGTCAAAGGAAAAACACTAGAACATAATGTAAAGAAATTTAGTGTCACATAGCTCGACCAAATTTGCTCGCATATTAATCTTATTCTATTATTTAGATAATAGATTGCTGGACATTTAAGGCCTGTCAAGATACCACTAAAGAAGTTACTTTTTCTACTTACATCAGTAGATAAGTAACTAATTTGAGATTAGCAAGTTTACTTTATGGCCCACTATAAGTAACCTTTTTTCACTTAAAAGCAACTTAATCAATTCAACTTAATAAGTAGTAACCAAAAGAAGTTACTTAAGGCATAAGTATTTTATCAAAAGTAACTTATGATCCAAACGCCCCCTTATTTGCCGGTGTTTATTTTAGAAAACAAGGATTCATGAATCAGAGGTTAAGAGTGTGCAACCAATCTTCTTATAATTTTACTTGGCTACAACGGGTTGCACAATTTGGCTGGTTTAATTTGAGTTAATACACGTCACGTGTCTCATTTTTGAGTGCCTGCATATGAAACTTAATACTCAGCCAGAGTATCAAATAACTCTCCTTTAGCATTACTGACCATCCTTTTTCTTACAGCCTTCTACGACATTGATAGACGGTTAAGATTTCCGTATCAAAACTAGGACAGTTAAGAATATACAAGGGGGCTGTTGTGGCCCATCGATCTTGGGCCCACTATAAGCATCAGGAACACCAATTGAAGTGGTTTGGTGGGCTACCTTATCCTCGCATTCTATTTTTTTTTTTTCCTGAAAAAAATATTGTGGGGATGGACATCGATCTCCCTAGCACGTGGATGTCCATGTCTCATCCCATCCTTCAATCTATTTTACCAAAATCTCCACAAAAAAAAAAAAAAAAAAAAACAAACCATGAAATGGGGTTATTGGAAACAAACAAAAATGCCCATTTAATAGAATTCCATCCCAAACACAACAAAAGGAGGCTACACAAGCATTCCAGGAGAAGCAACCTGTTGGTGGGTTATCAGTAAAATTACCATTCTACCCTCTTCACATTGGTCGAGAATCTAATACACACACATGTAATCAGGAGAAGTACAAAACCCAACAAGATTCAATGGAAATGGGTGCACGCCGTTCTTCTCATCCTACTCCACTTCTAAAATGCTAACGGTCTCGGTTGTGATCGTTATTTAACGGATGATGACCGTTTAATGCATGTATCTGCAGCGCCTTTGGTGTTATCCTACGCTACGGGTGCCGATCCAGAAGGCATGTTTCCATGGTGGATCTGCTTGGATTTGGGCTTTTGATGCTGAAAAAGAAAAACCCATTTCCTATGGGGAGCTGCATTGGTGAATTTCCCTCGCTCTAGATCTACCTGTGTATAAAAATGGTTTCTTTTTGCCTTTTCCATTAATGGTTTTATTTTTATTTTTTTATTTAATTTATATTTTCACTTTCTCGTTCTGTAAATGTTCTTTCTTTTTATCATCTCTGTCTGCAAAAATGGGTTCCTTTTGCTTTTTCTCATATTGTTTTCTTTTTCTTTTTTTCTTCTTCCCCACTCTCTATGGATCTCATTAGTTTCAATCATCTCTGTATTGCAGATTTGCATCAGGGGTGGGGGGCATTTCCGAAAATAGGATAAATGAAGGCATGCCATGTTTGTGAGGTTTTATGAGGGCCCTGTCAATGTGGGTAGAATTGGAGGGTGTGGATGGATATGTGTGAGACTGAGCATGTGCAGCAGAAGGGAGCTGCCGACAACGATATAAGACCGCCGTTGGTGCCATCAGAGAAGAACAATGCCGTCGTTGCTGCCCGCAAGCCGCGGGCGAGGGAGGTCACGTCCAGGTACAAGTCCACGGTCACGCCAACACCCGCCACTCCCAGGCGGTGCTTGTCTCCCAACTCGGCCCGGACGGCCACCACGCCGATCCCTAAACGGGCCCAATCAGCCGAGAGGAGACGACCCACGACGCCCTCCTCCCCCCCATCATCGAGGCCTTCTACGCCTGTGAACAATTCGCCAATGCGGTCGATGGGCGGCCGGACGATGGAGGGCCTGTGGCCTTCAACACGGAGCCTGTCTGTTTCGTTCCAGGCTGATACTTTCTCTATTCCTGTTAGCAAGAGAGAAAGACCGGTTACACCTGTTTCTTCCGGTCACACGTTGAGGAATTCTGCCAATGTGGCGCATAGGCAGGCTGAAAATCCGGCTATTCAGCGTAAGGTGACACCAGAAAGGAAGAGGACTCCTCTTAGAGGAAAGAACACTACAGATCAATTAGAGAATTCGAAGCCTGTAGAGAATCCACATGCTAGAGTCATAGATCAGCATCGGTGGCCTGGCAGAATGGGCGGGAAGGTGTCTGCCAACTCCTTAACTAGAAGCATTGATCTCACTGATAAGGGTTTCAAATCCACTTCTTTGCCAATTCAGGGACGTGGGGTCTCCCCGACTCGGAGAACACCTGCATCTGATGGTAGAGGTTTACAGAAATCCATGAGCGAGGTGACAAGGCGAGTCTCTTTTGATGGAAGCAGAAGAATAGAGTATGAATCAGGTTCAATTCGTTTGGTTGATGATGCCTCCTTGCGAATGTCTGGACCTACTAAGTCTGTTTCATTGAGTCCTGGGGTATCTCCAAGTTCATTGGATGCAGCTCCTTTCATAACTCGTCCAAGTAGGACTCAGTCATTGCCTATTCCAGGGCCACATCATCCTCCACCAAATAAGGCCACATTGTCACCATCTTCTTCCTCCAGGGGTATGGTCAGCCCATCCCGCACGAGGCCATCAAGCCCTTTTCCTTCAGCAAGCTCTGTCACTAGTCGATCCAGCAGTTCAACTTCTGTTCTTAGCTTTATTGCTGATGTTCGGAAAGGAAAGAAGGGCGCAAGCCACATAGAAGATGCTCATCAGCTGAGGCTGCTGTACAATAGATACTTGCAGTGGCGTTTTGTCAATGCTCGAGCAGACGTCGCATTGTCCATTCAGAAAGTGACGGCAGAGGTAGGGTTCTTTGGATCCTTGGAATGCAACTCTCATATACTAGTAATTTACTAATACTTTGTACTGCCACTATGCGGAAAATAAATACAATGCTTTACTTCTGTGGCAAATTTCATATGCTAGATGATATGGAGACTTCATACATTGGTACCAACAAGGCCAGGGATCTATGAACCCTTTAGGAGAGTTTGGTTGTATGAGTGGGCAAGAAACAATCCATCTTCCAGATTGGTGTTTTGACCTGCCAATTTTCTTTGAATAAGTTATCTAATGGACCCTTGGAGAATTTGGTTGTATGAATTCTGTTGTCCAGATTGGTGCTTTAACTTTCAACATTTTTTAGTAAAGTTGGAACTTCTTGTCGATTCAAAAACAGCTTCCGCCCATCATATATATATAAGTGCATTTTTCTTGTATTCATATTCTTAGATTCTTCATTTGTACGTAGTGGGCAATGCCTTCTTTCTCAATGAATATTTCGGGTTATTATCTGTCATTCCACACCTTATATCAGTTACCAAGAAGTTTTTTCAACTTCTTTTACTGTAAGCGATGCTGTTAATAGAGTTTTTAACAAACTCATGCTCTGAGGAACTTCCCTTGATTATCTCATTATTGCTGCCAATCTCGGTCCATTGTACTGGAATGCTAAATCTTATTTATGACTTTGTTAAAACACATCTTTTTATACCAAATGATTCTTTCTTGCTCTCATGTTTTAATTAAACACCTGTGTATAAAACACCATCATGAGATTACTTGGAGTTCCATTTACATGTAAAGATATCTCTGTTTTTCCTGAGTAGATCGTTTCCAGACCTAGTTGGTCAGTTTAATCAGGCTGCCATAGTTTTCTTTCTTTTCATCGCCTTATGCAACCTTCCGCATCATCTTGATTTCAAGGCCTTATATCACATTTTACCCTCCAGAGACCTGGAATATGACTCGCGAAGAGGTTAAATTGTCTGAGATTCCATGTCAGCCATATGTTTGTGTTATTTCTATTGATTACATCCAAGACAAATCAACTTAAAAAGTTGATGCTCTGCACCCCGCGCATATTTATTTTTTATATGGCCTCTTTTGGATGATAACTAATTTCTTTTGATTGAAGGGTCTTTTCATCTTGGCTCCAACTGACCTATTTTGACTTCTGCCCACATTGGAAACTGCAATGAAGAATTTTTAGGAGTTGGTTTCACAATGCAGCTACATACACAATGGTCTATTCATGTTGATAAAGCCATTACATGTTGATCTTGGTACGAGTGTGACATGCACTCCTAAAATAATCATCTGCTGAGCATTTTTCTGTGCCTGACAACTCTACACAATATTTTCAGGTTTCTTGCTTAGGTAAAAAAATGCTACCCATGAGCCTTAAATGTTAAAAATTAATAAAGTAAAATAAAATAAAACCTCAAACATGTAGGAATGAATTACATTTTTCTTTACAATTTGAAGGTGATTGGAATCTTTAGACGCTTTTATTTTTTAAACCTTCATAATGCCAAGATCTCTGGGGTCAGTCGACATCAGGTATTTTGTCCTCACATGCATCTATGACCCAAAGAATCTGACAATTCTGACCCCCTATTCTGTTGCGGCTTTCCCTAGAAACAAGTTGTGTTCTTTTACATAATGAAAATATTTCACCATTTGGAGAAAATAATATCATGCAATATCTGAAAATGGCAGAGTTTCACAAAAGCATAACTACATAACATATTCATCTAGTTTGGATATATTAGAGTGAGTAAAAGTAAAATATTCTTGGATTCGTGCATTGGCAATATAGCTTCCTTTGCATAAAGAAGAGGAAACATTTTATGGTTATAGAACTTAAATTTTTATTTTCATGCATCACATACCTTATAATTTTTAATTCCCTTTGCAGTAGTGTATGTATGGTGAGCAATATTTTGTTATTCTCAATGGTTACAGTTTGGGATTGCATAAATTTCCAGTCTTAGTCTCAATTGACTTCACAATAATTGGGTTTATAACATCTTGATGTCCTCAATTGCATGAAACAGAATATTCTTTACAATGTGTGGAACACCACCTCAGAACTGCGTGACTCTGTCACCATGAAAAGGATTGACCTCCAACAAATGAGGCAAGAGATGAAGCTGAACACAATTCTAAAAGGACAAGTAAGCTCTCGAATGTTTTCTTCACCATTCATTCATTAAACTTGTAGACTTTATGTTAGTCATAACTCACTTGGTATAGGAATTGTGTGAGCTTTGGGCTTGTTTGAAAGCTAACTCAAATATGCTTTCAAGTGGGATCAATTTCTTGTCATTCTAGCAACATTTGAATCTGAAAAGTGGCCGCCAAATATGTAACGACAAAACTATGGATACTTGTGTAACAAGTATCCATCCCTAACAACTAATTAAACACATGGACTTGTGGAACCTGAATTCAATTGAACCATTTATTTGGGTCCATATTTCTTTTATCTAATCCTGATCATCAATTATACTAATCTAGATGGTTGGATGGTCTAGATCTTTGATTTGCCAGTTTGGGTAGCCTAGATAGATCATTTATAGCCTTGGATGCATCAATTCCCGTCTTCGAAGAAACTTGTCCTTGAGTTAGAGTCATCAACCCAACAATCCAGCTTGTAAGCGTGTCTTCTTCTACTCTGGTGGTAATTAATGATGAAGGCCTCCATGCCGGACGATCTCTCATTCATATGATGGTGTCAGATATCACACCATATCTTCTTTTGCTTCTTCACGATCCTCCGCGTCCTAGCTGTCAGACTTCCAGTTCTTTTACAATAGTAGATTTGTGAGCCTTGAACATTGAATTCTCGGTCGTAGTCGATGCTCTTGCTCTTGATTGGCTTCTTGCTGTTGTTGCATTGTCTTTCTCGTTGCAATACTCTTATATGTGCATCTTTGCCTGGCACAAGCCCAGCCTACCGACTGCCCTAGTCACACTGTATCCTGGTCTTTGCAGGACTCTTTATAGGAATATTAGTAAAATCATCTCAGAATAAATTTTGGTAGCCTAATGGATTTCTTATTCTAAATGCTTGCATGGAATATTGACTGATTCAGGTGACCTACCTTGATGATTGGGCTTCAGTGGAAAGAGAGCATTCTAGTTCTTTATCTGGGGCAATTGAAGCTTTGGAGGCAAGCACTCTCCGCCTTCCCATTACTGGGGGTGCAAGGGTACGTGTTTAGTGATTATAGGAGTGATTCCTGATTATAACAAATTCATTTAACATTAGTTGGCATGACTGGAGCCAGGCTTCTGCTGTAGCTTTTTAACTAATGCTTATACCCCCAAGTCAATGCTAATAAAATTTGTTGATAAATATAGTCATTTACTAGTTTCATGATCCTTCAAAAAAATTACTAATTTCATGCTCTTACAGGCGGATATCCACACGGTGAAGGAAGCTGTTAGCTCTGCAGTCGATGTTATGCAAGCTATGGGGTCCTCCATCTGTTCTTTACTTTCGAGGGTGAGATTTTTGTCCCAATTTCGCATACCAACCATTATTCAAATACTCATTTTGTTCTTTTCTTTTCTGGCCCCTGGTCTTTAGGGCCTGTTTGGAATGTGGGATTAGGTGGTATGGAACTGCATTGGGTCCAATGTAAATTCTATCCTCCGTTTGGAATCGATGGGAAGGGTTGGATTGATCTAGGTATCATATCATCCAGCCCCAGCAGGAGATGTAGCAGGATTTCTGGTGGAATTCAAAATCCACTACATCTGTGGCCCCCACATTGATGCATGTGTTTTATTCATGCCGTCCATCCATATGTGCCCTTTATCCACACTATCCATAAGTGGCACTCGAGTTGCATATCCATATAGGTGACCAGCATCAGATGTGAAATTTGGTCCGTTGATTATAATTCCATGGTGCACCAAACAGTTGGTTTCACTTAAATTCAGTGTTTTTCCCAAAGGAAGAATTTGATCCCAAGCGTGGGATTGGGTGGTCAAAATTCCATGGTATTTCCAAACATATAATCATTGTGTAATAATGGTGTTAATTCCACCTAATGCAATTTAATACCACCAAATCCCACATTCCAAACAGGCCTTTAAGTACCTGCTACTTATTTACTGGCCTTGTGTACTCAGGGTTATGGGTGCAACTCAGGCAGGTTGGATGGGGTTCAGGGTCAACCTGACCTCACGAGGACCCAACCTGATCCCAATTCCAACCCGAATCCAACCCAACGTCCTCTGCACTCAACTTGACCCGACCCGACCCGACCCGACCCTAATTGACCCAAATATATGTGATTATTCCCAAACTGACCTAACCTGACCCGAATTTGGTCAGCCTGAATTCAAATTTGTTGGCATTTTTTAACCTAAACCCAACCTGAGGACCTTGACAACCTGATCTAAACATAGGTTGGGTTTATCAGGTTTGGGTTGACGCGAACTCAAGTTGCACTTGCAGCCCTACTTGGGGTTCTCTGATTTCGAACTATTTTATCATTTATAGATTGTTGCACCCCAAGTGTATTCAAATAGTTGTCTGAAATTTATCCTTGCATGTGTGAGTAATGCCTTAAACGAACTTTGCAGTAGATGGCAATTACATTTTCTCTTTCTAATGACAATTAACTACACCATATTGAAAGATAATTTTTCCCCCTTGGTCTATTCAAATTACTGATTTCACACTTGTGAAAAGTGGTAGGTGTGGGAAATACCTTAGTACCGTCCAGACAAAGAAGTAAGAATAAGACTAGCAATATATCCTCTTTACCAGTGAATGTACATGTATACATTTATGCTACGAGTTGGTTATGGAAATCAAGCATTGACGAGCCATCACGTGTTTAGGTATTATCAAGCTGCAGTTCCAGAGGCCCTGGAAACTTAGATTTTCTTTAACATGCCCTACATTTACTTTCACTGTAATGAATTTGTGGCTGACTTTAAGAAGCTTGTGTTTATTGTTAAAGACTGCATGCAATTAGATACACTGGCACATCTATTGTCGCAGCACTAACGTTTAATCCGATTTCCCCTTCGATGAATTTCATGCGGATCTGTTCCCATTGCTGTCATGGCTCATTTTCTGCTATGGTAGGAACATCTTGGTTAGAAGCTGGGGTTCTTGACGAGCCAGGCCTAGGTTTATTTGGACCCAAATTCTGAACTGTTGGTCAATGGTTATTCAATTGCTTGGTTTGGCCGAGCCTTGCCCATTGACAGCCCATAGTAGAAGCTTCCTGGATTAAGATCTGAGCATCTGACATCCCTAGGCTTTGAGTTAGTGGTTGATATGTCAACATATCTCATCCACCAAGGGTAATTGGCCAGTGCTTAATGCAAAATATCTCCCCATCATGCTTGGATCTAACAGGGTGGTCTAGTCACATGTCAATAGGGATTTTCTGAATATCAATTGCTAGAAGTATGTTTTTCTTTAGTTAGTACACCAGATTCATAACATTTGAGATTTTTATTTTGCACAGGTGGAGGGGATAAACCATTTGGTTTCTGAACTTGCTAATGTTGCTGCACAGGAGAGAGCTATGCTTGATGAATGTGGAGATCTATTAGCTTCAACAGCAGCAATGCAGGTAAATAACAGAAATACATGCATGCATCCTTATATTTTCCATGAGTATACAAAAAATGGAAGTGCTATTCTAGCATTGACCCTCTTTTTGGATGCCACTATATTTTCTTTCTGTGGCCATTTTGAAATGGCAATTTATGGCTGCCAGGACAAACACATCTCATTTGCAATTTAGTTCCAGTTTGACAGCCTCTTCCATTGAGTTTTCTACATGGACTTTCCGGCACTTTTCCAACCAAAACCCTATTTTGGAGTGTAAGTTGGCACCTTGCAAACAGTGCTAAATGCACATTTGTGGTTACACCCAAACTGGACATAAATATGCGATTACTGACTGAAATTACATAAAGAAAAGGAAAACTTGTGCATACCTTCATTGTGATGTGATCTACGTTATGTTGTTTAGATGCCTTATTTCATATTTCTTATTTCTTTTTTCCTTTTTACTATTTTTTAAATAAGTAATTATATGACCTTGATCAAGGATTTGTATGGCATCCTTCGGTTTTCTGATGGACCCGAGCATGGATGGACCATGCCCCAAAAATCTTCTAGATTAAAAGATCTCATCCTCTATCCAAGATTGAGACTTTTTTTAAGGGGTATGGGGGACTGTTTCTGCATTTCTTTTATTAGACATCTATTTTCAAGCCACTAGTTGGTTTAGGATGGTTCTGTCACAGAGATATTTAGGGCAGTCCATGTACCGTGGAAACGACATAACCAATGGACCTCATCTTGGCCAGAAACAGTGCTTTTAGTATCGTTATCAATGCATGTATCACGCCCTTGGGATATGAAAACATATCAGGTATCGCATGTATCACGTACTGTATCGTTGTTTTTGAAAAAAATGGAAAACGTTGAGAAATTAGTCTAATTTTTCAATGAAACTTCAAGGGATCTTAAAAAAGATATCATTACACACTTAGAACTCAAAAGACCACAAAAAAGAAATACACGCAATAAATTTCCTCTGTACACAGCCTACTGGTTAGAGATGGTAATTCTGGTAAAGATCTTGGGTTCAAAATGTACATCCTACTTTCTATTATTATTATTATTATTAGTATTATTATTATTATTTCACACACACATACTGTTTCCAGGCAAGCGACTCAATTCGAGTCACATTCCCTTTGATCAAGTCATTTACTCAACAGGTAACATGGAATCGAGACCAAGTCACACTCACAATCAGGTTTCCTAGTGACTCAACAGCTCACATGGAGTCGAGAATGAGTCACACTCACAATCAGGTTTCCTAGTGACTCAGGTTGAAATCTCGTCGAGTGACTCTGCCAAGCTTCGAGTCGAGTGAAAGTTTTGGAACAATGGCTCATGCATGTTTGTTTTTGTGCAATAATGTTGAAATGAAAAGCAATATCCACAGAATCCTAATTTGGTGCCATGCGAAACGAAGAATGGTGTAAAGTCTGTTTTCAAGTTCCAATCCAATCCCCAAAAAATGGGGTAATCAATGTCCCCCCAAACAAGTTGATAAATCTATTTCCAACTCTAAAAGGAAATAAGGCGGGCAGTTGACTGTTGGCATTTTATCAATCATATGTGAATCCATGTAAGAGGTTTGCTCAAATACATCCTGACATATTGCAATAAGAAATGTTGGGACTCTAGCTGTTGGATTTGGATTCTTTCAATGACCTAAACTGTTTATTTAGATGGGGCTTCCCATGGGTGGGGGATGACCCCAAAGGAAAAAAAAAGAAAAGAAAAGGAAAAAAAGAGTTTTTATTGAGAACTCAAGATTATGATGACAGCTCATGTTCAAAGCAAAAGAGCCCAATTATCAGAGGGTTGAGATAATCCAATTGAGATCTTTTATTGGTTGACTTTCCACCATAAAAAGCGATACTCATCATATAAACGCTTTGGATCATTGTAAGATGACCCAGATTGGAAGTTTGAAGTGTCGAAGTATCATATTGCAATATGTCGGGATATATTCAAGCAAACCTCTCCACGGAAAACTCCACTTCAGATCGAATACACAGAATTTTCCCAATAGAATACATAGTTTCCCATTGCCTGTGGATTCCATATCTGTTTTCCATATCCATGAATGGTTTCAACAAAAACAAACAAACCCAAATCACGCATGCATGTATTTAATTGCAGTTGTGCATACCCACGCATCCGCATATGAGAGTGCATGTGTGCATGTGTCATATCTTACCCAATGATATTCCCAAACAGGTAGAGGAATCCAGCCTTAGAACACATCTCATACAACTGAAACAAGCCATGCATAAGGTGGAGCAACCAATATCAGCAGCAATTCAGACGTTCGTGTGACTGCCAGTTGAAGCTCCTCGCACTTAACAACTTACTGTTTCCGATCGTCCTTGGCAGAGATAACAACATGCCCACCCTGCTCAGTGAGTGTAAATTGGCCTTTTTTTACCGCAGCGGGTGCATTATTTACTATTATTATTCTTTTCTCGCAAGAGGGCTCGCGAGCTCTTCCCTTTTGCTCATGTAATTTTTGTATCACTCAAATGAAAAGAAAATCAAAGGAGGTGAATCGCAAAAAAAAAAAAAAGAGGAAAAAAGAAAGAAGATGTGTAACAACTGGATGTGCAGTATGTGCTAATCCATGCATCTGAGTACTTTCTTGGATTCATGACCCATGTTCATGGGGTCAGAAGCCCGCACTTGAGCATTATACATGCATAGGTCGACTGCCTCAGTTGAGCGGGGCAACCCATCAAGCCATGTCACAGGCGTTGTGGATCTGTTAGTTGTTGCATTCATGAACCACAAGGACATGACCGCCGAGCGCCCCAGCATGTGTGGTTTCAAAGAGTTTGTTTGAATTGGGCCTTAGAGCAGGACCCAGTGGACCACCATCCACTGTATATTCCCCCCGCCCCTAAGAAAATGCAGCTCCAATATAACTTGAAACCAGTGTTGCTCCCATCTCCACCGTCAGGTGGCTGGTCTGGTCCAGTCCCGCGCATTAGCAGAAAAGATTTGCACAATCAGAGTCCATATTCAGCATAAGAAGTCAGGCTACTGCTGCTGCTTATTCAGAGGGTGAAAACCGGGATCAAGAATCTTAGGTTTGTGTTTAGACTAACATAATGCATATGGATTACAACACTCAGAGATATGGTAAGTTCATGGCACGATCGGAGGTTATTTTGAGAATGAGTTAGCGAAAATGCATACACAAAATGACGACTGGGGGATTTATAGATGTGATTCGCATCTGTGAATGGTGATTTTGCTTGTAACAGGGATCAGATTTAAATGAATCATTGTTTAGTGTCGAAAATATTTGAATTTATTATTTATTTTATTTTTCTGAAATTTTGAAAACCTAATGTAATTATTGTATCTTGATCAATCCAAATTAAAATTGATATTTTCAGTAGGACAAACTGTCTTGCCAAAATTTTTAGATAGTTTCTTTTCCTTGCACTTAAGATGGGAGGAATTCCCCGAGAACTTTGATTGTCAGAGTGGAGGATTGTGGGGTCGACGTGGTATGTGCATGACATCCAACCTCTTCAACTAGTGCACCCCGCCATAATGGTCAAACCAACCAAAAATCAAGGCAATCCAACTGTCAGTTAGGCAAGAAACAATGTGCACCACCCAAAAACCTTCAAATTTACACGCGGCCCACCTGATGATTGGATTTGCCTAATTTTTGTTATAACTGATCATTGTGGTGGGGTGCGCCTTTGGGATGGGTTGGATCTCATACACACACCACTTGGGCCCTGCAATGACCACATTTAGGAGCCTCTTTTTTTTTTTTTTTTTGGGTCATTTCGTCCCCTGAAAAGCACTTTGCTTTTGTGACTTGAGAGTCGCACATTGTTTGATGGAATTCTCAAAAAGAAGGTCACAGAGAAAATCCATGTTGCCAATCGAGTTTCTTCTTCTTTTTTCTTTTTTGGTTTAAGAGGTGTATTTGTCCAGGTGCGTTTGGTTGCACAAAAAAGAAAAAGGAATTGCAATTGCAAGCTTGATAAAGTGCAAATAGCCAATTGGAAAGTCCTTTCTCAGCATTCACATTGAGTGCGTGGCCGGAAATTGCAAATACGTCTCTTTGAAGTTGTACTTATGTTTGCAATTCGCTCGAGTTGCGCACCCAAACGCACCCTTAATCATTTTACAAATCTTGCCATCTTTTTATCTTGTTGGTTGCACCAAATATCTGATTTTTGGTGATATTTGGTGCAACCAAACTAATCAATTAAAAAAGAAAAAAGAAAAAGGTATTTGGTGCAACCAAACCCACCCTCGTATATGATGATGTCGGGATCATGGGCTAACATGGAGTGGCACGCTCGTATATGATGACTACGGGTTTTCTGTGTAGGCTCTTGCTTACGTGCCCCACTGAGGAGAGCTTGAGGCATGGCTCCAAAAGTGAGCTCAACAACATGAAAAAACGGGTAGGAAAACGCCTGATCCAAACCTTCTGAGGCCCTACAATTGTTTCAACGGTGGAAGTTTCAATCTTCACTCTTTCTTGTCGTACTGCACACTTGACTTTTGGACTTGCCTCATTTCTGAGCTCATCTCTTAGGAACTAATCAACAGGTATCAAATAAACATTACAGTGGGCCTAGGAGTAGGAGGTTTTTAATGATAGACATTCAATCACTACTGTTTTCTTGCAGTATGGTACACCTGAGATTAAGACATACCTAATTTTTGGCATCAAACCCTAAAATGATTTAGAAAAATGAATGAACGGCATGAATAAAACACATGCCTCATCGTGGCCCCACAGAGCACCCACCACTAGCCACCTTAAGGACTAGGTTTGGCATGAATGACCTGGCTAATGACTACTTGCAAGCCCTGGGGCGCCAGTGTGCCAGGTGCAATACATCTGGGCGGGTCATCAAGTGGGCCGCATTGGCACCAAGGCCGATCCGGTCACAGTGAGGTAGTCCACGTATACACTAAATGCCATTTTGGCAACTCGGGACTGCCTTCTCTTAAGTGGCATAAGTTTTAATCCACAGCATCTAAACTACTGGGCCTACCTTATGGACGGCTTGGATGCTCTGAAAGTATACCGTCGATGCAGTAGGGTGTAGAGGACAAGGGTCCATCATGTTCATGGAGTCAACAATATGGTTTCTATAGGCAGTGTGTGAAGAGGCTTTGCACGGTCCTGATCCATCCATCTGTACGGCCCTGAACGCAGGGCCCACCTCGATGTATGTATTATATATCCACGCCGTCCATCTGTTTTTCCAGCTCATTTTAGGGTATGGTCCCAAAAATGAAGCAGATACAAATCTGAGGTGGACCACACCACAGGAAACGGTTGTCCTTGAACTCCCACCATTAAAACATCCAAAGGTCCACCGTAATTGTTTGTTTGCCATCCAACCGTTGATTGGGTCACAGAAATCTGGATGAACTGAAAACACAAATATCAGCTTGATCCAAAACTTCTTGTGGCCCACAAGAAGAATTCAATCCCTACTGCATGGTCCGCTTGAGATTTGTATCTGATTCATCTTTGGAACCATGCCCTAAAATTAGCGGGCAGAACCGGCGTAAATACAACACATACATCAAAGTGGGCCCCACTGCCAGAACCGCACCCACTTGGCTGGATCTAGTGTCGCACCTGATCCTCGTCCCATCGGATCAGACCTTAAACCGGTATCCAACTTCGTTAGGAATATTTGTGCATGTTACTTTTGGAATATAAGCATCCACCTGATGTCTGCATGGATTCTCTTAGGAGTTTTTTATTTTTATTTTTTTATTCTGATTCGCAACTAGATTAATCCAAATAGGGTGGGCCCAGAAGCTGGGCCCACATGTCGAAAGCATCACCACCGTCCATTAAATCATTACACACATACGGTGTAACAAATGTCTAAGGATATGATCACATGCCATTGGAACGTATCGTGATTACCATAATTTTGATTTGTGTGGGGCCCATTCGTGATCTGTATGTGAAATCCAAACCGTGCATCTGGTGAATCTCTCCGTAGGCACCGTCAATTCCAAGAATCATTCCTACAAAATACTCAGGTGGGACACACCACTGTGAGAAATGGACAATCACCCCTAAAACCTGTATACTCACATCTTTTTGGAAATGGCTTTCGTTTCGATGTCCCATTCATCCCATGGTCCGAACCTGATGATTGGGTCTGGCCCACCTGAATCGTGTATCAGACTGGATTTTGGAATCTATAACGGCCCCCCACACAGCTCCAATATCCCATGGAAAAATTGAAATAGATTCTACGGTCTTGATGTAAGGGTCATGGTGCACCACACCTAGTACGTACAAATAGGGACCATGGTTCGTTGATCCACACCGTTAATTGATGTATAAGGACTTCTGTGACCAACTTGACCTTTTGTCCCAGTGGCATGGTTGATATCGATTTCGCATGAGTTCTTGCTAATCCAGATCGTCCAAATTCTGGTCCCTCACCGTAGCCCATCTGAGCCATCCATTCAATGGGATTTTGACCTTCGGATCTGGGAACTGGTTATTTTTCGTTTAGATCGAGGTTCGAAGGTTTGTTTATCAGCCACCATCCGGTCGTTCTGCTTTTAGGGATGTGGCCCGTGATGTGCACGGTCAGGATAGGTGCAACTGCAGGCACACGTAGGAGTTATTTGATCTGGCGGAGTATGATGCTTCATACTCAGGAACTCAGAAATTGTACACGTGGCATATATCAACTAAAATTAAACCGTCTAAATTGCATTACCCACTGTAGCTGGGCCACAGTCCTAACATCTTGAAAAATTCGACCATTGGTTCTTAAATCCGATACATGAGAAATTATCGGATAAAACATAAGATGCTACTACATCGTGTTTCTTGCACCCCAAATGTCACACGTGCAGATAATCCTAGCCGTGTAAAAATGTGGGCCCTGTGTTGGGGTTAGGAGTTCCCGTAGCGGAAGCAATCATAGCAGGCAAGAACACACCACAATGGCAATCAACAAACAAATCATCACATACAAGAAGGCAAACCGATTTTTACGTAGAAAAACCCCTCAAGGGTAAAAAAAACCACGGCACAAAGCGACACCTATCCACTATGAATCAGAAGTTACAAGATATTACAGAAGAAATACCCTGGATCACAGCCCACAAGAGAAATCCCAAGCTACCCGAAGCTAAGTCTCACATGAGAAGGACAAACATAGCCATTTCCCTCGTCCCAGAGAACTCCAAGCTTCGTCCCTAGCTCTTTCTCTTACTCTATAACCCTCTCAGTCCCTTGGTCCACTGGTGGCAACCATAATCTCGGATTACATCTCCTTAAATAGAAGAAAATCGGAATTAGAAACTCCTTGCGCAAAACCGCGCAAGAAACCAAGTCAAAAAAGGAAACTGCCCGACCGCTCGGACCCCCCCACCGGCCGGTCGGCCGACCGGTTGGATGGCCCAAAAAGGCTCCAGCGCAGTGTTGTCTTCATCTCCAACGTGACCGACCGGCCGGCCGGCCGGTCGATAGTCTTCATACGTGAAGAGTAGAGGCGTCCAATCCCAACACCCTACTATGAAGATTAACTGCAGTGGAACTCCATAGGACCTTCGAGCAAAAATGAGCCGGATCGAAGACTCAGCTGGGCTGTAATAAATGAAAAGATGGTAGGGAAATTCCCTGCAGTTGAATCCTCCATGGAGTCCATAGTGATGTTTATATGCCATCTATAGTGTTTATAATGTCATTCTTACTGGGAAGAACTGAAAACATAAATATTATCCTGATTCAAAACTTCTATGACCCTACGAATATTTTAACGATATTCAATTCTTATGTTTTCGGTCCACTTGAATCTTGAAGTGGGATCATTTTAACTCTTACTTCCTAAATGAGCTCACAAAATAGATGGAATGTGTTTCTCACAGGCATCATATAGGGCGCACCTAGATTCACAGTGCAGGAACTTCCTTGCAAGAACCAAATGGGACGCGTTTTGACTGAGACCACAACACCAGTAACTTTCCTTGCAAGAACCAAATGGGACGCGTTTTGACTGAGACCACAACACCAGTCAAAGCTCTGTGGTCCCCAACATGATGTTTGTATTTTATGGATGCGGATTGCATCCAAACCGAGATCTATCTACCAATGTAGCGCGTGTGGAAATGGACGGCTCTACACGCGTGAGGAATTAGCCAAATTCTGATACGGAGTTAATTTTTCCTTTGTCGCGATTCAGGTAACCAGCATGTGTCGCACCTTTGGGGACCACATGATGAGAGTGCCTGACGATTGGAACCGTTCATCTTATCTATCCTGTTAAAAGTACGCCACTATCTAACTCTCACGCTTCATCGACTATCCTGACCTTCGATTTCTGACAATCCACACCTTGTATTTTTTTTTTCTTTTCGTGCGTACGCTTAAAAGTGGTGTGTGCCGTGGAGCTGCTACTGCCATTTGCGGGAGGAGAGATTGACGAGGCGATCTGCAGTCAAATCCTGGCCATTCATCAGATGGCTACAGTGAACGTCCCCTGATCAAAGCATGTGTCACTGTCAGTTTCCACCGATTAACTGAAGCAATGTGCATGAGAAAACGGATGACAAGAGAAAAAAGGTCAATGGTCTACATTAAAATTATGGCTATGGACCATGGATTATCTAATTGAAGTACCGGCTTGATTACCGGCTTGACTACCATCCAACCCAATGCCATAAATGCAAAATCACAAACATGATGTATCTGTTGATCGACTCTGTCTATTCCTTTTCTAATATCATTTGAAGGCATGAGATCAAGACTGGGGAAGATCTAACACTCAGGTCGGCCGCACCAGAGATGACCCTTGAATTTAATGCAACTGCATGCTGGTGCATTTAATGCAGTTGAGCTCCCTATTTTGGTGTTGCCGAACTCAGCTTTGGATCTGTCTTATTCTTGGTCTTATGTGGTTGGCCTGATATTAGATTGGGAATGGACGGAGTGGATAAGCAGATACATCAGAGTGGGCCCCTCCACAATTTGGCTTGGATGCTTTGCGTCCATACTAAGTTTGGACGCAATCCACGTCCGTATTTTATCCATGACGTCCATATTTTATCCACGCCGTCCATCCAATTTTTCCTGCTCATTTAAGGGCATCACTCATGAGCCTAAAAATCCACGCCGTCCATCCAATTTTTCCCGCTCATTTAGGGGCATGACTCATGAGCGTAAAAATGGGAAGTGGATTGGCTGGTGCACCCTAAACCAGCTACGTTGCTGGTGTAGGGACGTGGGGGACGCACAGCGAGCGCACAGTCCTCGAGTACCGTGATTGTACGAACGGTTCAAAAAAGATTAAGGCTTTGTGGACCCACTATGATGTATTTCCTATATCCAAACCATCCATCCATTTTACGAGATCATTTTAGTTAATGATACTTAAAAAGACTCATATCCAAAACTCAAGTGGACCACACCACTAAAGGCACTAGGGACAATGATTCTCACCGTTAAAACATACCCAGGGTCTACCATGATGTTTATTTGCCATCCAAACTGTTCATAAGGTCACACGGACCTGGATGAATGGTAAAAATAAATATCAGACTGATCCAAAACTTCTGGGACCTCCGAGAAAGTTTCATTGGTATAAGTTCAATCTCCCACAGCTTTTTACAGTGTGGTCCACAGAATCCTTGGATCTGTCTTAGTTTTTGGCTCAATTGTTAAAATGATACCAAAACACGGACGGACGGTTTGGATATAACAAGTACCTCATGGTGGGACCCATAGAACTTGATGACTTCACTATACCAGCAACGTAGCTGGTGTAGGGTGCACCAGCCAATCCGCTTCCGTAAAAATGAGGCTGATAGAAACTCAAGTGGAAAACACCACAGGAAACTTTGGGGATTGAACAGATACCGTTGAAAATTTTTTGGGGCCCACAAAAGTTTTGGATCAAGCATTAAGCGATCTCATGAACAGGCTGGACAAAAAATAAACATCACTGTGGGCCCTAGGAAGATTCCTACGGTATACATCAATCTCCCGGCTGTTTCCTTTGGAGCCTTTGGTGGGCTCCACTTGCACTTTGTATCTGCCTCAGTTTTTTGGGCTTATGCCCTAAATTTATATGAAAAATGGATGGACGGCGTGGATTTGACATCAGCTAGCCGGCCAGTGTTGGGGTCATCAGCCAAACCGGTCCGGCTGTATGTGACCATTCATAAACGGAAGGTCGCGATGGAAATTGATCTTGGTAATCAGGACCGTGGATCTAGTGGGCCATAGCCGCTGGGCCATGTCCTAAAAATCAATACAATCAGAGATGCTAGCCATCAATAATCATGCTGAAAATGGTCCGTCAACGGTCCAAAATCAACAAGCAAAACTCACAACCATCAGATGGATAGAACCATCCGGTCATCCCCATCCCTTGCATATGGACCATATAGAAGAAGTCCCACAAAACCAACGGTCCATATTATGAAAAAAATCCGGTGGGCCCCACACTCAACGCAACTTCCACGGAAGACCCCATCCATACAAGCATTTTCTCAAAGCATTTTTCGCCCTTCAATGCCTGCAACCCTTCTCTCGTTTGTACGCTGCAAAATAAAGAATCCTCAAAAGCAGCTGCTCTCTGTAGTCTCCTCACTACTATTTCTGCCGCCTTCTTTCCAGATTAGGGTTAGGGTTTTGGCCCAAAAGAGCTCCTTCTCTTCCTCCTCTATCTCTCGGTGGTCCGCAGCGATGGCAGGTGACGGACCACAGGAGGTAGTGTGGTCCGCGAACAGGGTGCGGGACACCTTCATCAGCTTCTTCGAAGAGAAGAGCCACGTCAAATGGAGATCCAGCCCTGTTGTGCCGGTGAACGATCCCACGCTGCTTTTCGCCAATGCCGGTTTGTGCTTTTTTCCTTCTGTCTTTCGTTCTTTCTTTGTTTCTGTAGTTATGATTTTGTTTCTGTATGCTGCGGTTTCTGTTGTTTTTTATTTGATTGCTGGGGATTTGTTGGATTAGTGTTGGAATTGTCGGTATTGATTGGAATTCTATTGGATTTTTCTTTTTCTTCTTCTTCTTGTTGTTGATGATGAATGGCAATTTTAGTAAGGGCCTGTTTGGGAAACTTGGAAACTATTTGGGTTGAGAATGCTTTCCAAGAAAATGACATTTTCCCTTGATTGGGAGTTCACTTTTTGTTGGAAATATATATATATATATATATATATATATATATATATATATATATATATATATATATATATATATATATATATATATATATATATATATATGGAAAGAGTGCTAAAAAAAATCCCTGCCTTTCTGCTGTTTTTTGTTTTTTATTAAACGTCTGCCCAAATGGTTTCTTTGAAATAACTTTCTCCAAGCTCCCAAACAGGACCTAAAGAAAAAAAAAAGCAGAGACCCAAGAAAGGTTTGAAATTGAAATTGGTGTATTGGCTACTGTATCATTCACCACCAACGAAGCCCCGAATCGGCCTGCATTGCCCTGTATTGCCCTGTATTGGGCTGTTTTGGGCTAATACAGCTGTATTGTTCGTGGACAAGACTGGTGCATATTGGCGATGGGTACCGGTTTCAATGATACTTTATACCTTGGATGCAAGGGGGTGGACTAAAACAGACACCCTTAGGGGTCGTTTGGATGCCCGTAAAGTTATTAAGTAGTAATCTGATTACCGGTGCTCAGATTACAGGGGACATTTGGATGGGTGAATTTGCCTGTAAACAGATTGCAGGCTGTAATCTGATTACAGCTAAAGCTTTTAGCTGTAATCTGAAACATGGCAAAATGTCATGTTTCAGATTACAGGTAAAAGGATGGATATTTTTTTTGAAACTTCTCAAGGGAGGTAGAGTCGCGGCAACATCGTTTAGGAAATAAAAATCTCTAGAGAAGAAGACAAATAGCAAATCTTCCTCTCGTCTCTATCCCTAGAAAACCTCAAAAGAAAGATTTGTGCGAAAGCATTCCGTAGCAACTTCCTGCAACAGAGCTAGGTGGGGCCCACTATGATGTTTGTGAGAAATCCACCCCGTCCATCCGTTTTGCCAGATCATGTTAGGACATGGGTCCAAAATGAGGCAGATCCAAAACTCAAGTGGACCGCATGACAGGAAAAAGTGGGTAGGGAAATGCCTATTGCTAAAACCTCCCCTGGGGTCCATCGTGATGTTTATATGCCATCCAGACCCTTCATAAGGTCATTCCTATGAGGATGAACTGAAAAGACAAAAAATATTAGCCTGATCCAAAAAATCTGTGTCCCCACAAACACTTCAATGGTGTATGGTCACTTGAATTTTGGATCTGCCTCAATTTTGGGCCCATGTCCTAGCATGATCTACCAAAATAGATGGATGGGGTAGATTTCTCAAAAACATCACTATGGGCCCCAACTTATTGTCGTGAGAACTTCCTACGAAAGGCTTGCATCTGTGAAAAAGAGAAAACGTATTGTACTACTGCACTACGGACCTCCTTTGTATCTTGACATGCCAAAATTCTGCGGGCCCTAGCATGATGTATGTGTTATATCCCACACCGTCCATCCATATTGCAAGATCATTTTAGAGCATGGGCCAGATCCAAACCTTGAGTGGACGACACCACAACAAGCAGTGTGGATTGAATGCCTACCATTGAAAACTTATTGGGAGCCACAAAAGTTTTGTATCAAGCTTATATTTGTGTTTGCCCTTCATTGTAACCTTATGAAGAGGTTGTATGACAAATAAGCATCATGACGGGTGCTAGGAAGGTTTCAATGGTGGGTGTCATTGTCTCCACTGCTTTTGTGGTGTGGTCCACTTGAGCTTTGGATCTGCCACATTTTTGGGCTCATGCCCTAAAATAATCTCGCAAAATGGATGGACGGTGTGGATATAACACATACATCAAGGTGTGGATATACAATAACTTCTCATTATCAAAGAAAATTTGAAATAATGGGCCCATTACTGTGGCCCACTAAATGATTGTTTTAGTGTAAAGATCGGCTATAGGCTTTATTGAGTTGGGCTTGTTCCAATCATCTATCTTAAATGAAGACTATATATGGCATTTGGTGAAGTTTAAAGGATCTATACCCTAATCTCTGTCATGCGTGAATGCCCAATTATAGGTTGTAAACCGTTTACAGGTTATCCAAACACAAACATTTGTTTACCTGTAAATGGATTACAACTTAAAGCCAAACAAGACAAACTGCAAACACTTTACACCTGTAATCTAATTACCTGTAATATGATTATAACTGAAGACTTTATAGGCATCCAAATTACCCTTTAGGGAATATACAACCGCCCAGGAGCAAGCTAAGTGTGGACAGAATAAAAAGCAGATGCACACCACAAACACTTTATTCAGAATATTTTCTGCCAAAATCCTGGTACCTCCTGGGGGCAGATGGAGATATCGGAGCATGGCCATCCCAGACGTGATGCCCATTACCACCTATTCACCTAGGTATTGGTGCCCAATGGATACTTATGGTTAACACCCCCCTTAGCTAACTTAATGAAAACCACAAAAGGGATGAAATAGATTGAAGCAAAAAAATAAAGATATTGTGAGAAATAACCAAACAATCCTCTAGCCGAACGCTAGAGATTTGCGAAAAACCTCCTCTCCAAATCTGCTACCGAATAAAAAAAATACAAAACCAAAGAAGTTTTATTCATATCATCATAATAATGCATCACACCTCCATAACATAGCCTTATATATAGGCGTAGAGCAAAAAAAGGGAAGCATGAGCAAACTGCCCCTAAATCTCGTCATTACCATATGTGCCATATGTAAATGGGTCGTATCTCAGCCAAATGGCCCCGGAATTGCATGATCTTGGGTTTGTTTGGAAGCCTATGCAATAGGCTATCAAACATGACCAATTTCATGTTATTTTCGTTTGGTGTTTCAAAAGGGGCTTGCCAAGAAAGTGATGGAAATACAGAAGGGAATTTATAACTAAATCATGATTCAATCTCACCCTTCAAACTAATTAAATAAATAAAACCTTTGAAATTGATGACCATATGATTGATTTCATAGGCCCCACAATTTAAGTCGAACGTTGATCCCATCCCAATTGATTATTAGATCATTAATTTGGTCTAGAACATCAATCAAGACAATTTGAATGGTAGGATTGCTTAGATCTTAGATCAACCAGCTTGTGTGGCCATTTGATTGCATAAATTCTACTCGGCTTTGGAAAAAAAACTCGTCCTCAAGTTTAAATTGGTGGTCGTAATCTCCTGCAAAGATTCTTGTTTGTGGCACTTCTTCAAATTCGCTTACAGTTGATGGTGGAGACTTAGACGCCTAACAGGCAGCTTGTGCATAATACGCCATCAAAAGACGTGCCATTTTTTTTTTTTCCTTTTGCTTTTTGGTGGTCCTCCACACTAATTGTGACCCCTTTGTCACGGCCAACTTTCAATCTATGGGCCTTGATTGACAATGAGATGTCATCATTGTAATCATGAAACTGTCCCTCTTCGACCATCGAATCGTCCATAGTTATTAATTCTTCAATCTCTTCCGCCGTGTCATTTGATGGTTGATCATCCATTTTCATTGGCGCTTCCTTTCATTGAACTGTTGATCCATCAATAGGGGTATCCATGGATCCATTGAGCAAGCCAACAGTGGATCCCTCTTGAGTTGCCACACTTGGTTTAAACATATCATTCTTAGGAACTCCAGAGACAATGGATTGAAGTCCATCGTGCTTTTCTTGTTCAATCAAGGGCTTGAAGCAAGCTCTTATCGCCTCATTGAATTTTTTTTTATTTTTTTTTAATTCTTTTACAATATCTTCCTTGAGCACTTTAATCTCTTTCTTGAGTTCCCACAAATTTACTCTCACATCTCTTGAACATTTTTAGCCATCGTTGACATTTCCATGCGATAGAAGGCTTTTGAATAACTGACATGTGGCTACATTGTTTATAACATTGAGAGGGGTGTTAAAGGAATTGTGATAAGGCACATATGAAGGTGGGTGTGACTCGGGGTGATACTAAGGGCATTTTTGATCATCGAAGTCACTTGGATAAGAATAACACGATGGATATGGAAGGGTACCGGAGTTTGAATAGGGATAATTGTATGAGGCATATGAACATCTTCCTATCCATGACATTTCTAAGAAAGAAAATGAAAGAATGTAGGCTGAACTTTATTTTGAGTTCTAGATGTAAGGGTTTTGGGGAATGAAAAAAGAAGCATGGGAATTGATGGGTTGGAACGAGATTAGGATTTGGTAGGGTTGGAAATAGGTATAGTCAGGGTTTGATGTGTTTGATGGGTCTTTTTTATTTTTATTTATTTTTACTGGGTATGATTAGGGTTCAAAGGGAAAATGTATGGCTAGGGTTCAAAGGGTTTGGGAAAAACGGAAAAGGTAAAGTTAGGGTTTGGTGATTTGAGAAATTAAGGGAAAAGGAAAGGAAAAGAAAAGAAAAGAAGATGAGAAAGAAAATGATGGATGGAAGGGAAGGATTGAGGTGAGGAAATTACCTTATTTCAGTTTCCCAAAGAAGGAACTTGCTTTGGTACCAAATAATGCAAACACTGAAAGGGATGCGAATAGATTAAAAAAAAGAAGGAAGAGATTGTGGAAAAGAATCCAATAATCCTCTATAGCCGAATGCTAGAGACTATAAAAAACCCCCTCTCCAAATCTTCCACTGAATAAAGAAATAGCCAACCAAGGAAGTTTTATTCAAATAATCATAATAATGCATTACACTTCCGTAACATAGCCTTATATATAGGCTTACAACAAAAAAGATAAAGCTCTAATAATATTAAGTGACTAAACTGTCCCTAAATCCCATCATTACCATATGGGCCTTATGTAAATTGGCCATATCTCACCCAAATGACCTTGGAATTGCATGATCTTGGGCTTGTTTTAAAGCTTACTCAATAGGCTATCAAATGGGACCAATTTTGTGTCATTTGGGCATCATTTGGTACCCCAAAAGGGGATTGCCAAGAAAGCGATGTAAATATAAAAGAGAATTTATTAACCAAATCATGATGTAATCTTACCCTAAAAAATAATTACATAAATGAAACCTATGAAATTGATGACCATATGATTTTTTTTTATAAAGAAACCATATGATTGTTCTGATAGGCCCCACAAGTTAAGTTGACCGCCAATCCCATCCAATTGATTATCAAACCATTTATTTGGTCAAGATCAACAATCAAGACAATATGAATGGTATATGACTAGATCTTAGATCAATCAGTTTATGTGGCCACTTGGTTACATCATAACTTGTCTGCCTTACTATTCTCAGAGTGATGAACATGGACAAACTCTGTCTCCGTGAACCTCTCAGATCTTTGGTTTCGTTGGAAATGACTGCTAGTCTCCAAGGGGAATTTCTAAGATTTAACCACTGGATGACATTCTGCGAATCCCCCTTGAATATTGTAGGATTGTTCTGCTTAGGATATAACAATTTTGATACATTGCAGAACTGCATGGGCTTCGTTTCCGATGGATCATCTGTTGAAATTGCACTTGAGGTAGCCCAACGGCAGGCGACGACACCTCTCCACAGCCTTTTATGGGGGCCACCCTCTTGCAACGAACTCCTTCCATTTGGTGAAGACAACTTTGGAAACCATCGGATCTGGCTAAAAAAAAAGTCCAATCCGCTAATTCATTGTACACAATAATACCTTGATTTCCTCTTTCAAGTATGGGCCTAGGGTTCTTATTTGCATTTCTCCTAATATGCTTGAGGTTGCTAGTGCCAAGCCAAGGTTAGGTTAGTCATTGTGTTTGGAAGGCATGAGTTTATAATGCCCTTTTCTGTTCAATCCTCCAATGTTCATGCATGGAGGTTCCAGGATTAGTCGTTTGATTATGTGACAAATAACCATAATCAGGGCACTGTAGCATTTAGATCAGAAAAGATGTCTTTCACATTGGCTTCACTAGATGTTCGAAAGGTTTATTCTCAGGACCAAATTTGGGGCGGCCTCTCCAAGCAAGAGTTGCAAAACTGTTTCCTTTGTGTTGGCATCATTTAGATTTAGTTTGAAATCCTACTTCTTTTCTTTATAAACATCCTTAGTTCTTACTGTATTAGAAACCTTGTTGCCAAGGTATTAAGTACAGAGATATCCCAATTCCCAATGTTTTTTTTTTGATAGGCAACGAAATTGATTAAGAAGAGCAAAAAGAAACAAAAGGCTGAATCGCTGAGATGGTGAAACAGCCACACACCAAGAAAATGGAAATTACATCCCTTTAATTTGTCAACATTGGAGCCCCACTCCTATGATCAATTGTCTTGCCCTAAGAGCTATAAACTCCGTCGACCGACTAACGCCCGACTAACGCCTTGGAAGCATCTTCCATTCCTTTCTTCCCAATGTTGAGTGTTGATAGTTACATACTTTGTCTGAATTTAAATTCACAAGAACAAAAGAAGTCTAAATCTAATTAAGTTTTGGTTGGTGATTTTATTGTGAGTGTGAATGTCATGTAAAGCTTTTGAGCTGTAAAAGAAAATTCAGTGAAAGCTAGATGACAAAGAAACTGAGCAAAGGAATAGCCAAGATAGTAAACTTTGATGGCATTGACTTCCACTTGTAAAATGCAAAAGGCCATGTGGCCTTCAGTGAAACATTTGCATCATAGGATTCAAATACCATGTGATGATATTTGCAATATGAATATTTAAAAGATGTGGGACATTTTTGTTTTTAAATATGCCTCTATATAGCTTCTATGGCTTCATATTGCACTATCATATATCCACCTACCTCATAATGTGAGTAGAACTTTTGTTTGACATGTTTTACTTTTGCAGGAATGAACCAGTTCAAGCCAATCTTCTTAGGAACTGTTGATCCCAATACTCCCTTAAGTAAATTCAGCCGTGTTTGTAACACCCAAAAGTGCATTCGTGCTGGGGGGAAACACAATGATCTTGATGACGTAGGGAAAGACACCTATCATCATACCTTCTTTGAAATGCTTGGAAACTGGTCGTTTGGAGATTATTTCAAAAAGGAAGCCATTGGATGGGCATGGGAGCTTCTCACACAGGTTAGTGGAGGTGGACTGGAGGGTCCAAAACTTCTTTCTGAAATATATTTTGTTAATTTACTAATATTGGTGTGGGTTATTTTCTATGGATTTTCATTTTAAATTTTTTATGGTTGTGTACATCATATTATGCCATAAATAGTTGTAGAATACTTTAGATTAGATGATTCTTGAGTTTCTTGATTTGTGTGTTGATGATTTTATTTTTCTTGGTTTCTTTTAAATTTAATCTGAACATTTGTCTCCGTGTCATTTACCCTTTCTGTGTCTTTGTTGTGAGATTCTTGTGTGAATCTAGACCATATCATCCAGTACAATCATGCTTTTAAATACAGGTTATGAATTATGATATAGTGCATTGGTCGTATCGTAACTGTATCGGCACAGGGGGAAGTGAAACAGTCCGTTATGAAGAAATGGTCCGTGTCAGCCTATACAGCTGATGTCATATCACCAACCTGCGATAATCAATATATGGCTGATATCGGCAAATTGCAAACATTGCTTGGGCCCCACATTTGCCCGGGATCACTCGAGTGTGTCCCTTTTCTGATTTACCCACTATGAACTCCGCCTAGTAGTGGTGTGCTGACTGGTCCCCAGCTGGTCATTGTATATTGCCAAACGCTCTCGAAGCTGAGTCGCTGACCCCAAATAGCCAGGAGCTGGGACAATGCTACTATGATTATGATTATGATGGTGATGGTAATGATTATGTATTTGCTTCATTTGCATTTTCTACCCATATGTATTTGTTAATAACAATGGTGTGCATTATTTGGTAATATGTAGAGCTGCACATGAGCCAAGCTAGCTCAGCTCGGCTCGGCTCGGCTCGTAGGCCAGTTTGATCAAGCTCAAGCTTGATTTAGGAAGCTCGTTTGAAAACGAGCCAAGCTCAAGCACGAGGGAGCTTGGCTCGAAGATCGAATAAAGCTCGGCTCGGCTTGAGATATATATCTATATATATATATATATATATATATATATATATATATATATATATATATATAGAGAGAGAGAGAGAGAGAGAGAGAGAGAGAGAGAGGAATGCTCACCTGGGCACTTCTGGTGAGAGACACTCGTGAGCACTTTTTTTGGCTCATCACACGTGATGTGAGCCCAAAATCTGAGCCGTCCATGTGATGCAGCACCCCAAAAAACCCCTAAGGCCCATCTTTCAACTTGTTCCAGAACTTTGGTGGGCCATGAAAGAAGGAAACAGTTTCACGTGCCTTGATTTGCCTCTTGCTTTCTGCTGCGGCCCACTAGAGTTTTGGATCAGGTTGAAAGATGGGCCCCAAGGGTTTTTTGGGGTGCTGCATCACATGGACGGCTCAGATTTTGGGCTCACATCACGTGTGATGAGCCAAGAAAAAGTGCTCACGAGTGTCTCTCACGAGAAGTGCCCAGGTGAGCATTCCTCTCTCTCTCTCTCTCTCTCTCTATATATATATATATATATATATATATATATATATATATATAAACCCTAATCCTACCAGAGATCCCACCCGACCCTTTTTTTCCTTTCATTTTCACTCCCAAGTCCCACTCGTCCCCACCCAGCTCGGCTGCCCCTCTCCATCTTTCCCTCCCTCCATTTCTTTCAAATCTCTCTCTCTCTCTCTCTCTCTCTCTCTCTCTCTCTCTCCTTGTTCCGGATTCCTCCCCGCATCGCACCCGATAGTGAATGCCTGACCGTACCGCACCTTCAAGCGAACGCCCAAGCATCTAGCACTACCATGTAGGTTTTTATGTTTTTTTTCTTCTTATTTTTTATTTATTTTGTTTGAAATAGACAATACCCTAGTTTTGGGGATTTTTTGGGTCGAAAGATTGGGTTGGGTCGACTGGTTGGGTTAGGTCAACTGGTTGGGTCATTTGAGGTCTTTGGCTGCTCTATAAAAAAAAGAAAAAGAGACAAAGCTCGGCTTGGCTCGATAGAGCTCGATCGGCTTGGCTCGAACAAAGCTCGATCGGCTCGACTAGCAAGCCAAGCTCAAGCGGTTGTTTTGAGCTTGATGCTCAAGCCAAGCCAAACTCAAGCTTAGTGGACCATTGATCAAGCCAAGCTCAAGCTTTGTCAAGCTTGGCTCATGTGCAGCTCTAGTAATATGCAACACTTTTTCTGGCAACTTGTACTCGTAGATGTTTTTTCGTTGATTTTGTCTTACTTCTTATGTTGATAGTATGATATGTCTTTTAGGTTCATGTTTCACCACATATATGCACTCTCTCAACATTCCCTTACTGAATGTTTCTTTGTGTGTTTTTTTTTTCCCTTTTTTTTTTTTTTCAAATTTGAAATTCCAAATTCATTGTTCTAGTTTTATAGGTATTGCATGTCAAATTAACTCATCCTATTGAAGTTCTGCTTTTGATATATCATATAACATGTTTTTGAATGTTAGCGATTGTTTTTTTTTTTTTTTTGAGAATTGAACATTCATTAGAAGCACCAAAAGGCACAACCGAAAATAGAAAAAACAAAAGCAGAAAAATAAAATACAATACAACTAAACCCTTGGGTTAGGAATCCCATTCCCTAACAAGCAAAAGCATCTTTCTAGCAACAGATCCCACAGGTTGCTCCCTATCCCGAAAACATATTTTGTTCTTCTCCAACGAGATACACCACAAAGAAGCCAGCAATGCCAAATGCTAGTTTTGCTTATCTTTGGAACTATGCCAAGACAAGAAAAATTCCTCTTAAAGGGTTTGGCATTACCCAAGAAAGGGATGCACAACTGTTTTTTTTTTTTTTGAAAGGCAACTAAAATTTTATTAAAAAGAAAGAAAACAAACAAAAGCACAAACAACAAAAATACAGAGAGTCACCAAGATGGCGACTTGACTACATCCCCAAGAAATCCAGATTAAAACCCTTAAGCTTTGACGCAAAAACTGCCCATTGGCCCCATTCTATGACCAGGAGCCTAGCTCTTTGGGATATAGTTGCAGCAAATTTACAACTGTTCTTGAAGCACCTCCCATTCCTTTCCTTCCAAATGGCCCACCAAATTGCCAAGAGTGAAAGCCTCCTAAGAGTAGTCTTTTGGCTGTTGAGTCTGACCCCACACTAGGCACTCAAACACAAATTGACTGAATGGGGATAGGACCAGCTGATCTGAAAGCGCTGAAAAAAATATGCCCATATCTCAGAAAGCCAAGGGCAATGAAAGAAAAGATGATCGACTGTCTCTTCTTGTTGCACACACAAGGAGCATATATTAGGAATCACCATGCCTCTCTTTTGGAGATTGTCCACTATAAGAACTCTCTTCCTAACCACCAACCACCCAAATGCTTGAATCTTAGGAGCAGCTGGATAAGACCTCACAAACCGGGAAACAGGTGCATCGCCATTGCGAGGTCTCTTTAGAAATAGTCAAGTAGAGAGATTTGACTGAGAATGAGTTGGACTTCTCAAGTCTCCATACCATTTTATCCGATTCACTCTCCACTAGCACCATCCTCTGTAGCCGTTCCAAGAGGCTTACATAATCTGCAACCCCATTGTCCCGAAGTGACCTTCTACAAGGGATATCCCAAACCACTGAACCACCCACCTGAGAGAAGTAAGGGCCTGTTTGGTTGCAGAATCTAGATTCTAGAGAAAATCCAAATTCTGGTGTTGGAATCCAAAATTGCAGAAACTGAATGGAAACCCAGTTTCCATTTGGAACTTGCTATTTAGTTGAAAACTGTGTAATCGAGATTGTGTTTGGTTGAAAACTGTGTAATCCAACCATTGATGGCCCACTTGGGCTTTGGATCCGCCTGAGAATTTGACCCCTGGCCTATAGTAGTCTCGTAAGACAGATGGCCAGGTTGGCAAATAAACATTATAGTGGGCCCTAGGAAGTTTTTAATGGTGGAAGTTCAATCAACATTGTTTTCCTGTGGTGTGGTCCACTTGAGATTTAGATCTGCCTCATTTTTGGTCTAATGCCCTTAATTGAGCTCTTTGAACGGATGGACCGCGTGGATATAAAACGCATACATCATAGGTGTACAACGCATACATCGAGGTGGGCACCAACCTAGGGGTATTATCATCAATATTGAATGACGCTCACTCCCACCTCTTTTCCCTTCCGTAGAACGGTCCCCCACACTGTTTCCACTAATCCCGATTCTAGCCAATTTAGGTTACCAGATGGAATCCTCTTTGGTTGGAATTTGCCGCCAAACACACCAGTTAAAATTGGATTTTGTTGGAATCCAGATTTTATACTGGAAATAGGTTTCCAGATGCCAACCAAACATGCCATAATCAGCGACCGCTGTCGTCGGGTTCGGAGCAAACCTATATAAAGAAGGAAACTCGTCTTTTAGAATTGTACCATCCACCCAGGAATCTTCTCAGAACCTAACTCTTTCACCATTTCCCACCTCGAATCCTACTCCTTGCAGAAAGCTTGCTTTAATCGTACAAATTCCTTTCCATAAGACTGAGGCCCTATAAAGCATTGAATCCTTCGTTCCCCATCCTCCCGGAGAGGATCCATACTTGTCCTTAAGAACCCTCTTCCACAAAGCCTCGTCGTCTTCTCCCAAACACTAAAGCCACTTCCCCATCAACGCTTTGTTCATGTATTTAAGATTCTTGATTCTTGCACCGCCCTCTTCATACTCATTATACACCTCGTTCCAATTAAGGAGATGGAAGCGCTTTTTCTCCTCAACCCTTTGCCAAAGAAAATCCCTCCTAACCTTGTCTAACTTTTTAAGGACCGCTGCTGGGCATTTAAAGAGGGACATGAAGTATAAGGCAAGGCTAGTCAGCACCGCCTTAATGAGAGTGATGCGACCCCTAATGGATAAATAACGGCCTTTCCATCGAGCAAACATTCTTTCCACTCATTCCACCACCTTGTCCCATAACCTCTTTGGAGGTTTACCTATACACAAAGGAAGTCCCACAAAGGTAGTCGGAAGAGAGCCCGCCTTGCAACCAAACACCCCAGCCAGCTCCACCTCACGGGGCTCCAACCTGACCCCAAACAGATTGCTTTTCCGCAGATCACTTTAAGGCCTGACACCACTTCAAAACATTTGATAATAGTTCTCAACCTATCCACCATGACCGTTGAAGCTTCGCAGAAGATGAGGGTGTCATCGGCAAACTGGAGATGCGAAATGGGTTGGGATGACTTACCGTAAAACCACGTATGAACCCTTCCTCTTGAGCTTTTACCAGCATTGCCCCTCGAGCTTCAACCACAAAGAGAAAGAGAAACGGAGACGAAGGATCACCCTGTGGGATGCACAACTGATTCCTCATTCAACATGCACAATAGGCATACATTTAACAGCTCTTGTCCCTCTCTTTTGGATATTATCTATAGTTAAGATCCTATTTTGTCCTACAAGCCATGTTAGGCCGACCCCTTCGTCGTTCAAATAAAACTTGTGTATGAGCATCTAATTGCATTATCCGACTCTCAGAACACCTCAAGAAAGGAGTGTTCACAACCCCAGGTGTAGGTCGTGATGTAGTAATAAGTCGGTGAGACCGAGGTCGATCCATAAGGACTTATATGCATGCGGTATTCTCCCAAAACAATTTAGAACTTAAATTGAGTTAAGAACTAAACCTAAAACTAAATATGAAATTTGGAATTAAGTGGAGTAGTTGGTGAAAACAGTAAAATAGCAACAGTAGAGTGCCAAGGATCCACTTGTAGACATTCCCAATGCTCAATTCACATAGATTCGGTTGATAACTCAACTGAAATCGGAATTCTATCCTATCCAGTTGGATAATAAAGCAATTAGATCATAATTCAATAACCAAAGCAGATTAGAAGTTTGATTGAATTAGTTCCCACATTAAGAACCGAGTTCTGATCGCGGGGAATTCAAATCAATGAATTATACAGATCAAGTACTTGCAAACTATGTAAATTAAACTAATCTCAGTCTTCCTAAGCATCCAACTCGGTGAGTCATCACTAGATCAAAGTAGGACTAAAACCAGAATTTTATTCAAACTTGAATCAATCAAAATCCAACATAAAAACCCAAATCCAAATCTAAGGTAAACGAAAGCATAAAAAACAAACTACAAGCTTCCCCTCTAAGCTAGGGCGAAGAGGATTAGTTCATCCTAAACATATTTGAACTAGAAATCCTAAAAAACGTGAAAAACAAAAGAAAAACTAGAAGAAGAGAAGAAAACTCGAAGTAGAAACCCTCCACACGAGTGGTTCTCTCTGCTCCAGCACATCCTAGGATGTCTTAGAAGGTTTGGGACATCCCCCTTTTATAGAAAAACCGGCCAACAACTTCAAATCGCGTAACTTTTGCACACACCGCCTCATTTGTCGGCAGTGTTCAAGTTGTCGGTATTGCTACAAGTTTTGCTGGCGAGAGATAAAGATAAAATATCGTTATCGCTGATAATATAGCTTGTAACTGGAAATGCAGGGAAAAGAGGGAAACATGGGGAAGGAGGAGGAATTTTCCAGTGAAACTTTAGGACATGCCTAAACACACATTTACATATTTAGAAATAAAAAAATTGCAAAAAGAATGCATACACAATAAGTTTTCATGTAATGGAAGCTTAAAAGCATGCATTGTCATAAGAAATCACTCTAATAATAACTAAAATGAGTTTATATAATACCAATGCAGCTCACATGAAATAATTAAGACATGTAAAAATAAATGAACTAAAAAAAGCACACATTTCCGAAGCCCACCTTTATGTATGTATTGTATATCCACGCCGTCCATCCATCCAACCATCAAAACACCCATCCACCCAACCATCCCATCTAATCATCCAAACATCCATCCCATTAAATCATCCAAATCATCTATCCATCAATCTATCCCATCTATCCAACAATCCAACCATCCCATCAAATCATCCAAACATCCATCCATCTGTCCCATCCATTCATCCAACCATCCCATCCAAACATCCATCCTTCCATCCAACCTTCCCATCCATCCATCCATCCATCCATCGCATCAAATAATCCAAACATACATCCATCGTGTCAAATAATCCAAACATCAATCCATACATCCATCATATCAAATAATCCAAACATCCATCCTATCCAATCATCCAAACATCCATCTATCCATCCAACCAACCATCCCATCCACGCATATATCCATCTAACCATAGGGCATTGATTAGGTGTACCGTCGGCCTCACCCAAGACCTTGGCCCCTTACTGCAGGGCCCACCTTGATGGATGTATTCCATATCCGTCTGTTTTGCAAGACCCTTTTAGGGCATGAGCCTAAAAATGAAGTAGATCCAAATCTCAAGAGGACCTTATCATAGGAAACAATGGTGATTGACCATTAATGGGCCACAAAAGTTTTGGATCAAGCTGATATTTGTTTGCTCCCTTCATCCATGTTTATGTGACCTTATCAACAGGTTGGATGTCAAATAAACATTATGGAAACATTAAAGTGGGCCCTAGGAAGTTTTTAATGGTATGGCATTAAATCACCATTGTTGTATGGTCCACCCGAGATTTGGTTCTTCTTCATTTTTGGGCTCATGCCCTAAAAAAGTTATGAAAAACAAATGGACAAATACACCATGGTGGGTTGCACCTAATCCACTCCCTTAACCGGGCGCGACTTGGGTGAGACCCCGAAACCAGCGATGTGGGTGGGATCCTGAACCTAGGGCCCACCTTGATGTGTTCTTTGTAAATCGATGACGTCCATCTGTTTCTTCATATTATTTTGTACTATGGTACCAAAAATGAAGAAGATGAAAATTTTGGGTGGACTACAACATAAGAAACATTGGTTAATGACCATTAAAAACCTTTTGTGAGCCATAAAAGTTTTCTATCAACCTGATATTTGTCTTTTCTTTTCATCCCTGTCTATGTGACCTTATCAACAGATTGGATGGTCAATAAACATTACGGTGGACTCTAGGAAGTTTTTAATGGTCACGGTTGAATGAGAACTTTTTCTTGGGGTGTGGTCCACCTAAAATTTTATTCTGCTTCATTTTTGGGAATGCATTCTAAAATAATATGAAGAAACAGATGGACGGCATGGATTTACAAAGAACACATCCAGATGGGCCCTAGGTTCAGGATCCCACCGACAACGCTGGTTTTGGGGTCTCACCCAAGTCGCGCCCCCCTTAACCATCGTACCTTTTTTTTTTTTTTGAAAGTTTTATTTTAACTATCAATTTTTGTATGTAAAATGGTGGTGAATCATTTTGATTATGTTGTGTGGAACTCACATTATAATATAACTTAAAAGTTACCTAATCTATTAGTTTTGTTTCGAGGCAAAATGGTGGTGACCCATGTTTTTAAATGGTGTCAAACGTCATTTTAGAAATCTTAAAAGTTTAGTTAAAAAGGAAAGAGCTTGAAAGAGGGTTTCGAAAACCCCTCTTTTAAAACCCTAATTTTGACACAAGCTCTCCACAGCCGCAAGTATTATAACCCTAGAATCTCGAAAGCATCTTCAAACTCGCATCGTAGATTCAGTTTTCGATGGAAATCCCAACAAGATTAGAAAAAAGCTCTGCCGAAATCCCGGATTTTTTTTTGGGGTTATTTCATACTTTTATAGATGAGCATTGTTGATCCATAGTCCAATCATTTCTCGATCTTCTGGAAAGAGGTATTTCTAAATTTTGATTTTGATTTTTTTTTATTTTCCAGTATTTACGGTAAGGTTTTGTCGGCGAAATTTCGAAAAAAATCAGCAAAATCTCGTCGATATCTAGGAGAAACAAAATATGGGTTTTTTGGTTTCGAAGGGCTGCCGATACCGAAAATATTGGCGATAATTTGAGATTATCGTTGATAATTTAAACACTTTTGTCGGACCGTTCGACTAAAGTCCGAATCTATCCCACAAGCTCCTGAAACCAAACTGTTCTGTTGGACTGTTCGACAATGTACTTCCTCGAGTCTTATATTCTGTCCTGAAATGCCATTGTTCGGTCGGACTATCCGAACATGGCTGTCTTTCCATGCATTTGGCACTCTCAAGTTTTGTTCTTCAAAAGCTTCTTTCTTCCACTTGTTAACTTGGCTGGGCTTTGGTCGAAATATACATTCTTAACCTCCATTCTCTCTAATGTCTCTTAATTTCCTGTAAACACGAAAACATACTTAACTTAGCTCATTAACCACAATGTTTCATGTAAACAAAGCGTGGAATTAGGGATAATATAACTCCCCCCCCCCCCCCCCCCCAACCAAAAAAAAAAAAGCAAAAAAAGCCCACATTTTGCTAGTCCCAGGCAAAACATGTAAAAAATAAATTCAATCTCTCGTTTTCAAACCTCTCTAAGAAAGTAAACTTATATAAGACCCAAATTATGTAAGTAATGAAATTCAGAGATATTTTTTTAAGAGATAACTAAAAATTTATTAGAACGCTCGCAAAGCGAGAAAAGAATTCAAGGCCCAAAAAAGAAACAACCCACTAAATATGGATGGAAGCCGAGTCCATCCTAACATAGATCGCCCATTCCCTCACTAGCCTTTTGATCGAGGAAATCACCTCTGGCACCCCTGTCGCGACATTCCGGAAAGCAACACCCATTCCTGGCACCCTAAATAGCCCATAGCATTGCCAAAATGAGTAACCGTCATAAAACCTGGTGATCCTTGCCATATCTGCCCCCATGCCACGCCCAAAGCAGGGCCTCCACAGATTTAGGCATACCCAACCCACATTCATGGAGGACAAAAAATGATCCCAGACTTTCTTGACGAACGGGCAACGGATGAAAAGATGGTCTATCGATTCGTAGCTGTCCATGCACATAAGATAAATATTAGGAAGCACCAGGGTTCTTCTCTGAAGGTTGTCGATAGTTAGAATTCTTTTGACGAACGTTGCAACCCGGGGAGGGCCCCATAAAACCAGTGATGAAACGGGTGATTTGGAGTCGAGGAAGGAGGGATGGAGGATATGAAAGAATGTAGCGCACTAACTGAAAACTTCCTGAAGAGGATTTCGACCAAAAAATCTTATCCTCTTCTCTTCTATCAATCGAGGTCGACTGCAAAAGGGCCATTATAGCAACAAATTCTTCAAACTCAATGTCTGATAAATTTCTACGGCAGGGAGGGCACCACAATCAAATCCCTAACAACCGAATAACAATCAACGACACGGACGAATCTATCAGGGGTAAGTGCGGCAATAGCAGGAAACAAAACCTGAAGCTGTTGGGAACCGCACCAAATATCGAACCAGAACCTGATACGCAACCCTTTCCTACTTTGAAGGATATACCCTTACTAATGATGTGATGATTGGCCATAATTGCTTTCCAGGCTCCTGATGCATCGAAGAAGCCTTGACGAACCAGCCACCATCCTGCACCCCATACTTAGCTGCAATGATATTCCGCCACCTGCTTTCTTCTTCCTCACAGAATCTCCAAATCCATTTCCCCAACAAGGCTAAGTTTGTAGAACCCAGGGGTTTTAAACTGGCTCCTCCTTCACTGACAGGCTTACACACCTCATCCCATCTAAGCAAATGGAACTTCCTCCCTTCCGACAAACCCTTCCACAAGAAATTCCTTCTGAGCTTTTCAAGCTTGGCCAAAACAGAATTCAGGCATTTGAATAAAGACAAGAAGTACACTGGCATATTGGAGAAAGCAGTCTTAATCAATGTAAGCCGGGCACCCAACGAGAGATCTATTTTGCCAAGACTGCCAAGAGGCCAATTTCCTCTCTTTCTTCTCAACCACCCCGTCCCACTAGTGAATAGCAGGCTTACCAATACAAAGAGGCAATCCCAAATACTTAGTTGGGAATAGACCGGTTTTACAACTGAAAGCATTAGCCAACAACTGCAGCTCGTTAGAGATACTTAGCATTGAGATGTTGACATGCCTAGATTCCAATGACTAGTGAGTGATCAGACCGAGTTCCAACTGATTATATGACAAATAGAGTGCACTCAAATAACCATGGTCTAGTGTGCTCAGTGAATTCCTAACTCACTATTAATAGGGGTTAACCTTTCACTAGATGGTTAATTAGAGTAGAAGTCCAAAAAGTGTTCGGATCAACGCAAGTCTAAATCAGAATTTGCCTTATCATTCAATGAGGTTTCTTCTCAGTTTTGGATTTTTCATCGACAACTTTCACACTAATCTCATTCCTTTTTGGCGGTCATTGGTAGCCCTTTTCGATACAACTATTTTTTAGTTGATTTTCATCATGATCATTTTTTTTTATATTCCTTTTTAATTTCTTTTCTTTTTTTTTCTTTCCTCTTTTTTTTTTTTTTTTTTCCAGTACTTTTCTTTTTCTTCTTTTCCCTCTTGAATAAGATGGACAAACTCCCTAGACTCGGTTCCTAGCACTTTGAACCATCATCCAATTAAACCATCATAGCATCCAGTATAGTCCTTAAGATTTAAGAATGAGAGTTACTCGTGTAATGTGAACTAGACTCCATTGATGTCTAAATTTTCTATCAGTTAAATAATAGAAGGAACTCGTTTAAATGTCCACCAATCTCATCCGGATAAGGAAATAAATCTAATTTTTTTATTATGAGACCTAATTTAGACAATTTAATTTCAATTATTTGCATGCCATATATGCAATTTTTAAAAATAATTAATTGATTGTGTTTTCATACATGTCTTCTATGATTATAAATTATATGAATTAATTTGAATGTAGTTGCATCACTTTTGTGAGATAGCGTATAGTTTAGTACTCTGTGAAGGAAACTTATTATGTGCACTTTTTTTTTTGTGATTTTTTAATTTGTAATTGTGTAATGATGTCTTTTTGGACATCTCCTGAAGTTCCATTGAAAAATTCAACCAATTTCCCAATGTTTCCCCTGCGAAACATTATGCCAATCATCTGATATTTCCCATGTGATAACTGATATGTTTCTATACCCGAATGGTGCGATACATTTGTTGACACCAATACGGAAAACATGGGTACCCCAAAGGTACTTATTTCCTAGTAGATGTCTGTCTATTTTAAAGATTGAAACACAAGATTTGAGTGTGATTTGATAAACTGGAGCAGAAAGGAACTCTCTCTCTCTCTCTCTCTCTCTCTCTCTCACACACACACACACACACACACACACACACACACACACACACACACAAAAGAACTCATTTGATAATTATGTTCCTAATGAGGATTTGTTGATTAGAATTGTGAATATTAAATAGGTCAATTGCAATTTTTTACAGAGGAAAATTGCATATAACGTGATAAGAAAAAGAAAGGAGCCATTCTTAGGCAAGAAAAACTACTCGACGTGGTTGGAAAAAATATTTTTAATTTTTAATTCTACATGATTGTAATTTGTACATCACTACTTGTTGAACTTCAATTTCTGTTTTCTTTGGCTGTCACTTACTTTTATGGATTCTTGGACCTTTACTTTTTGAAAGAAATCAGATTAAGTGATGGCTCCAGTTATTGAATTTTTGCTCACCAATTTCAGGTTTATAAACTACCTGCTGACCGTATTTATGCCACCTACTTTGGGGGTGATGAGAAGTCTGGCCTTGCTGCTGATAATGAAGCGAGGGACATATGGCTGAAATATTTGCCTGCAGGACGCGTGCTGCCTTTTGGTTGTAAAGTAAGTGATGTTAAACTAGTCATGGTACATACTTTTTAAGTGTATGGGTTGTCTCACCAATGCTGATATTTAAATTCACCCTTTATATCATTGTAAGTTTTGACAATGGCCTCCTTTGCTTTGAGTAAGTCTCTCAGGTTTTAAGTTACTTTGCAGGTCTGAATGGTATGTTGCCATGTATTTTACATTTTCATCATTGATATCAGCATTGAGACCACATCTCAGATTTTAATGACAAAAAAAAGATTACCACATCTCAGACTAAAGATAAATGATGTTCACTTTCAACTTTTTAATAATAGCCTATTTGTCTCTTCTACACACCCTGGTTTGCCATGCAGCTCCATACTTTATTTTGTTTGGAAGGTTTAAAAAAAAAAACTTTGTAGATATTTTAGCGGTCACCACTTGATATTTTAACTGTCATTTCTTGTACCATTTTTTGCTCTGATGGTTTTTTTTTCTTTTTTCTTTTCCCACCATACACACAGAATGAACCATTGAAAAAAATGACATTTGAAGGCTCTAGAGGTTTAAAATTAGTGGAATCAATACAATATCTGGAATGCAACTTCGGGATGAATGGTTATACTTATAGATGAGGCTTATGTTAAAATCGATGGCCAAGAGATTCCTAAAGGTGGCGTGTTTGGCTACCTCGGTTTTATAGTGAAGAGGATGGATTGATCAATTAAGTTGTTTCCAATAAAATTATAGCTGGGTGGATGAAGTTGTGTTTGTTGAGTGCTGCTTGATCACTGCATTGCCGACGAAATTGAAGGGAACAATTCATAGGATGGTTATTTGACCAGTTATGCTACATGGGTGGAATGTTGGGCAATTAGGAAGCAACATGGGAAGAGCATAAAGGTTGCATGAACATTGATGTGGAAATGGATGTGTGGGTGTACTAAGGATAGAATCAAGATTGAGGTCATCTGAAGCAACCTTCGCTATATATAGAATTTGGGTGACCATTTAAAAAATCAGTTGTGAAAATACAGAAGTACATATTGCATCAATGTTGGGGATCACAATAGTTTTCCTAAGATTATGGAGCTTATTTTTCTAAAGAAAAGGATGGAGGTGTGGGAGTACTAAGGATAGAATTAAGATTGAGGTCATCCAAAGCAATCTTTGCTATTTATAAAATTTAGGTGACCATTCAAAAAATCAGAGAGATCGTTTGTGAAATACAGAAATTCGTATTGCATCAAGGTTGGGACTCATGATAGTTTTCCAAGGATTGTGGAGCTTATTTTTTAAAGAAAAGGATAGGTGTTGCCTTCATGACGATATCTTGATAAACAAAACCATAATATTTGGAGGGCAATTTTTCACAACTAAAACAACAGTGATGGAATATTTTTTATTGCAAGGTAATGGAATTTTATTAGAAGTAAGCGCTGAGATAGTGCAAAAATTACAGCCCAAGAAGAAAAGAAACATCTCAATCCTCCATTGCGCTCATTAAGTATAATAATTAGTATCTGTTCTCTCTATCTCATGCAGTTATGCTGCAGGATAAACTTTTAAATTTTTTTTTTTTTTTCATAGTGCTCTTTCATTTGTTTCACAGTTCTTTTGAACTTATATAATTTTGTTGCTGTGGTATCTTCTTGCAATGGTGAAAACCCCATTAATCATTTTGTTGTGTTTTCTTTTTCTTTTTTAAAACTCTGAGCAGGGCAACTTCTGGGAGATGGGTGATACTGGTCCATATGGCTGTTGTACTGAAATCCATTATGATAGGAATTGAATCAAGATTGAGGTCATCTGAAGCAACCTTTACTATTTATAGAATTTAGGTGACCATTAAAAAATCAGAGAGATCATTTGTGACAATATAGAAGTACGTATTGCATCAAGGTTGGGACTCACAATAGTTTTCCTTACGATCATGGGGCTCAATTTTTTAAAGAAAAGGACGCAGAGGTGTTGCTTTCATGACGATTTCTGGATACAAAAACCATAATATTGGAGAGCAATTTTTCACAACTGAAATAACTATATATATATATTTGAAGGTAACAGGATTTTATTAGAAGAAAGCGCTGGGATAACACAAAAATTACAGCCCAAGAAGGGAAAAAAAAATAAAAATTACAATCCTCCATTCCACTCATTCAGTATAATAATTAGTATGTGTTCTATCTCATGCAGTTATGCTGCCGGATAAACTTTTTTTCTTCTTCGTTTCACAGTGCTCTTTCATTTGTTTCACAGTTGCTGTTTTGAACTTATATAATCTTGTCATTGTGGTATCTTCTTGCAATGGTGAAAACCCCATTAATCATTTTGTTGTGTTTTCTTTTTCTTTTTTAAAACTCTGAGCAGGACAACTTTTGGGAGATGGGTGATACTGGTCCATGTGGCCCTTGTACTGAAATCCATTATGATAGGATTGGTAACAGGGATGCTGCTGCTTTGGTTAATAATGATGATCCTACATGCATTGAGATATGGAACCTTGTGTTTATTCAGGTATAAATTTTGAATGATGCTTTCATAGGTTTCTTCATGAATGACACTTGCTGTTTTGTCACTGTTGTGTTTTCATGATAGAAGTATGCTGGTTATGTGATCCTCTTTAACATATGCTTTGGTTACTCTTCTTCAGTTCAATAGGGAAAGTGACGGATCTCTAAAACCTTTACCTGCAAAACATGTTGACACGGGACTGGGTTTCGAACGCTTGACTTCGGTTCTTCAAAAGAAAATGAGCAATTATGACACGGATGTATTCATGCCCATATTTGATGCTATCCAGCAGGTATGCCACTAACATACTGAATCTTTTTTTCTTTTTTTTTTTTGAATTATGTACTTTTTGTGATGGAAATGTATATTTAAATTAGTTGATATAATACAAATAAATTTCTTTTTGTCAAAATTTCTTTCTACCTAGGAAAACAAAATGATCAATATGTAAGGATCGCAAGGTTATACCAGGAGAGAGTCTGACGACACAACATAGGTTGAGGGTTATGGATGTTTAAATTAAGAGATGGAAGGCAAGGAGTGAAATTAAATTAATTAATAGCTATCAAGAAACTAGTTGGTGGAATTTAAAAAGAAAGAAAACAATGTTGTTTAGAAATAAATTGATGGAAGAAGTGGAATGTTGAGGTAGAAGTAAATATTATATGAAATGAGATGGCCGAGTGCATTAGGAAATGGCAAAAGATGTTTTAGGAATATGTCGAGGGAAAAGCCAATCATGTAAGGTAACTTGGTGGTGGAATAGACAATGTACAAATAGCTATTCACAAGAAATGTTTTTTTTTTTTTTTTTTTTAAGATAATTTTATTGAGAACAACAAGACAAACAAAACACAAAAAATAGAGGAAGGAAACTAGCCTAAAAAAAAAACTGAAAGAAAACTAAGCTAAAAGAAGGAAAGCAATAGTGGAAAGAGAAACAACAGGCCAATCAAGAAGAGAAGGGGAGACTAAGGGGCCTAGTCTCTGAATGTTACTAGGACCCTAGAGAACACCCCAACTACAGAAATTGAAGAGTTTCTAAAACAACAGTTATTGTGCTTAGCCCAGATGTCCCAGATGATTGCGAGAAGGATGATCCTCCACTTTCTTCTACCCAACGCCCCTCTTGACTTGCCATGCCACCCATTGAAAAGGCCTTCAATACCACTAGGCATTACCCAGGAAATCCCCGCTAGCTTGAGAACACTCCAAATATCAGTAGCAAATGGTCAATGAGGCAGGAGATGATCCACTGATTCTTCTGCGTTAAGATAGAGGAGGCAGACATTCGGAAGCTGCATGTAGAGCGATACACGAGTCAAGCTAGCTCAGTTGGCTTGCTTGACTTGGTTCGGACACTGGGTTCGAACTGAGTCGAGCCAAAAAAAATTTCAGCTCGAAGATTTTTTAGCTAAGCTCAAGCTGATTTTGGCTCGATTCGGCTCGACTTGAAGCTTGGTTCGTGTTAACTCGATTCAAGTTTTACTCGACTCAACTAGTTGGAAAGGGAGGTTGTTTAGTCCCACATCGAAAAAAGAGCAAAAGAATAAGTAGAGTTGTACACCGAACCGAACAGAATCGAGTTGGGCCTAGCTTGGCTTGGCTTGACCAGCAGACAACCCTGGCTCGAGCTCGGCTCGGCTTAGCCTTTGAGCTAGAATGGCATGCTCGACTTGGCTTGGTTGAGCTTTCGAGCCAAGTTTGAGCTTGGAAAAAAACTAAAATTTGAATAGGCCCGGACTGAAACAGTTCAAAATCCGAACCCAAAGGCAACTCCAGGCCCTTTAACACCCCTGACTGCTATTCCACTTGCTTTTATAGGCACTTTTTCCCTCTTATTCCTTTGCTCTCTTTTGACGTGGGATTAAACAACCTTCCTTTCCAACTGGTTGAGTCAAACTCGAACCGAGCTTCGAGTCGAGCCGAATCGAGCTAGGGTCAGCTCGAGCTCGGCTTGAAAATCTTCGAGCTGAAAAAAAATTGACTTGACTCGGTTCGAACCCAGTGTCCGAACCGACTCGAGCAAGCCAATCAAACTAGCTCGATTCGTGTACAACTCTAGGAATAAGAGGGAAAACTGTCTATAAAAGCAAGTGGAATAGCAGTCAAGGGTGTCAATGGGCCTGGGGTTGCCTTCGGGTCCGGATTTTGAACTGTTTTAGTTTGGGCTTTTGGGCCGAACCTATTCAAATTTTAGTTTTTTTCAGGCTCGAACTTAGCTCGAAAGCTCGACCGAACCAAGCCGTGCATGCCATTCCAGCTCGAAGGTTGAGTGGAGCTTGAGCCAAGGTTGTTTGCTGGTCGAGCCGAGCTGAGCTAGGCCTAGCTCAATTCGGTTCGGCTCGGTGTACAACTTTAGCTGCATGCCACGCTTCTTCAAGTTGTCAATTGTGAGAATTTTTTTCCTGCCAACTAACCATCCGAACTTTGCAACCTTTGGCAGGACTTTGTATAACCAAATAGAGCTGGTATGATAGAGTGCTAAGAAGGAAGAAACTGCTTAAGATTTGTAGAAGGATTGAACTGAAAATATTCCAGAAGGAGCTAACGACTAGCGAATATAATCCTTTGATAAAGAGGGAGAAGGAATTGGGGCTTCTTGCAAGAAGGAAATAAGAGCAATAAATTCCTGAGGCATTCCTCTACCTCAGAGATGTTCTTATGAAAGATAGGATTCCAACCCCCCCTCCAAAAAAAAAAAAAAGATTGCTAAGGAAGTAATGAGGCTAAACTTAAGGCTTGGAATCTTTACCATAGATTGGGGACAAGAGAAGGTGAGAAAGATGTCTTTAAACTTGCAAAAATGAGAGAGAAGAAGAGTAGGTACCTAGATCATATTAGATACATTAAGTGATAACTAGAGGTTATTAGTAAAAGACAATGAGATCGAGGAAAGGTGGAGAAGCTATTTTCAAAACTTTGTTAACCACTTTAAGAGCATAGGGATACAAGGAAACCATCTTGGACTAGATCGTATACCCATAAAGATTTGGAAGTGTATGAGAAATACTGGGTTATTTTGTTTTTTTATAAAGTTTTTCAACAAGATTGTAAGATTGCAGAAAATGTCAGATGAATGGAGGAAAAGTACTATGATACCTATTTATAAGAATAAAGAAAACATACAGAGCTGCAATAACTATTGTGGGATTAAACTTATGAGCCATATTGTGAAAACTTTTGGAGAGAGTGATTGAGCAAAGACTAAGCCATGGGACGAATTTATGAGAAAATCAGCTTGGTTTCATGCCTAAGAGGTGTACTAGTAAAGCTATTTCCTACTTAGGTAATTGTGAAGAAATATAGGGAGAGGAAGGATGCCACATGGACTTTATTGACTCAGAGAAAGCATAGGATAGGGTTCCAGAGAGTTAATCTGGTTGGTGTTGGGAAAGAGAGGATTTGCAAGAGGATAATATTAACACGGTTAAGGATATGAATGGAGGAGAGGCAACAAATGTAAGGACTTAGCGGAGAGAGAAGTGAGTTCCCAATTACCATGGGCTTGCATTAGGGGTCGGCTTGGAGCCTATACTTTTTGTATTCGTTATGGATGTTGTAACGAGGCATTTCCAGGGAGAGATCCTATGGTGTATGTTGTTGTTTGTAGATGACATAGCTTTGATTGACAAGATGAGGGATGACATATACACAAAGCTAGATTTACGGAGAGGTGCTTTAGAATCTAAAAAAGAAAAAATCTAAAGGATTTAAAATTAGTTAGACTAAAACAGAGTATATGGAGTGTAATTTTAGTAACAATAAGAGTGAAAATAGTGGGAGTGAAAATGACGAATTAGTTAAGATCGTTGACCAAGAAGTTCCCAAAATGACCACTTTTGATACCTTGGGTCAATAATTCATGAGAGTGGAGAGATTGAGAAGGATGTTGCCTATAGAATTCAAGCTAGGTGGAGAAATGGAGATGTGCCCTTGGAGTTTTATGTGATTGCCCTCAAACTGAAAAGGGGCTGTTTGGATACACACCAATTATAGTTCAATCTAAAAAAAAAAACCCGTTAACTCTTTTTAGCCATGTTTGGTTAAGCAATGAAAAGTTGAAGAGTTCTAACCTTGGTTAATGTTTTAACAAAAAAAAAAAAAAAACTCTAAACAATTGACCATGCTTTAAATCTCCTAATATTAGTTTTTCTTTTTAACCACTTTCGCATTTTTGTCTCCCTCTCACCTAGCTATAGAACTAGAGGTGGCAACGGGTCGAGTTTGGGCTGGACCTAGCCCGGCTTGAAACTTAAGGCTCTACGCTCGAGTTTGGCCCATGCCTGGCATTGGCATTGGTTAATATGGGCTCAACCATGCTTTGCACAAGAAAATGATAAAATCCCTATTTCCCACCTGGCCACACATTTGCCAAGAAACACTTAAAATGAATAAAATTATTGTCTTCAATCAAGATGCATAGGTTGTTAATCGTGGATTGGAATGACATATGTAAGATATAAGACTTACACATGAATTCAGGTCTTTTTGGGTTTGGCTAGTCCAAGTTGGGTGAAAATGACTCGAGCCCAAGCCCAGCTTGAAAAATTGATCGGGCCATGCATGCCAAGCCCAAGTTTGGCATGCGGGCCAAGCTAATGGGTCCAAGCCTAGTTCAAAGCTAAGTTGTGTTCGTTGGGCCGCCCGACCATTGGCACCCTTATGTACCACTACACATGAGAAATGTGTAAGTCAAATTTTTTTTTGAAAGATGATACAATTTATTAGTGCCAAAGGCCAAAGAAAAAAGAAGATATATGCAGAAAAGAGGAAAAAAAAAAAACTACAACAAAGAAAGAAAAGAAGATACATAGCCCAAACTGATGCAGGACAACGAACCACTTGCTCTAAAAGCTCGAACTGATAGAGCGTAGTGAATCAATCCCTTTATCTCATAACCTAGGCCAGGCCTGGCCCTCAGCTGAACCCTCCTTCATGGGCCCCACTTCGCATGGGTCTTTCCTCACACGAGCAACCCGCCTCGCACGGGGTGCCCACCCCAAGTGTGCCCCCTCTTCACACATGCCACCCCACTAGAGCTCAGTGTGAAAATTTTCTTGCATTAATCACCCTCGGTGAGGAGTCTCGAACATGCAAGACAACTAATCACTTGCTCTAAAAGCTCGAACTGATAGAGCGTGGCGAATCAATCCCTTTATCTCATAGCCCAGGCCAGGCCAAGTCCCTCGGCTAAACTCTCCTTCATGGGCCCCATTTCGCATGGGTCCTGCCACACACGAGCAACCCGCCTCACATGGGTTGCCCACCCCAAGTTTGCCCCCGCTTCACACAGGCCACCCACTCGAGCCCGATGTAAAAATGCCCTTGCATTACAAACCCAAGCTCAACTAGATCAAAGAGCCAACTCAGATGGATCATAAACCATCCAAATACATGATTAATATGTAAGTCAAAATTAAACAATCCAAATAGTTGGCAACCCTTTGAATGGATCATAAACCAAACACAAGATTAATATGTAATTCAAATTAAACCTTCCAAATAGTGGGCCCCATTGTAGATCGATCATGAATCAACATAAAATTGGGATATAATATTTTAGTTGTCAGATCCGTGGATGCCTGATGAACGGTACTTTGTTTATTTAATTTCAATTCTAGAATAATCTCATTTTTTTTTTTTTTAAATAGAGTTCAAAACTATTCCATATTAACATGTGTTTGACAAACATGGGTAAAAAATTTGTACAGAACTAAACTATTATTTTTAGTTCCGGGCTTTTATATATATATATATATATATATATATATATATATATATATATATATATATATATATATATAAACTTATCATAATCAAAACTTTTGTAGTATCCAAATGACCTCAAGGGGAAATTTAATAGAATGGCTATAAGACCAACCATGCTTTATGGGATAGAACGTTGGGTAGTTAATGAACAATATGTTCATAAGATGAGTATATAGATGACATGAGGATGTTGAGATGGATGAATGACGAGATAGGAAGGACAAAATTAGAAATGAATGCATTCAAGGGAACTTGGGAGTAGCATCAATAGGTAATAAGATGAGGGAAAGTATACTTAGGTGGTTTGATCATGTGCAATGAAGACCAAGAACTGCACCAGTTAGAAGGAGGGAGTTAGTATAGACTGAAGGCTCTAAAAGGGCAAGGAGGCCTAAAGGACATGGATTGAGGTAGTAAGAAAAGACTTGATGACTTATGGTCTAAAGGTATGGAGCCCTTGATAGAATGGAATGGTGGATTGGAATTCATGTAGTCGACCCCAATTAATTGGGACAAGGCTTAGATGATGAAGAATTAGTTAATATAATTCATTACTGAAATTGTATATTCTAGGTTCTCTTTATTGAAATCCGATTTTCGGTAAATTGCTTTTTTGACTTGCTTTCTTTCTTTTTATTTTATTTTGGTAGGCAACAGGGGCCGAACCTTACTCTGGGAAAGTAGGAGCAGATGATGTAGACAAAGTTGACATGGCTTATAGGGTTGTCGCTGACCACATTCGAACTCTTTCATTTGCCATTGCTGATGGTTCTCGTCCAGGTAAGTTTTCTATATGTCACTGCTTAGTTACAAACTTACAACAACTAATAGATGTGAAAGAAAGCAAGAAAAAAGGGATCCACCAAATAGAAGAGAAAAATATAGCCAACGAGTTCAGCAAAATCCTTTGATCATTTGAATAGAGACAACAAGAACCATTCAGTAGAGGAAATAATACGCAAAACAGGTTTGGAGCAATGCAAAAGAGGAGGAAATCAACCCAACATGGGGTTAGTATAAGCTCACAAATCAAAATTTCAATCCAAAGACTTATTTCCAAGTCCATGTAAGACCTTTTATAGCAGTCTCTGGAAAAGAATCCTTACCTGACCTGTTTGTTTTAGCACACATGATTCCAATGGAAATGTGGAATGGTTGATGGTCAAAACGTGAGAGTTGTCTCTCAAAAAGGTTGGAAATCTCCATTTTTTAGGTTTTAGAGAGGAAAAGGAAATGGCTCTTTTCTGAGGAAAACTGAGGAAATGAAAACCGATTTCCTCATCACTCTTAGCTTTAGCAAACATGGGAAACCCTCACGTAAGGGCTCGTTTGGTTGCTTGTTTTTGGAATGCATTGACGGGAATCCAGTGCATTTGGAATCCTCAATTGCATTTGGCATCTTGTAATTTAGAATGCATTGGAATCCAAAGTTTGTGCTTAGTAGTCTGTATTACGAAAGCATTGGAATCTTGTATTATATTCGTAGAAGCCTGAATTTGATTAAGTAAATCATTTACAATACCTTAAAATGGTGTACATGTGTAAAATTGTAGATGATCACTGTAATAAGCCGATCAAAACATACACTTCGGGTAAATTTGACGTAATTTCAAGGCTTAGGTGGGCCACAGAAGTGGGCTTACGAATTTTAAATGAATGTATCAAAAGATCATATGTAAAAGATGATGTACATGTTCAACATCTGGTCCCATTGTTGATTTTTTTCAAGGGGCCATGGTGGTGTGTACAAGAAATCCACTCCCACCATTAGATGGGTAATCCAACGTTAGGCCTAGGGCCAAAAATTCAAGCTGACCTGTGATTCAGGTGGGCCACACCAAAGGAAACAGTTGGGAGAGAAACACCCACTCTTGATTTTTACAAGGTCTACAGTGATATTATATGAAATCCACTCCAACCATTAGATGCCACACCAAAATTTAGGCTAACTTCCCAAAAATCAAGTCCATCTGTGATCGAGGTGGGCCACACCAAGGGAAACAATTTTGAGGGTCTGTGTTGACTGGTACACTGTTTCCAATCATGTGGTCCACCTAAATCACGAATGTGGCTGATTTTTTAGCCTTGAGCCTAACACGGGATGAAACACCTGGTGGTCCGAGTGGATTTCTCATAACCTCTTCTAGATTCAAGAGAGAGCCTGTTTGCGTTCACAACATGTACTGATTTATGTGTAGCAAATTCACAGTTTAAGATGCCATTTGGTAAACTGAAAAATAAGGTCTGAAAATTAATTTAAGTGTTGAAAACTTAATAAGTGCTGAGTTTTAGTACTTATATAAGTACTAAAAAATACGTTTGGTAATTTGTCCTAAAAAAGTCCTGATATATGAAATTAAGTAATTTTTCACAAAAAAAAAAAAAAAAAAAATCCGTTTTTGGTAAACACAAATCATAAATATCTGAAAATTAACAATTTGTCATATTTGCCCCTACTGTTTTAATTTATATCTACTATAGAGTATGGGACAAAGCATGTGATTATCATGTCACCAAATTTGACACATTTATGCCTAATTCACTTACATTCTCTCAAACATAATTTTTTGATTGATGGACCATGTATTCTATTATTCTTAATAGAATAATTATAATTCTTCAATTGGTGTCCTGAATAGAACAACTAATAAGAGAACCTAAAGAACATCTCATGTTTAATTTATAAAAGTTGATTTTTTGTCTCGTGCTCTAAAATAAGTTGGAAAAATAGATGGACATCATCAATAAAACACATACATCATGGTGGGCCCCACAGAACACCGTTGGGTACAATCCATGTAACTTCCATGTGTGTGTGTTCCATGGCCATTCCAAGAAATTAAATGAGATGGCTTACCTTGATGTCTATATAAAATCCATCTCCATCCACAACATGAGACCTGACACACCCAGGCTTATGTGACCTTATCAACCTTATCAATGGATTGGATAACAAATAAACACAATGCAAGTATTAAGGTGCACCCTAAGAAGTTTTTAACGGTAAGACGTTCAATCACCACTTTTTCCAAGAGTATGGTCTACCAGAGACTCCATTTTTGGTATCATGCCCTAGAATGATCCGGAAAAACGAATGAGCTGCATAGGATACAAATGGATACATCAAGGTGGGCCCCACAGTAAGGGCCGCACTATCTTAAGTGAGGCCGCGGTCTCACCAAATCCACTCCAGAGCAAGGTGGTTGCTGGACAGTGATATGTGGGATCCATCATGATGCATGTGTTTTATCCATGCCTTCCATTCATTTCTTTGTATCATTTTAGGGAATGAGCCCAAAATTGAGGTAGATTTAAGTTTCATGGGACCACACTGCAAGAAAAAGTGGTGATTGAACGCTCACCATTAATAACTTATTGTGCCACCAAAGTTTTGGATAAAGCTAATATTTGTATTTCTCGGTCCAGCTGTGTGTGACCTAATCAATAGATTGGATGGAAAATAAACATTGCATCAAGTCTCAGGAAGCTTTTAATGGTGTCTGTCCAATCATCACTATTTTGTTATGGTGTGGAAAAAGAGATGGACGGTGTGGATAAAATGCATGCATTATGGTGGGCCCACATAGCATTGTCCAGTAGCCACCCTATGGTGACAACGTCTGTAGGCAATCCGAATTGGATTGCTTCCAAATCTGTTGATGTGACAAAGTTCTGCAAACCCCACCATAATGCATTTGTTAGATCCACACCATCTATTTATTTATTTAAATGATTTTAGTTTGTGATCCAAAAAATGAGGCAGATTCAAATCTCAAGTGGACCACACCACAGAAAACACCAGCGCTTGATATCTACAATTGAAAACTTCTTCAGGGCCACAGGTTTTGGATCAAGCAGAAAATTTTGTTTTCCCTTCATCGAAGTTAATATGACCTCATGAACAGATTTGATGGAAAATAAATAGAATGATGGTTCCTAGGAAGTTTTCAACAGTGGGCGTCATTATCCCACTGCTTTTTATGGTGTGATCCACTTGAGCTTTGGGTCCACCTCATTTTTTTGGCTATGCCCCATGATGATCCAGAAAAATGGATGAATGGTATAGATATAACACATACATCATGATAAGCACAAAACTTTGCCACATCATTTAGGTGTCAACCCTCTTTCGTTAACACTTGTACCTCAAGTTATGAGGGTAAAATTGCCATTTAAAAAAATATTTAACTCTGAAATCACTTACCGCTTTCAGCCTTAAGTATTAAGCGAAAGGAAGATGGCTGAAAAAAATCAGATATTTTTCAGTGAAATTTAAAATTAAGTGCTTGATAGTTTAGATTTGCCAAACAGTCTGAATTGGAAAAATCACTGAAAATAACTATTTTTAGTGATAAGCACAGAAAATAAGTTTTACCAAACAGGCCCTTAGAAGAAAATGGAAAAAAAAAAAACTTCTGAAAACATTTGGTCCCATTGTTGATTTCTTTTAAGGGGCCACAGTGATGTATACATGAAATCCACTACCACCATTAGATGGGTAATCCAATGTTAGGCACAGGACCAAAAATTCAGGCTGGCCTATGATGTAGGTGGGTCACACCAAAGGAAACAGTTGGGAGAGAAATGTCCACCCTTGATTTTTACAAGGCCCACCGTGTTGATCATATGAAATCCACTCCAACCATTAGATGCTATGCAAAAGTTTAGGCCTGGGTTGCAAAAGTCAGACCCATCTGTGATTGAGGTGGGCCACAACAAAGGAAACAGTTGGGAGAGAAAAGTCCACCCTTGATTTTTACGAGGCCCATTTAGATGCTACACCAAAACGTAGGCTAACTTCCCAAAAATAGGCCTATACATGATTGAGGCGGGCTACACCTAGGAAAACAGTTTTTGAGGGTCTGTGTTTCCCTGTGCACTGTTTGCAAACGTTTGGTCCACCTAAATCAGGAATGGGGCTAATTTTTGGCCCCGAGCCTAACATGGGGTGAAATGGTGATCAGGGTGGATTTCACTAAACATCATGGTGTGTCCCAACTGCACCAGTGAGTCAGTGACCCCTTCACCAAGGTACCAAGAAAAAGGGGAAAAATGGTCTGCTTTAATCCTCCAGTGGCCAGTAACCTTCCCAAGCCATGGTGATGGGGGAGAGAGGTGCAGGTGCGATTCCGTTTCTACATTTTAAAGGTCTCCAACGGTGGGAAATTGAGCTGTTGAAGATGATGCAAAATTTAATCTTACCAAGATTTAGTTGTTTTTTTTTTTCCTTTAAAAAAAAAAGTAACTAAACTGCACATAGCACAAATATCAATAATAACTCTATGCAAATAAGTTTTTGAGGTTTGAAAAAAAAGAAGGCAGAATTTGACTTATGTATTATCTGAGAAAATAGATCCATAGGAAATGGTCCAAGAAAGTTACCTGGATATATGGTCAAATTATCAATCCCTAGGTGCCAACTGCATCATCTGCTTCCGTTTCTGCATTAGGAACCCCTTATGTTTTCCATTTTTGAATTCCGATCTGGACTGTGATTTGCCATCCCGATCACTATTTTTACTGATCCGAACTTATGCTAATATACTCTTATTGTTGATTAAGTTGTAATGAAAACTTTCATTAGAAGTAGAGATTTATAGATTGTTTTGCAATAGCATGATATAATATAATGACATTTGTCATTTGATATGTTAATTACCGTATCAATTTGTATATATACCTATTCATATACTTAGTTGTATGCATTTGAGTGATCCAATCATACCCCTATCAGATCACATATTGGAAGAAGTAGCATACTTTGTACCTACCTATACCACGCACCAGACCAACCCATGCTCCATGTATAAACTTGGTCGAGAACAAGTCTTCCAGTTTTGTTGATTTTGGAATCTTCTACAGGAAAAAATATTAAAAAAGCTTAGATGGAAAACTTAACTATTTTAAGGACATGGTAAGACATCTAAAGGGTATTTTAGGAACGGCGGTTCAGATTTCACCTGCAAAATCTGATGAGTGGCTTATATTTATACTTTACCCGCGAAAAGCATGGATCACCGACCTTCTCTCTCCCTAATTCCATTCTTCTCTCTCACACAGTGTTGCACATGCCACAACACTACTCACCAATAAATGAAATAATCATAAACAATCAGTTAATTTTTAGTAATTATTTTGTCACTATGAATGCTTTCTATGTTGTGCTAGATTATGTGATTGTTTCATTGGAGTGACATAATGCATGAAGTCCTGAGAAGTTCTATTTGACTGTGTAGGTAATGAGGGTCGTGAATATGTTCTGCGGCGAATTCTTCGGCGTGCTGTTCGATATGGAAGAGAAGTCCTCAAAGCTGAAGAAGGTTTTTTCAGTGGGTGAGAATGATCAATGTGCTTCAAAGCAGTATATTGGATACCTATATTTTTTTCCTTGATTTTCGTTTCTTGTTAAGATGCTACACAATGTTCTTTGAATGCTCAAAGATGAATAAAGACTTCAAATTTATTCAACGTGATACTTGCTGGAAGTAATTTATCTATAATGATTATGTTGCTAGGCTGGTAAGTGTTGTTGTGAATGTGATGGGGGATACATTTCCAGAGCTGAGGCAAGGTGAAGTGAATATAAGAAACATCATTGCAGAGGAGGAAACGAGTTTTGGAAAGACACTGGTTAAGGTACTCTTACTTTATAATTTTACTGAACATGATTTTTACTTATTATCATTGTCATGCCTTCGAAAAATCATCATCATCATCATCATGGTAATGAGAATTTTATAATAAACAAACAGAAAAGATTACAAAGCTGAATTCAAGAAAGAGAGAAGGGATGATGAGCTTGGCAGCTCCCCAGGAGGCATCTATCTCCTCTTTATTACATCCCAATAAATGTGTGGATGGCAACACCAATTTTATCACTTTGTCCTTTGCTATCCGGAAAACCTTAGCTGACACCTCTGGTTTGTTGTTGAATGTCCTATTGTTACGCTCATTTCAGACAATGTTTTTGGTATCAGTTTCGATGGATGTATCGCACCTTGGGATATAAAAACATATTGGGTATTGCATGGGAAATGTCAGATGTATCGTGTAATGTTTTGCAGTTTTGGGAAACATTGGGAGAGGTCGAATTTTCAATGAAACTTTAGGGGATGTTAAAATAGACATCAATACACACTTAGAAATCAAAAGATCACAAAAAGCAAGCGCACATAATAGGTTTCCTTTCTATAAGGTCCTAAACTGAAGAGAGACCTATAAATACAAGGCCAACAAATAGTATAGACATGTTATTTTCAATAGAATTAAGATTTTTTCAAGTGATTGGAATATGTGAGAAGAGACCTCTCGAAAAAGAATGCGAGAATAGTGGTTCTTCTAGCTTTGGTAGTGGTGTGATGCCCTAGAGAACTGTTGGAAGCCTGTGAACGGTCCTTTTATCTGTCTGGGATTTCTTTCCCACCTACATGGAGTTATTAGAGTAATTTTGTTCCTAAAATCTGGTAGGCAATTACCTGAATTGTTTCAACTTCGGGTTCAATTCCTTCTTTGTACTCCTCAAGTTCTAGGCTGTCTTGGTTGTATGGCAGAATCCCTCAAATGTAAATTTGTGATGCTCATGTGATGAATCTTGTATATTATCATTATGAATTTATGATCATTGATAAGATCTTTGCTGGAAAAAATTGGGGCTTGAGCACTTGCCTAATTTGAAATGTTCAGTTATTTCTGTATACTTTTCCATAGAAGAAACACAGTCTCTTGCTCATGCTCGTTTAGATAATAAAAGAAACATGACATACAATGACCTGTCTTCAGGGAATTGAGAAGTTTAAGAAGGCTGCTCAGGAGGTTCAGGGGAACATATTCAGTGGACAGGCAAGTTCATTTCTAATTTATTTATACCTTATTTCTTCTTCCATTTTATGACTGTATAGTTGGGTACATGAATGAGTTCATTTCCATCAACTAGTTTAACTTGCTTGCGTAGTTCAAAAGCTTTGATCTATATCAGCTTACAATTCTAAGATAACAAACTATTATTCATGGAGGACATATGAGGAGTCTTGTCGTGATCCATTGACATGTTTTATCTTCTCTTGGTGTGAGTACGGATGTCTAGCTCAGTGACAACTTACGCAGAACAACGTGTTTTCTTTCAAAATAATTGAATGAACTGGTGGGTTGTGGTATCGTGTGGTCTCATGGATATCATCTGATGGGTATCAGAACTTTGGATATGCAATACAAGAAAGTGTATTCTTTGTTTCACCCTATTGAAATTTAATTAATGTTAACATATCACATGTATGTCATAATTATGTTTTAATGTTTTCAGACTATCTGCATTCTGTTATTTTTCTAGAAGCTTTTAAAGTACATGTTGATCAGTGCTCTATCATGTTGATTAGTGCTCTATATCTTGGTATCTTAGTATGCAAATTTCTTGTTGCAGGATGCATTTATTTTGTGGGACACATATGGGTTCCCTGTAGATTTGACCCAGGTATGCTGATTAATGGTTTTACCTTATACAAATTTTCTTATGCAAGGCTTGCAACAATATAAACTTGGTGTCCTCGCTTTCTTCTTTTTCAGCTAATGGCAGCAGAAAAAGGTTTGACTGTTGATATGGAGGGTTTCAACAACGCCATGGATGAAGCCAGGGAAAAGTCTAGGAACGCATCTAATAAGGTATCTGTTTCTAAGCCTTTTCATTATCTCTCACTCTCCCTGCTAGTCATGGATGAAACCAGTAAAAAGTCTAGGAACACATCTCATTTTGGTCTTGTGTACTGATTTCAGTTTGGAGTATTCAAATGGGTTGGCATTTTTGGTTTGTTATCTGCAATTTTGTCTAACATCTTGAGGTTATATTGATTCTTGGCAGCAAGTTGGTGATTCCATAGCCATGGATGCTGATGCAACCTCAGAACTGCATAAGAGGGGGGTGGCTGCAACTGATGACAGCAGCAAATTCATATGGTATCAGGTCAGTATACTTATTTATCCACATATTCTGTTTTCAGAATTTCACTCGAGGTTATTAGATGGGTTACCATTGAATCTTTGGTATAATTGTATCATAAATGTTGGAGAGTCTTTTCATATTTTCCCAATGACAAAAAAGAAGTAAAACATTTATCATTTCTAATAGTTTTACTTGATGAATGGTTTTTTACACTGTTAGCAGATTTGTACAACTTGTCAGCTTCTCTTTCATTGCTCAGCCCACAGACATGGCCATGTGTGCCAACCTGACATGTATGGTGGGAATCCAAGCTGTGGATCAGGTGGTTCCCACTGCATTGATGACCTGGTGTGAAAATCAAGCTGGTAAACTCTTCAGGTGCGCAGTGGGCTACATGTATGGAAACAACAGATGGTTTTCAGAAATTTTCCAACTATCTGTATTCTTCATTCATGTATGCCACATTGTTTGACCAGGTTATCTACCTAGTCGAGCCCACCTGATTCACGGTTCGGATGTCCTCCACAAGTGCCAGGTTGGGGTTACATCTTACATGTGGTCCAATGTTTTCCGTATCGTTATCTCATAATGTATTGCACCCTTGGGATACGGATACGTGTCGGTTATAGCACGGGATATATCTGTTGTATCGTATAATCCATTGCTGTTGTTGGGAAACATGGGGAAAACATTGGGAAATTGGTTGAATTTTTTAATGTAACTTCAAGGTTTGTTAAAAAAGACACCAATACACATTTGGAAATAAAAATATCACAAAAAAGGGCTCACATAATAGGTTTCCTTTGTATAGGGTCCTAATCTATGTGTGCTGTCTGACTGAACTGATGTAACTAAATTCAAAGTCTATTCATAAAATTTATAAATGTAAGGAAGACATGTATGAAAGCATAAGCATTACATTCAAAAGCAAAAGGAGTAGAAAACTAGAAATATACCTCTGGATTTCGAAAAAAAATATTTTTTAACATTTTTAATTAAAAATTATTTTTCGGAAAAAAATCCCAAATTGCCAAGAATGTGTAGATCAGGTTATATACATGTTTGATTTTGTGTTTGAACACTAAGATTGCAACCGATTTGAGAAAAATTAGTGAAATTTTGATTTTTCCCCAATTTTTCGTGATTCGGCTCCTCTCCCCTAAATCTCAAAATTGAAGCTCCAAATCCATAAATTTTCATGCAAAACATGAATAGTCATGGATTTCTTACCAGTTAATGCTATTACAACATATAAAAACGAAAAAAAATGAATTAAAACTAAGAAATACACACCTTTTAGAATCCGGCCCCAAGAAGCTTCCGATTGCGATTTTGGAGAAATTTTAAACATTTTCTTCCAATGAACTAGAGTGGATTGGTTGAAATCACCTTACAACGTGCTAGGAAGAATTTTTTTTTTTTTTTTTTTGGGCAAAAAATATTGATTTTTGTGATTTTTGAGGATTTCCAGACAAAAAAGCGTTGATTTTATTTTATCCATTTTGATATTGCACTTGGTATCAATATATCACACAATACATTAAGAATTTCTGAAGGGGGATTGGATATATCGCACGATCTTGCAATATATAGCATGATACCATGAAAAAATGGTTATTAAAGCTGGGTTTCGTATGGCCCAGCTGAGATGATAGATATATCATGGGATATGTTAGTGATATCGCAAGATATTGAAAACACTGATGTGGCCTCATATTAAGGTGCATTGCGCTTAAACAGAATTCTTTCCCTTTTCTTTTAAATTCATGAAAGGACAGTATACATCAGATTGTAGTATGTGGTCAATTTATGACACTATAGAGAAATATTGTATCTACACAAGCTATTCAAATATCCATCTTCCGATGCTTGTATTAACATTTCCTTATCAAGATTCATGCACTTGTCAATAAGGTACTTTTCATAGACTAGTTGCTTTCTTCTGTTTGAAGAGACGCTTTCTCGTTTATTTGGATGGTTGCCTTTTCTATTTGGGACATCATGATGGCCACTAAATAGCTTTTGTGAATTTTCGACATCAAATTGTCAGGATCATGAAAGTTCAATTAAAGCTATATACAATGGAGCTGAATTTTTAGAGAAGGTCTCCGCCGGTGATGAAGTCGGTGTGGTGTTGGATAGTACAAGCTTCTATGCTGAACAAGGTGGTCAGGTACTTGCGTGCTGGCACGTTTTCAACTTCGTTAGTTTATCTGCCATGTTGATTGAACCAACCTAGCTTTTATGGGCTGAGATCCATGCTGCTGGAAATCTTGAATTTTACTCAGTACTCCATGATAGACAGTGGTATCTTTTCAGTAGCCTTCGAGGCTGTAAGAAAGTTTTGAAAGTTTGTTAATCCACTATGTTGGATATAAATACTTGAGGTTTGATGGATTGTACTATTTACTGAGGCTTGTTTCAGATTAACAGATGGAACATGAAACTGTTATCACCCGTGTATTAAATTCAAAGAATGCTAATGCTTTTAGAAGTTGGACTGTGATTGCTTTAAGATATTCTAGTTTAGAAGGACACCTACAATTTCTTCCCCATCATCTTTTGAAAGCCGGTTTTCTAGTTTAATATATTTTAGAGCTTTGAGCATCATAGAATTGCATAGACATTTCTAGTCTTCTCTCCAGCCAACCCCAATTAGTTGGGATAAGGCTTAGATTATGATTTTCTAGTATTTTCTCAAAGCTTTTCAGTACCCTTTACCTGTGAAGTACTTGGGCTGCCATTTTTGTGACACTAGGTGCACCATTTTTGCAATGACATGCATTCTGTGACGTAAGTGTGCTTGGTGTCCTATTGTGAATGCTTGGATGCCATCTAGTTTGAGTTAACTTATCAAGCATGAGGCATTCAAGCTCCAGCAGTTTTCCTTTTTGCCTTGAAAAAGCGAAGCTGGAGAAAACCTTTGACTGATAGATCTTTGCATGAAGGTTCTCATTAGAAAAGATTTTCAGATCAGATGCATTGGTTATTGCTGCTTGCTCTTCATTGTTGTATTCTTGTAATGCACATATTCCCTAGAAAGAGCATAAGTACATCTTCTTTTGGTTCACCTTATTCCATATAATGTCTGAACAAAATATAGATTCATACCTGCTATCTTGTTTGACTTGTTCCATTTGGTTTCAGATTTACGATACTGGATCTCTTGAAGGCTCCTTTGGGTCATTTAAGGTCAGTAATGTCCAAATTTATGGAGGCTTTATCCTCCACATTGGCTCTTTTGGTGGGGAGACTGGCATATTTTCTGTTGGTGATAAAGTAATCTGCAAGGTAATACCTTCATTGCTTCTGCATTTTGCTATCTTTTGTTAACTGCCCTTGTATTTGTGGGTCATCATTTGCAGTTGCTGGTGCCATGAACAGGTTGACTATGACAGGCGTACTCTCATTGCCCCAAACCATACTTGCACCCACATGCTAAACTTTGCTCTCAGGGTATGCAATCAAATTCTTAAGGGATACTATTTGCAGTTGCCCCTCTGAAAACACCAAACAAGAGTGCCACGTATGTGCCAAAGTGGCACACATGCCAAAAAGGTCAGTCCACTCATCAGGTGGCCACATGTGTACAGAAGAATGGATGGTTAAAAAGAATAGCCGATGGTCTACATTTAATGTGGGTGTGGCTAAATCAGTTCACCCATCCACCTGGCACAGGCGTCACTTTGGCACATGTGGGATGTTTGCGTTTGGTACTTGCAGATGGATGTTGGGCAACAGTAGCAATCATCTGGTTCCAATTTGCCCGTGCAGTTGGTTTTCTCAATGTCGTTGCAATTTGATGCAGGAAGTTCTTGGGGATCATGTTGACCAGAAGGGATCCATTGTACTTCCAGAAAAATTACGATTTGATTTTTCGCACGGTAATTTGTATTCTATTTTTCATTAATTATGTGTATTCTTATTATTCACTTCGTTCGGTGTATATACAGTGTCATTTTTGAAATCCGGTGCACTTTGAACAGGCAAGCCTATTCACCCTAATGATTTGAAAAGAATTGAGTCGATTGTGAACGATCAGATTAGAGACGGATTAGACGTGTTTGCGAGTGAGACAAGCCTTGTTGATGCCAAGCGTATAGCTGGTTTACGAGCCGTCTTTGGAGAAGTAAGCAATTGTTTCTTCTCACAGTACTGACTAGTGAGTGTGACATGCATTTATCTTTTGAGGAAAAATATGATGATGTTTGATTGAGCTAAGCTTGGCCCAGCAAACAGTGCATTTGTGGCCCGCTCTTTGGCAAACAAAAAATTATTAATGTACGCAAGCACTGGATGATCCTGCGTGAACAATTCTCATTGCCTGTGATTGCTCATTTGTAAGCCACCAACTGGATATCTAGGATCATCTGATTGGATCTCCTTGAGTAAAACTTTGTTTCCTTCAAAACCTATAAAAAATAAAAAAAATAAAAGAAGAGAAGAAGAAGAAGAAGAAGAAGAAGAAGAAGAAGAAGAAAGAAAAGAAAAGAAAAGAGAGAGAAAAAGAAAAGAGAGGAAAAAGATCATCTGATAGGAGTATGTCCTATCCCATGTTGCGGCCACTAGATGAATAGTCTATGTCACTGAAAGGTTGGGCCACTTGTACCATTGCTGGACTGAACAATAAAACTCTTTCATTTTATTCTGCATTATATGATGCCCTTTTCATCTCTATGCTGTTTGTGCTTTGCATAGGTCTATCCTGACCCAGTAAGGGTTGTGTCGATTGGTCGGAGTGTGGAGGACCTCCTGGCTGATCCTGAAAACAGAGAATGGTTATCAATTTCAACAGAACTCTGTGGAGGTCAGTGTCATTGCGGAATTCTTTCACTGTGTTTATTTATTATTATTATTTGTTTGAAAGGTAACACTACCAGGAATCGAACCCTGGATTACTCACACATACTTGTCTCCACTGGCTCATCTAATGAGCAGGAGACTCTTTCACTATGTTTCTTAAGGATTTTCTTGTCAGTGCATTTGAAAGCTGATTTTGTCAAAACATCCAGGAACCCATATATCAAATACACGAGAAGCCAAAGCATTTGCCCTTTTATCTGAGGAAGGAATTGCTAAGGGCATCCGTAGAATAACAGCCGTCACAACTGAATGTGCTTTCAAGGCGTTGGAAACAGCCCGGTCTCTTGAGCAGGAAATAATTGAGGCGCATAGTGCAGAAGGAAGATTGCTGGCCCAGGTACATGCCAACTATTTCTTCTATGTTCCAGGAAAGAAGAAATCTAAGAAATCTTACCCATCACTAGAAGACTAGAAGTGTTATCGTTGCCTCACTGCTTTGATTCTATGTTTCCCCATTGCCAGATAGTAGCTTCTCTGAAAAATCGTGTAGATGCTGCAGCAATTCCAGCAGCTGTGAAAGCAGATCTCAGAACAAAGATCTCCCAACTGGATGTAAGTATATCTGGGCCACACCAGCATTTTCTTATCACGCCCTTTTATAACTGGTTGAATCAATCATTACTTGTGGTATTAGATCTATACTCTAAAGATTAAACTATACATTATCAGGGTGAAGTTAGAAAGGCACAAAAGAAGATTGGGGAAGAAAATATTCAGAAAGCAGTGAAGGCAGCAGTTGAAGTTGCGGAGACTGCGGCTTCAGAAGGTAAATTGTTCTGCATCACTCATGTTGACGTGGGTGTGGATGCAACGGCAATACGTGAAGCAGTTCTTAAGGTCTTGGAGCAGAAGGTAATCAACTTCCCTGAACAAGTTTCTTAGACGTGTTTGTCTGCATGCATTAGATGCATATACTTTACATACGTACATAAGCATGTGCGCATGCGCATGCATTCTTGTGCACTTTCTTATTGGCTCACATGCTTGTGTGCACATACGTCTCAAACACACCAGATGCATATGCTGTACAGCATGTACAGCATGTGTATACATGCATGCATGCACGTACATGTGCATATGCACATTTATGGGCATGTACAATAAATGCAGTGATTTTATGTGCCTGCGTTCGTATGTACATGTATGCATGCATCCATATGGCATAATTTGCATGCTTGCAGGTATGTGCTACAAACTCGCTGATTATTTTAGTGGCTTTACAGGGAATATCAGTAATGGTGTTTAGTACAGATGAGGCCACAAACAAGGCTGTTGTGTGTGCTGGGGTACCTGCTGAAGTAGAAAAGAATGGGCTGGCAGCATCGAAATGGTTGACAGCAGCTGTTGAGCCACTCAAGGGGAAGGGCGGAGGAAAAGCAGGTCTTGCACAGGGCCAGGTTAGCAGCTCGTCTTGAAATCCAAATCCTTAATGAAAATGTCAACTTATGACTAGAAAGGGGGGAAAAAACATGGATGTAGCATCTTATTGCACTAACAATCCATACATGGGGCCCAGCATCTTACTGTCAAAATGCTTGCAAGGTGGGCTGGATGGTGGTGGACGGGAGGTGACCCCAGAACCTCTCCCGTCAAGTGGGAGACACCATGTTGGATGGGAGATGCTGCGAAATCTTCCTTGTTGGATGTTCCATTTCCCTTGGGTTGGATCATCTGACAGAGGAATCATTTCAGCATAGCCCATTGAATGGTGGAGCCCACTAGATCAATGGACTGGGAAACCCAAAGGTGGGCCCTACTAAACAATTGAGAGAAAAGATCTGTTTCTCAATCAATTATAACTGTGTTTCTCAACCCTTCACCTCGGGTTGGATCATCCTGCTCATTGGATGAGCTGCTGGAGACGGTGTAGTGTGTGCTGAGTGATCCAGGGTTCGATCCCTGGTTGTATTACCTTTCAAAATAATAATAATTGTATGACGGTGTAAATGTAGGGGAGCGATGCGTCACGTGTCCAGGAGGCAATGGATGTGGCAACAAAATTTGCGTCTATGAAGTTGAAGTAACAAAAATTTCTGAGTGTTGCCGCCCACAGAAGCAATTCGAGTACCTCACTGGTGGTATTTGCTTCATTGTTTTGGTCTCCGGATTTGGAGACCGAATGGAATTACTATTTGTTGTTTTGGTGAATTTACAATAGTTATTTAAAAATATTGTGAAATATGAAACAGCTAAATACATGCATGAAATGAAATTTTGTTATGGTATTAGACTGATGTTATACGAAATTCGAAATTCATACTCTCCTTCACAGTGCAAAAGCTGAGTGGTAGAATATGGAGTGTTGCTCTCTTGTTAGCTGTCAATTTGCAGGCGAAAAAACTGTCAGGGTAGGATGTCTTATAAGGCATGGTCCATCCCTTGTTTTGGAACACTGATGAACCACTAAAACAAACTGAAAACCTGAGTGTACTTCATGTATCCTTGGGTGGGATAGCATATTCCTTTTCCATCACCTTAAGGAAAGGCATGTATATCCTTTCCCCCTTTACAGAGAAATGGTATGTTGTTGTATAAAGTTCGAGGACTGCAAGTGCTGGCAAATAAGAATGCCCCATGGAAGATAATCCACGGACGTTTGTTGGATGGGCCATGCCTCCATTCTTCCTTCCAGATTGGAAGATCTGTACTACTGATGCTGTGAGTTTTCCCAGTTAAATCCATGCTGTTGCATCTCTTCGCAACTGTATATTTACAGGCAAAACAATTGGAAGGTTGAGATTCTCAGTAAAGAGATTTTTGGGGGTGTAGTCCGTGGTGAGACAGCAGATCAATGGTCTGGGTTACCAAACCGTGAGTCCTACTGGTAAGAGTTGAAAACCTGCTGTTGAGGACGTGGGAGTTGCTTGTCAAATGGTTATTGTTTGAAAGTCAATCGCTAAGGATGTGAATGGGCTAAGCCAGGCCCCGGCTCACCTTGTGCCAAATGCATCCTTAGCTCGACCGTAAATACAAGGCCTGAGCCTGGTTTCAAAAAGGGGCTCGGAATGGACAGTCTTCTAGGGCCATGCAGAACAATTGTCAATGGACCATGATCTGGACTAGTCAATCGACAGGCCTCAACAGGCAGAGCTGAGCCCGGCAGGCATGAACTTGAAATTTATGTTGTTATATTCAGTAGGATCGTGGTCGGGCCCAGATTGCCAGAGCTCCCCTCTCAACCCAAACAACCCCCACACCGGTGCTTTGATATGCACGGATGGTCAAATCATCAATATGTACCGTCCATCAGGTACAGCCCATTTCTCATCTGCCACAATGGAAAAATCACACCAATCAGAGGCATGTCTATCAAGTTAATGGCAAACAAAATGGATGGTTTGGATCAAACGTTCATTGTGAAATTCCTTCGGATAGATGTGACTGCAGTCAATATCTCTGAGGAACCATTTTGATAAGATGACCATAACTGTCCCATCCATGGATTGACAAACAATGGTTAGAGAAAGAAGCCAACATTGTAAGGTTAGCATCATTTGATTAATGGTGGCAATTGGACAGTGGAGCAAACCTAATGGCTAGTCCAGATAAATGATTAAGCTATCCACTTGCCAATGCCTGCTAACCTGGCCCCTTATAAGCTTTTCTTTCTGTTTAATAAAGAGGGTATAAAATCATCAGATGCATATCATAACTGTGTTCCAAGCATTTGAAAAAAGGGTAGTCCCATGAGAAATATGATAGGGGTATATAAAGATGAACCTTGATCGTCTCCAAATACAGGAAAACATCGAGCGATATACACTGTTTGGATCTTTCACACATGTTGCCATTTGGCATTTGCGAAAAGCGGCAGAGAAATGACACCTCCCAAACTAATTTCTTAAAAATGGGGTTCATACTAAATGCTGGGCATGAGCAGCTGACATGTTGCCAGGCCAACATTCCCAACAGCTGAGATCACCATTCAGGTGGGCTAGACCAGTTATCTAGTGGGCCCCACCATGGATGGGCGATGATGCAAGAAAGCTCCATCACCATAAACTCCTATCCATCTTATTGATCGACTTCTTCACTATACATAATTTTCTAACCATCCTTTGCAGGCCAACAATTGGATGGTTGGGATTATCCAAACTTCGAGAACTTTGCTTCATCACAAATCTACAGTGGGGCCAACCAGATGAACAATCTGGATCCCTTAAAGGTGGGAATGCTGCCGAAAAAAGAAATTAGCCAGACTTCAAGCAAAGCAGCATTGTGTAGCACCTCATTGTCAGAAGCTACAGCATTCCACCAAGTAGGATCCAAGAGGCTCACAGTTTCAATCTCCAATGAAATGAAGAAAAGACAGCAGATTTCCCTACTCTTGACTACCAAACATGTTGCAGAAAATGAGAATTGCATTACATTACTATACACAACTGGATTTGAAGAATTCTATTTAAAGAATACAAAGAAGATTACCTTTCTCATTACTAGATGTCAAAACCACCCATGCATAAATCACGATTTTCATCAGACACCTGCGGAAACTTCAGTTACTGGCTTTTCCTGTTTATTCGGAAGTTCTTGCGCCTTTTGCTGAACTGCCTTGTTGGGGATTAGAACGATAAAGATGTTCCTATCACGGAAATTTTTGCTCTCCTCCGCTGCAAGCTGCCAATGCCAACAAAGAACAAATACAGGAGTGAATCAACAAGTCAAAATCTACAGGCATAAACCAGAAAGTTGGATATTTCAGATGGTAAGAGACTAAGTGTGTTGTATTAGGACTGCAATGACATTGACTAGTTGATGCACAGGACCCAACTCACACAAGCAATCCTGCCTTAAATGCGACAAACATATGCACAAAGGGTGTTAATTTATAAAGAGATCTGGGTTTTTTGAGTTTTTAGAGTTGTCCGAAATCAAAGAACTCTTTTAAATTCAGAACAAAAACTGGAAGTTGTAACAGTCCATGAAGAATGCAGGTTGGTTCGCTGTTGCTGATAGCTTCAAAAGTCTAGCTGTTGACAACTGTTCTGTTTGGAATCAGCAAAGCCTTTGCTTGCAAGTGGTGCAGTGGCATAGCATGGAATAGCTGACCTATGGTTCGGCGACTTTCTAGTTTTAATACCCATCAAGTTTAGATGGGTCATACCCGAAGCTTTTAAAAGAAATATTGTAAGAAAGTATTGAGTGTGTTTTTGAATAAGATGGTTTCCTCTCGATACGTAATAAGAGGGTTTCCAACTTGATCTTAGTCTCTTAGGTTTTCTTCTCATGGTCTTTTCAATCGCTTCAAACCTAGTCAATGTTCAACCCCTCATCAGAGCAATCTCTTGTCCCTGCTGCACATGACCGATCAATCTCAATCTGATCTCCATCATTTTATCTCTTAATGAGACTACTTTAGGCTGCTTATATTTCTATCCTTCTACTCACACACATCTATCTCAACATCCTCATGCATTCCCCAAATGACATAGCGGGTCAAAAAATTGGCTTACGGAAATTTCCCAGATAGCAGAACCTTTTGGGGTGAGGTATTTGGGGTAGGGAGTTGTGAAATCCAATGTTTTAAATATAGGTGGGGTATCGACCAACATATCCCATGATATATCTAGTATCCCACCCGTGCGATACAAAACGCACAAGTAGTGCCGATATATCCCACATGTTCGATCCAATGAGCATTTTCAAAATTTTATCCTTTTTTTTGTTGAAATTATGTTAAATTAGTGTCAAATGATTACAAATCCATTGGTTCTTCATGTTCTCCATGTTTTTTTCGAAAATTTTCCATCAATCAGCGGTCAATTGAGACTAATTTTGAAGTATTGGGAATATTTGATGAAATGATCATCACATACACTCTAATTTCGAAATTTGAGTGTAGGTGGTCCGATTTGGGAAAAATTGGGGAAATTTCGAAATTTCCCCAATTTCTCCCAAATTGCTTACAATGCTGTACTCCAAACATAAAATCAAGCATGTATGACGGTTGATCTACTTATTTGTCAAGTCATTATCAATCTCAAAAAATAAAAATCATTTTTCAATTAAATATTAATAAAAAATATTAAAATATTATTTTTTTCTGAAATTTCCCTTCAACCAGCTGTCAATTGAGACTAATTTCGAAGTATTTAAGAGTGTTTAATGAAATGATCATTACATACACTCTAAATGTTATGCATTCAATTTGAATATAGGTGCATTAGTTCAGTCAAACAGTGCATAGCTTTGGACCCCATGCAAAGGAAACCTATTATGCACTTCTTTTTTGAGATGTTATGATTTAAAAGTGTGTATTAAGTTCTTTTTTAATAATCCCTGAAGTTTCATTGAAAAATTCAACCATTTTCCCAATGTTTCCCCATGTTTCCCAAAAAGTGTGATAAATTACTTGATACAAACGATATATCCCATGCGATAACCGATACATATCTGTATCCCAAGGATGCAATGCGTAAGGCGAAACCGATATTTCGAACACTGTTCCTTAGCATGGGAGTGGTTTCCTCATCCAGACAGAGATTTTGAGAAATCCTTTAAGTGCTTTCCTATGAAAATGAATTTACTCTTGCCTTTACAAGAGTTCTCAAAAAACAATGGTTCAAGAAAGTGCAGAGACTTGATTATGTTGCTTAGTGAATTTCTAGTAAGATTCCTGCATCTACTAACTTTTATTTGTTCCATTTTGTTGACTACACATGCTAGCATGCATGAGCATTTCCTTACCGAGAAGAAGTGTAAAAACCACTGCATTTCCTGCATTAACAAACTCTTATTTGTTTCATTTTCTTGACTACACATGCTAGCATGCATGAGCATTTCCTTAGAAGATGCATAAAAAGCACTACATTTCCTGCATCTACAAACATTTATGTTAGACTTCACATGCTAGCATGCATGAACATTTCCTTGCCAAGATGTGTAAAAAGCACTTCATTTCCTTACTAAGAAGATGTGAAAAAAAACAGTTCATTTCCTTACTGACAAGGTGTGTATAAAGCACTTCGGTGAATATTTCATGCATGAGAGTCGTGAGACTATAGTGTATTTTTTTCCACTATTTCTTAAATGGTGGTGAGTTGTACACAGTAACATATATGTGTGTTAATCAAGACTGCAAATCGTGGGCCCAATTGTAGATGGAGCATGTCCTGAGAACCACAATCAGATGATCCTAGACTTGTGATTGTTGTCCATAAAATAACAGGTAAAAGGAGAAAGACCAGCAGTGCAAATTCCACAAAGGGGCTGGCAATCTCAACTGCCTGGCTTGAGTTACATGTATGCCATATGTATGATGAACGACTCCCCACAATTTAAAAAATGGTGGAAATCGTACTCTAGCATTTTTTCTTAGCTATGTACTTCAATTTTCCTCTTGGTGGCAATGCGCCAGCTGGTCCCCAGCCCAGTGGAAGGACAGCTGATGTCAGGTGGCCATCTGGCATCAAACTTTTGTCAGGAAATCAAGAAAGTCCAACCCAAATAGCTGCCACAAAAGCATGATAATGATGATGACGATAACAAAGACGACAATGACTACAATTTTTCATTTTTCCATGTACCTTTTGGATATTTACTATGCTTTTTCAGACCAGCCGTAGAAGCATGAACCCAATAATCATATCAAACAACAGCAATATGTCAACCCATTGAATCATGTGAAGACTCTAAATGTTTATATACTCATAAAAGTTTCATGAGTACCATTACTTTGTTTTCACGGGTAACATCATGAAAAATGAACACTAACAATTTTGAAGAAACCAATGTTAGAAAACTCAAAAATGAAGCATCAGTAAGGAATATCCATAATACTATTACGCCAAATCGAATACCTCCCCAACATCATTCTGAAACCGTTTGATAAGTTCGATGGCAATATTCCTGAACTCATTTTCACGGCCCTTCAGGTTCACTATGATCTTAACCTGCAGGAATTTGCTTGAGAATTTCAGCCTTATAGCAATCAAATAAAAAAGAGTCAAGACTATGGTTTGTTGTTCGATTATGTGGGGAAGTTCTCAGTGACCTTGTCTCCATCTTTGAGAAATTTCTGGGCAGCTTTCAACCGCACGGAATAATCATGAGAATCAATGTTGTACCTATTAATGAGATCAAGAGAAAATAAAAAATAAAAAAAGGTAACTATGTTTCAAACCTATGCTAATGAGAATAATAGGTTGCGAAATGGCATGCTGAGATCAATAATCATTTAGCAAGGCTGACTATGGTGTGCATTTGAGGCACTGTTTTAAATGGTGGTGACCTGAAGCAGCCAAGGATTGGGTCCCACTATCTGCCAGCAAATAATGTGGGATCCACCATCTACTGAACAGTGAACTGGACCCTGCATACTGTCTGATTAATTAGTGAGATCCCATGAGTGGTCTAGTATGTCCATAGTTCCACAAGTGCATGTTTTCGATAGTAGCAGTTAATTAGATAGCACGACCTGTCCAGCAAGTTTTCCTAAGTTAATCCAGGAGGCATTGTTGAATGAAAATTTGAAAAGAGCTATGAATAAAGAGATGGAAGCCATGTACTCCAATGATACTTGGAAGTTGACTAATCTTCCTACAGGTAAGACTCGAGTCAAGTGTATGCGGGTATACATAGTTAAGCTCATGTGTGATGGGTCAATAGATTATTACAAGGCCAGTTGTTCGCTAAGGAGTATATTCAAATTTATGAATTAGATTATCTGAATACGTTTTCACTAGAGCTGGGCACAAACCAAGCCAGCTCGAAAACTCGGCTTGGATTGGTTCGAATAGAAGTTCAAACCAAACCAAACCAAGCCTTGGAGTCAAGCTCATTTGAAAAAACAGATCAAGCTCAAACTAGAGCAGTACCTGCTTGGCTTGGCTCGAAGCTCGGTTTGATTCAGCTCGTAGATTGTAAGCACACCGCTTCTTGTGGTGTGATCCACTTGAGCTTTGCATATGATTCCATTTTGGTATCATGTCCTAAAATGATATGTAGATATGTAAAAACAAATGGACAGCGTGCATAATACATATACATGATGACACAGATAATAAATAATACATATACCATGAATGCATATTATTTCCTTGCACTTAAAATTATGCTTGTGTACTTTTGTTTGGAAAAGGCTCATACATGTCTATTTTGAAGTTGCACTCCTCCTTTGGAGGATGTTAAATATCATGTAATACGATACTTTTGTTTTTTTGTTTTGTTTTTTCTAACTATTAAATTCTTTTCTATTTAAACAAAAAAAGAGCCGCCACCTGTTCAAACTCGGCCCGGCCCAGCTTGAAATTTTCAACCAAACCGATCCCGGCTCGAACCAGATTTTTCTAGAGCAAACCAAACTTGGGCCACATGGGTTGGCCCGAAACCCAAACCGGGCCGATCCACAAACTGGGGTGGCTAAAAAACAAGCCAAACCAAACTAGGGCTAACTCGGCCTGGCTAGGATCATTGCCCACCTCTAGTTTTCACTAGTGGCAAAGCTTAAATCGGTTCAGGTTGTTATACCACTAGCTGTAAATCATGATTGGCCTTTATCTCTCTCAAGAAGGAAAAAAAAAAAAAAAAAATTTCATGATTGGCCTCTCTTTCAATTGGGTGTAAATGATGTGTTTTTGAATGGAGATTTACAAAAAGAAGTTTGCATGGAGCAACCTCTTGGGTATGTTGCTCAGAGAGAGTCATCTAGAGTGTGCAGGTTAAACAAATCTATATATGGGTTCAAGCAATCACCACGGGCCTGGATGAAAAGTTTAGTAGCGTGGTTATATCATTTGGATTAAAAATGAGTAAAGTAGATTACTTAGTTTTTCTCGAAGCACTCTACCTCTGGCTACGAAACTCTTACTGTGCACGTGGATGATATTATATTGACTAGTGATGACTTAGAGGGTGTTGAAAAGCTGAAGTCATATCTTCAAACTTAGTTTTAAATAAAGATCTTGGTCTTCTTTGATATTTTCTGGGCATTAAAGTGATAAGATTGAGAATTGGAATAAGTTTATCAATGAGAATATGTTTGTGACTTGTTGGAAGAGACATGGATGTTGGGTTTCAAACCGGTTGATAAACTAATAGACCCTTACTTCAAACTTCCACCCGAGAAAGGAGAATTGTTAGAATACCCTAATATGTATAGGACACTTGTTGGTAAAGTCATCTATTTGACCACCACTAGGACAAGTATTGCCTTCTCAGTTAGTGTGGTGAGTCAATTCATGCAAAGTCTGAGGGCACCACATTTAGCAACAGTTATGAGGATTCTTAGATATTTGAAATGTCCATCTGAGAAGAGTATCTCATACAAAGTTCATGGTCATCTTCAAGCAATCAATTATTCATATACAGATTATGCAGGGTCAAGACATGATAGAAGATCAACTATGAGTTATTGCACTTTCTCGGGTGGTGAAGTGATTATTTGGGAAAGTAAAAAGTAGAATGAAGTTTCTAGATCAAGTGTTGAAGCTAAATATAGGTCAATGACACATACAACTAGCGAACTTATGTGGTTTGAATCTTTTCTTGAAGAATTAGGATTCGAAGTTCAGCATCTAATGTCTGTAGATTGCGACAATCAAACTGTGATATATATTGCAGATAATCCAATGTTTCATGAGAGAACAGAATATATAGAGGTTGCCTGCCATTTCATTCGAGATTAGATATCTCAGGGACAAATCCACACAACTTATATTTCGTCTCATGATCAAATTACAGATTTATTCACCAAGGCCCTTTAGGGGTGTTTGTTTTCTAATTCCATCCTGCAAATACAGGTAAATGGGTAATAATTACCATTTACACATGTTTGGCAGCAATGAGTATTTCCTCCTTGAAATGCCATTTGAAAAGGATTGACTTAAATTCATGGGCCCCATTGTAAGGTCTGTGACATATCCATGCCGTCCATCCATTTTACCGGAACATTTTAGAGCATGAGCCCAAAAATGAGGCAGATCTGAAGCTCGAGTGGTCCACACCATAAGAAATCGTGGTTGTAAAAGGTTTTTAACGGTAGGCATTCAACCCACTGCTTCGCGTGGTGTGGTCCACTTAAGCTTTGGATCTGCCTCAATTTTGGGTTCATGCCTTAAAATCAGGCTGCAAAATGGATGGACGGTGTGGATAAGCCACATATATCATAGTGGGCCTCACATGAAATTTGCACAATCCTCCATTCAAGTGTCGAAAAAGCAAGTTGTCTTGTGAAGGAATTACATTGGTAATTAATCATTTACCCATTTGCATGTATTTACACTAGGGAATTGAAAAACAAACACCCACTTAAAGAGTCTTAGTTCGACAAACTTGTTTTCCAACTGGACATGCAAGACATCTATATTCCAGCTTCAGGGGGAATGTTAATGGTTATGGGTACGGGCTTATGACCCCGCCTGGATGTGGTTATGAGCCTACGACCAACTTGTTGTTTAGTCTTTTTAGTCTTGATTTATGTTAGACATAAAGATATTTGTATTAGAGGTAGTTTCGCCATTTTTGCTTTTTATCACTTGAAGCATAAAGGAGAAGTGAGGAAGTGCAAACACTAATCTCCTCTCTCTCTCTCTCTCTCTCTCTCTCTCTCTCTCTCTCTATCTTCCTTTCTTATTTTTCAATCCCTATACAAATCCCCAATGTGATTCTAACATTATTTGAGTGCATTATGATTTATTTACAAAATGGTTGTTAGGGATGTTTTCCTGTCAGTTATTTTATTAAAATAGATGGCTATAATTAGAATTAACGAATGAGTAGGATTAGTTCTTTTTCATTGGAAAAGGTGTATACACATGCAAGGACTCTTTTACGTATGAATTGATGAATCAAATTTTAATCTACTCTGTTTAAACATGTGATTGATTTTCCTAAGAGTGCAATGATCCTTTGCTAAAAGTGATCCTTCTAGATTGAGGGGAGTACACCCTTTTGTTTCAAAAATACAAAATGGAGGGAAAAGAGTTTTCCTTTGATTTGATGTTTCAAATGGGAATTTCAGAGGGAAAAAGATTTCCCTTACTGGGATTGCAAACCAAACAGTTGCAAATGCAAAAAAAAAAAATAATAATAATAAATAAAAATAAAAAAAGGAAAAATAAATAAATTTCGGATACTTTTTCTTGGCAAAACAAACAGGTGCAAAGGGTCTACTTACCCTAGCACTAGTTTCAGTTTACCTCCTGCTTATGTTTATGTTTTTGCTTTCCCTTGCATTCCCTTAGTTTACCTTACAATGCAAACAGGCCCTTAAGAGATGGTGAAAAAAGCAAACGTAGTAGTCTACCTGTTCTCTTTTTCATTTTCTTTTTCTTTTCACTTTTTTTTTCTTTTCGTTTTTTCCTTTTTTATTAGCAATGTGGAGACCAGTCAAGTACAAAACAAAACCAGCTATGAGGGATCAGATGACATACAGAAATGAAAATAAACAAATCCTACCCCATTTTGAGCTCCTTCATATCCATACGACTTGCTGCACATTCAAGACCATGTATAAGAGGCACTACTTCGTCAAATAAGAAGTTTAATAGCTTTCCTGAGAAAACCTTGACTACATTTCCAAAAGAACATAGGGAAAAGAAATGGGAAGGACAAGATATTCACCAGCACTTTTTTTCTGTTGCTCCCTTTTCTTCTTTTGCTGCTCATACCTATATTTGCTGTAAAAATAGGAAAATTGAGTGTTTAGATACTCCACTTCTATGGACATAAAACCAGGCTGAGAAAGAACTACATTAAACTTCTAAGACAGCCAATCATAATTCATGAACAGTATTTGATAGTCCAGTAATGTATGATTGTCCTCCTCATACATTGTTGATGCATGACTGATGGCCTGCTTTACGTGTTACCAAACAAGTATTTCGCAATATCAGTATTCACATCACAATTCCAGAAACTTACTGTGTATTGAAATATAGATAATGCCTGAGCAACAAATCCTTGAACAACTATGTAGAATGTAGCTTAGCCTTATCGCTACGTAGCTCATGAAAATAGCTTAAGTCGCGTGTAGCCTACACCACACGATAATTTGTGTACACCATGCTACATTCTACGTTGCTCACATTACAAGTTATTTTTCACTACATTAAAATTAATAAACTGTTTTCAATGATTTATTACATTTTTCTATTTTCAATAAAATTGGTCTAAAGCTCTTTAGGTGATATGAATTCTGCGCTCCTCGGGAAGTGTATGTGGAGATTCAACATGGAAGAGGGGGAGGTTTTGGAGGGAAGTTGTTGCTTCCTAGTATGACACTCAGGAATGCAGGTGGTTTGTGAAACACTCGTCCCTATATAGGGCCTCAGGGGTCTGGAAAGCAGTGGTGTCGCATGAACACTTGGTCCAGAGGGGAATCTCCTTCGTTCTCGGTAATGGGCGTCGGCGTGTCGCATTTGCTTCTGGGTAGATGTTTGGTGTGGGGACAAAGCATTGCAAGAGATCGTCCCAAGCCTGGCCGCATTGGCTCCAGATCACTTTGTTCTAGTGGTAGATTGTTTCTCCTTTAGTGGAGGATCTCGGTTCCCTCTGTGTCTGAGGAATATGATGGAGGAAGAGTATAACGAGTTCATGAGGTTGCTCCACTTGTTTGAGAAGGTTTCGCCGACTGTCCGTGAATGTGATTCGATGATACAGTCGCAACACTGATCCGACAAGTTTTCCGTTAAATCGTTTTTCAACTTGATTGCGGAGCCCTTTTTCCCAACCATGCCGACACACCCATTTCACTATTGGTTTTATGAAGCTTCTTCCCATGTGGTGGTGTTTGTTTGGCTAGTGGGTCAGAAGAGAATTCTTACGATTGATAACCTTCAGAGAAGATCCTTAACCCTCCCCAACATTTGTTTGATGTGTATGGGAAATGAGGAATTGATTAACCACCTTTTTATTCATTGCCCTTTCGCTACTCAAATGTGGGATCATTTTTTGGGCCTCTTTCAACTTCATTGGGTTATGTTAGAGACAATGGAGGACCTTCTTTGGGCTTGGCATGGGGGAGGGGTGGAAAAGCTTTTTGGAGATTGATTATCGTGACTGTTTTGGGTCATTTGGGGGATTAGGAATAGACGATGTTTTCAAAATGAATGTGTAGGAACCCTTGAGGCTATTAGGAAAGTTAAAGGTCTCATGAAGGATTGGGCAGTTTTTGAAAAGGCCACCTCTGCTAGTTACTTTTTCTAAGGTGCCTCGGACAGTGCCTCCTGTTTTTCTTGTTTTTGTATTCTTTTCTCTCTTTTGCGAGTTTCTCAATAAATTGTTGTTGCCTCTCAAAAAATAAAAATTAGTTAATCTTTTCAATGCTTTTAGTAAAATAATATGAGTAATAGTATTAAATCAGTTTTGTTGCTCTTTCTTTACTTTTATACTTAATAATTGCCCTTTCCTATTACTTTAGGTTGTGTTTCGTTGCACCAAATATCATGAAATTTCATTATTAATCAATCTAATTCTGTGCAAAATATCATGAAATTGGTGCAACCTTGATTAAAAATCTAGGAGTAGTGCGTAGCTTAGCTACGAGCTATGTAGCTTATGCCCCATGATTTAGAGAGGTGAATGCTACGCTACACACTCTTCGCTATTAGAAACATTTCTAGTTACAAAGATCCATTTCTCAAGAACTGCTTCAATACAAGCGATGAATTTGATTTTTCTTTTCCTTTTTTTAAATTCCAAATGAATTTGAATATTCAAAGCTAGAGGCAAAAACAACAAATTTAGCCCGTACTTGTAATCCATTATTTTGACGACGGGAGGATCTGCATCTGGAGATAATATCACCTGTAAAATCACAATGGTCAATTATTAGCACAAAGTTGTCCAAAGAATAAAGAGCGTAATCCTGTTCTCGTGTATTTAATTTTCAATGTAAAAAAGTAAGGGTCTGTGAATGAAGAGGAACTATAGAGTCATGGTAGCGTCTTGAAGCAGTCTAAACAAGTGTGGCTCATGGTAAAGAACAGACATCCAGATCATTGATCTGATGGGCCCCATCATAGATGAGGGACTCGCATATGATCTACCAGATTTTCCGGAAAAAGCAAAATAGTATGTGGCTAAGACCTTCCAATTTGAACATTTTGGGCATCCCCCATCCAGATCACCAAACTATTGGTTCCAAGTGTAAACTCTGGGCTCACTGAGACACTATGCATGCCCAGATGCATGGGAACCCCATAATTCCTTGTCATCATATATAAATAAACATACGAAACAGTGCACAGCTTGTGAGTCCATCCATAATCTTGATTATGTCCTTTTGACAGGATCGGTTCTCACATAGTTTAACCACGCACACTAGATTCTTACTATTTTTTTTTTTCTTTTCTTTTTTTTCTAATTTGGCAGTGAAATCTAGACTTATTGCTGGATTATGGTCTAACATATCAGCTGAAGCATGATAAGAGGCACAATAAGTACACGTGACTTGTGATCTGGCCAAATTAGTGATTTATTGATAAAATAAAATGAAACCAACATGTACCATGCACATCAAGATTATATATTTGCCAGGTCACATGTGAAATTTGGGCTCTTCATCAAATACCAACGTAGGAAAAGGAACGTGACTTTGCCGAATTATACCACACTTCCTGAATTGTACCACAAAAGGAATTGGCAAAGTCACCTTCAGATATTGGTATTTTATTTAGCGCTTGAATGTACCACCAAATGATGGTTGTTGAGACTTCCAGGCCAACAATGTGCGGTAAGAATTTGGGCGAGGGTAGGAAAAGGAACCCTCCTTCAGCAAGCTTACATTTTCCTTCCTTTTCCACCCCATCAGAAGTGTCAGAAGTACAGGAAAGTCCAGATCATGTCTCACTGCCATTTTGGTGCCCGTGAATCATGTTAACCTCAGGAAGTTGGAACTCCAAACATAGCCTTAAACCTTGTGGTAGATTATCAAGACTTCACTAATGAGTATAATGACAAGATTTTCAAAATGAATATTGTTGGTATTTTTTTCTTCTTGATTAAATTGAAAAGAACACTATGCACCAGCTCTGCAATTTTGGTGTATCCAAATGGTATTTATGACACAATTTGGTAAGGCTTTGAACATCCACAATTTAGAGAAGACACACCAGATCAAGTTCAGCATCTTCTGCCATTTGCATGGCTTCAATTTTTGACACCACCCCAACCTGAAGGAAAAAAGAAACATATGCGGATTGATTAAAAGTACAAATTGCAATGTTGATGATGACACCATAGTGACAAGAACAACTCGAGAAACAAAAAAGAAAAGAAAAAAAAAAGGAAAGAAAGAAAAAGAAAAGAGGCTCACCATATTCTGTTGTCCATCTATTAGCCTCACAGAGGGTGATCTATTTCAAATGAAAACAAGAAACAGACTCAGAAGAGCAAATGAGTTCTATATAAGGCATTCCACTTTTGGGATAAACAAGCATGCTTCAAACAAGTAAAAAATAAAATAAAAAATAAGGAAGAAAAAGACAGCACCATGTATCCAAACATAGGTGAGACAACAGTGTTAAAGACACACGCCAAGTTAATAGTCAGTCACTCTTCTCCATATATGTCTTCTTCTTCTTTTTTTTTTTTTTGAAACCCTGATCTCCATAAATGTAACCCATGTGAACAAGATCCAGACCGCTGATTTTGTTGGCCCTACTGTCAATTGGCCATACCCTAAAAAAATCAGTGGTTGGATGATCCTAATCACCAATCGGAGGACTCATTTCCACTGAATGCTAACAGTTGGTTGGACTAGTTTCTAACCACCCACTAGCAACCTCCAATAGATAGCTAGGATCACCCCACCCAAGGCATGTTCCAACATACGAGTAATTAAGCAGTCTATTCTTGAACGTGTGTACCAAATATTTTGGGATGGAGTGTCTGTTACCTAAGTTAGGTATAAATGACACCATGATAGGTTTTTCTTTCCTTCAAATGCAATGAATTCAGACTCTCGTAAAAGCATTGTCATAAGGTGAATGGTATGATCTGTATTCATAAAAATATGCATCGTAGTTTATAAACACAAGCAAGGGTACAAAATACTTGCCTAGTCTGGGATGACTTGGATGGGATGAGAAACTAACACTAGCAACACCAAAGACCCAAATCTTCATTCATATATGACGTCATTTCCTGTGATGATGTGGTGTAGTTTGTAAATCATGATAGTACATGGCTTCATTAGTAACTGATCGTCTTGGGAGCCACTGCCCGTGACGCATGGGAGTAGGGCTCTCAATGGGTCAGATCTGGATCAGATCCAATTGGATCCGACTCCAAGTCTGAAAATCTGTAGGCGGATTAAATTGGTGATATCCATATCCAATCCACTTATAAATAGCTAGATCCATATCCGATCCAAAAACCCACATAGCTATCGGATTCAGGTCGGATCTAGGTCCAAATCCACCATATCACAAATCTAATATATATATATATATATATATATATATATATATATATATATATATATATATATATATATATATATATATAATATTTAATTTAGCAACAAAATGGTGCAAATCCCACTGTTTACTATGGTATGGTCCACCTTAGATTGGGATATGTCTCATTTTTGCGACGTTGCCTTAAAATAATCTAAAAAATCGGATGGCCGGCATAGATATAACATATACATCAAGGTGGGTCATTCACGCTGGCATAGATATAACATATACATCAAGGATGATCCAATGGCTAAAATTCAGTGAGAAAAAGTCCATTCATTGTCAGGATAGTCCATCAATAGCGGAGATGCAGGAAGCATGGTTCCGATCAGCAGACGTGCCATGTGTACGGGGTACATGATACATGTAGGGGCGGATTTTTTCCTAATCATCTTATACTCATTTTATCTTATATAACTGTATTATATTAAAAGAAAGTACCCAGTGATAAAGCTAAAACTTTTGTTAGTCATCAAGCACTCAATCTATTAACACATGGCACAGACGTACAACACCCCGGCCGTTAATCTACTAGGCCCTACCATGGATGGGGTCTACCACAAAAATCATATCGGTTTGGGTCATCCTAGCCATTGATTGGACTTTTGAGAATTGCGGTTGGGCAGTTAGAAAATGGATCCAACTAATGGTCAAAATTCAGTGGGGGCAAGTTGTCCAATACATGACTATGATCATCCGATCTGTGTAATTTTTGGCATGTGGTCTATTCACAGTAGGGAATCAAACACGGTCACCACATGACCCGAGATTGAGTGGTTGATAACCAAGATGCTGGAGTGCATAACACCTGTTTTCCCTTCATACAACAAATTCTCAGCCAAGAATCAAGATTTTATATTTCCAATGTGATTTTGCAATCCGCTCAACAGATAATCACCACTGATAACCAAATAAGGAATTATAGCATAACCAACCCAGGGGTTTGCATAGCACGGATCTGTTCAAAGGGAGTCATAGCCCAATGTGGGTACCGTTTTTTGGACATGTTTATTTCACGATGATTTCAATTATGATGGCAAAGGATATTTGGTGTGTGGCAATGACACCATACATTGGCATAAGCCTATGTTCATAGTGCTATCTGTTGTTTGGATGACATAAATTAACATGTCATATATCAATCACACTCTACGTGCTTCAACATTATACCAATTGTCAGCAACTCTGGATTGTCCTGCAACCATCGTTCGAAGTATCCCTAATATTATTGAAATATCCCTGATAATATCCATATCTCCAGCTCGGCGATACTGATAACATTGGCAGTATGAGAAATTCCACATGTCGGCGATGTATCGCTAAGTATCGCCAATGTATCGATATCACCAATATTTTTTACTGTGTAAATTCCAGGTGCCGCTTGTATTGCCATTGTATTGATATTGCCAATATTTCCGACTATGTAAATTCTAGGTGTCACTTGTATCAGCCAGTGCATCGATGATATTTCGATAATATCGCCAATGTATTAATATCGCCAAAAATCTGTTTATTAAAAAACCCTTCATTTAAATTTTTTTTATGGACACATGGTTGTATACAGCATTCAATTTGTCAACGATACTATCGATAATATTGCGATATTATCATTATCACAGCATAGGTGATATCGAGACCACAATCTTTTATTTCCTTTCTAGTTGTCGACGATTTCTCGGCAAAACATCGTGCGCCATACGTATTTTGAAATATTGATTGATGTTTGGATGGTCGGATGGATGGTTGGATGGATAGATAGGATGGATAGGATGGTTTGACTGATTTCTTACAATAATACATGCTTTTAAGCCTCCATTAAATGGAAATTTATCATGTATGCATTCTTTTTTTATAAATTTTTTATTCCTAAATATGCAAATATGTGTATTTTAGCATCTCCTGAAGTTTCATTGAAAATTTCACCGTTTTCCCAATGTTTCCCTGCATTTTCTGTCATTGGCGATATTATGGTGATGTCGATATTGTTTCCGTATCCCCGGCCAATGAAACTTGTAGAGATACTAATACTTCGAGCAATGCCTACAACTATGCCATGTATATAGTTGAAACCAAGTGACCCACGATCTATAGTTGACTTGGTGATTTGGGCAGTTTGGATTATCACACCATACCACATGTATGGTTGGAACCAAGTGACCCACCATCCACAGTTGAGTTGATGATTGGAAGGTCAGAATTATCGTATAACTATGCCATGCATGCAGTTAAAACCAAGTGGCCCACACAAGTTCAACAACCATGCCATATGTATGGTTAAAACCAAGATTTGGACTCTTCCTCAACTGAACGCCGACCGTTGTGGTATTTCTCTTCTTAACCATCTATTTGATAGGCCAGAAATTGAAAGATCACGACCGTCCTATCAAGGATATTTCTTGGGCATAGTCCACCACAGTGGGAAACGACAAACCAGCGGTCTGGATTACTGAGCATGGGCTCGACCTGTCAGAATTCAAAACCCTTTCAGGTTTATAAACATGGTGAAATAATAAGTAGGTCCACTGTTTTTTGACATATAGCCCCCTACTTTCTACTTCTGGTATTAGAATAGTACCAAATAGCTTGGAGTGATCATCCTGCCAAAATCTGCAAATCACATAAAAAGGGCTTTTTTTTTCCGAGGGGAAATCCAATGGATGGGATTGGACGGCGCACCTGATGGTGGATAGATCAAGGGCAGGATCGGGTTCGAACTCAACCTTCCGAGGACCTCTGGAGCGCCTCGAATCGCCCGGGCTGGGACGGAAGCCGCCGCCGCCGCCGCCGAACCTGGCTGTTATGGTAGCCCGCAGCACGACGGTAGGGACGGAGCGACCGCAGTCGGTTCTGGTCGAGTATGGAGAGAGTTGGTAAGGAAGTGTTGCGGGTGTACGCGATATGACTGGCTTGAATGGGAAGCTGGTGGTGCTGATTCCAGCCATGGTCGAGGGAGAGCGCAGGTTAAGAGCACAACACCCTCTGCGTATGTTAGTGGAAGGGAGTGTTCATGTGATTTCCAACATGGAGAGGAGAGAGAGAGAGAGAGAGAGAGAGAGGAGATTAGAACGGAAACGGTGACAGATGACCTTATCCGCTCGTTCGTAAACAGCCCGGTTCTGTCAAAGCCCAGCTCGATATTAAACATTAGGCCCGTCCCGGCTTGGCCGAGCTCGGCCGTAGTGATTATGGACGCATGTTCCTAGCCGTTAATTAGGTGTGCCCCATCATTAGGGGCGCAATGGGTTGGGTTGGCCGCAGATCCACGGGCCTGGCTTCCTTTTAGGGTGGATTTGGGACTAGCTAAATGGGCAGGGGTTGGACTCCAACTAGAAACGTGACTTGTTTAGGTAATTGTCGGGCCTAGGTTGAAATTACCCAAGCTGTCTCGTACATAATTCATCAATGGGTTGGTCCAAAGATGAACTATTGGACCGTACAAGAGAAGAATCAAACAATGCAATTACAATCATAATCACACAAGCAAAGCAAACAAGAGAAAGCACTAATAATACATAAAAAAAAACCTTGCGAAAAAAAATCACGGCATAAAGCGACAACAATCCATTATGAAAACGAAATTAGAAGAGATGAAAATCCAAACTTACACTGACAGAAAATCCTAGCCTCCTCCTTTACAAACCCTAAAATCGTTTTAGATCTCTCCCTTAGGCTTAAAATACCCTAAACCTACATTACAACCATATGTATAGTGCTATAACTGGAATATGAAACAAAAAACGTTCACTTATGCGAAACCGCACAAATCGTTGGTCGATCGACATCGACTTACAATACCTCGGTTGCTTGACACCTGCCAAATAAGTCGAGTGACTTTGCGAGAAAATTCCAATTAGTTAAGATCGACCGAAACCCATACGTCGGTCGACTGAACTGGTACAAAATTGTCCAGATTGAACTCCATTCAACAATTTCCGCCGAGGTTTCAATTTCTCATCGATCATTCACTGCTTTAAGCTACTTCCTCCATCTCTATTTGTCTCTATCATAGCTTCACCTACTTTCGTCGCTTCTCATGCACATTCCGTCTTCATTCTCTCGTTGCCAGGCTCAGAGAAGTCGAATAGAACTTGAACTTCTCTGCAGGAACCAGCTTTCTAAGCATGTTCACTGGATTCATACTTGTGTGGATCTTTTCAAGAGTAACTCCGCCTTCCTCAAGCACCTGTTAGATAAAATGATGACGAACATCAATATGTTTAGAATAAGAATAATAAACCGATTTTTTCGCTAAATTGATCGCGCTCTCACTATTGCAATTAACTAGCATGGTCTCCTACTGAATCCCCAATTCATTCATCATTCTTATCAACCAAACACCTTCCTTAAATGCCTTTATCACAGCCATATATTAAGCTTCTGTTGTAAAAAGAGCTACCACGGACCGAAGCTTCGACATCTAACTGATCGCTCCACCCACTAATACAAACGAGTAACCAAAGTCAACTTTTTATTGTCCATGTTCCCTGTGTAATCTGAATCCATGTAGCCTACAAGTTTTTCCTCTGCTTTTTCGAATGTCAATATGTAATCCTTAGTACCTTGTAAATACCGAAGTAAGCAGTTCACTGTTTCATAATGTTGCTTGTTAGGGTTTAACATGTATCTGCTCATAACACTGACTTGTATGTGAAATATCCGGTCTCGTAGAGACCATGACATACATTAAACTGTCAATCATGCTCGAGTACAACTAACCCGCTTTTCTTTATCAGTAATAGGACATTTGGCACAGGCGTAGACGTGGTGAGATTGATCACCGTCTCTCTCACGTATAACTACTCCGAATCCACGGAGCTCTGGGACTCCTCAACCAGACTTCTTCTAATCCACGAAGGAAAACTCGAATCCACAAGCATAACAAAGTAAAAAACCCAAGTTTATTAAATAATAATCAAAGTTGAATTAATAACAACAAGTTTAAGCCATTATTTAGAAGGAAAACTAACCCTAAAAAACCCTAATTACGTAATAGAAAAGAATCTAACAAAAAAAAGAAACAAATCAGGAAAACAACGTAAAGTTCGCGAAATCTGGCGGAAATCCGTCGATAAGATTGACGGTGGCTCGTCAATAGGATCGATGAATCCATTTATTGGATCAACAATGACTCTTGAACTGTCCAGTGACCAAACTACATCTTTGTTAATAGGATCGATGAAACTGTCAATGATATCTATGAAACGCAATGGCTCAAATCCATCAGAAAACCATCGAAAAACCATGGGAATTCGAAATTTGTTGAATTTCTGCTAACTCCTCCAGGTGCTTGATCTAGTTTGGTCAGTCGACCAGGTTGTTTGGCCAACCAAAATATGATATCGACCATCGATTTTCTTGATCTTTTTTCCGGTCCATCTCCATCAGAAAATGTGCTCGATCCTCTTCCTTCACCAGGGGGTTCTTCCACTACATCAGACCCTTCCACTTCAAATAAACTCGTCCTTGAGTTTTGCTTCGAATTTGATCCATAACACGATTGTAACTTTAGGGGTCGGCAATTCCTAGTCTTTCTTGGCTGCTGCTCCATCTTATATAAGAGATAAGTGTTGGGGTCCCAAAAGTTGATATCTTCTAAAACAAATGAAATGTACATGTACTTCGAGGAAATCCCACAAAATACCATCTGACACACCTAGATATTGGGATTTGCGAAAGATCCGGTACTTAGTCATTTTCCTCTGGAGGGCCCCATGAATCACCGTGATCAGAATCGTCTAAAATCAAGCGGATACCTTCATTATGAATTATAATAAGCAGTGCATGACCATTTGTCAAAAAACAGGCCCCGCAAATCCTTCATTTTGCAAAACCCAATTTGCGAAGATGACAAGTTCGTCAACGCACCCATTTATTACACTCGATGCACCCTTAAATTCATGAAAATTCAATAAACATTTCAGGATGTATTTCACTTCTGACACATCGGAAAAATAGCTTGACGCATCCAAAAAATACCTCCGACGTGTCCACAAATTCAATAAATTCAGAACTTCGATTTTGGGGTGCATTAGACCTTGACACTTCCGTAAAATACTCTGATGCATCCATAAAATAGCTCGACGCACCCATAAATTCACCAAGAATCAGAAAACTATTTTTTGGATGCATTGGATTCCCACGCACTCAAAAAATAGCTCGACGCACAAAAAAAATCAGCATATTTCAGAACATCATTTTGGGGTACGTCGGAGCTCCCACGCACATATTTTTGGGGTGCGTCAAAGGGTTTTTGGGGTGTGTCATACGTGGCAACCCCTCATTGGTCGTTTTTCAGTATTTTCGAGTATAAATACTCCTTTGCACTATGCATTTGTATAGATTAAGAGAGAGAGCTATTATCCACTGGGTATTTGGGATTTATTGCCGGATCCCTCGCCAGAATCCCTTTCCGACAGTCGGAAAACTTTTTCGGTCACCAGAATTCCTTTCCGACCACCTACATTCTCCATCGAAAAACTACTCCAACCAGATCACCGCAGGTCCGAATTCCACAAAAAATGCAAGTGTAGTAGAGCACCCACAAAATTCAGAGAATAACCTCAAGATGCACCGAAGTTCGACGCATTCCTAAAATGGTTTGACGCGTCCGAAAAATAGTCCGACGCATCCATAAATTTGACATATCTGGACAAGTATTTTTAGGGTGCATTGGACTCCCACGCACCTGAAAATTGTCCCACATACCCGAAAATTTAACTTAATTCGGACAAGTATTTTCAGGGTGCATTGGACTTCCACGCACCCGAAAATTGTCCCACGCATCCGTAAATTCAACAAAAATCAGACAACTAATTTAAGGGTGCGTTGACCTCCCACATACCCATAAATTAGGTCCCACGCACCCCAAAAATCAGCCAATTACAGAAAATGTTTACCGGTGCATCGGACTCAATTTTAAGTGTTTTCAGGCCCTGTTTGAGCCTATTTTGGGTATTTCGAGCGTTTCAGACGCAACGAAGTAGTCAAACGATCATTTCGATATCTCTAAATGAGCAGAATCACACATATTCGAAGTTTGACCTGATTCAATGCGATAAGTAAAATAACTTTTCGGAAAGAAGCCGCCAGCATTCAGAATTATACAAATGTATCATTATTCACACGTACTGCAAGATATGACCATGTTAGGGTCAAAAGCTAGACAAACGAGATTATGGTTATCATAATAAACCATATCAAAGAGTTTCAATTTTCTACAAAGCAATTGTTATGAACTGTCACAACACAACGGTCGATACCCTATCTATCCAAACGGCATCCGTCGGTTGGACTGCTCAGGTACATACAACTGCGGACTGGACTTCCCAAGGTCACCTGTCCACACATGATAGTTGTAGGCCCAGAGTCGTACCCTCTCAATTAAAAATCCTGACAGTCTTTGCCCGAATCTCCGGCCAAAACATGGGACAGACATCTGACCAATACAAAGATGGTTCAATCCATAATAAAACAAATACAGGTCTCGACGACCACAAACTCTAAGACCATAGTCCCCGCTGACTAGTCTTCTGCCTTTTAATCAAGGGTCATTGATCATTTGATGTAATTAAGGGCCCGTGCCAGATCACGACCTGGAATGTACAAGATCTCAGAATCTCTGAAATAAAATTCGTCTTGCGATATCTCTTCTTGTGTACCTTTTGTGAATGCTTGTGATTATCTATGAATGTTTCTATTACTCAGAACCCCAGAGCAACAATACCCAGAAAATGTCCTTATAGCATTTTCTAGTTCTAACAATAAGGTTCTTCAACCGCGTCACTTTTCTTAAGCGCATCTTCTATCATGCCAGCCTGCAATGCCTTCTAATCTTCCATAGTAAAAATTATCAAAGCATCATCCAGGATGCTTATGGATTCTTGCAAAACTAGTTCCATAATATCTGGAATGTTTGTGGATTCCTGCAAAATCGGATCCACAATTTTCAAGATATCTACATGCCATTCTTCTTTGCTTTTCACATCCAAAGTAGTGATCTCCTCCCCTGTCTAAAGAGTTTGATCAACCTCGAAGACAATAGGGGTTGTACTTTATCCTCCCCTTCTATGGCCTCAACTTTGGCGATGTTTACAGGCTCTACCGCCTTATCCTTCACGATGGAGGTGTTGATCGCTTCAATCTTCTTAAGATTTTAAACAATCGCTAAGATAATGGTGGGTTGTATTTCAAGGATCTCATCAAAATTTGTTGTATGACCATCCAGGACCATCACATCATCCTCAAGTCCTGTGAGAACATCTCATACATATACGGAACACTGTCCCTCCACTTTAAAAATTTTGGGTAGGTTTTCGGTCTTCACAGGGGCCACTCGCATGCCACCGTGAAATCAAATGTCTTGTTATGGCCTTATCTCAAAATAATAGGATCCCTGCTGCAAGTTGTGAGGCTGTTGGGAGAATACCTTATCTTTATAATTGTTATATCCAAATCATTCCAGCAACTATTGTTTCATCCAGGGCCACAAACATATTGATGCCCTCCAACTATTGCATTCACTCATGTTGTTGCAGTGCCCACCAAGTCACAGCGACGCCTCCCAACTTATCTTCCATGAACTGAACCTTCTTCTCATTTGGGAGTTGAAGAAGTGTTCGACTTCCAAGAGCCATTCATCAATGCAACACCGGCCATTGAAGTTGGGAAGATCTATTGTACTCTTGTAGGATTGATCTTTCTAATAAACTCGATCATAAAATCCAGCAGATCTCAAAATCAGGATTCCACTACGAACAATGAATTGTTCTAAATAATTATTTATATGATCGAACCTAGCCAGCAACTCTTACGTGGCTTGATCAACCTCACACTATACTTAATTATGTGTCGGAATCAGTGCATCCGCAAAATGGTCGATGGAAGCCTGCAACCCTTGCATCGTCTTTCATCTCTCCCGGTGGAGAGTTTCCATTCTCTCCGAAGGATAATGAATCCTTGGATCACCATCCACAAGATTTTGTTTGTACCTCCGTTAGTTGCAATCGACCCGAAGGGATACCTCACCTTGTTACCAACTTAGCACGGGCGTAGACGTGGTGAGATCGATCACCATCTCTCTCATAGATAATTATTCTGAATCCATGGAGCTTACGGGACTCCTCAACCAGATTTCTTCGAATCCACGAAGGAAAACTCAAATCCATGAGTATAACAAAGTAAAAAATCAAGTTTATTAAATAATAATCGAAGTTGAATTAATAACAACGAGTTTAAGCAACTATTTATAAGAAAAACTAACCCGAAAAAACCTAATTACGTAATAAAAAAGAGTCTAACAAAAAAAGGAAATAAATTAAGAAAATAGTGTAAAGTTTGCAAAATTTGGCAGTGGTCTGTCGATAGGATTGACAATGACTCATGAACTGTCCAGTGAGCAAACTGCATCTTCGTCGATAGGATCAACGAAACCGTCGATAGGATCTATAAAACGCGACGGCCCAGATCCATCAGAAAACTGTCGGAAAGCCGTCATAAATCTAAAATTTGCTGAATTTCTGCTAACTCCTCCAGGTGTTTGATCCAGTTCAGCCGGTCGAATAGGGTGTTTGGCTGGCCGAAATATGATATCGACCGTCAATTTTCTTGATATTCTTCTCGTCCATCTCTATCAGAAACATGCTTGATCTTCTTCCTTCACCAGGGGGTTCTTCCACTACATCAACACTGTTCTGAAAAAAGCTGAAAGTGAGCAGCGTGGGGTGTGATAACAGATTTACCCTTGTCCATTATAAACTTGACTAAGACCTTCTCAATATAATCTGCCTGAGACAATCATAACGTGCTCCTCTCCTTGTCCCTGAGTATATCTGTACCGAGAATCTTCTTTGCAGCCCCCATATCTTCCATCTCAAATATCCCTGATAACTGAATCTTCAATATGTCAATCTAAGACATGCTATGACTGGAGATAAGCATGTCATCAACATATAATATCGGTAAGATAATTTTTCCATCACTCAATGCCTTAGAGTAGACACAATGATCATATTCACTTCCAGTAAATCATTGACTCACCATGAAAGTATCAAATTTTTTTATACTATTACCTAAGCAATTGTTTCAGGCCATAGAACGACCACCTCAACCTGCAATCTTTATTCTCTGTTCCCTGTATCCTAAACCCCTCTTGTTGCTTCATGTATATCTGCTCTTCCAACTCTCCATGTAGGAAAGCAGTTTTTACATCCGTATGTTCCAATTCAAGATTGTATTGGGCAACTAGTGCCAACATTAGTCTGATAGATACTTGCTTCACTACGGGTGTGAAAATCTCGCTGAAGTTGACGCTCTCCTTCTGTGCATAACCCTTCATTACCAGTATTGCCTTGTATCTATCTTATTTCTTCCCAAAGATCCAACCTACACCTGATCGCTTTACGCCCAACAGGAAGCTCCACCAGCTTCCATGTTTCATTCTTATATAGAGAATCCATCTCATCTTATATTGTCGCGTTTCACTTTTTAGCATCTATATTATCAAGAGCCTCTTGAAAAGTAGACAGGATCCCCTTCATCTGTAATAAAGGCGAATGCAACGTTTGAATAATATTTGTATATGGCCAATAACCTGCGATCTTCAGGTGAATTACTTCTCACAGGTGGCGGCTCCACTTGCTCCTATACCTCTATTTGCATTTTAGTTTTGGCCTATGTTTCACCTTTATCTATTTCAACATCAATAACAAACTTTTTTGTTTCCTTATGCTTCTTCTCATGGAACAAGGACCCCTCGTTGAATTTGATGTCACGACTAAATATGATTTTTCGTGCGACCCGATTATACAGCTTGTATCCCTTCACACCATCACTATAATCGATAAAGATACACCTTTTAGAGCTTTAGTCTAGCTTATTTATCTCAATTGACGGTACATGAGAATAAGTGTCACAACCAAATACTTGCAACCTTGAGTAGTCTACTTCATGATCGCTCCACATATCTTCTGGAACTTTCTAATCTATTACCATAGAAGGAGGTCGATTAACTGGGTAACAAGTTGTGTTCACAGCCTCAGTCCATAACTCCTTGCTCAACCCAACATTGCTCAACATGCTTTAGCCATCTTTAGGAGAGTCTAATTCATCATTTCAGCCACACCGTTTTGTTCAGGTGTGTGCCTGACTATGTGATGCCTCATGATCATTTCTTCCTTATAGCACCGATCAAATTCCTTTGAGGTGAACTCACCTCCATTATCTGTCCTTAACACTTTCACCTTTCGCCCTAACTTTTTTTTTAACCAATGTTTTTCATATTTTGAAATCAGAGAAAACGTCGGATTTATTTTTCAGAAAATAAACCCACACCTTTTGGGAGTAATCGTCAATGAATGTAATAAACTATGATGATCCTCCACTAGAAACTACGGGCGACGACTCACATACATCAAAATGCATATAATCAAACACCCTTTACATACATGTTTTCCCAACCTAAAAGACAACTGTGATTGTTTACCATATATATAATGTTCGCATATATTAAAATCAATATTTTTAAATGCACGAATTAAAGAACGATCAAAGAGTACCTTCATACCTTGCTCTTATGTGGCCTAGGCGCGAGTGCTACATACATGCCAACGTGAAATTTACTGAAGACGCTGCAGCTCCACCCGATGAAGTACTCCTAATCAACCTATAAAGGTTTTCGCTTCGTTGTGCTTTCATCACAATGAGTGCCCCCTTTGAAACTTTTAAGGCACGACCAACCCATTGAATTTGCACCCAAGTGCCTCGGGAACTCTCAGAGATATTAGACTCTTTCTTAGCTCAGGAATGTATCTCACGCCAGTTAAGATATGCTCCATGCCATCAAACATTTTAATGCGCACCGATCCATCACTAACCACATTACAGGCATTATCGTTGCTCATAAATACCTGACCACCATCACACTCACTATAACTAGTGAACCAATTCCTATGAGGGGTCATATGGTACAAAGCCCCATATCCAAAATCCATTAATCACTAAGATACCCAAATTTGGATGCGGTTAATATGTTAAAACCACTCGCCTCCTTATTGAATTTCAATGTGCTAGCTTCCCTTGAAGATCTATCTAATTTCTTCTCTTTCTGAGATCTGCAATCATTCTTCATGTGTCTCATCTTTCCATACTTCCAACACTTCATCTTGCCCTTGCCCTTAGATTTAGACCTAGATCGCGAAGTCACCTTCTCTAGTTCAAAATTCCTCCCCCTTGTAACTAGCGCATTTGTAAAGGTACCGTCGCTATCGTTTTTCTTTCTCAACTGCCTTTGCTGAAGATGAAATAACGATATCAATATTATTAGTATCCCTACCGTGGAATGAAGTTTCTACGAGATTTTCATATGAATCTGGTAGGAAATTTAATAGAATAAGATCTTAGTCTTTTTCTTTGATCATCTCCTTCACATCCAACAATTGGTAAATTAGTCTATTAAAGTGACTAATTTGTTCATTAAGATCAGCCCCCTTCATCATTCTCATATTATAGAACTGTCGCTTCAGGTACAAATAATTTGAGAGAGACTTTATAGCATAAAGGCTCTCTAGCTTCGCCCATGTCTTTGCAACAATCTTCTCTCTAAGGACATTATAGAGGACTTCATTTAATAGATACAATTGGATAGATGTATTAACCTTCTGATCCAATTTATTTCACTCTTCTCTCGTTATAGATTCCAGTCATTTATCATTCCCAAGGAGTACATCATCTAAACCTTGTTGAATTAGAAGGCCCCTCATCTTCACCTTCCATAGTTCGAAGTTATTTTTTCCTATGAACTTCTCAATATCAAACATCATGCTTGAAGCCATTGATGTCTTATTTTAGATTCTAACTGATTCTCAATATTACGCTTTAATACCACTTGCTGGGACTACGGAAGCAACTCAAAGAAGAATCAAATAAGGTAATCATAATGACAAAAGTAAAGTAAACTAGAGAAAGCATGGATTTTATGTAGAAAAACCCTTGCGGGAAAAAACCATGGCACAAAGAGACAACAATACACGATGAAAACAAAATTGCAAGAGATGAAAATCCAAACTCACAGTGACAAAAAATCCTAGCCTCCTTCTTTACAAACCTTAGAATGGTTTTAAATCTTTTCCTTGGGCTTAGAATACTCTAATCTCGCATTACACCCATATATATAGTGTTATAATTGGAATATGAAATAAAAAATGTGCACTTACACAAAATTGTGTGAACCATCTGTCGATCGACATCGACCGATGATCTCTCGGTCGCTTGACACCGGCATCTTCGGTCGATCAAACATTCCTAAAACAATCCAGTGAGTTTGCGAGAAAATTCCAACTACTTTTGATCGACCGAACCCTATGCATCTGTTGATTGAACTAGTCCAAAACTGTCGAGATTGAAAACTCCATTCAACTGTAACCTGACCCAAAACCCAAAATACACACACACACACACACGCGCACACACACACACACACACACACACACACACAAGTGATTTTATTTATTTATTTATTTTTATGTCACATGGGCTTTACATAAGCTAAGCCACATATTCCATTCTTAAGCCAGTTGGGTTAGGGTGGACTGGGTTTGTCAATCAAGCTTGCAAGTTGGGTCATTGTGGGTTAGTTTTGGCCAAGAATTCTTGACCTAGTATACGGGTGTTGCTTGGACTGATCTTAACCGGTCCAACTTGGCCAAATGCCAACCCCACCCAAGGCAATGCACTAACCAAGACAGTTTTAAGAGCCCGGACAACATGCATCAAGGATATCCCATTGCAGTGTACCAACCAAGATAGTTTTAGGAAATCCGACAATACAACAAGGAGATCCAAGGCAGTGCACCAACTAAGACAATTTTAGGGACTCATCGCAACATCACATTAGTGGGAACCTATGACAGTGCACCGACTAAGACAATTTTAGAAACTCAAGGTTGCACACTCAATCATAACCTCAAATAAAATACTTACATGTAATGAATGCATTCGCATGAAATATAATCAATTAAGCTATGGAGACATCATATTCCATAAAACCACAATGTAGACATGTAATCATATAACATTAAATCAACTTAAAGTAATGAATCTAAATTTAACAAAATGATTAAAGAGCATAAAAGAAAACTTAAAATTGTTCAGGAGGTGGGAAGATCAGTACCCACCTAATATAATATGTGTAAGGTTCTGATCTATAGTTGGAATATGTACGCTCGATTTAGTTTCAATTCTATTTGTACATAGTTGGAAGTGGTTCTACATGAGGTGATTTGGTATAGTTTTTGGAGCAAAGTATTGGGATTTCTACATAAAAACATACATATAAGTATACATGCCATAATTCTGGGTTTCTAGTATAATAAGATAGTAAAATTAACTCGGTGAGTCGACTCAATGAGTCACGAGGATACGACCTTAACTTAACGATCGATTTGAATCAAAATGATGTAAGGATGAGTCTTGCCTATTAAACAATGAAGACTTCTCGATCCAGCCTAGAAACGATCTGGTTGTGCTAAATCAACAGGTCAACTTAGTGAGTTGACTTGGCTGCCCAAACTACCCTCTCTCTCTCTCTCTCTCTCTCTCTCTCACTTTGTCCTTCTCTTCTTTCCATTCTTCTTTCTTTTTCTCTTCTCTTCTCTTCCTCTCTTCTGGTCTCCTCTTCTAGACATTATCCACACAATCAACCCCATTTTGTGAGATTATTTTAGGGCATGAAACAAAGAATGAGGCAGATCTAAAGCTTAAGTGAACCACACCACAGAAAGTAATGGGGATTGAACGCCTACCATTGAAAACTTTTAGGGGGCCATGGAAGTTTTGGATCAATCTTATATTTGTGTTTTCCCTTCATCCTGGTTTGTGCCACCTTATGAACAAGTTGGATGGCAAATAAACATCATGGTGGCCTCTAGGAAGGTTTCAATGGTGGATGTCATTGTCCCCATTGTTTTTTTGCGTTGTGGTTCACTCGAGTGTTGGATCTGCCTCATTTTTTGGCTCATGCCCCCAAAATGATCTCACAAAATGGTTGGATGGTGTATATATAATACATACATCATGATGTGGCCCACAGAACTTGGTGACATCAACACAACACGGTGGCACACCATGCAATCCGCTTCCATGCAAGTCTGTTTGTCGGACTAAACTTTCTGATGAGATCCAAAACTTGGACTGCTTGATTGGGCTTATATCCAAAATACTGTAACAATCATCGAAAGAGTGGAAGTAGGGGTGAAAATGCGGATTGCGTCCTACCCCGACCGTCTACGGCTGGGAACGGGTAGGAGCTTTGAGTGGCCACTGTGATGTATGGATTTTATCCACGCCATACATCTATTTTCTCATATCATTTCAAGATATAAGACCAAAACTGAGGCAGATCCAAGACACAGGTGGACCACACAATAAAGATTAAACTCTTACCATTGAAAACCTCTCGAGGCCACAGAAGTTTTAGATCCAGCTGATGCTTTTTTTTTTCTCTTCATCCAAGTCTATGTAACTTTATGAATAGGTTGGATGGAAAATAAACATCAAGGTGGGCGCAAGGAAAGTTTCAACGGTGAGAATCATTATCATCGCTGCTTCCTATGGTGTGGTCCACTTGAGCCGTAGATCTTCCTAAATTTTGGTCATCTCCCATAAAATACCACGGAAAAATGGATGAACGGTATGGGTACATCATGGTGGCCACTCAAAGCTACTGCCCAATTCTAGCTGGAGACCGGCGAGAGTAAATTAGTTGTTACCCTGGTAACACCTTAGTGGGTGTTACCCCTATCGTGTGGGGCCTACCTTGATGTATTTTTTGTATATCCATACCGTCCATCTGTTGTTACGTCTAAATTTAGGACGCGATCCAAAATTATAAGAAGATCCAAATCTCAGGTGGACCATACCAATAGAAAGAGTGATGAATAATCATTAAAAGCATTTTATGGGCCACAAAAGTTTTAAAATACCACAAGCTGATATTTAACTTTTCCCTTCATCCAGACCTTATTGACATTATCAAGAGCTTAGATTACAAATAAACATTACCAAAACCTTACGCTGGGCTCCTTGGAATTTTTAATGGTGGGCACTCAATCAACACTCTTTCCAGTGCTATGGTCCACTTGAGATTTGGATTTGCATAATGTTTGCAAGATCATTCTAAAATGGGCTGAAGAAATGGATGGACTGCTTGGATATACAAAATACTATCCATGTGGGCCACAAGATAAGGGGTAACACCCACTAAGGTGTTCTCGGGGTAACATCTAATTCGCTCTCAAGACCGACGGGGTAGGACGTAGTCCGCGTTCTTGTCAAGAGTTTGTCCAGAGTGTTGCAGGGCAAAATGGTCAGAAAAGGAAAGAAGAAAAAAAAAACAGGGAAACGAACTCCAGCAACAGTAGGGCTGTTCATGAGCCGAGTAAGCTTGAGAAACTCGATCGACTCAATAGAACAAGTCAAGCCAAGCTTCATTTAGGAGCTCGGGTCAGAAATCAAGTCAAGTTCGACCATTAGGTCACTCGACTCGACTCGACTCGAAACTCGACTTGATTCAAGCTCGACTCGTTTCATATAGATATTTGTTTAAAAAAAAAAATCTAATATTCTTATTTCTTGGTTCTCCCTCCCCCCTCCCCACACACACATTGGGGTCCAAGCTTAGGACATTTAAAACCCTCACACGTTGGGGGGTTTCTTAATCCTACTATTTTGTTCAGGTAAAAACATTCCTTGTTGAGTATATCTGATGGATTGAGTAATTTTAAGTAGAAAACATGGTGAGCACACAGTGGTTGTATGTTTTACACGCTACACAAACACAGGTGCTACGGTGAGACCACATACCATACATATCTACAAAACAGGGGCTATGGTTAGACCAAACACCATATGCATCTATTGATTACAATTTTACAAGGGAGGTGGTGCATCTGATCCATAAATCAGCTGGGCCTCATCATGAAGATGGTCCACACAATAATCAGGGCAATCCATTCATGTGGTGAGCTATGCATGTACCATGTTAATTATGGTTCATAAAATATTACTAGTGGTCTGCATTTAATGCATGTGTGACTTGGCCAAAGAAAAAATCGATCAGAGCTAGGTCATTTTAATGGTGGGATCCCAACTGTAGAAATACTATTCTCCCCTAATATATATGTGACTTCTCGAACTTATTGTTGTTGACTTTTAATTTGTATTTTGTAGTAAAAAATATAATAAATTGAGGTGGGAGCAAGCTCGACTCGACTCGAGGTAAGCTCGCCTCGACTCGATTCACTAGCTCGCCTTGAGCTCTCCTCGAAAGTTTTAGCAAACAAGGCAAGCTTCAATGGTAAGCTTGAGGGTGAGCTCGAGCTCGAGCTCGAACTCGAGGAGAGCACAGACGAGTCAAGCCAAGCTTCGCCCACCTCGACTCGACTCGGCTCGATGTACAACCCTAAGCAGAAGAAGAGGAGCAAGGTAAAAGGCAGTGGATTATTGGGCCTGAGCCGCCTGACTAAGTTTCAATGGAAAATCTTTTCAATGCATACTGCCCATATGGGATTAGGGTTATGGGATCATAACCCTAATGATCCACTCGAAATTAAGGATGCATAAGGGTTGAATCACATGGAAGCTGATTGTGTTTGACCACTGGTCGCACCTTAAGGCGTCCTACTAGATCTGTGGGGACCCACTGTGATGCATTTCTTTATCTACGCCGTTCATTCCTTTTCTAAGATCATGCTATGATATGGGCCAAAAAAATGAAGTAGATTCAATGCTCTACCACAATAAATAGTAAGCTTAGGTTGCATAAAGGCACAAAGCATTAAGGCATGTTGCATTAAATGCAAAAGTCATGTGGTACATTAGACCATATATAGATCTACCTCATTTTGGGGTCCATACCCTACCATAATCTTAGAAAATAGATGTACAATGTGGATAAACAGATACATCATGGTGAGTGTAGGTAACCTCGTTTCAACAAATGAGGCCTTGATGGCGGCGGTGGCTAAAGCTGTGGTGTGACTAACAGTGGAGTGGGCGTACTAAACACGAAAAAAGAAAAAAAAAACACAGTTTCTCTTCACGTAGCTGATGCATGCCAAAGTTATACGAAACATTTATACTACAACAAAGTAATAAAAATGAGTCCGGATCCTCTGTTGAAACCAAGCAGAGAAACCCTGCTCGTCACTTCTCTGATGGGTCCAGATCAGCCTTACTGTGCCAGAGCTGAGCAGCGAAAGCAATCAGAGCAGCTGAAGCAGAGGTTCTCTGCTCGGTTTCAACAGAAGATCCGGATTCAATAAAAATAGAAGGCAGGTATCCTCTCTTCATTTGATTCTACTTCTCTATCTCATTCACCTCTCTCAGGCATTGAAGTTCATTTTGATCCAAGAAGCGGATCAATGGAAGATTATCCGCCTTCCATTGATAGATGCCGTAGCTGAGGGGTCCCGGGTCGAAGGTCCAGCAGGGGTCGTAGAAGGGTGCTCTCCGAAGGGGGCGGTGGCATCCGCCGTCACACATGTGCTCAACGCTGATACCTCAGGAGTATTCACTCCATCGCCGTCCGCCACGACACCCACAGGCCACAAATTCGGTTGGCTATTATCAGGAGCCTGCCCGGCGAGCGAGTTGGAGTTCGGCTCGGTCGCAAAAGATGAACTCTGCCTCACCAGTCCAAGCTCCGCACTATCCAGGCACTTCCTCCACTTCTCCCGGACCCGCTTTCGCAACTCAGAATGCAGGTGATAGTCTGAGCAATCCGGTCCCGAGAGATCAATGCGATGCACATTCTGGACGATTCCAAATTGCCGAAGGATGCGGCTTGGATGATAATAGAAATACCCGTCGAGCCCGGCCAGGATGAGAGGGGACCGATCGCCAGCGCAAATCACTGGGGTCTGCTGCAAACGCGGAACCTCCCAGATCACTTTACAGCTCTCCACACTCTGGAGGAGGCACCCATAGAGCTCCTCGCTAGCCTCTCTTCGTGCAGGAATGCTTGACAGAATCGCACCAATGATATCATCATTGTTGTAGTCCAACAAATAGGTGGCAGATCTCATGTTCAGGCACTCCCCCAGGTGCTCCCACAACCAAAGCTGTAATCAACAAATGTTAACGGAAAAGAAAGCAACGGCCGAGTAAGAGAAAAAAAAAAAAACAAAAACAAAGAAAAGTACCTTCAGAAAGGCACAACACCCGCGGAGAACCTGGGTTCGGCCCAAGAAGCGTTCAGTCAGGCCACAAAAGGTCTCAGCCAGAACTATGGATACCACATTATTCGGCTGCTGCCTGGTGGGTGCCCCATTATTCCGCTGCCGCTTCATGGGTGACCCATTATTAGGCCGCCGCCTGCTGGGTGCCCAGGAACGCCAGCAGGTCAACTAGGGAAGTCTCCGGCCAGCCAGAAAAAAGTAACTCTGCTAGCACGCAAAATATCAATGCATTGATGCAATGCTCTGAACGCGGGGAGTGAGGAGCCCCGCGATCAACAGAAAAATTATTATAAAGCTGCCTCAGGTGAATCGGGACGCACTGCCCAGCAAGCAGCCAGGTGAAGTCTCAATCTGATGAATCCCAAAGAAGCGCCATAGAAGATCGGCGTATTTCGAAGTTGCTGGAGGAAAAGTTGCGTAGCGCCGGGACGGGAGACTAGTCAAGCGTGACAGCTCCTCGAGCGAGGGCCCAAGCTACATTGTTGAAGATAAAAGTGTTAAACTCGGGTCTCCAATGACGAATGGCTGCCCCCAACAACTGCCAATCGATCTCCACACGGTGCAGATCCAAGACCTGTCGAAATGCCAAGCCCTGCAACACACTATGCTCATGCTCATTCAAATTGTCAATCCAAAGCCTCAAACACTCCGAGCACGTGGGTCGTGCGTGCAACCGGTTCACCTGAGCGGGAACGCCTCCAGCCATCAAAGCAGGTGAGCTGGGTCCAGCAGATGAACCGCCCGCAATCAGTGGCTCCATGCCCCCAAACTTGGCCATCTCCAAATCAAGCATGGTCATATCTCCTCCAGCAAACCCATAATTCATCCGCTGCAGAGGATTGTCGGCAAGAAAAAGCTCTGGAGATGCTGTTTGCCTACCTTGGGCGAGAAGATCATCGTGCTCGCCTTCGAAAGCCGAATCTACTCCGACAGGTCCATCATCCATAAGTGGCAGAGGATTGTCGGAAAGAAAAAGCTCCGGAGATGCCGTTTGCCTACCTTCGGCGTAGAAGATCATCGCGCTCGCGCTCGCGCTCGAAAGCCGCATCTCCTCCGACAGGCCCATCATTCGAAAGTAGTAGAGGATTGCTGGAAACGAAAGGAGAAAGCGCCAGAGACGCCGTTTGCAAACCTTCGAAGAGACAATCGTGCTCGAAATCCAGATATCCTTCGACAAACTCATGATTGAAAATTGGTGGAAGATTGTCGAAATTCAAAGGAAAATGCGCTTGCAATGCCCTTTGAGAAAACTCGGCAAAAAGACCATCGCGATCGGTATCTCCTCCGACAAACCCATCATCCGGAAGTTGTGTACAATTGTTCCGAACTGAAGGAGAAGGCGCCGTTTGCCAACCTTCGAGGAGACGATCATCGCGATCGGAAGCCACCACACTGCTTCTCCCCGCCTCTCCTGACACCCCGAGATGCGAGGGAATGCCCTGCCCGAATTGAAACTCCGCTCCAGAGAGACGTCCTGCGACATGGGACAGAAAGCATCAGAATGATAAGCGGCTGAGTTGGATCAGAGAGACAGCCCATGTTGGTGGTTGAACTTTCTAAGTATCAATACTACAAATATCATAGATTTTTGCAGGAAATATACGTCGAAAATCTTACCTCGAAGTTGGTTTTCTTGAGGAACATCCGATCGTTCCCAATCAGCCCAAATCGGAGGGAGTGACCAACGTGAAGCCCAAATCGGAGGGAGTAACCAACATGAAGTGAGGAAGATCCATGGTAGCAATCTGATCGCCATCAGAAGATCCATGCTTAAACGAGGACTAACAAACATAAGTAGCTTGGCTTGGGGGAGTTGGGGATTTATATAGGGATAAAGGAGGAATTCAGACGTACAGGATCCTTCGAAGGTTGAGAACGGGAGGTTTAGATAAGGAATAATTAGACGGCCAGGATCGTTGACAAAAGTAGCGATTCACGGGACGCGGATGGCTTTCGCAGGCATCTCCTGCACTCGGAATCTATGTGGGGCCCACCGTGATGTTTGTGAGAAATCTACGCCGTCCAAACGTTTTGTGAGATCATTTTAGGTGTTACGAAGAAAAATGAACGGGATTCAAGACTCAAGTGGGCCGTAAACGTAACGATTGAATTTCCACAGTTGAAATATTCGTGGGGCCACAAAAGTTTCGAGTCAGGATAATATTTTTTTTAAGTTCATCTCTGTATGAATGACATTATGAACAGTATGGATGGAATATAACATCACTGTGGACCCCATATAGGTTTCAACGGTAGAAATTTCCCTACCCACCTTTTGCTTTATTGCGGCCTACTTGAGTCTTGGATCCCGTTAATTTTTTGTTGCGAACGCCTAAAATGATGTCACAAAACATTTGGACGGTGTAGATTTCTCAAAAACATCACGATGGGCCGCATATAGATTCCGAGCGCAGGAGATGCCTGCGCGTCCTGATTCACGGGCATTTTTCAGGTGAGTCTGAGGACTCATCTCATGCATCCAGATGTACAGTAATATGTCATCTAGCCGCAGAATCTTTTCTGCCAACACGCCAGTTATGGAGAACATCCACACCGTTAAAATGATATTTCATCATCATTAAGATCACTGTGATGAAATTAGTCTGGTCTTCTTATAGGGAACACACCTCTATCTTGAGTCAGACCATTGGTTGTCAATTGATTCCAATAGTGTGGCCCACCTAATAAAATGACTGGCCTGATTTTTATTACAGGCTGGTCTTATCGCTGGTGTATATCGTTTAGATGGTACGGATTTCACAGAAAAGTGGCATGCTAGCAGGATAGATGTGGTCCAGTCGTCCACTGCCATGCAAGGCTGTTTCCGGGTATTGTTGTTTGTTTACTATCTAACCGTTCTTTTCAGGGCTAGATTGTTAATTGTTTAACATCTAACCGTTCATATGGTCACGGAGAGAGGTATTAGATTTTTTTAGAAATTTTATAAAATCGTACCCCATTAACATGGTATTTACATCCAAATACTTTTTTTTTTTAAATTAAGTTTTCATTAAACTATCTCATCAATCAAGTTCCCGGATGCCTTCAGTTAGTTTTTTCTGACGTTCATCATGATAGATGAAAATGTACACAGAGCCTTAAACATGGAATGGACGTTGATTGCATACGGTGCACTGTGGGGCCCATTATTGTATATTTGTTTAATCCATGCCGTTCATCCAATTTACCAAATCATTTTAGGGCATAAGCCAAAAAAAAAAAAAAGGAGGATCCAGATCTCACGTTGACCATACCACAGGAAACAATGGTGATGAGCACTCACCATTACAAACTTCTTATAGAGAAATTTACTATATTAGCCCCATGGTGTGGCCATTTTAACTAAAACTTCAATTTCTCATACAAACTTTCTAAATTGGCCTTTGCACGAGAATTTGAAAATTTTGTGGTTGGTTTTGCCCCTCTGACCAGCTGCTAACGTACGGAGTTGCTTTTCGCACAAGACATTTTTCAAGGGGATTGTGGGGCCCACAAAATCAACGATTTTGGCCATTGGTTCGACAATCTGATCTGCTCATATGAGATGATTAATTTTGAAAATTAGGGAAGTGTTTTTGCACTCATTTTTCGGCTATGTGTGGTCCACAAAAGTCTTGACGTTTCTCCTTTTTTCTAAATTCTTTTCTAATGGTGTGGTCCACCCGTACGAAGTTTTGTCTTGATATTTTCTGACGATACACTAGTTTAAAAGCCTTCTTTTACGAACGGATTCGATTTCTTTTGCCACCATCCAATGGGCCCCACATACGAACGGTTTTCGGTTTGTAAAAGGGTGGGGTCGTTGGCTCTTAGCCATTTGTATAGAATTTCAAAAGGCATGAGACCTCCACCGTCGTCATCGCAGGGGACCACTACTAGGCACACCCTCCATCGACGTAGGGGACCACCGCCATCAACTCGTTTTCTAAGAAAGCGACCTCTAACTGGAGAAGGCGGTTAAGACCGTTGCTCTTTCTTCCGTGGGACCCACACCCACACCTCAAATCTTCTCTCATTGCGACTGATATGGCGTGTAGAAGTAATAATATGTATTATTTTAATTATTTCTCCTGTGTATTTTTTGAAAGTCTTCTTGGATCCCCCGAGCACTGTGGAATCCCCCTGATAACTGTGGATTCCTACTGATCACTGTGGAATCCCCCTGAGCACTGTAGATTCCCACTGAGTAGTGTGGAATCCCCCTAAGTACTATGGATTCCCACTGAGCAGTCTGGAATCCCTCAGGCACTGTGGAATCCCACTGAGCACTGTGGATTAGCACTGATCACTGTGGAATCCCCCAGGTATGGAATCCCCCTGAGCACTGTGGAATCCCCCTGAGCACTGTGGATTCCCACAGAGTAGTGTGGAATCCCCCAGGCAATGTGGAATCCCCTTGAGCTCTGTGGATTCCCACTGATCACTGTGGAATCCCCCTGAGCATTGTGGATTCCCACTAAGTACTGTGGAATCCCCCTGGCATTGTGGATTCCTATTGAGCATTGTGGAATCCCCCTAGCACTATGGAATCTCCCTGAGCAGTGTGGAATCCCCTTGAGCTCTGTGGATTCCCACTGATCACTGTGGAATCCCCCTGAGTACTGTGGATTCTCACTGAGCACTGTGGAATCCCTCTGGCATTGTGGATTCCTATTGAGCACTATGGAATCTCCCTGGCACTGTGGAATCCCCCTGATAACTGTGGATTCGTACTGATCACCGTGGAATCCCCTAGGCACTGTGGAATCCCCTTGAGTACTGTGGATTCTCAGTGACTACTGTCGAATCCCCCGGGCAGTGTGGATTCCCACTAAGCACTGTGGAATCCTTAGGCATTGTGGATTCCCACTGAGCAATGTGGAGTCCCCCTGGCATAGTGGATTCCCAATGAGCACTGTGGAATTCAGCTTGCATTGTGGATTCCCCCTAAGCAGTATATGTTATATCCATAAAGGTGCACCATTTGAAGGGCTCAATAACCTTTGGTTGGATTCTAAAATAAACATTTTAATGGCGCCAATAGAGGTGGGCACAAACCAAGTTAGCTCGAAAACTAAACCAAGCCTCATAGTCAAGCTCCTTAAAAGAAAACAAAACCAAGCTCAAAGTAGGGTAATACCGGGTCCATATGGCTCGAAGATCGGTTCGATCCAGCTCGGTTCAATTCAGCTTGGTTTGATTCGGCTTAATTCTGCTCGTAGATCATAAGTAGATTGTTTCCTGTGGTATGATCCACTTGAGCTTTGGTTATGATTTTAAGATCATGTCCTAAAATGATATGTAAAAATGGATGGATGGCATGGATAATACATATACATGATGACATGAATAATAATACATAATACATATACAAGGATGCATGCTGTTCTCATGCAGTTGTAAAATTATGCTCCTGAACATTTGTTTCGAACATGCTCTTACAGATTCATCACATGTCCAACAACGTCCAACCTCAACCCACCTTTCATGCGTCAGCCAGTAGCAACACAATAGCTGCCCATCATTTTTCAGCCGTCCAAGCAAATGGCCCACCTTCATTTCCAAGGTTCAGTTGCAGCTAACCGAGAGTCACGTGTGTAGCCTCCTCGTGTGCACCTCACCTACGTTTAGAAGTAGAAAGATTCCAGTCATTGATTACCCGCTTGCTCTAGAACATTCAACGAATCATTTAGATGACCACCTCATGAATGGTCTGGATTTGAGGTGCACATTGCAATCAACATAAGAAAGAAAGAAACAAAAGCTTATTTCCATTTTGGAGTTTCATAGAGAATAGTAAACAAGGGAGTCTCCATTTTAGGGAATTTCAAGCAGAAAAGGACTAAGCACGCTGCCTAAATTTATTCGTGGGGTCCATCTTAATGATTTTTCAAATCCAATCCATCCATGTCGAAGAGGAGCTCGACATCGAAACAATCCAAGTGGTTTCGTGTTGATCGGAGCTACGGATTGACTGTGGCGGCTAAAACAATATGAACTATCTAGAACTTTCCTGATTTCCACTGACTCAACTCTAGGCTTGTCCGGGTGGCCCATCATTGATGATATGAAGAATCTAAGCCGACCATCTTTTATATCACATCAATATTTTTCAAATCATAAAATTTCATGTCAAAAGGATTTGTGATTTGATCGTACCGGTTGAAGGAAAAATGGACCGTCTTGAAAGATTTCAACTATGTAGATTTTATCAAAAGCCATTAATGTTTTGATGTTTTCACCAACTTCTGGAATAATTTGGACAATCTAAGCCGTCTATCATGTAGAGGAGGATGTTTTCTACAAATGTTCAAAATTTGAAACGAATCTGACCTCTGTACATTCCGTACTATCGATCACAAGCTGACTGGTTTCATAAGTGTCTGAATTGGACGATTTTAAGAGGCGGTCACCGATATGATTCGTGGGCTTACCAAGAAGATAATTTTAGAAATATAAGCCATCCATAAATAAGTACATATGTCAAGGAAGTTACAAAACAAATTTCAAGGCAATCCAACCATTGCTTAATCTGTGCCAAGTAAAATAAAATCATATATGTTGTTGTTCTCTTGTCTGCATTATAAATATGAAGCTCTCCTCTCTCTTCTAGGTATCATGAACGTGGAGAAACTTTGAGGTTTGGAGAATGAGTTCTATTTCAAGTTTTAAGAGTTTGCTTCTAGTTCTAATTTATTTTTTTTTAATGTTTTTTCTAAGAGATTTTAGTTTAATCATGTCAGAGATGAACTAAAACATCTTAGTTCTAGAGCTAAAAGGTGAAGCTTTTATGAGTTGATTCCATCTAGGTTTTCTTTTTTATGTTTTAATGATGAATATTATTTAATTTTCGTTTGAATGAAGTTCTAGTTTTAGTTTTTCTTTGATCTTTAGATGACTCCGAGCTCTTTTCATGCTTAGAAATTCTAAAACTAGTTTCTTAATTATTTTGTATTGTTTAAATCTATAAAGTTCATTAATCTATCATAGACTATGGGCATAGTAGATACTTTATATTTCTTATGATCTATCACAAAAGTTACCCATTTAATAACATCTTGATTGATCAATAAGGTAGCTTAATGAAAAAACTAATTTAAAAAGGTATCATAATATAAATACCATATTATTGAGGTACTATTTTGTAAAAAATTCAAAAATTTTCAACAACGTTAGCTGGTCAGTGAAAAAACTAATTTAAAAAGGTATCATAGTATAAATACCATATTATTGAGGTACTATTTTGTAAAAAATTCAAAAATTTTCAACAATGTCGGCTGCCTGTCAATGTCAATGTCAATTTCTATGAATTGAAATATCGAACACCCTAAGGGCTCGCAATGGAGCGGGTCAGATCCGAAATCCGATTCGCTCCGAATCCTTATAATGCGGATTTGGATCTTAAAATAGGTCCGATTAGTTAAATGGACCGGATTTGGATCTTGAAATAGGTCCGATTACTTAAATGGACCGGATATGGATTCACAGGAACATATCCAAGTTTGATCCGAATCCGATTATGATCCGACTCATTGTCACCCTACTGTATATGTTATATTCATGCTAGCCATCTGTTTTACAAATTATTTTAGGCCATCTCAACCATACTATAGAAAATAGTGGGATTTGCATCATTTTTCTACTAAATTAAATATATTAAATTATATATTTTATATCATATATTTTTTTAGATATGTAATTGGGGGTAGATTCGAACCTAGATCCGACTTGAATCCGATGCTTATATGGATTTTGGATCGGAAATGGATCTAACAATTTATAAATGGATCGGATATCCATATCACCTTTTCGATCCGAGTCGGATCCGAATCCGATCCGAATCTATCTACATATATATGGACTTGGAGCCGGATCCCGATCCAGATCCGACCCATTGAGAGCCCTACCCTAATACCACGGAGTTAGGATTTTCTTTTAGATGGGGCAAGGCACAAGGATGAGGCAACCGTCGGCACAATTGTCCCCATGGTTTTTGTGATGGGTCTATGTGAGCTTTGAATATGCCTTGATCTTTTTATCAAGCCATAAAATGATCTCTGGTGTGGATACAACACATACATACGGTGGGGCCATAGAACTTGGTGAAGCTGAACCGTCAAGCTGGATGAGGAACTTAGGTGGGGCCCACCACCTCGTCCACCCATTTTGTGAGATCATTTTAGGACGTGTGACTAAAAATGAGCCGGATCCAAGACTCAAATGGGCTGAAAACGTGAGGATTGAACTACCATAGTAGAAACATTCGTGGGGCTACAGAAGTTTTGAATCAGCCTAATATTTATGTTTTCAGTCCATCCAAGTAGGAATGACGTTATGAACGGTATGGATGGCATATAAACATCATTGTTGACCCCAAGGAGGTTTCAATGGTAGGAATTTTCCTACCCACCTTTTCCTTTAGTGCGGCCCACTTGAGTTTGGGATCCAGCTCATTTTCGGTCTACATGTCCTAAAATGAGCTAAAAAAAAAAAAACGGATAGACGGGGAGGATTTCTCACAAACATCATGGTGGGACCCACCTAGCTTCCCAGCCCAAAAACTTCCTCCCAAAGGAAATTCACGTAATCCGCGTTCGAAATATCCTGCCGAAATGAACCTAGCTTGAGACGGACGTCCTTTTCAGGAGCTCTATGGGAACAACGGTAACCTATATATTTTATCTAAGCCGTCCATCTATTTTGAAAGATCATTTTAGTGCTTGAGCCTAAAAAGGAGTCAGATCGAAAGCCCAACTGGACCAAACTACATGAACCAGTGGATTAAACTCTTACTGTTGAAAATTGAGGGGGGAGCATTTACGTGGCTCCGCCCCTGCCTAATACTAGAGGCAACGAAGCACATGCGTGGCATCCTAACCGCTCATCAGGCGACCATTACAGTTTATATACCATGCCAGAAAAATTAGGCCAATGAGATCATCAGCTGGAACACATGATGTAAGTCAATGGTCCGGACGCGGTTTGGCTAGTGATGCTGCCACTAGTCAGGTGGCTAGTGGTTGGTGCTCCGTGGGCTCCACCATGATGTATGCGTTTTATCCATGCTGTCTATCCATTTTTACAGGTCATTTTAGGGCTTGATCTAAAAATGAGACAGATCTAAATATCGTGTGGACCACACCACCGCAAAGCGATTGAATGTCCATCATTAAAAACCTCCTACGGCCCACTGTAATGTTTATTTGACATGAAACATGTTGATTACGTCATACAGACTTGGTTAAAGGAAAAAACAATTATCAAGTTGATCCAAAACTTTTATGGCCCAGTAAGTTTTTAATGGTATGCATTCAATCAACACTATGTCGTCCACTTGAGATTGAGATTTGGATCTACCTCATTTTTGGGATCATACACTAAAATGATCCGGAAAAATGAATGGACAGCATGATGAAACTGGTGGTCTTATCGATGCTGATAAAATGACTGCTCTGATTTTTATTACAGGTGGTCTTGTCGCTGCTGCATATCATTTAGATGGTTCAGATTCCGCAGAAAAGTGGTATGCTAGCAGGAAATTTCCTGTGGCCCAGTCGTCCATGATCTAACCTACCCTCTTCATTTACAATAAGACAGAAGGAGCGGCATGGGATAGGATTTCCACATCATCTCAAAAGGGCTGACTGAAATTTATGAGCCCTACAGTGATATAGTGATGTATGTCCCTTATCCACGCCGTTCAGCAGTTTTATAAGAACATTTTTAGGGTATGCTAAAAAAATGACGCAGATCCGAAGCTCAAGTGGATCACACCGTGGCCCTAAGGACGTCTACCGCTCAAAGCTGATTCCTTCTCAAGGCTAGATTGATGTTTGTTTATCATCTAACCGTTCATAAGGTCACCGAGATATACATAATGGTCAGAACACAAACGTCAGCTTGATGCAAAACTTCCATGGCAGCGTGCCTGTCAATGTCAATGAATTGAAAAATTACTCCCTCACAAGTGGAAATGAAACACATGAGTGGCATCCTAGCCGCTCATCAGGCGACCCTTACAGTTTAGGACGTGGATCGCGTCCTTCCCTGAGATCATCAGGTGAAACACATGTAGGTCAATGGTACTAACCCAATGCATAGATGTGGCGGACGTGGTTTGAATACTGCACCTACCAGGACGTAGCTAGAGACACACAGTTCTGGCTGGGGCTCTTTAGGGCCGCCATGATGTATTTTTTAATCCACATTTTCCATCATTTTTACATATCATTTTAGGTAATGATCCAAAAAATGAGGCAGATCAGAGGCTCAAGTGGACCACACCATAAAAAGCAGTGGTGGCAACTGCTTCTGAGGTTATATAGAACTTGACTAAGGAAAAATAATATTTTTTTTATTTTTTTTTATTTTAGGTTAGTACAGAGATCCCACTTATAGTACACACACCCACACTGTTAGCCACACTTCAATGTTAACAACTCCCAACAAGACTTCAGTGTTGAGAGGAGGTTATCTCCACTCAGTCTCTCACTGTCTGACTCTGTAAGTTCACACAAAGACTATCACTTGACGTAGGAAAAGCGATTCGCACAACAATTTCAATGGGAGTTGGTGGGATTAGGATTTTGTGTTAGTAATTGCGGAAGTGTGGGCCACCAGGATCTAACGGTCTACACGATGAGAACCTTCGCAAAGCCGAGGATTTGTGGTGGATCCAGCGATCCGCCTATTTGCTACAGGAGCAAGTGGGTCTGATCACACTTCTGATCCTACGGTGAAGATGGTCCCCGGATCAGATCTATGGTTCAGATCTGATGGATGGACCAGATAAACTCTATATGCCTATGCCTCTCTTTTCTCTCCGTATATCACTTATACGTTTTCTCTTCCTTGTATATTTGATAACGGAAGGAGTCCTCTTATAAATAGAGGGAAAAGAGATAAGGGATGAGATGAGATAAGGTTGGTTTAACCTTATCTTATCCCATCTCATCTTCTTCCGAGGTTTAAATTTCTTATTAGAAATTCAAACTCTCGGGAGAAGGAGGATGCGGGAACATCCTTATGGGCCCCACCCACAAGTGGTTGTCCACAAGTGGGCCCCATGGGTCCACAATCAACATTTTGGTGGGATTAGGATTGTAAAATCCACCATTCATCCTGTGCTAACGTGTTTGGATGGCTGAGGACGTCTTGACTACCAACCATCTTCCCATCCCACGTCGGTGAAAGCCTGAGTGCAAAAGCCCTTTTGCATGAAATTATGCAATGGAATATTAGGTGGGGCCCATCATAATGTTTTTTAAAGATCCACGCCGTGCATCTGTTTTGCGATCCCATTTTAGTCCATGAGACAAAAAATGAATCGCATACAAAACTCAAGTGGGCTACATGAGAGGAAAATTTGGGAAAATAAATTCCTACCATTGAAACCTCTCTGGTCTCCACCTTGATGTTTATATGCCATCCAAACCATTTATAAGGTCATTCTCACTTAGGTGAAGTGAAAAAACGCAACTTTTGTGGCCATATAAACTTTTCAATAGTAGTCATTGAATCCCCTTTGTTTTCTCTTATGTGGTTCACTTTAGTTCCTTATTTTTGGCCAAATGTCCTAAAATGAGCTCTCAAAACGGATGGATGGGGTGAATTTCTCATAAACATCATAGTAGGCCCCACCTAACATCTTAGATGAGGAACTTCTAGTAAAAGGCTCTCAGTACCTAATCTTCATCCAATGATTTTGGTAGGATTCTCCTCCGCTCCAAACATGGAATGGGATTTACTTGTATTCCACCAATTTCATGAGAGTCCACTAGCAACAATAATCATTACTAGTTGTAAATTCCATCCCACCAAATCCTCCTTAATCCTTTACGCCAAACACCCCTTAAGTATTAGCTTGATCGAATACTTCTGCGGTCCCCAAGAGGTTTCATTGGTAGGGGTTCAATCCCAAATGTTTCGTAAGGTGTGATCAATTCGAGCCTTCTATCTACCTCCTTTTTGGGCACATCATCTAAAATGATATGTGAAAATGGATGGACGATGATAAAACATGTACATCACCACAGTGGGCCCCATGAGTCTGGTAATGTCATTTATGCATTAATGAACTAGATTAGGAACTTCGATGTTTTGTTTGGAATCAATGCCTAACCCTATTTGTTTGATAACATGTTAAACTTTGAATTACAATTCTCACTGAGTTAATCACTCACTCCCACTCTTGGGACGGTGTTTCAAAACACCACCAAGCTCTGTTGTGATAGATGCAAATATTTCAGAGGAGGATGTCTTACAGGATGAATTCGATGACTCTACGAGAGAGTTGCCCTACTTCCACTTTTTATATTGGTCAGGTTTAAATTTAATTTTTTGTTTTTACTTTATTGCTTAAATTGATTCTTAATTTGTGCTTTGATGTCTTATAAATCTTAAATAAGAAATCACGCTTCCGCAAAGCATAATTGACACTCGTAATCTCGAGGATCGAGGTTGTACTCGACCCCTGAAATTCGGGGCGTCACACCATCGCTTTTCGTGCACACTCCGTTTTTATCAAACCATTACCAGACTCAAATAAGTTACATAAAATTTAAACTTCTCTGTAGGGATCACCTTCATAAGCATATCGGTCAAATTCATTCTTGTATGGATCTTCTCAAGAGTCACATCGTACGTCTTCCTTAAGTACATGTTGGATAAAATGATGACGCATATCAATATATTTAATTCTAGAATAGTAAACCGTGTTCTTCACCAAATTGATAGTGCTTGTGCTATCATAATTAACCGACACGGTCCTGTAAAAGTCTCAATTAATTTATCATTCTCCGTCCCTGTAACCAAATTGCCTCCTTAAATACTTCAGTCACCGCCATATACTCAGCTTCGATTGTGGAAAGTACCACCACAGACTGAAGCTTTGACATCCAATTAATTGCTCCACCCACTAACACAAACGAGTACTTGGAAGTCGACCTTCTACTGTCCATACTTCCTGTGTAATCAGAATTCACATAACCTATTAGCTTGTTCCTTTATTTCTCAAAAGTTAAGACATAGTCCTACGTACCTCGAATATAATGAAGTAGTCATTTCACTGCCTCCTATTGTTCCTTGTCGGGGTTAAACATGTATATGCTCACAACACCCACTGCATGTGAAATATTCAATCTCGTACAGACCATAACATATGTTAAGCTGCACCCCGCACTCGAATAAGGCAAACAAGACATAACCTTCTTTTCTTCATTTGTTTTTGAAATTATTCAAAAGAAAGCTTAAAATGAGCTGCGTGGGGAACGCCGACTGGCTTTGCCTTGTCCATCCCATATTTCGCCAACACCTTCTCAAAGTATTCTACATGAGATAACCAATGCCTACTACTTTTCCTATCTCTATGTATGCCAATAAACAATGTGAGGGACCCTAGGTAGTTTCTAATGGTGGGCGTTCGATCACCACTATTTCTTATGTGGCCCCACCTGAGACATGGATCTACTTATTATTATTATTTTTTTAATCTCATGCTCTAAATTGAGCTGGGAAAATAGATGGACAGCATGGATATACAACACACATATCAAGGTCGATCTCACTGCCAGGGGTGCACCGTGTTTAGTGAGGCTGGGGTTGCAACTAATCCGCTGCCAGATGGAGATGTGATGGGTCTTAAGTCGGAAGCTAGGTGGGGCACCATGGTGTTTGTGAAAAATCCGCATTGTTCATACATTTTTCCATATCATTTTAGGGTATGAGTCCAAAAATGAGGCAACATCTAAAGCTTAAGTGGGCCACGCGATGAAAATAATAATAATAAAAAAAATAGTATAGATTGTACGCCCAACATTGAAACATTCATGGGGGATACAGAAGCCTTGTATCAGGCTATCCTTTTCATTTGGTTCATTTCAGTCGGAATGACCTTATGAAGATTTGGATTGCATATAAACATCACGGTGGAGACCAGTAGGCAACTCCTTTCCATTGTTTCCATTAGTGTGGCCCACTTGAATTTCAGATCCAGCTTACTTTTGGTCTCTTGTCTTAACATGAGCTAAAAGAAAAGATGGACGGGTGTATTTCTCATAAACACCATTGTGGCCCAGCTATGGTGGGGTTAGCGATGGTCTGGTTATCCAAACGTTGCCTCGTATTGCCGCGCAGAGATGGGCTTTCAATGTACTGGGGGTCGGAAGCTAGGTGGTGCCCGCCATACTGTTTGTGAAAAATCCACGCCGTCCATTCGTTTTTACATATCATTTAATGGGATGACCTAAAAGATGAGGCTGATCTCATGCTCAGGTGTACCACACCAGTTAAATTCATTTTAAGGTTTAAAGATTACCCAACTTTGAAACCTTCCCAGGGCCCACTTGTGATTCAGATCTGCATTATTTTTGGGCTCTTGGCGTAAAATGAGATGGTGAAACGGATGGACAGCATCGATCGCACACATACGTAAAAGTGGGCTTATCGAACCTTTCCTATGCCCACCCCTCCAATGGGTATAACCGTGAAACCCTAAGAAGGTAGGGGTAAATCCAACCTTTAAACAACTTAACGGTGCATTTCCGTCTTTGGGCGTTAGTTGAGGTTGAACAGGTGATTTTTTCTCTATATTTACAAATCTGAAGCATTTTTCTTTAAATATTTTAAAAGCATGCATTTTTACAAAAATAGCCTAAACAACAGGCAATTAATTGGGTAAAACCCATCATTATTTGATTTAACCACGATAGGAAATTCTCAACACTAGACCATTTGCAATTAAATGGGCTGAGTTGACCTAAGTTGGCTCAGAGGGTCATGGGTCATGGGTCCGTTCTGGCCGAGAATTCTTAACCTGTTTAGTAAGAGTCCGGATCCTCTGTTGAAGCCGAGCAATGCTTCTGCTGCTCTGATTGGTCAAGCTCATCCTGACTGTGTCTCAGTAGCTCAGCTTTGACACAGTCAGGTTGATCTGGACCAATCAGAGAAGCGACGAGCAGGGTTTCTTTGCTTGGTTTCAACAGAGGATTGGGACTCGTTTAGTAAATGGGTCATGGGTCGCATTTGTGCTGACGTCAAACCCAATCCGATCTCAATCCCACCCATCATGCATGATATTTGACAAAAATGCCCTTGAAGCCTAAATGGGCTTCTCTGGACTGTTAGACATAGCTTGAGACCAGCCGGTTAATAAACAAGGCTTAAATTTTATGTCCAGGCCCAGCCTCAGGCCTGTATTCCAGTCTGAGCCAGGCCCGAGAGAAGATGGGCTAGCACAGCTCTGCCCATGGTTCAACATGGGCATGATTTTAGGCATAACAATTAATTGGGCCATATCTGGGTTCAAGATGACTAGAGGCCCAAAAAGTGGGTCCAGCTTGTCTGGACTTATAGTCGTGACACACCCATCTAGAGTGTTTATCTTGTGTGACCCAGCAGACGCGGTTGCCCAGAAAACCCAAAAAAAAAAAAAAAAAAAAAAAATCTAGATTGGAAGATCCTAGTGATCGAATATTTGTGGGTCAAGGGTTAGATGTCTTAATCTAGGAGCTTTATGAAGAATATGTAAATTAGAATATGGAACATAAAATCAACGGTCAGGATGATCAACCATGGCCCTATTTGTACACAATGGTACATTAGGATTCTATTCACGTACATGACTATATAATTCCTCTGGCTTTGTGGTGAGCTGAGCCTGTGATTGCCTAGCTCACACAGCTGAAATCCGAAACGCTTGAGACCAACACCATGGACGGCACCACCCTACATGTGTTGAAGTGTACACGTGAGACAATTTCAAGCCGCTCATAAAGATGGTATGGATTGTTTGGACTGAGAATACAGTTTGACACGTGCCAGTACACTTCCATTGGACACACGGGTCATACGTGTCAACATGGCATACGTGTGCACCACATGCGACCCACCACATAATTGCACTTGCTCAAATAAAATCGGAGGTCATCGGGTATGGCACAAAAGCATAGACGATGGTCTGGGCATGGCAATGGACCAAACGTCGCCCCACTGGTCAAAGACCTAGTCCATATGGTCCGATCAAGGTCTTGGACTACTCTAACTCTGTGGGGCCCACCGTGATGTATGTGTCTTATCCACTCTGTTCATCCGTTTCACAAGATCATGTTTTTAGATTAGCCCCAAATTGAGGAATATTCAATGCTCAAATGGACCACACCAAACGAAACAGTGGGGATAATGACGTCCACTGTTGGAACCTTCCTACAACCCAAATCAACAGTGGCGATAAACACTGTATGTTTCCAAATACAGCACATACAGTGTGATCTATATGATCGATCTATCCAATCTCAACCGTTGATTTGGAAACATCTAAATTCAACCATCCATCAACTAATAAATTCAACCATGCATTTGACCGTTGATCCAAAGATACACCCATCTAACCGTCCATATGCTGAATGTCAGAACACTAGTCCATCTATTTAAACTGACCATCCATCTTGAGGGTCATGTGGCCACCGACAGTCCTACCCGTCTAACCACATACCCAATCTGGGTCTATACGATATCTATACACATCACATCTTCTAGAAGCCACCGTTCATCACTCTTTCATTTAATTCGTCTTCATATCTTAGCCATCCATCTCAGACATGCATTTGAAGTTCAGCCACAAATAACAAAAAAGCCCATCTAACCTGTAGACACCCCACCTTCGGCTACACTGTTGGTAGAGATAGCTGGATGAATGGAGGACCATACCCCCAAATCCCAAGTCCAAACTCAGCCAAACTCACCCTTGTAAGCCCCATTCCATAGCCCAGATCAAGCCTGAACCCAGTCAACCCAGTCTTAAACATCAGCCTGAAAAACCCACCAGAAAAAAGGCCAGTCAAAAAAATCCTTAAAAAGTCAAACTCACTGAGTCAACCCGCTGAGTTAACCCGCTGAGTCAACCCGTCGAGTCAAAACACCGAGTCAAAACACCGAGTCAACCCGTCGAGTCAAATCACCGAGTCGACCCGCTGAGTCAACTCACTGAGTCGACCAGCGAGTCCAACAACAGCCCCGAGGGAGCGACCGTACTCGCTGGAAACCGAGGAGCGGCCGTACGGGCGGCCCATAGCAGGCCGCCCGAAAAAAAATTACGAGAGTGCCACTCTCCGCTGCTATAAATACCCCCCTCCCCTTCTCATTTCAACAATCCATTCGAAGCCCATTCAGCCCGAGTGCGATCCGAGTCCCCTTTCCCCTTTAGTCCATTTTTCCACCAAGGAGAGCCCGAGTGAGGAGAGCCTAACCCTGGTCCAGCCCAGCCTGACCACTGGTCCAAGCCTCTCAAGTCACCCAAGTCTTGATCCAGCCACTCGAAGCAAACCCTTGCGACACTTCCGTCCATCCAGCTACTCTTTTCCAGCATCATCTCATTTGCATCTAGCATAAGTGCAACATTTACTTTCTTTCCTTCCAACCCCCCTGCTTCACTGCAAACACTTTGATTATTCAAACACACCGCATGCATCTCGCATAAAGCACCTGTCAATTCGAGCGTATGCTCTGGGCTTGCCCGTTGTTGGAACCTGCCCATCAAAAACTCTTACTGTTCAGACCTGCATTCACGTACATATCACTATAAACACTTTGAATATTCAAGCACACAGCATGCATCATCTCGCATAAAGCACCTATCAGTTCGAGCGTACGCTCTGGGCTTGCCCGTTGTTGGAACCTGCCCATCAGAAACTCTTACTGTTCAGACCCGCATTCATGCATCATGTCATCCATGAGAATATACGAGGATTAAACTAGACTTTCAAGTATTCGATCGATTCTGTGAAGTAGAGACCGTACTTCGGTACGGGCAGTGTGTGGGGTGCTTAACCTCTTCCCACCCTGTAACCGTGATCTCTTACCTCGAATCTCTGACCGCAGATCAATAGGAGTCATTTTAGAAGAAGGAATCTTCGGATTCCCTTCTCTAACGTTTCTACGGGGTCTAGCCGACTGTAGATTCGAAGTAACTGGCTAGTGGCGACTCTGGTCTTATATAAACTCACTTAAACATATCCAGCTTAACACGACCACCAAACGAAGCCCTCGAGAACGAGGCAAGCCAGTGGCACAAACGGCGATTTCGCACGCACGCACCTCTTCTTCTTCTTCTTCCGAAAGGGAAAGGGAGAACGACGTCGTGCAGGAGCGCGGAAAATCGACGAGGGTCCACATAACCATACATCTATCCGTCCATCTAACCATATATCCATTCGTCCATCCATATACACCATCCATCCATGCATACATTAAAAAAAGTTACACACCATGTACACCCAAGGCATGCACACGCACCTCTCACACACATGGCACACCCGCATCACAAGCACCTTTCATGCACATGATGCATGTAGTACACACACATGGCACACGTCTACACAATTTTTTTTTTTTTTTTTAAGAATTATTTATATATTGGAGAGAGACAAGCTGTACAGGAGATGCTCATGTTAAGAGTAGTGCACGTTCCCTAACCAGTGTACGTTCTCAGGAAAAAAAAAAAAAACAAAGAAAAACAATGTGACTAATAAAAGGGAAACGGAGGCATTCACGGTGAGCTTTGCAACCTTTGCTTATGTGCACACGTGTATAAGATGAGCTATAACTAGGAGAGTGCTTTTCACTAGGGACATGGGAAGTGAAGGATTGTGACGTGTGGAGAGGCAAGTGTTGTGTAACTTGTGTTAGATGTGAGTATTAAAAAAAAAAAAAAACGAAAAAGAAAAAAAGAGGTGTTTTAATGTGAGAAGAGTGAGAGGAGAGAGATCTAGAGAGAGAGAACTAATAATAAAGAAAAGAGAGAGTGCCTTTGTTGTCTACGTGAGAAAGAAAGGGAGAGAGAGAGAGAAAAAGGAAGAAAAGAAAGAGAGAGAGAGAGAGAGAGAGAGAGAGAGAGAGAGGAATAAAAGGAAAATTCAGTGACTTTTCTCTCACTTAGACTTTTTAAGAAAAAATTATATTTATATATTTATTGAATTATTTGTTTATTATTCTTATAATTAATTTTATTTGGTTTATTATATATATATATATGTGTGTGTGTGTGTGTGTGTGTGTGTGTGTGTTAATTTGACTTAGTTGTCTTTATTTTAACTTACATGCCTTAATTTGACTTTAAAGATAGATTATTATAAATCATGTATTAACAACTCTTTCTTTTATAATGTGATTTTAAGAAATAATTAGAATTTAGATTTTTTTTAATTTTTTAAGTTATATAATTTTCCTGACTTTAAACTCTAATCCACTACGATTGCATATTTATTTCTATGTAGAACTTTGATTATGTGTAGAAAGTTTATGGTGATTAAAACTTTTATTTTTTGTTGGATAAATTTTGTACATCGCGTATGATGGATTCGGCAAAAGAAAACCAATAATTGAAGATGTTTAGAAATATTTTATTCATATAATATTAAAATCATGCATCGTTGGAATAGTTCTTAGAACACCAGAAAATAGGTGGGGCAATGACTTATTTGGGTTGAAAATCCCTAAAGCTTAAACAGGTGGAGCAACTTAGACCCTTGGGTTAAAAATTTCAGAAACCCAATTTGTACCACTTGGAATCTCTATTGTACCCTTTGGGCAGGTGAGCATATCAGGATTGCAAAAGGTTCCTGTTGCTAGGTTCAGTAGGATAGTAGTCTGATAGCTAACATACAAATGGGTCCCTCATCAAATTTTCTTTGGATAGGTGAGCGTTTCAAGCAAAAGGTTCCCATTGTCAGGCCAATTGTCTTTTAGATGGGTGAGTTTGTCATACAAAATATTATCATTGCTAAGCTAGATGTTGTTTTGGCGTGAGTGTTAGCTAACCGATGTAAATTGGCCTTAGTGTTAAAAAGAATAAATTGCACTTACTATTATGGATTATGGCATATGTTGATTCCATTCATTCATATATAATTTTTTTTTATGAATTAACATTAAAAAAATATTATTTTCTTCATCTTTTGTTTTACTTACTACGGCAAAAATAATAATAATTAATATTAAGTTTTGAAACCTGTATTGAGATTACTTACTACGCTTCGTAGCTTACCTTGTTGGGATTTCAAAATTTCAAGAACAATATCTTGTGGAAGTGTTTAAAAAGAATTGCTTTTATATTCAAATTTATTTACAGTTTCTTTAATGTTTTTTGAATAAATTATCATGAACATTGAGTGGTTGCATGATAGTACGGTGATGGGGTGTTGAGACATAGATATTTTATTTAAATAAATGTTTATTTGTTTAATTTTTAGATGGACATATGTATGCATGAGAATCATATGGTAATGTATATTTGAATTATGAAATCTAGACATACAATACATAAGTCATGCCTTCGGATACGGGATCAGGGTCGGATATACCCAGGTGTCGGATTTTAGGGTGTGACGGGGAATGTCCCATTGTCATAGACATCAACACATAGTCTATCTACAACGAAGTTCATTAAATTAACTGTCCATGACCCATGACGAAGGTTAGACCATGTTGAAGTTTCCACTAAGATGCTAATGGGCCGGCTAGTCCACCCCAGCTCGAGTCCACACCTTTGTGGTCTAGGTTTATGCCGAGCCTTGAGGACCATTGGTTGGCATTGCATCGGTGGGCTGGAATTGAACTTTCATCTACCTAAAGCCCATACATGTAGGCCCACCTGACCCACCCGCTCGGCCCAGACTGGCCAAACGTATTAGCATTGGTAGTCCGAACTTTTAGATTGTGAGTTGTTCCAGGCCCGCTAAGTCGGCTAAGCATTTATATTTGTGCTGGGCAGCCTGGGCTCGGGTGGGCCATTGATGAATGAGGCCCACTAAATTAAAGGTGTGGATCACCTACAAGTGGGCCTTGCATGTAAAGTTTTGGTCCCGGCTCAAGCAAAAATCGTTGTTTAACTCAGGCTGAGCAATCTGCACCCCGAAATGGTACTCTTTAAACTCTACAGTGAACTAAGAGTGGGTTTATGGTCCATAATCCAGTGATCTAAACCATTGATATCATACGGGAGTCACTATTAATGCCCCATGAAAGAAAAATCACATAAATGGAGAGTACATGATTATTAAATTTTTGCCATGTTCAGCTGGACATGGACCACTGACCATTGATGACTTTTCTTTCTTAACGGTCTATTTTCTGGTCATCAATAAAGGGTCATGATTTTTCTTATATAGTAATTTTTTATTGTATTTGTTGTGGGTGAATCTGATCTGGCCCTAATGTATGATGAAGGCCCAAAGGCCCAAACACTATTCCTCAGTCTATTCTGAGTAAGGGAGACATTGGCCTCGGACACTAAGTGGCCAGCCTTAACAAGGGAGAGAACCAAGGACAAACATGACGACAGCTCGGTGTTTATGTTGGGTCTTTTAGATACATCAAACAACCTAAGCTAGGTTGTTCTACTATAAACAACCAATGAGTTGAGAGTTCGGTCTATGGCTGTGGGATTACTAGGCCTTCACGTCTCAGCTATGACCAACTACTTAAAGTAGTTTCTAAGTTAGGGAGCTCGATTAAAGAGCTCCGCTATTAGGCTGACCTGGACCACGACCGTCCTACAGGCTCACGACAGTCCAGGAAAGAGTCCGGATAAACCGAACATGTTTTCGGTAGTTATAGGCATAATCCACGTCGCCGAAAATCACGCCGGCCATTACGAGCATAACACCCACGACCATTGCCCTCTATAGCTCTTTGATTACCTTATAAATAGGGTACCTCCTCACTATTATAAGTACACGCAAATCCCCCTATGCAATCTGTCTTTACTCTCTCAAACCATTACCTGACTTAAGCTTCGAAGGGCTAATAGCCGAATCCCGGCCACCCCCCTTACCTTTCTTCTTGGTGATCGGTGATTTGTAGAATCTAACAGACCCTTGGTCCGATCCAGTCCATCCATCTTTGAAGATCCAAAAGAACAAGCAAGGTAGTGAGGGAGATTAATTGATCTGATCTACCTGTTGTCCCAAATTCCAGCAACAACAATATTAATCCTAAGTGGACCTATTTTATTATCCGTTTGGATCAATGAATCACATGCTCACTTATATCTACTCCTGTGTTTCTTGACCTTTGCTAAGACCATGAGGACCTGTAGACTTGGCCACACGTGTCCAACAGGTACATGTGAAAGAGATCCAACTGCTACATTAGGTAGCCCCACAATGTGTAGGTCACCTGGCCCAAAAACATCAGCCCGTTCAACCCATCAGGTGTTATGCCAATGTACTTAAATAAGGGATGACTTTAAAAACAGAGTTCCCAGTATCCACATCCAACAAACACGCATTTCCTGCATCATCTACTGACTGACCTGATTTCTAAGCAAGCTAAGCTCGATCTGTGCATGGTACACCTCCCTTTTTGGACTGCACACAGTGCCTCCACCTCAGGCCCATGCCCCTCCCTTTGGACTTACACAAACATCCCTCAACCTTAGGCTGTGCACCCCTCCTTTTGGGATGGCACAATACATGCCTTTGCCTTGGGCCTCTTACCCTTCGACTGTTTCCATCTTATCTCGCATTCATGTATCAATCACAACTTATGAAATCTCTACCATTCTATCTTTAAGATTTTGATTTAGTAGCTAATTCAATTATAAATAATAAGAACAATTCTAGTGACAAGTTTAGGAGAATTTCATTTATCTTGTTTGACTTTAGGAATGAATACTTGTTCGCTCCTCGTAACAAACTACGTACTTGCACCTCCATCTAATAGGCCATGTACTTGCGCCTCCTTTAGGTGGACTATCTGCTTATCCCTATTTTACAACATTTAATGTGGAGGTTGTCCACCTGCATTTGATTGGGACCACACTGTTGGTGTACCATTTTTACTATCTGATTGGAGAGGTGAATTAGCTTGTCTTCTCATGTGTATTAATTTGAGTAAGCCATTGGGTTTCATGTTTTAGCTGGCTGACAAATTTGGTCGTGTATGTCACTCTGTGCATAATAAAAACAATAATAATGACACATTGTCCACATTGATGGGGTGTTCCTCCTTAGGAGCAGAGTAAAGAGTGCAGCTCGGAGATCCTTGGGTGACTGAAACTACCCTGGGTGTGGCAATTGGTCTCTGGACTATTTCGGACAACTTTAGGCGACCTAGGCTCAGATCGGGCGACCGAAGGTAGAGTTCAAGTGACAAAAACTCGGAAGGTATTTCTCTGGAGCTCTTTGAAAAGTTTTCGGTGTTATCAGGAGCATGACTGGGTTGGGTCGGGCGACCGATGGTGCTCGCGGATTGTTTTATATTGTTTCATGTTTTGCACCGTTTGTTTCTAATTCTGATTCAAACACTATAAAAGTGTGTTTATACAAGATTAGGGTTAACCTAAGCAATTGTTATATGTTCTAGAGCAAGAGAGAGAAAGAAAAGGAAGAAGAGAAGAAAAGATAGAGATGAAGATCGAAGAGTGAAGAAGGCCGTGTTTGTAACTATTCATCCATGACACTGGTTCATTCGTAACTTCTTCAAGTTCCTCGGATCGGTGAGATCTCTTTTATTTTGTCTCTTTGGGTGTAATCTGCCATTGGGGTGAAGAAAAATCAGATCCGAGCGTACTATAAGCTCATGATTACTATGTAATGCGTTCTTAAGTAGTGGATTGTTTGGCTGGACGAGGTCCCGTGGTTTTTACCTCTATTAGAGGGTTTTTTCACATAAAAAGTTCTTGCGTCTTCTGTGTTGATTGCTTGTTTGGTTTCTTTGCATTAATATCCCATAATTTAAGTCGGTTGGGGTTGCGAGATCTTGAAGTTTGTACATCCGCCCCAACAAAAGTGGTATCAAAGTATCTAGATTGTGTATATAGGATAGTGGGATCGTTTGAATTATGGAGAGTGACTCATCAAGGATGATTAACCTCAATGGGTCTAATTGGCCAATTTGGAAGGCTAAGATGGAAGATTTGCTTTACTACAAAGACCTATAGGTGTCGATCATAGGTGAAATGGCAAAATCAGTGAATATGTCCAATGAAGAATGGAAGAAAATAGATCAGAAGGCTGTGGGGTTCATCAAACAGTGGCTAGATGATACAATGATCTACCATGTGTCTATAGAGACCTCAACTGTTAGCATATAACAGAAATTAGAAGGGTCGTATGAAAGGAAGACAATTGAAATCAAAATCTTTCTGATTAAAAGAATTGCAAACCTGAAGTATAAAGAGAATGGTTCAGTGGCAGCGCACATGAACGAGGTGCGCATCATTGTGAACCAACTCGCCTCCATGAAGACGGTCCCGGATGATGAGCTACAAGTCTTGCTATTACTGATCAGCTCGTTGATTGATAACCGAGAGACATTGGTCGTGTCTCTGAGTAACTCCACACCTAAGGGAAAGGTGTTCATGGACCAAGTTATGATTTGTCTTCTCAATGAGGAGATAATGAGAAAGTCTCAGGAGTCATCTCAACAAGAGTCTCTGGTGTTAGAGGAATGTGGGAGAGGAGAGTAGAAAAACAATGACAATACCTAAGATAAATCTAGAGGCAAGCCTAAATTAAGAAAAGAAGTTGAATGTTGAAATTGTGACAAGAAGAGCCGCTATAAAAATAAATGTCGCAAGGAAAAGAAGGACAAGAAAGGTAAATGGAAAGAGAAAGAAGAGTCAGAATCTACTGTGGTTGCCTCGGATGGCGACATGGTTGTTATTCTTTCGACTGAACACGACAACTGTCTCACCGCTACGAGTCAGGACACAGACTGAGTGATCGACTCTGGAGTGTCGTATCACGCTACTCCACACAGGCAATTCTTCATAAGCAAGTAAATTTTGTACTGTGAAGATGGAGAATTCTGGTACGTCCAAGGTAGTGGGGATTGTTGATATACATGTAAAGACCGATGTGGGCTGCACATTGGTGCTGAAAGATGTAAAGCATATTTCTGACCTTCGCCTCAACCTGATGTCGACGGTAAGGTTGGATGATGATGGCTATGGGAGCCAATTTGTTGATGGATGCTAGAAGCTCATCAAGTGTTCATTGGTCATGGTAAGAGGGAAGAAGTGTTGCACCCTGTATAAGGCATCCATGATAATTTCTAATGGTGAATTGAACACAGCAGAAGACTCAGTGATGGACATGTGTCACAGGCGGCTAGGCCACATGAGCAAAAGGGCTTCATCAATTGGTAAAGAAGTAGCTCCTTCTAGACATGACAGGTGTACCTCTAAAAACCTGTATTGACTATTTATCAGAGAAACATCATAGAGTTTCACTTGTTAAAATTGATTCATAAGGGAATAAATTGAATATTTTAGATTTCGTTTATTCTAATGTGTGTGGTCCGATGAGGATTAGAACCTTAGGTGGGGCTTTGTACTTTGTTACATCTAGGAGGGTTTGGATTTATGTATTAAAAATCAAAGATTAGGTCTTTGAGGTGTTCAAGAATTTTTATGCCATGCTCGAAGCGTGAGATAGGTAGACCATTGAAGTGCATCTGCACTGACGATGGAGGTGAATACATCGGGGCATTTGACGAATATTGTAAGACCCTATGTATATGACATCAACAGACAGTGCCCAAGACCCCCCAACACAATGTAGTAGCTGAGCATATGAATCACACCATTGTAGAGGGAATCGGTTGCATACTTTCCCATGCCAAGCTACCCAAGATGTTTTGGGGAGAAGCAATGCACACAATGGTGTATTTGATAAAAAAATCTCCTTCAACCCTACTGAATGGAGAGGATCTTAAGAAGATATAGATTGGACATAATGTATCGTACAGTTATCTAGGGCGTTTGGATGCTAGGCATCCGTCGATGTTCCCAGAGATGGAGATCCAAGCTCGATTCCAAAATCAGGCATTGTGTTTTTTTGGGGGTATGTGGACAAGAAATTCGATTACAAAAGTTCTGATTGATAATAAGATAGTCAGGAGTAGAGATGTGGTTTTTTTCGAAGATCAGTGTGTCGAAGAGATTGAAAAAGCCTAGAAGACCTAGCCCAGTTCAGGTAAATTGGATGATACAGATCCAATCACTCCCCATAGTGCCTGATAATGGGGGAGTGCAGAATAGTTCAGGGGACGAAGGCATACCTACAATAGATGGACCGGGGGAGCAGCCTCCATCTAATTCACCTGTTGAGCTACATGTGAGGAGGTCATCTAGGGAGAGACAACCGTCCAAAAGGTACTCAGGCCATGAGTACATTATACTTACCGATGAAGGAGAGCCAGAAGACTACTCTAAGGCCCTACTCAATGTGCATAAGATGAAATAGTTGAAAGCTATGCAAGAGGAGATGAAATCCTTGTATAAGAAATACATGTATAAATTGGCGAAACTGCCCAAGGGCAAGCAATCTCTGAGCAACAAATGGGTGTTAAAAAAGAAGGTAGAGCAAAAAAGTTCACATCCAATGTTCAAGGCCAGGCTAGTGGTGAAAGGCTTTGGACAGAAAATGTGGTTGATTTTGATGAGATGTTCTCACCGGTGGTGAAGATGACATCCATACGGATGTTGCTTGGTATGGCTGTAAGTATGGACCTGGAGATGAAACGGTAGATGTCAAAACAACGTTTCTCCATGGTGATCTGAAGAGGAGATATAAATGAAGCAGTCAGAGAGTTTGAAATCAAGAGCAATGAGCACATGATGTGTAAGCTGAAGAAGAGCTTGTATGGGTTGAAGTAAGCTCCGAAGAATTGATATAAAAAGTTTGACTTATTCATGTTGAAGTATAGGTACGATAGAACGGAGTCAGACCACCATGTGTTTACGTAAAGGTTTTCAGATGGTGACTTTCTCATCCTTTTGCTATATGTTGATGACATGCTCATCATTGAAAAAGATATAAAGAAGATTGACAGGCTAAAGCTGGAGTTGGACAAGTCTTTTACGATGAAAGACTTGGGCCCAAGTCATATAAATTTTAGTAATAGAAATCACCCATGATAGAAGCGCCAGGAATTTATGACTGTCACAAGAGCGGTTTGTGAAAAAGGTCCTAGAAAGGTTCAATATGAAGATAGCGAAGCCGGTCGGTTCTCCATTCGATGGTCACTTTAAATTGAGCAACAGGCGGTGTCACAAGACCAAGGAAAAGGTGGAAGAGATGCAGAAGATACCCTACGCTTCAGCAATAGAAAGTTTGATGTATGTTATGGTGTGTACGCACCCAGACGTAGCATATGCAGTTGGCATGGTGAGATGATATCTTGTCAATCCTAACAAATAGCAATGAGCAATAGTGAAGTGGATACTATAGTATCTGAGGGGCTCTTCGATGTTGAGCCTTTGCTTTGGTGAAGGAAACCTGTGTTAGAGGGCTACATAGACGCAAACATGACAGGTGACATAAACTCCAAGAAGTCTATATCAGGGTACATATTCACATTTGCAAGGGGAGTGATCTCATGGCAGAACAAGCGATAGAAGTATGTGGCATTGTTTACGACAAAGGTCGAGTACATCGTAGTCACAGAAGCATGCATGGAGATGCTTTGGATGAAGAAGTTCGTACAAGAACTTAGCCTGACGTAGGAGAAGCACGTAGTCTATTGTGATAGTTAGAGTTCGATACATTTGAGAAAAAATCCAAGCCAGCATTCCAAGTCGAAGTACATAGAGGTTTGGTATCACTAGATCATGGATAAGTTGGAGAACAGGGGGCTACAACTTGAGAAGATTTATACTGATGATAATGGGTCAAACATGATGACCAAGGCATTGACTAAGGGTATATTCGAGGCTTATAGAAGCTTAGTGGGCTTGAAAATGGTAAAGCCCTCCTCCTAAGTTGGAAGGGAGAGGTTTGATGGAGTGTTCCTCCTCAGAAGTAGATGAGAGAGTGTAGCTCGGGGATCGTCGGGCGCCTGACCAGACTGGGTCGGGCGACCGAAACTACCCGGATGTGGCAGTTGGTCTCTGGACTGTTTCGGACAACTTCGGGCGATCAACAGATTGGTGATCAGGCGACCGAAGGTGGAGTTCGTGCGACTGAAACTCGGGAGGTCTTTCTTTGGAGCTCTCTTGACAGTTTTTGGCGTTGTCAGGTAACTGACGATGCACATGGACTGTTTTATATAATTTTCTATTTTTATTTGGTTTGTTTCTAATTCTGGTTCAAATACTATATAAGTGTGTTTATGCGGGATTACTGGATTAGGGTTAATCTAAGTAATTGTTACATGCACGTTCTAGAGCAAGAGAGGAATAAATGAAGAAGAGAAGAAAAGAGAGAGAGGAAGATCGAAGAGTGAAGAAGGTCGTGTTTATGACGATTCATCCATGACGCTGATTCGTTTGTAGCTTTTTTAAGTTCTTCGAATTAGTGATATCTCTCTTGTTTTGTCTCCTTGGTTGTCATCCGCCTTGTGGTAAAGAAAAACTGGATTCAAGCATGCTATAAGCTCGTGATCGTTGTATAATACATTCTTAAATAATTGATTGTTTAGCTGGACGAGGTCCCACAATTTTTACCTATGGTAGAGGGTTTTCCACATAAAAAGTGCTTGTGTCTTGTGTATTGATTGCTTCTTTGGTTTTTCTACATTAATATCCCACAATTCAAAGCTGGCTGGGGTTGCAAGATTATGAAGTTTGTGCATCTTCCCCAACACACATGTGACCCCAATCACATTATCATGAAAATCACGTCGAGAAATGACCACTTACAGGTAGCTGCTTACTCACTTAGCGCACACGGCATCTTTTCCAGTTGTGTGTTATTTGAGTAGGAAATCCAAGGCATAGAAATGGTAAGCCCCACGACGATGATCACATAGTGCAAAAGTCAAGTTGGTAAACTGAATTGTTAGAGTGTGGCGACAAATGGTCACAACATAGAGGTGGTGAGGAATGGACCTGATTCCTCGACTGGTGAGTGATCCTCCACTTTGGGCATGTCCCACTAATTTTTTTAGTTAAGATACAACCCAATGAAAGTAATCAAAGGAATAGAATGGAACCAAAAAGCAATCCAAGGCTAACTTGCACCATGGTGTTGGACGTGACTAAAGAAAGAAATATCGCTGGCATGGCCGATGCCCCGCTGTGGGTCCCAACTGGTGGCCGAGTAAGAATATTTGTGCCGCCGCCTCTTGGGACCACCCTCGCCCCACCTCCTGACAGTGCCATCCTTTGATGGGGACGCGATCTCCCGATGTGCGACCCTGTGGCCCACCGTGCATGGCCTCTTATTCCATTCAATTCAATCGTCACGTTGAATAAACCTGCTATTATCTCATGAAAAGTGCACCATAAGAACTCATTTCATTCAGTCCTTTATTTATAAATAAGAAATTATCATTTATGTAGAATATGATATATATCATCCAAAAGGTGGACCACAAGTAATTAGTGATCGACTGTTCTGAGAATCAAGCTGACCCGCATACACAGCGTGGAGACAACATCAATATCAATGGACAGCCAATGGTATGCGTATTGAGTGTATTATTCACATATATAGCCCATCCAATGAATAATGGGCCAGCCTGATTGTCAAAATTATGATTGTGTGGCCCACTTTTCTAGGGATAGGATATACATATATACACATGTAAAAAAATGAAATTAAGCAGTACTATATGTAGGATGCAGATTCCCCTGACGGTGGGGCTCACAGTGATGTATGTGTCTTAAATCCACACCATCCAACCATTTTGAAAGATCATTTTAGGGGGTGATACAAAAACGGATGGCCTGTTAAACAAGCTCGAGTCCAGCCTGTTAATAAACGGGCTTAAATTTTATGTCCAGTCCAAGCCAGGCCCGAAAAGAAGATGGGCCAGCCTGGTTTATTGACAGCTCTAGGCCCATTGTTCGACATGCACATGATTTTAGGCCTCACAATTAATTGGGCCATATCTGGATTCAAGATGCCTGAAGGCCCCAAAAGTGGAGCCCAGCTTGTCTGGACTGCATCAATTATAGTCGTGACACACCCATCTTGTACGAGTGTGGCTAGACCTGGCAAAATTCGACTCGACCCGACCTAACCCAGTTTTTTTTAGTTTATGGTTGGAAAATTTGACCTGAATTCAATTTTTGGTTGACACGACCCAACCCGGATTTTTATGGGTTGGGTTAGGGTTAAAGGTCACCCGACTTGACTCGAATCAAATAGGGGTTAAGTAGACTATTATATATTGATTTTCTTATTAGTTAAATAATATATTGTTTCTTTTCTCACACACCCTGCTGGGAACGGTCCACATGTCTGTCAATTTAATAAACATATGTAGACCAATGATCACATTTTATGACATGTAGAACTAAAATATCATGAGATTTTTTATTATTTATGGTGCTTATTTTTTGGGAAATGAAATGGTAGTTAATGGTCTATAAAATAAATTAATAAATTTATCTTAATGGTTATATTTATTTGTTTATTGACAGGAATTTATTGGATGGTTAAAATGAAAGGATCAAATGGTTCCATTTCAATAATTGTGTCCACAATGTAACTATTTAAAAATTTGAATATCAAATGGTCTTGTTGATTTGATCCAATGGTCCAAAAACAAAAATAAAATTGCTTGGCATTAATTGGATGGTTCGGATGAAATATTAAATGTCAATTTCAAAAAGTTTTACGTGTATGAGTATTAAGTAACATTCTTATTGATGCATTTAAATAAGCCATTATAAATTATCTCTTTCGAAAGCCCTAATTGTAGGTTGCAAAGAGAGAGCTTCTTTCAGCCGCACAAGAGAGAGAGAGAGAGAGAGAGAGAGAGAGAGAGTGGCTCGGTGTTGCTAAATTGTTAACCCCTTTTGCAAACCATCTTTTAATCCCTCGCTCAAGCAAAGGTATTCTAAAGAAAAGACAAAAGACTGCCCCTGTTAAACCAATGGTCCGAATCAATTTCTGCCCTCCACTTGTTGCTATTCATAATACGTGGCTGGGTATTATAATTTACATGATTCCTGTATAGTTAAGATTCTTTTAAAAATGTATTGAGGTGTGCATTTAGCGATCAAAAGGCTAAACTGCATGCATTTCAGTATTTACATAATTGAAATACTCTATAAAAAAGCCTCGGTTTTTTTTTTATTATATATAGGCACTTATGTACCTATTAAACATAGATGGTTTGGTTTTCAATTGAATGCTAGTGTTATATGCATCTAGTTTAATCTAAAAATTAGTTAGTCGATCATTAAAATACTGGTCAGCCCGACCTGACTCGCTTTAATTTGGGTTGGGTAAGGATTGGGAAAATCCAACCCGAATTCAATTTGGGTCAGGTTAGGGTTGAGGTGAAAATGACCCGACCTGAACCTGACTCGACCCGACCCGACCAATTGCCACCTCTAAGTGTGGCCCATGTTTCATGGGTTTTCGGTCAAAATAGCATTGACCTTTTGTGAAATGACGAAAAAGCCCCTGCCATTAATCACAGTAATTGTAGCCCTAACACCTTTTTAGATTTTCTTTGGACCATTTTGCCCTGATCATGTACACCAATGAGTTTCTTGAAAGTTAAAGGGCCATGTGTCTCATCGATGAACCATGAAGGTTGGCGAGCCATGTGTCTCATCGGTGAGTCATAACTTCCAGGTTGGAACAACGTGTCTCATCGGCGAGCCACAAAGGCCATCAGCGAGTCATGTGTTTCTTGAGCGAGCCATGTGTTTTGTTGAAATTTATCTAATTGGCGATCCATAGAGGCCATCAGTGAGCCATGTGTCTCGTTGGCAAGCCAAGAGACCTCTTTATTTTTTAGAAAGAGCAAAATTGATGGAAGAAAATTTAAAAAGGTGTCATGGAGCTACAGTTATTGAGATTTAGGACACGAGCTATTTTCATCATTTCAGAAAAAGATCAATGCTATTTTAACCTAAATCCCTATGTTTCATTGATCTAGAGTGTTTATCTTGTGTGACCCAGCAGACCCCCCCCCAAAAAAAATCTGATTAGAAGATCCTAATGATCGAATATTTGTGGGTCGATCGAATATGTGAGTCAATACACAAAAGGGTTATATGTCTTAATATAGGTGCTTTATGAAGAATATGTAGATCAGAAAATGGACCAAAAAATCAACGGTCAGGATGACCAACCATTGCTCCATTTGTACACAATGGTACATGATTCTATTCACCTCGCGCTTGTGAGCGAGCCCGGGATTGACTGGCTGACGGGTTGGTGTGGGCCTTTACTCACACACCTGAACTCGGAAATACTTCAGACCAACACCATGGACGACACCCTACACGTGTTGAAGTGTTACAAGTGAGAAAATCCAAGCCGCTCATCAAATGATATGTATTCTTTGGCCTGAGAATCAGGTCGGACCATTTGAGCTATCTCAAACACGTTCGACACACGTGCCAGAGCACTTCATTGGACACACGTCATACGTGTCAACGTATCATACGTATGCACCAATGCGACCCACCACATAATTTCACTGGTTCAAATCAGATTGGTAGGTCATCTGGTGAGGCACATATGCATAGATGATGACTGTCTACCTTCGTTCTACGCGTGGCAATGGGCCGAACGGCTCACCGGGCCCAACTTTTGACAGTCCATACAGCACACCTGTTGTATCGACGCTGCGTAAATCACCCTAGCAATGTAGGGCTTACCATATTTTATATATAAATCCACTCCGTCTATAGAGTGAGAAATTTTATTTTAACCGTTCGCACAAAAATTCACAGAAAACAAAATCTAATGAGCTACAACCTCAAGTTCACACCGCATGGCACGCCTGACATTTGAATCAAGCTTTTTCTTTTTTTTTTTTTTTTTTTTTACCGCCTTCATTTATTCCCAGTGAGTTACACCAGATTAACGAGTTTGATGAGACATACACCTGCCTACACAAACCCATGGTTGGCATCCCATTCCCGTTATTCCCTGTGGTGTGGCCCACCTGAGTTGCGGATCTTGCTTCTTCTTCTTCTTCTTCTTCTTCTTCTTCTTCTTCTTTTTTTTTTTATATATTTTTTTTTCACTTTCAGATTGTATAATCAAGAACGCAAACTGATCGACGTAGTGGATTTTTCATATAGTACATGGTGGACCGCACAAGCGTGGGTATTTTTCACCTGCGAAAAACAGGTGTAGTAGAATGGACACTGAGTAACTAGGTAACCTCTGTGGGGCCCACCATGATGTATATATCTTATCCACTCTGTTCATCCGTTTCACCAGCTCATTTTAGGCCATAAGCCCAAAATTGAAGTGTATTCAAAGCTCAAGTGGACCATATCACAGGAAGCAGTGAGCTCCACCGTTGAAACCTTCTTACAGCCCACAGTGATATTTATTTGTCATCCAACCTGTTCATAAGGTTACACATACATGGATGAAGGGAAAACACAAATATCTGCTTGATCCAAAACTTCTGTACAGACAGAGAAGCTTTCAAGGGTTAAATTCACACTTTTTCCTGTGGTGTAGTCCACATGAGATTTGGATATGCTTCTATTTCAGCCTCATGCTCTAAAATGATCTAGTAAAACGGATGAACGTCGTGGATAAGATACATACATCATGGTAGGCCCCACATAGTTTACTCAGTACACAATGGCGTCCCTAGTAGAATATGTCCTCACGCGGAGTTTCTGTGAATTCGTTTTATGGCTACAAGATCCAGACCGTTGGTCCGATGGGAAAAACTATGGTTGGATTATGCCTCCAAAAAATTTCCCAGATCTAACTGCCTGGCCTTCTTGTCCTTTCTTTCTTTTTCTTTTTTCTTTTCTCATATAGGATGTGTTGTAGCCTTTTTCACCGTGCATTTTCGGGCCAATGATCGGCGGTCAGGAACATCACATTACCATAGACTTCCGGACATAGTCGATCCACAGCAAAGTTCATCAGATCAAGGGTCCATGCCCCCAGTTGTAAGGAATTGGTGTTTCTTCATGGAGGTTAGACTGTTTAAGTTTCCACAAGGATGCAAATAGGCCGGCTGGCCCACCCGGCACCGAGTTCATCCTTTTGTGGGCATGGTTTATGCCGAACCTTGGGACCATTGGTTGGCATTTCACCGGTTCGAATGAAACCTGCATGCATTTTCATCTAATTACTAAAGTCCATGCTCATAGGCCTGGCATAGCTACCCAGTTGGCCTAATCTGGCCAGACTTATTAACGTCGGTAGCCTAAACATTTAGGGTCGTTTGGATGCTTCTAGAATCATTAAGTTGTAATCTGATTATAAGTAATCTAATTACATGTGTAAATTGTTTACAGCCTATTCTATTTGGCTTTAATATATAATTTGATAACGACTTTAAAATATAATCTAATCACAAGTAAACAGTTACTTGTGTTTGGATAACTTGAAATTTATTTACCACTTGTAATTAGGTATTCATGTAGGATAGAGCTTGAAATGTTAAATCTTTTAAAAATAATTAAATGATATATAAGATCTTTATTTAAGATGGATCATTAGAATAAGCCCAATTCAATAAAGTCTGTGGCCGATTCTCATGTTAAACAAATCATTTAGTATACCATAGAAGTGGCCCACTAATTCAAATTCCTTTTACGATAAGAAATTACTGAATATATATAAATAACTAGGTAATTTAAGACTTAAGATAATCTTAGCCATTGGATTTAAAAAGCCCTTTATTTTATGGATAATACTCGATCTACATAGGGGGAGTTAATGAACCATGCTAGATCTAAGTCATTCATAAAAAAATTTCTATTAACGTTCCTAATTTAGTTTTCTTTCTTAAGCAATGAAAGGTTCGTTTTTGGGGAGCACATTAGGTGAGAACCTTGGTTCACCGAGATGGGTGGGCCCACTAAATGTGGACCCCACTGTGATGTATGTGACTGCATCCAAGCCGTCCATCCATATTGAAAGCTCATTTCAAGCCATGATCCAAAAATGAACGGTTCTAAATCCCAAATGGACCAAAATATAGGAAATAGTGGTGATTGACCATTAAAAACTTCTTGTGGGCCATAAAAGCTTTGGATCAAGATGATATTTGTTTGGTCTCTTCATCTAGGCGTTTATGACCTTATTAACAGGTTTGATGGCAAATAAACATTTCAGTGGAATCTATTAAGTTTTTAATGGTGATGATTCAATCACCACAGTTTCCTTTCCTTTACCGGTAATTTGAAGCATGACAATTGTAGCTAAAAGCTGTAATCGTACTACAACTTATAATCTGTTTATAGGCAAATATACCCATCCAAACACGCCTATTAGTCTGATTAACTGTAAACAGATTCCACTCAATGACTTTACAGTCATCCAAACGACCCCTTGGATTGTGGGTTGTCCAAGCCAAAGCCTGTTAAGCCAGTTGAGCATTTATATTTCTGCTGGGCAGCCTGGGCGTGGGTGGGCCATTGATGAAGGGCCCCAACTAAATTAAAGGACTGGATCACCTACAAGTGGGCCCTGCATGTACAATTCTGGTTTAGGCTTGAGCCAAAATCGCTGTTTAACTCAGGCGGAGCAATCTGCACCCTGGATATCCAGTGATCTAAACAATTGATATCATAGGAGTAACCGTTGATGCCGCATGAAAGAAAAATCTTACAGATGGAGAGTACATGATCATTAAAATTATTGCCATGTTCAGCCGAACGTGGATCATTCACCAATAGAGGTTCATGATCTTTCACATGGGAATTTTTTTATTGTATTAATCCTATTTTATTAGTGGTTTGGATAATAAATCACACGCCAGTTATGGATACTTATGTATTTCTTGACCCTTGCTAAGACCACGGCAACCTGTAGGCTTGCCCACAAGTGTCCATCTGCCACGTATGGAAGAGATCGAAGCGCTGTATCAGGTGGGCCCCACCATGTGTAGACTACCTGGCCCAAAAATCAGGCCGTTCAACTCATCAGGTGTTCTGCCAATGTTACTTAAATAAGGGATGGCTTTAAAATCAGAGTTCCCAGCATCAACTAATATGGCCCTCCCCTTTGGAGTACTGCACAAACGCACCTCTGGCTTAGGCCGTGTCCCCTTGGCACAATGCGCGCTCTACCTTGGGTCCAAGCCGCCCGCGATGTTGACCGCCCACTCCCAGTGCAAAAGTGGAATCGGATTGTCCGCACGCTCTTATCGTGCGGAGTAAACTCAGTGGGCTCACTTAGAAAGTATGTGCTTTATCCACTCCGTCCATATGTTTTTTCAGCTCATTTTAGTGGTTGAGCCCAAAATTTAAGCATATTCAAATCTCAAGTGGACCATGCCAAGGGAAACAGTGGGAATAATGATTTCCACCGTTGAAACCTTCCCAGGCCCTACAGTGATGTTTATTTGTCATCCAACATGTTCATAAGATCACATGGATATGGATGAAGGGAAAACACAAATATCAGCTTGATCCAAACTTCTGTGTCCTCCGAGAATTTTTCAATGGAGACATTCATTCAGTTCACACTTTTCTAATGGTGTGGTCCACTTTAGATATTGATATGCTTCATTTTTTGGCACCATAATTAAAATTTTCTGTTAAGATGGATGGACGGAGTGGATAAAATAAGTAAATCACTGTGGGCCCCACAGAGTTTCCTCCGCACGCTAGCGTGCGGAACTCAGTACGCAATCCGCTTCCTGCAAAAGTCAAGCTCGTACACTGACTTGTCTACATAAAGGTCGGTGATCTTTCTCCTAGTTTCAACAGGGGACGTTCAATCCCCACTGTTTTCCTTTGGTGTGGTCCACCTGAGATTCAGATCTCTTATTTTTAGGTTTGTACCTTACAATTAGATAGAGAAATGGATGGACGGCGTGGATAAAACACATATATCATGGGACTAGTCGATCAGTGCCCGTCCAATACCAACTTGACTCATGTTTTACTCAGACTCAATGGAAAGTCTTTTCAATGCATACCTAATGATCGGCTGAGAAATCAAGGATGCGCAAGGGCCGAGTCACAGCGCCTGATCCCACGTTCTCAGGCAACAAAATTGGAATACAAAATTTGCACAGATAAAGAAACCAAGGCATAGTTTTCTATAAACATTTTCTTTATCTTCATACTCCACCTTTCACATGAGTTGCGAGCAATATGCATGCATACATGCTAAAGTTATGCGTCCCATAAATACAAAACATATATATAACTACAACAATCTAATAAAATAAAAAGCAGTTATCCCTCATTCACCTATCTTAGGTAGTCATTGCAGTTCATTCTCCTCCAACGTAGCAGTCCACCCTGCCTGCCTGTAGATAGATGTCGTAGTCGAGGGGTTGTGGGCTGAAGGTCCGGCAGTGGTCGTAGTAGGGTGCTCTCCCAAAAGGGTGGTGGCATCAGCCATCACACCTGTGCTCAACGCTGATACCTCAGGAGTACTATCCACTCCATTGCTGTCCAACGCGATGCCCACAGGCTGCTGCCAAATCGGTTGGCTATAAGTAGCAGCCTGCCCCATGAGCCAGTTGAAGTACTCCTTGGTTGCATAAGGTGGACTCTGTCTCACCAGCCCCAGTTCCCTGCCATCCTGGCATGACAACCACATCCGCTGGATCCACCGTCGCAAATAACTATAATCCTTGTGGAAGTTCAAGGAATCCACACTTATGCAAGCAAAGGGGGGCACATCCTGGACGTACCCAAATTGTCTAAGGAAGCGAATTGGATAATACGGGAAGTACCCGTGGATCCCAACCAAGATGAGAGGGGACCAATCAGCAGCACAAATCACTGGGGTCTGGTTCAACCATGAAACCTCCCAGCGCACTTTCCGGCTCTCCAAATCCTGAAAAAAGCGCTCGTAAACCTCTCTAGGCTCTCTTCGTGGAGGAATGAGTGACAGAATCACATGCAAGGTGTTCCTATCGTCCAAGTCAGATGAAGAGACGGCAGCTATTATGCCCATGTGGTCCCACAACCAAACCTACAATCGACACGTGTCAACAAAAAAAAGAAAATAAAGTCCAACCAAGAAAGAAATAATAGGAAATATGAAAGCACCTGTAGAAAGGCACAACAACCCCGTAGAACCTGGGTTTGACCTAAAGAACACGCAGTTAGGCCATGAAAAGTTTCGGCCAGAATTATGGATATCACAGCAGACTTGGATATGATCAATCGTAGGACACCCAACAAGTCAACTATAGTAGTCTGCGGCCAGGCCGAGAGGAGCAACTCCGCCAGCACGCAGAATATCAATGCATTGCGGCGATGGGCTGATCGCTCTGGGCCACGATCAACGGAGAAATAGTCGTAAAGCTGGTCAAGGGTGAATTGGGACGCACTGTTCATCCAACTGCCAGCGGAAGGTACAATCGCCTGAATACCGAAGAATTTCCACAAGAGCTTTTCGTGGTCCGGACGTGCGGCGGGAATAGTTGCACTCCGTCGACTCGGAAGTCCGGTCAGGCACGACAACTCCTCGAGTGAGGGACCGAGTTCCACATTGCTAAAGACAAAAGTGTTAAACGCGGGTCTCCAATGACATAAGGCGGCCCCCAGCATCTGCCAATCAATCTCAACACGGTGCAACTCCAAGACCCGTCGAAAATGGAATTGGTCCAACTCACTAAGTTCTTGTTGATTCAGATTGTTAATCCAATGCCTCAAACGCTCCGAGCACGTGGCTCGATCGTGCAACTGTAATAAAACGGGTAGACCTCCAGCCATCAAAGCAGGTGAAATGGATTCAAAGATCAGTGGGTCATCTGTGCTCATATACTCGTACGCCAACGCATCAAGTATGGTTGTATCTCCTTCGACGAACCCATCATCCAAAATTGGTGGAAGATTGTCGAAAAAGGAAGGAGAAAGCGCCTGAGACCCCTTTTGCGAACCCTCAGGGCGCCCATCAGGGAGGAGATCCCCCCCGACTTGAAGAAGCTCTGATTCAACGCGATTTCCTGTGACATGGGACAAGAAAGCATCAGAATTATAAGCGGGTATCAAACATTTTTGCATGAAAAATATGTTAAAAATCCGACCTGGAGGTTGGTTTACTTGTAGAAGAAGATCCGATATATGGTTCCGAACCATCCTCCCAAATCCGATTGACGAAAAAACGGAAGATCAACCGTGACAATCTGATCATCATTTGTTGGATGGATTGGCTAAGAGAAGGTTTGTAATTTGTATTGATGGAAGTGATTTGGGGGAGGAGCAATTTATAGAGAGCTTTGGGAAAAAAGTTCTAAACAAATGAGGAATTTAGATGGATAGGATCTGCATGAAGTTGAGAACAAGAGGTTTAGATGAATGGGGAATTTTCGATGGACAGGATCTCCAGAAGGTTTAGATCTTCTACGAAAAAGAACGATCCAAGGAAGGTTAGATCTTCTAAGAACAAAGAACCTTCACACGTTAATGGATACCTGATCGTGGGGTCCACTATGATGTATGTGTCTTATATCCAAGCCGTCCATCCGTTTTGAAAACTCCAGGAACGTAATACAGGAAACCGTAGTAATCGACCATTAAAAACTTTTCATGGGTAACAAAAGTTTTGGATCAAGCTGATATTTGTGGGGTCTCTTCATCCGTTTCTTTGTTACCTCATCAAAAGGTTGGATGGAAAATAAAAATTCGAGTGGCCCTAACGAAGTTTTTAATGGTGGGGATTCAATAACTACTTCTTGTTTCTTGTGGTATGGTCCACCAAAGATTTGAATCTGATTATTTTTTGGGTCAAACCCTAAAATGAACTTTTCAAAATGTATGAACGGTGTAGATGTATGTCACATATATCAAAGTGGGCCCCACTGTTAGCTAGGGATCCGGCAACATCTTTCCCACCTACTTCGAACGGTATTTCATTATCATAAAGGTCACTCTCATGAAATCCGTCGTTTCTTAATTCGTATCGTGGGACAAACATATATCTAGAGTTAGACCGTAGGTTGTCCATTGATTCCTAAGTGTAGCCCACCTGATGAACGGACACACCTACAGTTATGTTTATTTGTCGTCCAACCTGTTGATAAGATATACATGAAAGGAAACACTAATATCAGCTTGATCCAAAACTTCTACTGCCCTAAGAATTTTCAAACGGTACGTAGAAGTTCAATTCACACTGTTTCCTGTGATATTGTCCACTTGAGCTCTGGATATGCTTCATTTTTAGGCACAAACCATAAAATTATCTAATAAAATAGACCAACGAAGTGGATAAAATACATAAATGTCGGTGGACGCCACGGAGTTTACGCAGTATGCCTCCGTAGGAGACGTAATGTGATTTATCCACGCGAGGATTTCATCAGACAGGGCTGACTGAAATTTTTGGGCCCACCGTGATGCATGTGATTAATTCAAGTGGACCATCAGTTATACCAGAACATTTTAGGGCATGAGAAAAACAATTAGGCAGATCTTAAGTTCAAGTGGACCACACCACATGAAACAGTGGTGCTAAAGACCTCAACCGTTGAAAGTTGTTTCCTTCTTAGGCCTTGCATAGATGTTTATTTATCATCTAACCTGTTTGTAAGGTCACATAGACGTGAATAACGGCAAAACACAAATATCCAAAGAAGTTTTCAACTGTAGGCATTCAAATCCCACTGTTTCCTGTGGTGTAGTCCACTTGAACTTTGGGACTATCAAATTTTTCTGGCTCATAACCTAAAATGAGCTTGCGGAAGGCATGGACGGCATAGATTAGGTTAAATATATCACAGTGAGCCTCAATGTTTTCATCGGATGCCTTCATTGTCACGTGCCAGTCAATGTCAAGCTGGGAACGCTGCCATCTAGAGGTGGGCAACGATCCAGGCCGAGCCGAGTTAGCCCTAGTTTAGTTTGGTTTGTTTTTGTACCACTGCAGTTTGTGGATCGGTTTGGTTTGGGTTTCAGGCCGACCCATGCGGCCCGAGTTTAGTTTGCTCCAAAAAAATCTGGTTCGAGCCGGGATCAGCTTGGTTGAAAATTTCGAACCGAGCCAGGCCGAGTTCAAACAAACAGTGGCGCTTTTTTTCCTCATTCATTTAAATAGAAAAGAATTTAAAAAGTTAGAAAAAAAAGTACAAACATATCTTACTATATGATGTTTAACATCCTCCAAAAGAGTGCAACTTCAAAATAGGCATGTAAGAGTATTTTCCAAACAAAAGTACACAAGCATAATCTTACAAGTGCAAGGAAACAGTGTGTATTCATGTAAATGTATTATGTATTATCCATGTCATCATGTATATGTATTATCCATGTTATCCATATGTTTTACATATCATTGTAGGACATGATCTCAAAATGGAATCATATCCAAAGCTCAAGTGGATCACACCACAGGAAACGGTGTGCTTATAATCTACGAGCCGAATCAAACCGAGCTGAATCAAATCGAGCTTCGAGCCAATCCGAAACTGCCTAGTTTGAGTTTGGTTTGTTTTTTTAAACGAGCTTGACTCGGAGGCTTGGTTTGGTTTGAACTTCCATTCAAACCAATCCAACCCGAGCTTTTTCGAACCAATCCGAGCCGAGCTTTCGAGCTGGCTTGGTTTGTGCCCACCTCTAAAGGCTCCATCAGCTGTGAGTAGAAGTGGGCAATGATCCAGGCCAGGCCAAGTCAGTCTTGGTGCCAGTTTGTGAATCAGCCTGATTTGGGCTTTAGGCTAACCCATGAGGCTTGAGTTTGGCTTGCTCCAAAAAAATCTAGTTTGAGCCGGGATCAATTTGGTAAAAAATTTCAAACCGGGTTAGGCCGAGTTTGAACAGGTGGTGGCTCTATTTTGTTATTTGTCTATTTAAATAGAAAAGAATTTAAAATGTAAAAAATAAAATAAACAATACAAAAGTATTTTACTATATAATGTTTAACATCCTCCAAAGGAGGAGTGTGACTCCAAACCAAACATGTAAGAGCCTTTTCCAAACAAGTACACAAGCATAATTCTACAAGTGCAAAGAAACAGTATGCATTTATGTATATGTATCATGTATTATCCACATCATCATGTATATGTATTATCTATGTTGTCCATCGATTTTTACATATTATTTTAAGATTTAATTCTAAAATAGAATTATATACAAAGCTCAAGTGGATCACACCATAGGATACAGTGTGCTTACAATCTATGAACTAAGTCAAACTGAGCTAAATCAAACTGAGTTTCAAGCCGAGCCGAGCAAGTACCGCCCTAGTTTGAGTTTGGTTAGTTCTTTCAAACGAGCTTGACTACGAGGTTTGGTTTGATTTGAACCAAATCAAGCTGAGCTTTGTTCAAACCAATCCGAGCTGAGCTTTTGAGCTTGCTTAGTTTGTGCCCAACTCTAGTTGCGAGTGAAAAAAATTCATACGTGTGGCGTTCGACGGCTCATCACGCGAGCCTTACTTTTTAGATGCCATGTTAGGAAAAATGTGGCAATGAGAGGGGAGCAGATTAGGTGAGACCGCTGATCCACCAAGGTGGGTGGGACCCTGACTGTGGGGCCATTGTGATGTATGTGACTACATCCACACTGCGGATCCATATTAAAAGCTCATTTTAGAGCATGATCTAAAAAATGAAGCTGGCTCAAATCTTAGGTGGAAGTGGTGTAGAGGGCAACACTTACCCTCTAAATTGTTTCCTAAGTGTGGCCCATGTAAATCACATAGGGGTATGAATTTTAGCCCACAGGCTTACGTTTTTTATTTTGTCGAATCTAATGGTTTGACTAGATTTCATTTGATTATTAATGTGGTCCCGTAAAAGTTACGGGTGTATGTCTCTCTCAACTTTTTTACTTTGATACAGCCAAATATCCAAATGGTAGGAGTGCATGCATTTTGACGTAAGCATGGCAGCGGCCGTCAATTTCGGGCGCGGATTTCCTGTCGGTAGCCTTGCGCATGAAGTTTCTGCGTTGGATTCTAAGTGGGGCATGTTTGTGAGAAATCCATGCCGTCCATCCATTTTGTGAGCTCAATTAAGGACCTATGACAAAAAAAAAAAAAAAAAATCTGAATCCAAGACTCAAGTGGGCTGCACTAAAGGAAAAGATGGGTAGAGAAATTCTTACCATTGAAACCTCCCTAGATCCATAGTGATGTTTATATGCCATCCATACCGTCCACATGTCATTCCTACTAGAATGAACTGAAAACACAAATATTAGCCTGATTCAAAACTTATGTGCCCAACGAGTATTTCAGCTGTGGATGTTCAATCCTCACATTTTCAGCCCACTTGAATCTTGGATCCGGCTCAAAAAGGATGAATGGCACGGATTTATGAGAAACATCACGGTGGGCGCTACTTAGATTCACAGCGCAGAAATCCGTGTCCGTCAAAATCAATACTTAAGCTCCGTACAATTCCATTTTCCCACAGTACTCTTTGGTACAGTTTGTGAGGTAAGCCGTGACTTGATTTAGTGGGCCCACCATAACGTGTTTATGAAATCCACCCCCAACCATTACATGAGCAGTCCCACTTAGCATGTCAAAGAAAGCAGCCGAGAAGAGTTGTCCAACCCTTACATGCTACATTGAAATTTAGGCATATGCTCTAAAACTTAGGTCTATTCATGATTCAAGTGGCCATGCCAATGAAAACAATTTGGAGGGTGATAGTTTTTTTTATGCACTGTTATTAATCATGTGGTTCACCTGAATCACAAATGGGAGTGATTTTTGTGCCCTTGGCTTAAAATGAGACCACATGAAAGGGTAGATTTTACAAAAACATCCAGCAGGGCTCATCCAATGTGCCGACTCATTCGCTTGTAACAACAACATTATTATCACGAACTAAAAATATGGTCAATTCAATTGTAAGGCGAGTCAATTCATAAAAATAATAGACAGCAGTCAAAATATTTCAATTCAATGATGGCTCATCAAATGATGTAACACCCGTACTTTTTAATACTTGAATATTGCCCCGTTAATCTATTGGCCCGTTTGGCGCAAAGGGATTAAGTGTTATTAACTGGGATGGAATTCATGAAGTGTCATGATTAACATTGTCAGTGGATTGCTGATGGATTTTCATGGAATTGGTGGATTGCTGAATCCTATTTCACGTTTGGGATGGAGGAGAATCTCATCCAAACCGTTGAGTTGGCTTAGTGAGGAAGAAGACAAGGTAATGTGGAAAGCCTTTTATGGAAAGTTCTTGCGCTTGGGATGTTAGGTAGGGCCCATCGTGATGTTTATGAGAAATCTACCCCGTCCATCTGTTTTGATAGCTCATTTTAGGACATTCCGTAAAAAATGAGACATATTCAAATCTAAAATGGGCCAAATGAGAGGAAACAGTGGGGAATCAATGACCATTGTTGAAAAGTTTGTATGGCCACAAAATCTGCTAATCAAGCTAAGTTTTTTTTTTTTTTTTTTTTTTTTTTGTATTTTCACTTCATCCCATTGAGAATGACCTTATAAACGGTTTAGATGGCATATAAAAATCAATATGGAGCCTAAAAAGGTTTCAATGGTTCCCTTTTATTCTCCCAATTTTTCCTCTCTGTGGCTCACTTGAGTTTTGGATCTGCCTTATTTTTGGTCGAATATCATAAAATGGGCTCGCAAAATGAATGGACGGGGTGGATTTCTAACAAACATCACAATGGGCCCCACCTAGAATTCCAGCGTACCACTTCATTCAATAGGCCTTTCGAAATTCGTATATGACAAATCATGTGGCAATCCCTCTTTTCGTGGATGGATATCCCTCGTGGATAGAGAAAGGTGCTAGCACAAAGTCCAAAGTAAAATAAGCTTTGGCATCTTGCAGCTCCAAACACGTTGGATTATTTTTTAAACCCATCCCACTAAATCTAACTTGATACAATTTAATTCTACGCACCAAACACCCCCTTAGTACATACTTGTGTGAGAATACATATAATATGTATTATACTCCACCACACGATTATTCACAAGACCTACCATCCCTCAAGTTTATAACATCCTTTTAGGCGATTCAATTCTAGATCACATTAATCTTACCATCCGTTTTAAATGGGCTGTTGTTGTGCGTTGATCAGTGGCCCACCATCCTAAATTCCAATCAAACGCTTAGCTATATTTCACACGTTGATACTCACGTGTGTATCCACAGTCACCTACGAAAGTTGAGTGTGCACGTGAGGTGTTTTACCAAAAAACGAAACTTCCATTCTTCCGTAACAGCCTGGCAATCCAAGTGGGGCCTTCTCCTATTCTCTCGACCGTCGAATGAAAATCATCCCAACCCTTGGTTTTAGGGCAACCATCTCACCTTCTCGCAAAAGATAATCTCGTAAAGAATATTTTTCCATTGTGGCGTGGGTGAAATCTCAACCGTCTCCCAGCTTCTAGAAGTCCTTCTAGTCGATCTCCAACGTCGATCCTAGGGAAACAAGAAACTTGTCTTGCTGCGATCTCGAGTTCTCATAAAGTATCTTCTTGAATCGCATTGTATCGTCGCATACATAAAATCTCGCGCAATATCGAGATTTCATCAGTTTTGTCCCTACAGGCAGGTCCCACAGCATTCATTGGACAAATCCATGCCGTTCATGTTTATTAAATCTGATGATCCACCATTAACGGTTGTATCATCTTCTCCGTCTGGTGAGAAAACCCACCATTTGGTTATGGGCCAAAAATGCAGATCAGAGACATCCATTCGGTGGCCCATTGCATCAGAAGTTCAGATGTAATGTTGGATTACAGTAATGCAATCGGAGTTTGATTATATCATCACAAAAATCTTGTAACTAATCTCTCGATTAGTTGTGCCAGAAGGCTCTGGAACGGATTAGAGGGGGGCTATATAAGCTCTCTTTACTTTCGGGAAAGCCCCTCTCAAAATCCTAAAAACGTGGAGAGTCGGCTGTTCCTTCTCGCTCTGCTCTGAGTCGGCTCGAGTCCAGCGAATTCGAGCTGGGGCTGCACCAACTCACCGAGTTCATCATTGTGATCGCCGAGTCGACTGGGGCGTGGTGCTGAGTCTGTTGTTCTGGTCCGGATCCGGAGTTTCATCTACACTCAGTTGAGAAGAGAAGCAGAAGAAGGAAGTAGGAAGCCAGGAGAGAGCGCTGGCCTGTCTGCCGAGTCGATCGGGTTGTTATTACGAGTTCAACAACGAATCTGCTCGTCTCTGGTTCATCATATCAGATCTGCTTCGGCTCCAGAAAAGAGCTGGTTGTCTAAGCTCCTCTGGATGTTATAACATAGAAGGGTCGAGTCTGCTGGAGGTTTTCCCTTACCGCTGAGCCAACTCAACTGTTTGCTTCCGAGTCCAGGATTGGTTGGACTGAATTCAGTCACCCAGACCTGGTGGATCGTGTGTAGAATCTGATTTGGGTCCAGCTTCAGCTAGGGTGGTGTTTCAAACCACCATTGGAGCTTGAGTTCGAATTCGAGTTGAAAAAAGTTCGCATTTCATGTTACGGGGTTGACTCAGTTAGCCCAATGTGTCTGACAGCTAGTGGATTTGTGTTAGGGCTGTTTTAGTTCATCTATATCAGGGGGCCAAGTTTGGTAGCCGATATCGAAAGGAGGAGGATCGGTTTAGCATCGAGTTGAGTCGGTAAGTGATCAGGTGCTGAGTTAAGAAATTAAGATTTCCAAATTCTAGTTTAAAGATCCGCCGATTTGAGTTTGAACTGGAGATTGATCCGCATCTGAGTCAAATCGGATTTTGAAGTGAGTTAACCTCTCAAATTAAACTTCCTTTAGATTCGAATTTGAACTTAAATTAGGTTTAGTTGATTCTAATTTTGGGGATTTGATTTTCCCTAAATTCCTCATTTTGGTCCACCTCACTTGGGCCGAGTTGAGATTGAGTTATCAACTAGGGAATTGGGGGTCCCCAAACACACCATTTCGATTCACCTTGTCATGTATGGGGACCTAGTTTGCTGTTGAGTTGAGTCAACTTAGGTCATTGTGGTGAGTTGATCTCTCTAGCTCTCATTTGAGTTCTAATTGAAGTTATTTAGACTAATCAATTTTAAATTTTGATTTAAAGTATAGGGAAATTGCTTTTTCCCAAATTCAACTTCTATATCCATCCAAGTTGAGTTGAGTTAGGCATAGGTGTGGTTTTCCCCTTCTAGCTTTCCACCAACTTAATAGTTTAAGTTTAAATCTCGTTACTTGCTTAATATAAAACACATGTGGTAGTTAATTGTAAAATGAATTACTTTTTTGACTGATTCTTTAAATATATTGAATATTTGAATGACAAATGAATAAATCTTGCATGTTATGAACTCCTGTATGCTTTAAGCTATTTTATGTTGAACTAGTTGTTGCTACTTGAATAAGAATGGACTATTGTGTTCATGGTTTGATAATGGAGATATATTGTTTATGTGAGTTAGGAATGGAGTTGATTGTGGATTAGATTGTGACGCAGGGAGGACGTGGTAGGTCGATCACCGTCTCCCTAACCGATAGTTTCTCGAATCCACGAGAAGAAATAAAAGATAAAAAGAGGAAATAAATTCCAAATAATTGATTTATTGATAATTGAATGAATAAAAACGGAATTACAATGCATATAAATAGGAAACTAAACCCTAGGTAAAGTATCAGAATCCAACTCCAACTAAAACTCCTAGAAAACTGCAGCTTACTATAAATAGTAAACTTACTATTTATAGAAGTCGTTCAATCCTACTAGAACTCTTGGTTTTCGGCCAAAAATAGAAAGTTTTCAAACGGCCTCAACCACGCCGTTCTACTAAATATTCTAAGCCCTTTTCATGTTGGGCACAAACTCTAAAACCATACGGATGCAAAGTTATGATCGAATTAAAACTTACTATAAATAGTAAAACTGAAAATAAACTAGCTTAATGACCGTCGATACGGTCGATTCTCGCGATTCCGGGTTGGGCAACCCGGCGTAGGGTTGGTTGGCTAAAGTAGCTCGAGCTACCCCAAATTGATATATTATACGTCCCATAACTCATCCCGGATTGTGAGATACAACCGATTTACGGTCCTGACGGTCCGGATCACTTTCGACCCCGAACGGTCTTCTTTTGCTCCATCTGGGCCATGAAATAATCAGCGACCCGTTCTACATCAGATTGCTACTCGAAGATTTGGGGTTAATTTGACACTTTATGGTAGATTTTATGAAAATTTAATATTGGATGAGGGAAGTCATGTATGATGGAAATTGTCCTCCAACTAGTGACCTTTTCGGAATTTATTGAATAATATATTATTGTAGACTTACTATCATATGGAGAATTTGTGCCTATATGGCTTTGGAGTTGATTGTGGATTAGATTGCTACTCGATAACCTCGAATGGTTTTTGGGCCAATGTGGCTTTTGTGGAACTATTTTGGTATAAGTTTGTGATTGTAAGTTCTACTTGTTGAATCTCAATGGGCCACTAGTAATAGATATTTATGGTATTTCAAACATTACTTTAATCCTTAGAATGTTATGTAATCTCATTAAGGGCCTGTTTGTTAAATTTAAAGCCCGAAGTTTGAACCCTGAAATCAGAATCTGAAGACAGAAGACTAGTATTGAATTTAGAGTAACCTATTTGTTAACTAAAGTTTTAAATTTTTAAAATATGTTAATGTGACACATTTGCCCCCACCCACCTCGGTGTATTCGAATTGTGTATTGACTATGCCAGTAGGCCCAGCTATTGAACAGTGTTGTGTGGCCTCCATCATACTATATGTGTTTTATCCACGTCGTCCATCCATTTTTTCCAAACCATTTTAGGTAATGACCCTAAAAATGAGGATGGTCCAAATCTCATTTGAACCATAACTTTCATGGCCCATTAATGGTCAATCACATGTACTATGGTTCATCTGGGATTTGGATCAAGATGATATTTGTGTGGTCTCTTCATCTAGGTGTTTGTGACCTTATCAACAGGTGGGATGGAAAATAAACATTCTGGTGGAGTCCATGAAGTTTTTAATGCTGATGATTCAATCATAATGGTTTCCTATGGTGTGGTCCACCTAAGATTTAAGCCCGCTTCATTTATGGGATTATACCCTAAAATGAGCTTTCAAAATGGTTGGACAGAGTGGATTTAAGGCACATACATCACTATACGCCCCATGGTCAAGGGTCCCACCCACCTCCGTGGATCCAGGGTCTCACCTAATCCACTCCCGCTAGTGACGCCTGAGTAGCAAGATTTGCTAATGAAGTGACGTCATTAGTTCTATGGGGCCCATCATGATTTATGTGTTATATCCACATTGTTCATCCATTCAGAGAGATCATTTTAGAGCATGAGCCAAAGAATGAGTGAGATCCAAAAGCTCAAGTGGACCCCACCACGTAAAATAGTGGGGATTGAACCCTACCATTGAAAACTTCTTAAGAGCCGTAGAAGGTTTTGATCAAGCTGATATTTGTGTTTTCTTTCTTCCATGTCTTTATTAACTTACGAACCGGATTGAATCTCAAAAAAATATATGGTGGGACCTAGGAAGGTTTTAATGGTGGGAGTCATTGTCCCACTTGAGCTTTAGATCTGCCTCATTCTTTCTCTTGTGCCCTAAAATGATCTCTCAAAATAGATGGAAGGCGTGGATACAACACATATCACAGTGGGGCCCACAAAATTTGATGACGTGACTTCAGTAGGAATCTCGCTGCTCACATTGTAGTAGCTATAGGTGTCCTAAATCTGGCCGGGATTCAGTAATACCCCGAATCTAGCTAGAGGCACACGATAGTGTTAATGAGGGTAGTGTCAAAGGGCTCTGTGGGGCCTACCGTGATGTATATGTTTTATCCATACCATCCATCAAGTTTTTCATATCATTTTAGGGAACAAAAAAAAATAAGGCATATCTAAGGCTCAAGTAGGCCACACTACAAGAAATAGTGGAAATTGGGTGCCTACCATTGAAAACTTCTTAGGGACACAAAAGGCTCTGATGAAGCTGAATTTTCTGTTTTCCCTTCATCTCGGTTTTTGTGACCTTATGAATAGGTTAAATGGCAAATGAACTTTACAGTGGACCCTAAAAAGGTTTTAATGGTAGTCGTTCTATTCCCACTGCTTCTTGTGGTGGGGTTAACCTGAGCATTCAACATGGTTCATTTTTTGAGACATGCTTTAGAACTATATAAAAAATTGATGGACAGTGTGGATCTAACACAAATCATGGTCGGCTTAAAGAAGTGCTTCACGTTAAAATTGGGTTATATATTACGCAAAGGAGACAATCCCTCTTGCGGCGGTGGGCAATTTTGGATTTTTTTAAAAGAGTCGCGGAGCGCATTCTGGATTCACTATTAAGTTAGACCTCCGTTGTCGAAAAAATTCGACAAAAAATCGCAAAGCGCTTTCCATGTTCGATGTTAACAAACAACAATAAACGCGGAATGTTTTTAGATTTCACATTAAGTTAAAATTTTCAACGTTAACAAACAAGTCCTAAGTCTTATAGGCCGGGGATGGTGGTATGAAACACTATGCCAGAGCTGTCGATGTAATATCCACGATTTCTCGATTATTTATTTGGTATTTTATTTAATTTAAAAACTTGGATTGAAATTTATGAAATTAAAACAATAATAATTGGATGTGTGTAAGGTTGATAACATGGTTGAAAGGTGTCCATTTTAAATAATTTAGAAAAGTGAAATTTTAAGTTACATTTTTATGTACATAAATTTTAGTAATTCATTTTAAATTATTTGTATCATCGGTGGAATAGATCTGAGCCATAGATTGATGAATTAAATAATGTAGAATCCAATAGTGTAATCTGATCAACCCAGATCCAATTATAAGTCCTTTAATCAGGGTCGTTTATCCTTAGTTTGATATTTGTGGCCCGCTGAATCGATCAAACCGAGTTTCGTTCCATTGAAATCATAAAATGACCTTAGAAGAACGTAGCCGTTGAAATTCTTATTGGACTTTGATTAAGTCGTTAAACCTTATCCTAACACCAAACCAATGATAAAAGTGAACCTCCGTGATTTATTTCAATTGGTGTGTCAGTTAGCCGTGAGATTTTTCCCACACTTTTTTTTATAGCATTTTAATCATCCATGTGAAATTTCATCACTGGATGATCTTCCGAGACCATTAAATCGAAGATTTATTGTGTAGGGCCATGTGGACCACCAATCAAAGTGAAATCACTTATGAACGACCTTTTTCATATGCTTAGGTGACCTATTGGATTAGATTCCATCGTAAGGTCCTAGATATGTCCATGTGAACTGAGAAGTACTGAAGTCATGTGACGTACCAATTCAAAATCTAAATTTTAAGATATAGTTATTGTAGTTTGTTAGGGAGAGATTTTTATATTGGTTGTGGACCATTTATCTTTGTTTATGAACGTTGGTGTGTGTCTAGATTTTGTGTATTCTAGAATTTTTAAGATGGCCTATGTTTTCATGTTTTCAGAGTTTTGAACCGAGGTGTATCCACCATCCATTGCATTTTTGATCAATTATTCATAAACTAGTAGGAAAAATGGAAAGTTAATGGTCCATTATCTAATCCATGACTACCTTAACCTATGGTGCATACCACTTTACACAACACTCAACGATCGTAATTTAATCCCACCTTGAAGTGGTCAACCTTATCCTTAGAAACTAACCACCTTAAGTTGTGGTGTTTACCACCATTTAACATTTTTATGTTCTTATTAGATCATGGGTGTGGACACTACCAAAATTTTCCAAATTCACACCACTTTATCAGTTTTTCGAGGCCGATGTCATAAAGGTCTCGGATTTGTGAAAGGTGGGCCTGATTTCAAGATGTTACACATCCATTCTAGAGCGTTTATTTAGGCTAACTCTTATATAGATCATGATGTGTTCATCCACTGACCCTTTAACCTAAGAGTTTACCCACTACTTGTTGTATTGATCCTCTGTGTGATGGACGTCTTGGATCCAAAAAGAGACCACTAGGTAGACTACTAGAAAATTACTTCTATTTCCACCACAAATATTTATGTTTTATAAGCTAATGGACTTTATTTAAATTCTCGTAAGAGAGTCCTATTTTACCACTTCTACATTTACGACCAAGTCTTAACTATCCCATCACATTCATCATCAACCGCTTCAAATCCCTACTATCAATTATCATCATCTATTATCATCATCATACAACCGTTGATTGGGAGGAAGGATATGGTCGGATTCTATTTTATAGTGGGCCGGAGATTGATTTTCTTTGTTATTTTCGTCTTCAAAATCTTAGATCGGATTGACGACTGGTGAGTTTAGGGAGATACTCACTTCATTTCATTGGTTAATTTACGCATTTGTTTTGTTTAGTAGATCATGTACATTACTTTGATTAAATCCATGGCATTCATCATGTATTTCAGTTCACGTTTGCTTGTGGGCCCAGATTTAAAAGGAATCTGACATTTAAGTGGGCCAAGGTGGGAGAAATAGATCCAACTATTAGAAAACAATAAAAGTCACTACCTCATTTCTACAATATGAAATATGCACAAAATCATATTGTTGGGTAGGCCAAAGGTCAAAACACCCAGTGGATGGAGTGGATTACTTAACTAGGCCCCACATTGTGATTAAAAAAATAATAATAATTAAGAGGCTGCGAACCAGCCGCTGTCTAGAGAGCACCGTTGGCCAACAACGTCACCATGTGCGCTGACGCACGTTGAGGGAGTTCCCAACATTATGTAGACCAATTTTATCTCAAGAGGGCAAGCCCATAGCCTTTTACAAGGAGAAGCTTATTGAGGCTAGAAAGAAGCGGTTCACGTATGAAACAAGCTGTATGCCGTGGTACTAGCCCTTTATCATTGGCAACACTACGTTATTCAGAGGGAGTTCGTTCTTTTCATCGACCACAGGCTCTGAAATTTATTAATAGCCGAACTAATGTAAACAGTGTACATGCTAGATGAGTCTCATTTTTGCAGGAGTTTACGTTCGTGTTGAAACATAAGTCTGGCTAGCAAAACAAGGTTTCGAATGCATTGAGTTGTCGAGCCGCTCTTTTTGTCACCATGACCAATGAGGTTGTTGGTTTCGACTGCCTCAGGAAGTTATATGCCAAAGACGAGGACTTTAAGGACAAAGGATTGTGAAATAAAGAAGGCCACCCTGGCAATTTCCACATCCAAGATGGGTTCCTGTTCTACGGGAATCCTTCGTACATCCCGCAGGGGAAGATAATGGCCTTGGAGGCCATTTAGGATGCGACAAGACGAAGGCCTTAGGGGAAGAACGATACTATTGGCTTCACCTAGGCCGTGATGTGGGGAAGATGGTGCAGTGGTACCATGTTTGTCAATCCTCCAAGGGACATTTTCAAAACACATGACCCTACGCCCCATTACTCATTCCTAAAGGTCCTTGGGAAGATATCTCGATGGATTTTGTTTTGGGTCTCCCATGAACGCAACGCGGCATGGATTCCTTGTTCATGGTGGTAGACAGGTTTTCAAAGAAGACTCACTTCATTCCCTGCAAGAAGACATACGATGCGACGAATGTAGAGAGGAAGGGAAGAGGGAGCTGAAGACTAATAAAAAAGGCTAGCCAATTGCCTCTGTCGACCAGTCGGCCTTGCCCATTTACCAGCCGAATTTCGACTGAGAACCAACCCAATGATCTAGACGATTTGGGTCATTGTCGATCGGTTGACGGTCCCTCGTTGACCGACCGAATATCACATGATTCGGATAGTTTTAGGCAAAAAATCTTCGGCCAGTTATGAGGACTCTCGACCGGCCGGCCTCACCCGTTGACCGGCCGACACCCATGCATTGACTAGCCGATGACCCTCACCGACTGGCCGACTGCACTCCGCAGTTTTTGCATGAAAAATAGGTTCTTTCTGTTTTTTAATAAGATTTTTTCTAGTCTTGTTTCTAGGTTTTCTTTTGTGCTTAAGAATATATAAACTCATTTTAATTCATTCTTAAGCATTCGATTGTCATTATTTTTAATTCTTCTTTTTCTTCATGGATTTGAAGATTTTTGGTTGTGGAGTCCTAAAAGCTCCAGATTCCGAGTGGTTATCCGTAAGAGAGACAGTGATTGATCGATCTCACAGCATATATGCCTGCACCATTTTCTTTAGAGGACCACCAACTATAGGTTAGCGAACTCGGTCCATGTAACATGCAACCCGTGAGAAGCTATCCCCTGGCCAGCTTGGAAGATAGAGAGCTGAGGCTATCGATACACATGAGGACTGTAAAGAACGTCCCTATGATGTCCAATGGGCATAACTTCATGCTAAGGATGATCATGGTCATCAGATTTTGCTTAATTATGATTGGTTAGCAACTCTCCTCCATCACGTCGAAGAGATAGTCGGGAATTCCCAGTTGCAAGTTTCAAAGGAGGACGAAGATGAGACCGTAAGTTCCTGAATTGGTAGTCCTTCATGATCTTGGGATATATCAGGACCATGCAATTGAGGCCATTGCACAAATTCATGTATTTAAAAGAATTAGAGTTAGGAAGCGAAATGATCAAATAAAGTAGTATCAATAGTTATGATACAACCAATTTTTTTCCGGCCAACATGTCGTGATTAGTATGCAATCCAAGGAAAATGTGCACAAGATGATGATCACACTCAGATATCAGTATACAATAATATCAAAATCAATGAACAGCCAATGGTACGAGTTGTAAGACTACTCGTGTGGCCCACCCAATGAGCGACCTAATTTTTTTGTCAGGCGATGATCATAGTGCAGCTGTCCCCTTGTACGGATTGGATATTCTACAATTGTGACATGTTGGTGGGCCTAAAGGGCCCACACGACAGCGCAACCCATTTGGGCTGGACTTGGGCTCACATCATTGTAGCTTGCCATGTCCCGTTCCCCACTCACTAAGCATGAATCTTGCATGTAGACTATTTCTCTCCATTTTTCTAAGTGTGTGGCCCACCTTCAGAAATAGGGATGTGATTGGTTTTCCATCTGGCCAGGTCTAGCCGGGCCCATCAGAATCATGGCACATTTCCAGAGAGAGAGAGAGAGAGAGAGTCCTGGGCCAGCTATAGGGTCAGTGCACCAGTAGAACTGTCCCTCATCAGTACTAATGCCGTGGGCTAGAGAAAGATACATGTAGAGAGAAGGATTCCACAGTAGTGGGCACTTTTGTGCACATGCTCCTTGTGGCCCCACTCTCCTTCTCGAACGCCTGGGTGAACCCATCAAAATTCGGTAACCAGGGGCCCATTTTGCATGCAACTATAATGCTTGATAGGAGGAATGTGGCAAAGGTCCACATTTTACTGAAAGGATCTCCAAATCTGAAAAGTTTTGGGGCATGGTTCATCTAGTGGAGTCATCAGACTAATGGTTTCTATGTGGTCAACTTGGGCTTTGGATCTGCCTCATTTTTGGGCTCATACCTTAAAATGATATGAGAAAAAGGGATGAACGGTGTGGATAAACAGATACATCACAGTGGGCCCCTACACAGATCTGCTCGTTCATGGCTAGAGATACATCACGGTGGGCCCCACACAGATCTGCCCGTTGGTGGCTAGAGACGGGCGGGGGTAGACGCAATCCGCTTCCCGCATTTATATTTGTGAACTCAGGCGGAGCAATCTGCACCCAGAATGCTACTCTTTAAACTCTACTATGAATGAATGGTGAATTTCTGGCCCATAATCCAGTGATCTAAACCGTTGATCCCACATGAAAGAAAAATCTCGCAGATTAAATGACCATTAAAAATTTGCCATGTTTAGCTGACGTATTTTCTGTCTTAACTCTCTATTTTCTGGTCATCAACAAAGGTTCATGATTTTTTATATGGGAATTTTTATTTATTGTATTAATCCTAAGTGAACCTATTTTATCAGCGGTTTGGATCAATGAATCACACATCCACTCATTGCTACTGCTATGTCTTTCTTGAACTTTGCTAAGACCAAAGGGGACCTGTAGACTTGGCCACAAGTGTCCACCTGGCATATATGGAAAAGATCCAAGCGCTCCATCAGGTGGGCCACACCATGTGTACACAACCTTGCCCAAAAATCAAGCTGTTCAACTCATCATGTGTTCTGCCAATGTACTTAAATAAGGGATGGCTTAAAAAGTAGAGTTCCCGGACGCGGATTACCTACTGACAGGTTGAGGAGCCAATCTCGCTGACGTCACCATGGTACATGGACCTCAGCTTGATGTATGTTTTGTATCCACACCGTCCATTAATTTGGAGAGATCATTTTAAGGCATGACACAGAGAATGAGGCTGATCGAAAGCTCAAGTGGACCCCACCACAGAAAACAGTGGGGATAGTGGCATCCACTGTTGAAAACTTCTTAGGGGCCATAGAAGTTTTGAATCAAGCTGATATTTGTGTTTTCCCTTCCTCGGTGTCTGTGTGAGCTTATTAACAGGTTGGATCTCAAATAAACATCATGATGGGCCTAAGAAGTTTTCAACGGTGGATGTCACTGTCCCCACTGTTTCCTGTGGTGGGTCCACTTGAGCTTTGGATCTGCCTCATTATTTGAGTCATGCCCTAAAATAGTCTCTCCAAATGGATGGACGGTGTGGATACAATACATTACATCATTCTGAGGCCCACATAACATGGTGACGTTACTCCAGTAGCGAGATTCGCTACTCAACCTGTCAGTAGCCAATCCGCGTCCAGAGTTCCCCAACATCCACGTATTTCCGGGCACGACTTGGGTGAGACCCCGGAACCAGCAATGTGGGTGGGACCTGAGTATAGGAGCCCACCTCTATACATGAATTGTATATCCATGCCGTTCATCTTCTTTTTCGGTTTATTTTATGCCATGGTACCTAAAATAAAGCAGATGAAAATTTCAGGTGGACCACACCATAAGAAAAAAATGGTTAACGACCATTAAAAATCTTTTGTGGGTCATGAAAGTTTTCTATCAACCTGATATTTGTTTTTTCATTTCATCCCTCCCTACGTGACCTATTCAACAGATTGGATGGTAAATAAACATTACGGAGGACTCCAGAAAGTTTTTAATGGTAGCAGTTCAATGAGTACTGCTTCCTGTGGTGTGGTCCACCTAAAATTTGCATGTGTTTCATTTTTCGGAATTCGTCTAAAATAATCTGAAGAAACAGATGGACGGAATGGATATACAACAAATACACTGAGGTGGGCCCTAGGTTCAGGGTCCCACCGACATCGCTGGTTCCGGGGTCTCACCCAAGTCGCGCCCCGTATTTCCTACCTCATCTGTTGACTGACCTAGTTCCTAACCAAGGTAAGATCAGACTACGCATAGCGGGAGCGGATTAGCCCCTGTAACAGCTTAGTGGGTGTTACCCTTACCGTGTGGGGCCCACCTTGATGTATTTCTTGTATATCCATGCCGTCCATCTGTTTTACAATCTCATCTTAGGACACGATCCCAAAACTAAGTGAGATCAAAATCTCAGGTGGACCATACTACTAGAAACAGTAATGAATTACTATTAATAACATTTTATTGGCCACAGCAGTTTTGGATCAAGCTGATATTTGTATTTCCCTTCATCCAGATTTTATTGACATTATCAAAGGGTTGGATGGAAAACAAACATTACAAAAACCTTATTATGGGTCATTTGGAATTTTTAATGGTGAGGCACTTAATCCCCCCTTTTTAATTTGGTATAGTTCACCTGAGACTTGGATCTGCTTAATCTTTGGATCCCCATTCTAAAATGGTCTGTAGAAACGGATGGACAGAGTGGATATAAAAAAAATCATCAAGGTGGGTCTACGATAAGGGTAACACCCACTAAGCTGTTACTCGGGCCCATCCTCCCGTGAGGCCAAATGAAAGGACAGTGTGGATACAACACAGATTTATTTATTTATTATTATTATTATTTTTTAGGTTAGTACACACTTCATTATTAGTAAACCCAACCCACTCCCTGATGTTTATGATTCAAAATCTGCTTCCTACATGTTGGGGATGCGCTTTTGTGCCACCTCTCGAGCTGGCATGAACTTTTGCTAAGATAATGAAGAAGGTTCACCTTGATTGATGGGCATGAACAGCCAGCTTGATTCATGCTAGGGCAAATGACTATGCTATGCTGATCCGAGGTGACTAGAGTGCTTTCATCAAATGATGAATGTAGGTTGTTGAGCCATTTTCATCCCTATGTGGTAGCCCAATTCAGCCTGGCCTGATCGAGCTCGTCTTCCAAAATGGAATTGCCTGACCTACCTTTCCAGCCACCGAATCTAATGTTAGCCACCCCCACTGTGGGAACCGATGCCTTGACCTTAGCAAAGATAGCCTCGTTTCAATACTGAGGCCATGGTATCGATTAACATTGTGATGTGATTAGCAGATGTGGGTGGATGTACTAACATTGGGGCGTGTGTTAACTAAACCATATAAAAATAGAAAAAATAAAAAAAAAACAAAGAAGAAGAAGAAGAAGAAGAAAAGCTACTGACAGGTTGAATAGCAGATGTGGCCACTGAAGTGACGTCACCATGTTCTATAGGCAAAGAATAAGGCATATCCAAAGCTTAAGTTGACCCACCACAAAAAACAGTAGAGATAGTGACATCTACTGTTGAAAACTTCCTAGGGACCACAGAAGTTTTTGATCAAGCTGATATTTGTGTTTTCCCTTCCTCCATGTCTGTGTCAACTTACGAATAGGTTGGATCTCAAATAAAAATCATGGTGGGCCTAGGAAGTTTTCAACGGTGAATGTCACTGTCCCCACTGTTTTCTGTGATGGGTCAACTTGAGCTTTGGATCTGCCTTATTCTTTGACTCGGCCCTACACCGGTCTCTCCAAATGGATGAATGGTGTGGATACAGCATATACATCATGCCGGGGCCCACAGAACATGTAGCACTTTCAGTAGCTAATCCGCGTCCTCTGCACTGGGTCTACCACTTCAGCTATGGATCTGGGTGTAGCAAGCTGCTGAATTTGGCTCTATATGTGTGCATCCCTCGTTGCATAATAATAAATATAATGTCACACTGTCTACATGTGTCCACATTGACAGTTATCATCAAAATCACAAAGAGAAATGATCACTTACAACCAGTTGCGTACTAACTTAGCACGCACGGCATCTTTCCCAGTAGTGTAAATCTAAGCCATAGAAATGGTAGGCCCCAGGAAAATGATCACCATGTGCAAAAGTAAAGCTGGTACACTAAATTGTTAGAGTGGCTGCCAATGGTCTGAGTCAAACAGAGGTGGTGAAGAATGGACCTGATCATTCCTGGACCGGTGATCTTCCCCTTTGGACATGTCCCACTATTTTATTTCTAAGTTAAAATACAACTTATGAAAGTAATCAAAGGAAGAAAATGAAACCAAAAAGCAATCCAAGGCTAACTTGCACCATGGTGCTGGACGTGACTAAAGAGGGAAATGCTGGCATGGCCGATGCCCCACTGTGGGCCCCACCTCGTGGCCGGGTGAGAATATTTGTGCCACCGCCTCTCGGGACCACCCTCGCCCCACCTCCTGACAGTGCCATCCTTTGATGGGGACGCGATCTCCCGATGTGCGACCCTGTGGCCCACCGTGCATGGCCTCTCATTCCATCCAATTCAATCGTCACGTTGAATAAACCTGCAATTATCTCATGAAAATTGCACCATAGGAACTCATTTCAATCCTTTATTTAATGAGAAATTATCATATATGCAGAATATCAAATCATCCAAAAGGTGGGCCACACTAAAGTGATTGCCTGCCATGTCTGAGAATCAAGCTGATCTACATATGCAGCGGGAGACAACATCAATATCAATGGACAGCCAATGGTATGACTGAGTGTATTCACATAGCCCATCCAATGAATGGGCTAACCTGATTGTCAAAATCATGATTGTGTGGCCCACTTTTTCTATAGATTGGATATAAATAGACAGAGAGAAAAATGAAAGCAGTGCTATGTGTAGGATGCATGTGTTGCCTAACAGATGAAGAGAATGGCATGCAAAGTAGGGAGGCGGATTAGGTACTATTTGAGCTTGTGCGGGACAGGCTTGATGTGGCACCTATGTGTCATGTCTGTATTAGTGGAGAGCACATTGTCAGAAGAGATATGCAGCAAGCCTGAGACAAGCTTATCACGTCTGCTCTCCACCAATAAACATATGCCATGTACTATCCTGTCCTGAGCTCTGCACAAACTTGGGTAGTAACTAATCCACGTCTTGCACGTAACACATGTACATAGCCAGGTCAGCACAAACGAACAGAGGTACTATACCGAATCCACCATTGGCCATCGGACAGAGTGGTAAGGCTCGGGTAATGGGAATACGCCTGACAGCGAAAGCATATATAGATGGTGACAATTCCATTGCTTAGATGATGGGTGATAGGGCGCACCACATATATGATAAAAGCACCCCTCAATCGATAGGTCAAAGACAGAGACATACTACCATGATCTGCAGGAGAAGAGAACACTCATTCTTCTAATGAGGACAGGTGCACAAACGGCAACACCAAACGTCACAAATCTGCTGCCTACCTACCGTTTTGGAGGCACCAGCGAGATCCAGCCAGGGTAAGGAACTTGGTACCGCGGTTGCTCCATTCCACTGCAGTCTCTTGAACTGAACTTCATTGCCATCTAAATTCGAGTTCGAGTCAGCACAGATTTTTCGGGCCATTAACATTGGGCCCAAGCTCAGTCCAAAGGCCAAGCTGATAGGTCCAAACCCGGTCTAAACCGGCCGGCTAGGCTTGCCACAACGGGCCAGCATTGTCACCCTAAATGGCTAACATGGTAATGAGTGGGAACTGGGGAAATGCTAATGTCCCTGCCTTCATGGGATATTCCCAATGCCCCAAAAGCTTTTAATTAACATATGGGACAATGAATCGTTGATCTGGACCGTCCATTCATTCATACCACTAGGGGCAGGCCACGATGAAAAAAACTAATCTAGGCTGATCAAATGATCCTAACCCTTTGAATGTTAGCCTATTGGCCCTCTTTTATGATCTGTTAATCCAATGGTTACCATCATCTATCATTGTGGTCCTATTGGTTGTATATAGTACTCTTGTATTATGGCATGTAAACTTAAGCAAACCCACAAAGATAGAAGAGGCTAATCCCTTATGCATAGATGGCCTTCTCTTTTAATTGACGTATGGAACAATGAATCGTTAATCTGGACCGTCCATTCATTCATACCACAAGGGGCAGGCCATTATTAAAAAAATAATAAATAAATAGACTAGGTCGATCAGATGATCCTAACCCTTTGAATGTTAGCCTATTTACCCTCTTTTAAGTTTTATGATCTGTTAGACGAATGGTTACCGTCATCTATCATTGTGGCCATATTGGTTGCATATGGTACTCTTGTATTATATTATGGCATGTAAACTTAAAGAAACCCATACATGTGGTGTAACAACAGTTTGTGGGACGTCAACCAAAAATCACACTGACTGATCCATTCCCAACCATCCAATCATCCATTTAATAGTCATTCATCGAACGATTAGGATCTTTTAATCAACATGATTTCAGCGTAGTGGACCGATGATAAGCGGGTTGGATCAGCCCGACAGCTCATTTGCTCAATGGCATGGTGCAAACTACTTGAATTTGAGGAGGATCTTTTTCTATGTACATAAGAGAAAGAAAAATACTACAATATCAAATATATTTTTTTGCATGAAATATAAGACGAAAATCTGACCTGGAAGTTGGTTTCCTTGTAGAAGAAGTTTCGATGGTTCTGAACCGTTGGGCGAAAGGACCTGTTCGTGGGCTGAAATCGGACGGACTAGAAAATATGAAATGAGGAAGATCAATGGTAGCAATTTAATCATCCTTTGTTGGATGGATTGGCTTACAGAAGGTTTGTAATTTGTATTGATGGGAGTGAGTTGGGTGAGGAGCAATTTCGTAAAGGAAAGGATTTATAGAAGGTTGAGAAAAAAGAGTTCTTAGATGAGGATTGAACGACTGAAAGAGGAAAACGTGCCGCCGGCCATTTAATGTTCCTGTGGTAGGAAGCTATGTGGGCCCACAGGAATGCCCATGACAAATCCACTCTGTCCATCAGTTCATAAACATCACAATAAGACAAGAGTCCAAAAATCAGGCAGATAATAAAACTCAAGTGGGCCACACTACTTAAAATAGTGGGGATTGAACGCCCACCACTGGAAACTTTGTGGGGGCCACATAAGTTTTTTATTGGGATAATATTTATTCCTACATCTAATCTGATTGGTAATAACACTATGAACGGTTTGGATTGCATATAAACATCAGGGTTGGCTCCAGGAAGGTTTGAACGGTGGATGTTCCATTATCACTGTTTCGCATGGTGTCGCCCACCTGAGTTTTGGGTATGAAGATGGGTTATTTTTGGATTCCTGTTTAGAAACTGATGGACGGAGTGGATTTATCACAGGCATCTCTTTGGACCACACCTGAGTTTTGGATATGCGTTATTTTGCATGGAAGGACTCATATCGTACATCCAGAAGTATTCTGACTTGTCGTCCAGCCACATTTTTCCCACTACCAAGCCAGTTATTGAGAACATCCATACCGTTCAAAAGATATTTCATCATCATTAAGATCACTATGATAAAATATGTATGGCCTACTTATCAGGTGGGACACACATGTATCTTGATTTAGACCGTTGGTTGTCCATTGATTCCAACTGTATCAGCCACCTGATGAAAGGGCTGGTATGATTTTTATTCCACGTGAACTTCGCGTTGGGGTCTATCATTTACATGGCACGGGTTCCCAAGAAAAGTGGCATGCTGGCTGGAAAGATGTGGCCCAGTTGTCCATGATCAACCCTCGGGTCGGAAGGGAGACTGCATCTCTGTGGGGTGAGGATTGCAGAAGCTGTGTGGGGCCCACAGAGATGGCCGTCACCAATCCACTCTGTCCATCAGTTTTTCAAGAGTACCTTAGGACAGGAATCTTTTGATCAGGAAGATCCAAAGCTCATGTGGGCCACACAACGCGAAACAGTGGGAACAGAAATGTCCACCGTTGAAACCTTCCTGGAACCAACCATGATGTTTATATGATATCTAAACCGTTCATAGGGTTGTAGGCACAAATATCATACTGATACAAAGCTTTTGTGGCCTCACAAAGCTTCCAATTATAAGCGTTCAATCCCTGCTGTTTCATGTTGTGTGGTCCACAAAGTTTTGCATCTGCCTGATATTTAGACTCATGTACTATGGTAGTCTTGAAAAACTGATGGACGGAGGGGATTGATCACGGACATCTCTACAGGCCCCACACAGATTCTGAGTAAAGGACTTCCTGTGCCCAGGGCACAGGCAATCCACGTCCGACCGGCAAGGGCCATGGAGAAAATATTGAGTCTACTCCCTCAGGTGCTCTTTGTATATGCACTTGCTCCCTCATTAGTGGAAATGAGCCACGTGTGTGGAATCCTAGCCGTTCATCAGGCGAGTTTGACTGTTTAGATACCTTCTCAATATGAGGTGGGCCACATATATTCTCCAATGGTCCTAACTCAATGTATACATATGGCCTGCCAGATGATCAGATTGGCCTGATTCTTGGGTTATACAGTTTAAAATTAGAGACCTCTGATGGGCTGGTCGAGTATCTCCCAGCTCTGTAGTTTACACGTGAGGCAGGTGCATGCATTTGGTACTGTCTCTGTCTCTATACATCTCTTGAAAGAAAGGGATGATTCGGATTCGGCGGTGACCCCCCAGGAGTACCCAACTTTCCGGTACTGGTCGGTGCTCTGTGGGCCCCACCATGATGTATGTGTCTTATTCTCACCGTTCATCCCCCTTTCCAACTCATTTTACGGCATGAGCTTAGAAACGAGGCAGATCCAAATATCAGGTGGACCACACTGTAGGAAATATAATTGAACCAACAAAGTCATTGAAAAGTTTGTAGGGCCTCCTGAAATGATTATTTTCCATCCAACCCGTTGATTAGGTCACAAGGACCTGGATGGACGCAAAACACAAATATCAGCTTGATCCAGAAGTCTTTTGTGGCCTCCAATAGGTTTTTAATGGTGGATGTTTAATCATCACTGTTTCTTATGGTGTGATCCACCTGAGATTTAAATCTGCCTCATTTTTTAGATGGTTCCTTAAAATAAGATAGAAAACTAGATGGACGGTAGGGATAAAACAGACAAATCATTAGGGGCCGAAAACACTGACTTATACCAAGGTGGGTAGGGGAGGGGCCACTACCGAATCCGAGTCAGCCTTTTGATGGTGGAGATTAAAGTAGACATTGTTTACCAAAAAGAAATGAAGTGACATTATTGTGTTGGAGATTCTGTGAGAAAAGGTGCAGACAAATGATGGGGTTAGAGCACGCTTCTTTCCAAAGAATATTCGTGTACTTGTTTCGAGGGCTATACCCGTGTGGACGAGGATAGGGTGGTGTGGCCCATAGGACATCAAGGGTGGGCCCCACCGTTGTGTATGTGTTTTACATCCAGGTTGTCCATCCTTTTTCCAACTCATTTTGAAGGCATGAACCCAAAAAGATAGTTCATTTTAGGGCAGGATCCAAAAAATGAAGGAGAACTTAAGCTTAAGTGGGCCACACCATTTTTTTCATCCCAGAACTAAGACGGATCTAATTCTCAGGTGGACCAAGCCATAAGAAATAGGGTGATTGACCGCAGCCACCGTTTCTGCAAAAGTTTTGGATCAAGCTGATGCGTGATTTCCCATCATTTAGGTTTGTGTGACCTGATCAATAGGTTGGATAGCAAATAAATATTACAGCAGGCCTTTTATGAAGTTTTTAATGGTGGGCATTTAATAACCACTATTTTTTGTGGTGTGGTCTACCGGATATTTGGATCTGCCTCATTTATTTGGGGGAAATTAGCTAGCAAAACGGATGGATGGCATGGACAAAACACATACCTAATGGTGGGGCTGACAGAGTTTTCTTAGTAGTACACAATACTGTTGGGGCGCAGGTTGGTCTGGTGGACCCCACAGGTCATTGCACTGAGATGAGATTTGAAATTTGGACTACTTGAATGGGTTTAATATCCAAAATACCACTCTAATTATCAAAAGGTGGGCCTCGGTGGTACCAAGCACAAGTGGGACCCATAGTGTATATTAATGACATGCATCCCACCCTTCCATCCGATGCGTCATCTCACCTTAACTCAGGCCCAAAAAGCAGCCCAATCGGAGACTCAGGTAGGCCGCAGTACCGGGACAGGTTGAGAGGAGATGCCCACCATTGATTTGCATGGGGCCCAGTATGTTGTGATTTGCATGGGTCCACCATGTTGTGTATACAGTGTCTACGCCATCCGGACGCTTCACCTGTCCTAGATAAAGGGTCGGGACAAAATTCATGCTTCCTGAAACTCAGACGGGCCCACGTGAGAATCAAGGGTGAGCATCCCCTCCCACCTTGTTCCCATTTTGTGGTCCACCGCGAGTTGTAGATAAAGCTGATTTTCAGGGCTTGGGGGTAACTGAGGGGACACATTGGATGGATGGAATGGATGTGATACATACACCATATGGGCGCCATGGTTGGACCCCATTAAAAATTTAAAATCAGGCTTTGGACCGGTCAACCAACTTAGACCCAGTTAAAATCTGGTTGGGTCTAATAAGTTTTAATAGTAATATTATATATATTATATGTAAGAGGGACCATTTACAACACCATGATGCATTAAAGTGGACATGTGTGTCCGATCCTGTCCATTGGGTGGGCACAAGAATCTAATGCTGTCATTTGATCTGGATCTAACTTGAAACATACAACTATGATTTCTTTATTTTATTTATTTTATTTTTACACACACTTACACCACTCAAGTACCCATTTTATATATATATATATATATATATAATAATGAGTACTTGAACCAATGACCTCATATTGAAACTCTTGTGAGTCTACCATTAAGGTATAGTATGGACCAAACGGCCTGCTGGGTACTTAGAATTATAATCTATTACAAGTCTAGGTGTTGTGTCATACCCAGAAGGTTAACCTACCAGGTGGAGTGACCCCAGAGTATATAAAACCTCTTTCATCGTCCCTTCCAGCCACGTGGGACTAACACAAGCGGATATAGGGCTCTTGGAATTGGTTCTTGATTTCAAGGGGGATAGTCGAGAGCCAGTTTTGAGAGCCACACATCCGCTATGGGAGAGGGGGTTATTGAGTTAGTCCCACATCGACTAGGGAGATGATGAAAGGAGTTTCTTATATGCACTTTGAGGTCACTCTACCCAGTGGATTAACTTTTTTGAATGTGACACAACACTAGGTCCCTCCCTAAAGAAGAGAGTCGGACTTGGTAGTGACCCATGGGTACTAAGTACTAAGATCTAGTATTGATCAGTGTTGTGGGCCCTCAGAAAGTTTAAAGTTTTTAATTGCAGGAATTCAATCAACCACATTGTTTCTGTGGTGTGGTCCAACTGAGGTATGAATGTCTCACTTTTTGGCTCATGAACTACAGTGAGCTGAATGAGGGCATCGATAAAACACATACATCATTGTGGCCCACCTAGCTTTCCCAACACCAATTGGCACCGGCATGGAGGGGTGACCACAGAATCCAAATCCCTGGAAAAGAGACTTGAATCCGGCATGTATAGAACTGGTACCAGTTAGGTACGGGTACTTAAGACTGCACTGAACCGGACCATTAGACCGCCCAGCCACCGCAGCCGACATAGCCTAGATTTTCAAGATCTTGGCACTTTTCATATTCCTCTATGATTTAGCTTCTTTCTTTCTTTTATTATTATCATAAGAGGAAAATTACATTACTACCCTCAACTTTTTACACAAAGGAGAGAACCCACAGCTATGGCCTCACATGTTATGCAACAGATGAAAACTAACATGATAATTAGGCAAACTAAAAGCATGATAGATACAATTATAAGGTGGGCGATACAATTATAAGGTGGGCCACTCATTAGAAATAATATACACCACTCAAGATATCCAAATTCAAGTGTAGACTATATGATGATTTCAATGGCCCAACTTTTTTCATACTATTGCTATGGTGGGGTGCATGTGTTGGATGGTTTGGATGTTGTATGGCATTTTTGAAATTTCATTCTTAAAAAAGTATCTCCAATAATTTATAATCATACAAGCGTTATTTGGTAAAATGTTGATTTATGAGGAAGCGTGTTTTGGATTCATAAAAAGCATGTAGAATGGAAATATAGTTTATTTTTAAGAAATCGTGGAAAAAAAATATTGATTTCCATGTGTTTTTTAAATAGACTTTCATAAAAATTTAAAATTTATTTTTATGTTTAATATTTGGCAAAACAAAAACTTTTATTAAAAGGAAAAAAAAAAGAAAGAAAGAGAGATTTTAGGTACGTATGGTGCATGTGGGATGCTTAGAGATGAATACAAGCACATGTGGCATGCATGGCATACTTTGGCACTTGAAACTGAATTATAGCACGCACGGTACATGTGAAGTATTTGAAGTTGCATGGTAGCACATGTGGCACAAGACATGCATTGACACATTTGACATGTGGGCCTTAAGGCTGGATGATGACACTTGTGCAGATTAGCACCATTGACATGCGCCATATTTGGAGAGTTGAAGATGGACAATGGCATGCGTGGCACATTGGCGCATGTGGGGTGTTCTTCATATGTGAGGTACAAGTAAGATGAATGATAGTGCATTTGACCCCATAGATAGTACATGTGGGGCATAAGAGAAGATGGATAGTGACATATGTGGCATATTAGCACATGAGGGCTTTTTATATCGGGGGCATAAGATAAGATGGCTGATGGCAATGTGGTATGGTGGCATGTGCGGGCATGAGTAAAGATGGATAATGCCTCATTTCGCATATGTGAGATGAGTGAACATTGATATATAATAGTGCATTTGGGCTTTAAAATTGCCCACCGTCCCTTGATTCCAAGGGTCTGGGCTCACCTTTATGAGTGGAACTGCAAGAATTTCACGCAAGTGACCTTCATGGTTGAAGGAACCTTTCAAAAGGCCTGGATGTCCTGCATTATGCGACCTGTCCGCAGAAAAAGAGGGGAGCTCACATGGTATAGGTGCCACTGGGCTGCTGTGTGGTCCACCTCAATTGTTCATAAGATCCACCCGGCCCATAATTTTGTACTCTTTGGATTGCTTTGGAAACCAAAATCAGGCCAATCAAAAGCTTGAATGGGCCACAATGTAGGGAAAAAAATATAAATATCATGTCTAAGACTTCTAAATTCAGATGTGTGGCCCACCTGAGGTTTGGAATGGCCTGATTCCTGGTGTAGCCCTTCATCGGCCGATGGGTTGCAGCTGATGAACGGATTAAAAACATATCCACGACCCAGCGGGCTCCACAAAAGGTAGGAAAGATTTTATTAGCTGTGGCATCCTATCCCAACTGTTCTTTGTGGTGGGGCCCACCTGAGTTTCCGTTCAGGCTAATTTCGTCCACACAGTGGATCAGATGCACAGTTGAGGTGACCCCACGTTGTGGTGGGACCGATTCCTTATGAGCACACATCATGGAAAAAGTACGATTCGGTCAGCTTATGATGCTCAGAGAATCATGGCAGCACCTTCTCAATCAGGTTGGAAGAAGAGTGGAGGGGCTGCTTGGGCGCAACTCCCAAAGAGAACTTTCTGCGAAAGGAGTTTTTGGACAAAGCCAGTAGGAGCGCGGCTTCGGTGAATCCCCGGATCCACCGATGTGGGTGGGACCCTTGACTGTGGGGCTCGCAATGATGTATTTTCCTTAAATCGACACCGTCCAACCATTTTTATAGCTCATATTAGGTGAAGATACGAAAAATGAAGCTGACCCAAATCTTAATTGGACCACACCACAGGAAACATTCGTGATTGAATCCCACCATTAAAAATTTCAAGATTCCACTGGAATGTTAATTTGCCATCCAACCTGTTGATAAGGTGAGAAAGACCTTGATGAAGGGACCACACAAATATCATCATGATCCATAACTTTTGTGGCCCACAAGAAGTTTTTAAGAGCCAATTACTACTGTTTCCTGTACTATGACCCATCTAAGTTTGGATCTGCTTTATTTTCTGGATCATGCCCCTAAAATGAGTTTTCAATACCGATGGATGGCATGGATGTAGTCACATACTTCATGACATACATCGTTGTTGACCCGATAGAGTCCCAACCCCTTGGAAACGGGTTAGGTGAGACCTAATCCACCACAGAGGTGTGTGCGACCCCTGACTGTGGGGCTCAGAGTGATGTATGTGCCTTATTTCCGCACGGACCCAAAAATAAAGCATGCCCAAATGCATCTTAAGTTGACCACACCACAAGGAAATAGCTGTGATTGAATCCCCACCATTAAAGACTTTTATGGAGCCTACTCCAACATGTTGATAAGGTCACAAAGACCTTAATGAAGAGACCACCCAAATATCATCTTGATCCTAAGCTTTCGTGGCCCACTGCGAGTTTCTAATGGCTAATTACTATTATTTCTTGTACTAAGGTCCATCTGACATTTCAATCTACTTTACTTTTTTTTTTTTTTTTTTTTTATCATGCCCTAAAATGAGTTTTTAGTATGGATGAATCGTGCGGAGGTAGTCACATACATCAAAGTGGGTAGCTTGAAGTTCTTGTATGGCTAGTTGATTCTCTCGTTGAGTCACTTCGAAAGCCGTTTCGAAAACTGCTGCTGTTAAAAGGTAGTTCCTTGGAGCACCGTTCATGAGATTATTGTCCCAACCTTCATTATATGCCATCAAACCAAGGAGAAGCCTCGCTCGAATACCACTTGACGCAGGAAATGACGTAATGAGGTCAATCACCCTTAAAGGATAAATACCTTGAATCCACAAGGCACTCTTGAATCCGCTAGAGAATTCTCGAATCTACGAGAAAATTAGTAAAAACTAGAGATTTATTGAATAATGTGAAGATAAAAAACCTTAAAACAAGTTTAAAAGATAATATATACTGTAATGCCCCGAATTTTCGCCAACTTCGAAATTAAATGTCCTTGGGCATTCCTTTGATTTCTCAACTTGAGTGCATGTCTGTGTGTGTATTCGCACGTGTTTAAGACCGAAATGAGTGATTTCGGGTCCAACAAAACTGCTCGACCAAGTGAAGAATGTGGTTTTTAGGAAGAATAGACAGTACCACCATGATAACTGAGTCCGTAGAAACTTCAGTTCATCCAAGTCCATGCTAGGACCAACTAGGTGGGTGGACCGAAAGTAAGGAATAAAGAACATTATAAGTTTGGAAGTCTAAAGAGCTCAAATGTGAAGGATTTTGGAAGACATGCAATTTTTGGTCAACCTGAAAGGAATCCGGTCGACACCAAGTCGCTGGACAATGGGGGGGGGGGGGGTTCTGGATTTTGAATTTTTTGCTCTCTATTTCTTGACGAATTTAAAAATTCATATCTCCTTCAATGTAACTTTGATTTAAGTGATTCAAAATTCACATTGAACCTTAAAGAATTTAGTTTAATATAAAAATAAAAATCAAATGATTTGAAAAATATATAGAAAATCATTGATTTCAGGCAGCTAGTACTTCTAGAGTTTTTATAATTTTTTAAAAACTCGGAATGAGATAAAATTTAATAGAGAGAAAGTAGACTTAATGATGAATTATCAAAAAAATTATAACAATAAATTAGTAACCGAAAGTGCTAAAAACATTGCATGCAACGAACCTATTGGAACTTAAGATTTCTGCAACTACTAGTTGCCTATGGACCGGACGCATATTCTTCATCTTAGAGTTTAAGTATTCAGTGTTTTCTTAGGAATTGCTTCTAATCATGTCAGGAATCATCCTGTATGATTAAATTAGAATTTTTTTTTACTTTTAATATGTTTTATTGTGTCGGGAAGTTTTCAATTTAGTCGAATTTGCACTCTTGATTAGGGTGATTCGGACCAAATCATCATTTTCATTAATTGCGAATAGGCCATGTTGTAAACTTAGCTAATCCAAACCCTAATCATCACGCATGAAAAAATTTGTTATCCAATTCATTTTAGAAATGATTGAATTAGCCAAATAAGTTCTAGACCGTTCGTTAGTGGGCCACTAAATCCAAAACTAAGGAAGATAGCCCGTCTTAGTGAGCTTGACGTCCTTCATACAATGTCGAGCCAAAACTATACACTAAATCGCTCAACTTGGAGTACAATGGGTGGCACATGTGATGTGAGAATATGCCCTGAATTTTTCAGAATTTAAGTGAATTCTATCCACTCTAACTTACACGAAGTTGTGGCTTTTGAGCCCTGAGATTGCGATGAAACTTAGGATTCTAACCTTAGTTATTTCCCTGTAAATATCCTTAAACCCACGACCTCAATCTACGATCGGTGACTATTAAACGAACATTGCATCATAATTGTTGGTTATTGCATCTAAAATGTGGATAATCGTATCCTTAGGTGGATCTCCTCTTGTTACAACTATTCTATGGATTAGATCGTGTATATCAAAGTGGACCTCGAATGTTAGAATTGACCTTCCATAGGGTTATACGGCCAAGAACCTAGCCATGAGGCCAATTTATACCACATCTAATATTATAAATAGATCCCATTTGGGCATTTCTACCTTAACTTCGAATTTCTAGGGTTTAAGAGAGAAAGAAAGAGAAATAAAAGGAGAAGAAGAGGAAGAGTGAGAGTTAGTGTATAGTAAGGGTTTGGTTTAATAATTCATTGTTCTTGCGAGCGCAAATAATCCAAGTAAACCGCCATTTCCTCCATCAAATCCAGCTCTATTTGCGATCCGAGGAATCCGAGTTTTTTCCCAAACTTTCAACACTAGAGCCACATTCGAATCGAGAGCTTCGACTCTAAGGTGAAGATCTACCCTCAAGCTTTTTCTCGACAATTTTAGTTATTCATTGCTTGAATTTGCTGAATTTGCCTATGTTAAAAATATTATAATTACTTTATTATTATAATCTCAATGCAAATCATTGATGAGTGGATAACATGCTTAATGGAATGTCTAAATCATTGAAATTCATTTATGCTTGTGGACATATTATAATGATAAGTATTTGTCTGGGTTATTATTCAAGTATTTGTGCGTAGACCCAATTACCTCATCATGATGTTGTACGAGATTGCCTTGCTCTTGGAACCTTGTACGTGGTGATTTTTATTGTTATGTGTTGATATACGTCGGATTGTATTGATGTAGGTTGGATTATACGTATTCGTACATGTGTTCAATTGTTATACCCTCATCATGATAAGAATTTGTCGGGGGGTTGTTGTTCAAGTGTTTGTGCGTAGACCCAATTACCTCATCATGATGTTGTATGGGGACTGCCTTGCTCTTGGAACCTTGTACATGGTGTTATTCATTGTTACATGTTGATACACGTTGGATTGTGTTGATGTAAGTTGGATTGTACTGATTCGTATATGTGTTCAATTGTTATACCTTGGTATGGTATCAAATATGCTTTGTATTTATGATTATTTATTTGATAATCTGAATTTTATGGTAGATCAAGTGTTGCTTTACATTAAGCTCTGACAACCGTTTGACTAGTGTACTACATATCCTTTGGTTGGCCATCATAGACTTATTTAATCGACCAAGACGGAACACGATTGACCGATAGTGGCCAATGTCAGTTTGTCGTTGTTCACTTGTGTTTGACTATTAAATCACACTCTATGAAATTCAAAATACCACTGTTACTAGTGAAAGTGAGTTCACTCATAACTATTAGTGCACTACGATCCCGCTAAAGTCTCATGAGTCAGGTATAATGGTATGAGATATAGTGTTTGAGCTGTCAGCTTACGCTGGTGTGACGAGCCTCCCCGTAGTATCCTTTCAGCATCTGTGAGGATGACAAGCCCTATTTGTACTATTGAGCTGATTTGGCTGACAAAGCATGTTTGTGTTAAACTGATTTGGCAGACAAGCCTTTGCTCTTCAATTATTGTATAAATGAATATTTGAATGTAAAAACTAAAATATAGATCAAGGGAAATTGGCGACTGTTGAGCTCTTAATTGTGCATATTCTAACCCCAATTCATCACTCATTATGCAAGGTTCATATGGTTTGTAAGCTAATTCAATGCATGTTTTGTGACTATAGGATTGAGGGTGGACTCTACTCAATTGAAGACATAAAGAGCTCACTTAGGATCATTCTGATGAAAAACATCCAAGAACCAAAGAAGAAAAGAAATAAAGAAGCAAAGAGAGAAGAAAGAAAGCAAGAAAAAGAAGAGAAAAAGGTGCTGACCGGTCGTGACCGGTCGGCCAAGGAAGCCAGACCGGTCAGTGACCGGTCTGCCATGTATGAAGGACGCGGCTGAAGACGTCCGACCGGTCATGACCGGTCGGACAGTGTTGCTGGGAACTCAATGAACAGGACCGACCGGTCAAGACCGGTCGGTCAGTGTTGCTGCAATGTGAAGAAAAACATCCGACCGGTCTTGACCGGTCGGAGTTGCTTGCTGGATTAAGGTTCTACAAGGCCTGACCGGTCTTGACCGGTCGGGCATACCTACTGGAGTGTTTTCACTTGAGGCCGACCGGTCATGACCGGTCGGCCATGCGTACTGAGTTGGAACTTTCTAATTTCTTCTTCCCGAAATTCTCTGCGCTGCGTAAGTGTTACGTAAATTTCGGATTCTTCTGACGTTGGGGAGCCGCCAGACTATAAATAGACACCTAGGGATTGTTCCTAGGGTATCCTAGAAGGGTTCAAGCGAGGTTGGAGGCTATGGAAGTGAAGATTGGAGTTTCACAACTCCTTTTGGTTTGCTTTGCTGTTTTCATGCTTTTTGTAGTTGTTTCATGTTTCCTTGGATCATGAGCAGCTAAACCTCTTAGCTAGGGCTAAGAGGTGAAGCTTGTAGTGTATCCAAGATGTTTTAATTCGTAGTTAAGTGGTTTTCAGTTTGGAATTAAGGATTATGAACTAAGGTTTGAAGTTTATACAAGTTTTTAAGTAATTTCTCTTAGTCTTGTGATGACTCATGGATGTTTGGATGAATTACTTATCTGCTTAATTTGTTTGCAACGGTCTAGACCTGTATGATCCGAGGAATTGGAGTGCGCTCTAGTACCAAGCTCTTCATAAAGAGGCTTCATACCAAAGTTCTAGTTTTGGTTGATTATCTGGAATATGTATGGACTGTGCATATAATTTGAATCCAGTTCAAATCATGATCTAGCCTTGTCTTGTGAGAAGACTTGAGGATGGTTATGATTGGGAATTGGACCTATAGAAAAGGTGAATGACCTATGCAATGAGCATGCTCAGATCAGCCTAGAGTTGAGTGAACTTTATGCACAGAACTTACATGTTACAGACTTCTGGTTTAACAGTTCTATCATCCGACTAGATAGACCTGACTGGTGATTCTAGTTAAGAGAATGGGAAACCACAGCGGATTGAACATCGAGGATTGCTACAAGTGGATCCTCGAACCCCTAGTGCCTTCTTATACTTGTTTACATTCAATTTAGCTTAAACTGTTAATTACACACATTCTATTCAAACTTTGATTGTTAGCTTCAATAGAAACTTGTGGATGAGTTTGTGACATCCTACATAAGTCCCTGTGGATCGACCTCGGTATTACCGAGTTTATTACTACATCGCAACCCTACACTTGGGGAAGCGAACAAGTTTTTGGCGCCACTGCCGAGGACCTTGACGGTTTTCACAAATTTCTGAAATTAGTATCTATTTAGGACTCTTTTAGATTTTTAGAACTAACTTAGTTTATTTATTTGATTTTTTCTTTTCAGGGATTTCTAGGAAGCTGAAGAAGATACAAGAGTTTCAAGTGCGAATCAGGTTCTATCTTTCTAAACCTTACTCTTCTCCTTCTCCTATTCATTCCTATTCATCTCTTGTAGAGTGGGTGGAGATTCCTTTTGGATCTCTAAAAGGTCGGCCTTTTTGCCACCTGGATTCCTATTGGTCGGCTCAGCCGCCTTGGTTCACCTTGTGCTCAGAAATTTCTTTCTCATCTCTACTCTTTTTTTTTTCCTTTTTCTGCACTTTTTCTCAAAAGATTCAAAGAGTGGGTGGGGAGTTTTCTGAACCCCTATTGACCAGGAGAAATCGGTCTTTATCCTTGCTTCTGGCCTAGCCATTGCAAGACACCTTGTGCTTCGGTCTTAGAGAAGAGTAAAGAAAAGGGAGGAAGAATTCTCCTTTCTTTTTGTTTCTTATTTTTGGTTTTGCATGCCACATTGGGCTCGGGATTCAATAAACCGACTCATAAGTGAAGGGGGGATAGTAGAAGGGATTGATAGAGAGCCACGTGCTAGGAGACAGCTAGATTCTCCAATTTTATCTGAAAATATGGCTGCAAATCAACCTAACCCGGTTCAAAATCAAATTGAAACAGGGGAGAATGTGGTTGAGAATGTTCCCCGACCTAGGACTTTACGTGATTTCTTGCAACCTGCAAGAACGAGCACTCCCTCATGCATAGTTTTCCCACCAAATGCAGGGAATGTGGATTTGAAACCGGGAGTGATCAATCTTCTTCCCTAAATTCCATGGTTTAGACAGTGAAAGTGCCTATCAACACCTTAGGGAGTTTGATGAGGTAATCACCACCATGCACTTTGCAAATGTGACTGAAGATGTAGTAAGACTTAAATTCTTCCCTTTCACTCTTAAGGATAAAGCCAAGGGTTGGCTTTATGCATTGAGGCCAAGATCAATTGGGTCATGGAATGATATGCACAGAGAATTTATAAAAAAATTCTTCCCTACTCACAAAACGAACATGCTTAAGCGCCTTATCATGAACTTTGCCCAAAGGAGGATGAAACCTTTTCCCAATGTTGGGAGAGATTCAAGGACCTATTAAACGCATGCCCACATCATGGCTATGAAAATTGGCGGATTATAAGTTTTTTCTATGAAGGACTGATTCCATCCATGCGCCAATTTATAGAGATGATGTGTAATGGGGAGTTCATGAATAAGGAAGCTGATGAATCATGGGATTATCTGGAAGAATTGGCTGAAAGTGCACAATCTTGGGACACACCTAAACCAACAAATACCAAGATTGGCCAACAAAAGGAAAAGGGAGGAATGTATGTCCTATCAGAAGAAGATAGCATAAGTGCACGGTTGGCTAGCCTTACAAGAAAGGTCGAAGCCATGGAATTAAGGAAAGGAGAAATAATCAACTCCACTGAGGTTGAAACTGTTTGTGGAATTTGTGCTGGAAATCAACATGCTACACCAGATTGTCCCACAATTTCAGCAGTCCAAGGCATCCTACAAGAACAAACAAATGCCATAAACAGTTATCAGCAACAATACGGTACTCCAAACTCAAACACGTATAATCCTAATTGGAAGAACCATCCCAACTTCAGTTGGAAGAATGGGCCCAATGCAAATGCAAACAACACTCCAAAAGTATCACTAGAAGAGATGTTGGGTGCATTTGTATCAGTCCAGAATGAGTATAACAAGACAAACTCTCTAAAAATAGATGGGTTCATGCAAGAGCAATTGAAATTCAATCAAAACTCAAATCAAGCCATCAATGAATTGAAAACATCTTTGGCTAAAGTTGAAGCTCACCTTAGTGTTAAAGAGAAGGGCACACTCCCTGCCCAACCTCTTCCTAACCCAAGGACCCAATATGAGATACAAGATGCAAGCTCATCCTCCCAACATACGGAACATGTCCAAGCTATCACCACTTTGAGAAGTGGGAAAGAAATTGATAAATCCAATCCGGTGAAGGCCCCCAAGCCTAAGGATCCGGAAATTCCCAAAGAGGATGATAGCCCAAACAATATTCCACAAGAGAAAGAACCGGAAAGACAATACAAGCCGGTTGCCCCATTTCCACAAAGGTTGATTTCACCTAAACCTTTAGATAAAAATCTGGAAATTCTGGAAGTTTTCAAGCAGGTGAAGATCAACATTCCGCTGTTGGATGCAATAAAACAAATACCATCTTATGCCAAATTTTTAAAGGAATTGTGTACAATCAAAAGGAAACATAACGTTCACAACAAAGTGCTTTTGGCTGAGAATTTGAGTGCCATCATCAAACAAGAGGTGCCCCAAAAATACAAAGATCCGGGTAGTCCAACCATATCATGCATCATAGGAGACTACCAGATTAAACAAGCCCTACTCGACTTGGGGGCAAGTGTGAATCTCATTCCATACTCGGTCTATGAACAACTTGGGTTAAGTGAATTGAAACCCACCAAAACCACACTCCAACTTGCTGATAGATCCATCCGGATACCGAGAGGAATGGTAGAGGATGTTCTAGTCCAAGTTGATAAATTCTACTATCCAGTAGATTTTATTGTCTTGGACACACATCCTGTGATAGGCACCGGTACTCAAATTCCCGTCATACTGGGACGACCGTTTCTAGCTACCCTCAAACGCCATTATCAATTGTAGAAACGGACTTGTACAAATGTCCTTTGGAAATATGACCCTTGAGCTTAACATATTTGAGTTATGCAAACAACCGCGGGAAGTTGATGATGATATCCACGAATTAAACATGATCGAATCATTCGTGGAAGATACAATCCCCTTGTCACTATTTTCCGACCCTTTGGAGGCATGTGTGGCCCATCTCCATGATATGAATGATGATACAACACAAGAGATGGATGCCATTCTAGATGTGATGCTGGTGCGTGAAAATAAAAGATGGAGGACCCCAATTGAACCTTTGCCTATAAATGAGAACAAGGCCCTCCCATCCAACATTAAGGCACCAAAACTCGACCTAAAACCATTGCCAAGTGAGCTAAAATATGTTTATTTAGGTCGAGATGAGACATATCCAGTGGTGATTTCTTCCCACTTGGATGAGGAACAAGAGAGTAGGCTAATAGCCACTCTATTAGAGCACAAGAGTGCCATCGGATGGACAATTGCGGATCTCAAAGGCATAGACCCACTGATTTGCACTCACCGCATACACCTTGAGGAAAATGCAAAGACATCCCGGCAACCACAAAGACGACTAAATCCAAATATGAAGGATGTGGTTAAGGCCGAAGTGGTGAAACTATTGGATGTAGGTATCATTTACCCAATATCTGATAGCCAATGGGTGAGCCCACTCAAGTGGTGCCTAAGAAATCCGGAATAACCATCGTAGCCAATGCCAATAATGAACTTGTGCCAACTAGAGTCACTACCGGTTGGAGAATGTGCATTGACTACAGGAAGCTAAACACTGTCACGAGGAAAGACCACTTTCCCCTACCGTTTGTTGATCAGATTTTAGAACGGTTGGCGGGCCATTCCCACTTTTGCTTCCTTGATGGCTATTCAGGGTACAACCAAATAGAAATTGCCCGTGAAGATCAAGAAAAGACTACATTCACATGTCCATTCGGTACTTTCGCCTATCGACGAATGCCGTTTGGACTATGTAATGCCCCTGCCACCTTTCAGCGTTGTATGATGAGCATCTTTTCTGACATGGTGGGGACCATTCTCGAAGTCTTCATGGATGATTTTTCTGTATTTGGTTGTAACTTTGATGAGTGCCTCAAGGCATTTGAAATCTGTGCTAAAAAGATGTGAAGAGAAGAACCTTGTGCTCAATTGGGAAAAGTGTCACTTCATGGTTCAAAAGAGAATTGTACTTAGTCACATCGTTTCACAAAATGGAATTGAGGTGGACAAGGCGAAAATTGATCTTATCTCTAACCTACCACCAACCCAAAAGCATACGAGATATACGGTCCTTTTTAGGACACGCAGGATTTACAGAAGGTTTATAAAGGATTTCAGTTCACTCTCCTCGCCCTTTATGTAACCTACTTCAAAAGGAAAATTCATTCGAGTGGAATGAAGAATGTCAACAGGCATTCACCACCCTTAAAGGTATGTTGACATGCGCCCCAATAATGCAACCACCTGATTGGAGCCTTCCTTTTGAAATTATGTGCGATGCTAGCGACTATGCTATTGGGGCTGTGTTAGGCCAAAGAAAAGATAAAAAGCCGTGTGTCATCTACTATGCAAGTAGAACCCTAAACTCAGCCCAGGCAAACTACACCAATACTGAAAAGGAACTTTTAGCAGTAGTTTTTTGCCTTGGAGAAGTTAGATCCTACTTGATTGGATCCAAGATCATCGTATTCACCGACCATATGCCGGCGCTTAAGTATCTTCTCTCTAAGAATGATGCTAAACCACGGTTATTAAGATGGATCCTCCTACTCCAAGAATTCAACATAGAAATACGTGATAAGAAAGGAGTAGAGAATGTGGTAAGCTGACCACCTCTCTCGACTTGTCTCACTGATTCCCCTGAAACGACTGCAATTAATGACATGTTCCCTGATGAACAACTTTTTGCTGTTTGCCAATTACCATGGTATGCGGACATTGCTAATTATCTTGCTACATGTACAATTCCTACATATTGGAAAAGCAAGATAAGGATAGATTCTTCTCAGAGGTACGGAAATTTCTATGGGACGACCCATACTTGTTCAAGTATTGTCCCGATCAAATCATAAGGAGATGTGTCCCAGATGATGAGCAACAAAGTATCATCTCCTTCTGTCATTCTCAAGCATGTGGTGGCCATTTTTCGGCTAAAAAGACCACAGCGAAAATTCTGCAATGTGGGTTTTATTGGCCCACCATGTTCAAAGACACACATGAGTTTTGCAAAGCTTGCGAACCTTGTCAGAAATTAGGAGGAATCTCCCGTAGAAATATGATGCCACTCAATCCCATCTTAATTGTCGAAATTTTTGATTGTTGGGGCATTGATTTCATGGGCCCATTCCCATCTTTTTTGGAAACCAATACATCTTGCTTGCCGTTGATTATGTTTCCAAATGGGTCGAGGCCATCCCTTGCCGGAATAATGACCATAAAACGGTCATTCGATTCTTAAAAGAAAACATTCTTTCCCGGTTTGGTACGCCTCGAGTCATCATAAGTGATGGAGGGTCTCACTTTTGCAATCGCCCTTTTGAAGCATTAATGAAGAAATATGGCGTAACGCACAAAGTGAGCACTCCCTATCACCCACAAACTAGTGGACAAGCTGAGATATCCAATAGGGAGATTAAACACATTTTAGAGAAAACGGTGAATCCCGATCGCAAGGATTGGTCACTTCGGCTTACCGATGCGCTGTGGGCTTACCGTACTGCCTTTAAAACCCCTATTGGAATGTCTCCCTATAGACTTGTCTATGGGAAGGCTTGTCACTTACCTGTGGAGTTGGAACATAAGGCATATTGGGCTATTAAGAAGATGAATTTCAATTCTGACAAGGCAAGCTCTCTACGCAAACTACAATTGAATGAACTTGCAGAAATCCGGAATGAAGCTTATGAGAATGCGAGAATTTACAAGGACAAGACGAAGATATTCCATGATAAGAATATTCTTCGCAAGACATTCACGATAAATCAAAAGTCCTCATGTATAATTCTCGCTTACATCTATTTCCGGGAAAATTGAGATCTCGGTGGACCGGTCCCTACATTGTGCAAACTGTCTATCCATATGGGACTGTCGAGCTGTTAAATCCAAGGAACGGCAACATTTTTAAAGCAAATGGGCAGCGATTAAAGCCGTTCTTTGAACTTCCCTTCAGAAGGTATGTCCATACCTCTGAATGATCCTGTGTATCAGGATGATTGATCTCCTAGTCTGATGGAGGTATAGAGTAGTTAGGATTAGGATTTTGCTGCTTTTGTTTTCGTTTTCATAGGTTTGTTAGAAGGAGGAAGATTCATTTCACTCTCTCAGGTATATCATTCCTCACTCCCTTTTATTTTCAAATTGCTCTCATGTTTTGCTCATTGCGCATCTTTTACATTGAGGACAATGCAAGATTTGGTTGGGGGGTGTAGGACCGCTTGGATGAATCCAGCGATTTGCAACATTCAAGCAATCATGTGAAATTTTTTCGATTTTTTAAAAATTCGAAACTCTTTTGGAAAACATTAGTTTATGCATTCGAGTTGATATGAGCATAAGAGGAGGAGATATGAAGTGTATGGGCTGGATGTCTGAATCTCTCATGCATAATGGTTTTATATGTGAACTCCCCTATTTTTGTGATTGATAGAAAATCTGAACACTTTTACACCTAGTTCACATTACACGATTTTCATGAGTTGAAGGGATTATGTGATTTGGATTAGCTAGACTTTGAATTAAGTATTGAGAAATCAGGCCGGGGTACTTTGTCCATCCTTGTCCATGGGAAAATAATGAAAGATATGGATTTTTAAAAATCCACTCATGTGCAGTAGGACTCTCATCCTTAGTTGATTTCATGGCACTGAGTGCATTGTTGTCCAAAATGTGTCCTTGGATGATGGACTTTTCTTACCTGAGGCATGCCATGCCACCTTCTTTAAGGCAGGCCTTACTTTTTCCAATGGGTCCAATACATATCCTAAGTGACACATGGAGTTGGACTTTAGATTTGCATTTGAATGCGAGTCCAATCCCATGGGTTTTCTTGGATGAGAATTTGGATTTTAATGGGTAAAGGATAGGGACTTACCTTGCCAAGCTTGTAGGATCCATGGCGGATGGTACCAGGGGCCACCAGTGGTTGACGAGGATGACCTGCTTTCATTGTCCGCCGAGGGGACCACATGTGTTCCCTAGCTATGGAGCATCACCCTTCCTGCTATCAAGGGTCGAGGTACCAGGGATCGCGGGACAATTGGATGAAGGAGCCACAGCCCTTGCTTGAGCGAGTACTAGATGGTACTCCTTTTGCTGGCCTCCTCACCCTAACGCTTCCATAATAACGACGCCAACCGATGATGCTTGCGGCCTTTGTGAGAGGTGGCGGATGAGACCCACACCTTTCAACGCTCCCTTGTGGAGAATGGGGATAACCCCTTTGGACATTTACATGCAGATAGGTTTCCCATTTCATGGGGCAATTGTCCCTCAAGTTAGCTCTTTAGCTTCCTCTCTCTTCCACTGATTGGCTAGCGGCTTGTTGGTGACGTCCCTCCTGAGGGTGAATTCCAAGGCCATCAAGTGAAGATGCGATGGTTTTACAACAATTTTGCTTCCGTCGTCCCTACCACCGAGCGAGAGGCCCTCCACAAGGCGCGGGCCATGATCACTTATGCTTTTGGATCCTTTCTTTTTTGCCATGCGAATGAGAGAGTTGATCCTAAATTTCTTCGTTTAGTCGAGGATCTTCATCACCCCTATAACTGGAATGGGGCCATCCTGACCCGTCTCTTTCAAGGTCTGGACAAGACCTGTCGGCAATAAGCCGGTCCTTCACAGGCTTCTGGCCTGTTGTTGAGGTACCTCTTCTTTCATCCTCTTTGGAGCCGTTTGCCTCCTTTCTCTCTCTGATCATTAAATGTACTTTCATCCAGACTTGCTTTTATGACCATTTTCCGCATCTTGCGCCGAGGATGCGAGATGACATTGAACCCGCTCAGTATCGCCACATGTACTGGCATCAGCAGAATCGTCAGCGGAACTCCCGAGTTCCCGGGACAATTGGCGTGCTGATATAGACGGGCTGACCGTCGAGGACGTAAGTATCTTGCTTGTCTTTGTCCTTGTACTGTACTTGTAACTGATCGTGGTAACCTCTTCGGCTGCAGTTTGCCCGGATGCCGTACGCTAGTTTCCCTCTCTACTACACACCCCAGCGCGTGGAGGCATATGATTGCTTCATGTCTCCGTATTATGCTTTCTGACGCTGAGTCCTTCCAATGGTACTTGGGAGAGAGATTGCTTCGGCAAGTCACTGGGGTAGCTCGGTCCCCTGTTCTGCACCTCCTCCGCTGCTCGGATGCCAGCTGATGAGAGAGTTGAGGCTCTGGTGGGCCAGCCTGGCTTCCGTTTCACGATCCCGGATCGTGATTATGACGAGTGGTATCTGCTATTTGGCCAGGGGCCTTGCTTCCTTCGCTTTATGTTCCAGGTGGCCGTCGCAGGTATGCTGGAGGTTCAGTGACTGCTCCTTTGATGGATCTTTATGTCGGGAGCGGGACGCGAGGAGGGGCGATGATGATTATGTTGGTGACTTGTAGCTGGCTCTGCTTGTATGGCTTGTAATTTTTTTTCCTCTATCTTTGTATCAAGCTCTTTTGAATGAATATACATGGTCTTTGATTTTTTCTCCAAATTTCTTGATGATGATCTGGATGCTTTGACTCTTGACTTATTCCTTCATGATTTGTGATTCCTCAACTGCATGGACAATGACTTGAACGGTTCAGATCGCTTGTTTAGGCCCTGCGGGCCCACTTGATGATTGGATCTGGATTTTTAGCCCTCTTTGATGATTGGTACCTTTGATCTTGCCACTCCATGACTTGTATAAGCTTTCCAATGGTTTGGATCTTGATGATTTGGCCCTTGAATGGTTCAGACTTGATGGATTTGGCCCTGTGGGCCCACTTGAGACCTTAGCTTTACTTTGGGGCACTTCTTTTGATGATTTGTGAGGTTAGGAATGCTTCTCATGGGTGGATGATGGCTTGAACGTCTCTGATCGCTTGATTTGGCTTTGTGGGCCCACTTGATGATTAGATCTTGGATTCTGGCCCTTCTTGTGATGATCAAACCTTTGATCTTGTTGTTTGACGGCTCATGTAGGTTCTTCAATGGTTTAGATCGTGATGATCTAGTCTTTGAATGGCTTGGATTGCTTGTGGCCCCCACTTGATCACCTTTCCTTCTCTTTGGCTTGATCAGCCCTATTCCGTCACATTGCTTCATGATTGGACCAGTGGGGCACCTTTTGTATGATCTTGATCATCTTCAGTCGAAATCTGGAGTGGACCGGAGCCTTGGGCGGCCCACGGAGCGCCATCTGCTGACGTGGACTGTCAGCCTCACCTACCAAAAGCCCTGGAGCCAATCCCCGCGGAGAGAGGGGACCGCGTCCGTACGGGCGGCCCAGGGCAGGCCGCCCAGAGCTCGTCTCTTGAGCGGCCTGGGCTGGCTCGTGCTCGGACATTCTCTGGTCCCTGTTGCTGCTGTCCCCACCTGCTGTGTACGTTCAGGTTCGATTCCAACAATGAATCTTCTCTTTGTCTCCTCTTTCATCATCATCTTGTCTTCATCTTGGTTTGTCCTTTCTTGGGCAATGGATGGTGGGGATTTATGGGCTGTGGGGGCTGTTCATGGTGGGTCCCACACTTCAGAGAGTATTGAAGGCTTTAATGATGGAGAGATTTCTTTAATGGATGGTGGAGATGGTGCATTGAATGGAAGCATTGATGAGGGGCTTGGGATGGTGGTTGATGGAGCTTTGAATAGCTCCATTAATGGTGGGATGGCTGGATTTTCTGATTTGAATGGGGCCCTCATTATGGGAGGAATGGATGGTATGGATGAGATGATGGGATGGGACATAGGTGAGGCTATGCATCCCTTGAGTGTGGGTCCCATGGATGATGTGATGGACGGTGATGATGGGACTATGAGGGACATAGATGGGCTGATCTCATGTCTGGATGGTATGGATGGCTCAGATGGTACCTTTGACGGTTTGGATGCTCTGGATGAGGGCCGAGATGTGCGGTATACTTGCTTGGGTGGACTTGATGTGATCATTGATGATGTCCCCTTGATGATGGACGGTGTGGATGCCTCGATGATCCCTTTGATCGGTCAGGATGATGATTGGATTCATGATTCCTACTGGAGAGGGCCGCAGGTCCGGATCTGGCCGTTGATTCTTCGATCGGGGTAGCCGGGACCCTTTTGGATGGTTCAGATGTATTCTTTGACGGTCAGATTAGCCAGGATGCCACGATGTGCGGTGTGATCTTCACTGATAGTCCTTTTGATGGGAGCATTGTCCTTCCTTGGTCATCGGCCCTTTGCGCACTCTGTTCATGAGGTGGGCGAGTCTTCTCATGCGGCTGAGGTTGTGACAGTTTCAGACAGTGATGCGGCTATATCAGACATAGCCGTTACTGAGGGCAGGTCAGGGGCTGTCGAGTCTGCAGAGGTTCCAGCTTTTCCTTCTCCTTCGCCTCGTTGACCTTCCGATCCTTGATGAGTTGTCCTCGATTTCTGGGCCTTTTGTGCTGGAGGGGGATACCGGTGAGGACTTGTCAGCTGCTTCCCTCGTTCTTCCTGCTCGCCACGACTGCTTGCTTGGCTTGACAGCTTGTCAGTTTATGAGATTCGAGATTTGGAGTCCTTATGGCTTTGGCAGTCTGATTCATCTGGCCAGAGTTGATATTGATTGGAGGATGCTTGGAGCTGCCGTGATTGACTGGGTCCCTTCGTTGAACTGTTTGCGTTCAACGATATGGAGATGGGGCCTTCTTTGGAGGAGCTTGCACGCTTGACAGGCTCTACCCTTGGATTATACTCAGTACTTTTCGCCGAAGACATCGCCGAAGACTGCTACACACCGCAGAACTGGTTGGGATCCCCTATCTTGTTCGGCCTGCAGCTAGTGGCCAGGATGCTGTAGTGTTCTCTTTGGACTTGCTTATGATCTTTTTTTCGGGTCCTCAGGGTACGGCGGCCGTTCTACCTTTGCTCGAACGCACTGATGTTCTGTTTGATTGCTGAGGTGCTGTTCTCGGGATGCGCAGGTCCCAGACTCCTTTGCTTTTTGAGGTGATGAGCCGAGCTGTCCGTCGGCAGGGGATCATTTCTCTCATCTTGGCCGAGCTATTTGATGGGCTGACCGACTGTGCCCTAGGCCGCACTCGTGTCCTTCGCGGCTGTTGTGCTTTCCTTCAGGTATCTTTTCTGCACCTTTTTTTTCTTCTTGCTTGCTAGGAATTATTTTGCTCTAGCTGAACTTCTTTTACTTTCTGTGACCAGGTATGGCTATGGGAGCGTCTTTCTCTGACCGTTCCTGTACCTCTTCCTGGCATCCCTAGCTCTGACATTATGCGTTATATCATCGAGTTCCTTCCGCATACGGCTAGGATGAGCGAGCCCTTGTATCGCAGGATGTTTGCTGAACTTCGTGACTGGAACGTTCGTTGGGAGTCATCTTGGCTTTCACTTCCTCCAGTGCTTTGCGATGCACACCGCCATCCTCTGATGTTGGTAGGCTTTCGATCCTACTTTTCTTATCATCCCATCCGGTTCCTGCGGCAGTTTGGGTATGAGCAGGATGTTCCTCTTTTCACTTTTGCGGGTATCGGGCGTCGAGCACTTCCATCCAGATCCTCTGACTTTAGGACCCGGATTGATTGTTCTTGGGCGAGTTATTTGACAGCTGATTTGTTGGGATTTGAGCTACGGACTTTTCCGATGGCGACCGCCCCATATCAGTATTGGGTTGCTGAGCAGTCTTTGTATCGACGTATCCCTTGTTGGCACCAGACTGCTGATGAGGATGAGCAGGATATTCTTGGAGATGCTGGCTCTTCATCTGGTTCATATGAACCTTTTGAGGAGCGCCCTTTTGTCGATCCTGGCTTCCTTTTGGCCACTCATGGCCATCTGCTGTCTGAGATCTCTGCACTTCGGTATCATTGTGAGATGATGTCGAGGAGATTGGCTGCCGATCGGAGGTTGTCTGATGAGGAGACAGCGATCCGTACCCTTGAGCGCGATGAGGTGCATTACCTGCGTATGGAGGTGAGCAGGTTGAGAGCGAGACTATCTTTTTATGAGTCAGAGGACTCACCTGATGTGGCCGAGGAGGAGGGTAGAGATTGATTGTGTTGGCCACCTGCACACTGATTTTTTGCATATATGATTGATGATGATGCATTTTTTTGTATTTTTGAAAAAGATGATATGTGTAAGAGAAATATAATGCATTTAATTGAAAAGAGAAAAAACTGTTTGAAAATCTACTGTGCCATGAGTTGTCTTGTGAGTGTGTCTGGATTTTGTGTCGGGATATAGGAATCAGAACTGGGGCTCGGTCAATGATTTGACCGATATCTCGAGATTTGACTTGCTTGATCCTTTGGTTCCCTAGAGATGTAGGCAATGGAAACTCTTGCTTCCTGAGATTGTCAGAGTTTGTAGAGTTCTTCGCTCCTGACTGCGCTTCTCTTGTTCTTGAACTGTAACCGCTTGAACTGATCTGGACCGTCTGCTTTCTTGGTACCTGCACTTTTATTTTTTCTTTCTCTTTTTTTTTCTTTTTTTTTCATTTTGAGCCATTTTTGCCTGTAGTGCTCTTTTCGAGTTTTCACCACAGCCGGCTTTTTTCCCGTCATTTTTGCCCGTGGCGCCCTTTCAGGTTTTCACCACGTCCCGGGTATTTGGTCTTGCCTGCCCCTTGGCAGCTGTGCTGTTTTTACCCTTGGCGCCCTTTCAGGTTTTCACCAAGTCCGCTGTATGCCCACTGTTTTTACTCGGAGCGCCCTTTCGGGTTTTCACTCCGCCCTCTTTGTTTAGGCACACATTTTCTTTTTCTTCTTTTTTTTTTCTTTTTCTTTTCTGGATCTCTGGATAACTGCTGCGGCTAGAGGTCGGGAATCCGTCGTTGCCGGCCGATGGCAGTCCTTCAGCCCTTATCCTGAGTTACGATAATGGAGCTGTCGGTCTTTGCTAAAGACCCCTCTGAGATGGATGGATGGATGACTGTGTTTCTTCTTGGGTTGATTTTTTCTTGGGTGCCTTGCTTTGGCTTCCCTTTTTCTTCTCTTTTTTCTTCTTTTCTTTTTCTTTTTCTTTTGCATTCTTTTTCTCTCTTTTTTTTTGTCCCTTTTTGAATCCCCCCCTCTTTTTTTTTTGTATTTTTTTTCTTTTGGAGTCCCCTTATTTGAAACACTTGTTGGTGGACGGGAATGATTTCTCAGAGGTCTTAGCTTCGACCTCTTGACTTCAGCTCTATTAAAGTAACTCTTGATAAGGTCAGAATGACTTACCCGTGAAAGATCTTCACGTTGTCGGCGTTGGTTGGCTCAGGAAGATCCACCCTCTCATGCTGGTGAGTCTGAGGGCGCCTCCGGGAAGTACTTCTCTGATGATCAGCGGCCCGTCCCACGAGGGTTTGAACTTTCCTCTGGGATCTGGAAGGTGCGACGGTAGAATCTTCTTCATGACCATGTCGCCTACCTTGAAAGCTCCTTTTCGGACTCTCTTGTTGTAAGCCCGAGCGATCCTTTTCTGATAGCATTGTGAATGACTTAGTGCACGCATGCGCTTTTCATCTGCTAGCTGCAACTGATCGAATCTGGCCCGTTGCCATTCTCCTTCTTCAATTCCGCTTTCGAGTAACACCCGAAGTGATGGTATTTCCACTTCGACTGGTAGAACTGCTTCCATTCCATAAGTAAGCTCGAAAGGAGTAACGCCCGTAGCAGACCGTACAGACGTTCGATAGGCCCAAAGTGCATATGGGAGCATATCTGACCAATCTCGATAGGTCACGACCATCTTCTCGAGTATCCTGACGATTGTCTTGTTTGCGGCTTCTACCCCACCATTCATCTGGGGACGGTAGGGGCTTGATCGATGACGTTGGATCTTGAACTTGCTGAGGAAGTCATCCATCTTCTTGTTGACGAACGGGGTCCCATTATCTGTGATGATAGCATTAGGGATTCCATACCGGCATATGATGTTGTTCTTCATGAATTTGATCACTTGAGATGCTGCAATCGTGGTGTAGGAGGCTGCCTCTACCCACTTGGTGAAGTAGTCGACTGCCACAAGTATGTACTCGTGACCATTTGATGCTTTGGGACTGATCTTGCCGATGATGTCGAGTCCCCACATGGAGAAGGGCCAGGGGGTGGTCAGGTTGTATAACTCTGATGATGGGGCATGGATTTGATTCGCATGCTCCTGACACTTGAAGCATTTTCTGACGTGCTTGCAACAGTCTGTCTCCATGGTGAGCCAATAGTAGCCGAGTCGTAGAATCTTCTTTGCCATCATGTGCCCATTCATGTGTGGGCCACAGATTCCTTCGTGTATTTCTTTCATGATCTTTGCAGCTTCTGTTTCATCGACGCATCGGAGGAGGATGTGATTATAGGATCGCTTGTAGAGAACTTCGCCACTGATGGTGAACTGGCCGGCCAAACGTTGGATGGTTCGGCGATCTGTTGCTGTTGCTGATTCTGGATACTCCTGGGTTTCGAGATATTGCTTGATGTCGGCATACCAGGGTTTGTCAGGGACAGCTTCGGCTTCTTCTATTTGCAGGCAAAAAGCAGGCTTCTTCTTGAATTTCGACTGTGAGCTCCCATTCTGAAGCTCCTTTTGGGATCTCGAGCATTGATGCGAGCGTGGCGAGAGCATCTGCAAACTGGTTCTTGGCTCTGGGCATGTATGAGAAGGTGATTTCCTTTGAATTCTTCGATCAGATTGTCAAGATACACATGATATGGTATCAACTTCTCGTCCTTGGTCTTCCATTCGCCATTGGTCTGATTGATGATAAGCTGTGAGTCTCCAAATACTCGTAGCTTCTTGACGCCCAAGATTATGGCTTCCCTTAAGCCAGCGATGCATGCTTCGTACTCTGCCATGTTGTTGGTGCACTCGAATGCGATAGCGCCTCGAGATAGGAATAGGGACATCATCTGGAGAGTAGAGGATTGCTCCAATACCACTCCCTTTAGAATTTGCTGCGCCGTCGAAGAATAACGTCCATTCATCTTTCTTTCTTCTTTTCGTCCTCTTCAATGAGCAAGAGATCTTCATCAGGGAAGAATGTCTTGAGCGGCTGATAGTCCAGGAGAGAGTGAGCCGCAAGATGATCGGCGAGGGCCTGTCCCTTGATTGCCTTTTGAGTGACATAGGTGATGTCGAACTCAGACAAGAGTAGCTGCCATTTAGCTATCCTTCCAGTGAGTGCCGGTTTCTCGAACAGGTACTTGAGCGGATCCATGTGAGCGAGAAGGAGAATAGGGAATGCAATCATGTATTGACGGAGTCGCTGAGTTGCCCAGACTAGGGCGAGGCAAGTCTTCTCGATCGGGGAATACCTGGTCTCGTAGTCGGTGAACTTTCGACTCAAATAGTATATTGCTTGTTCTTTCTTCCCGGTTTCGTCGTGTTGGCCGAGGACACAGCCAATGGCTTCTGCTGCTACCGAGATGTATAACAATAGTGGTCGTCCAGGAGTGGGAGGCACTAGGACTGGAGGATTCATGAGATATTTCTTGATGCGGTTGAAGGCGACTTGGCAATCGTCATTCCATTCTTTTGGGACGTTCTTCCGAAGGAGCTTGAATATGGGCTCACAGATAGGTGTGAGCTGTGCGATGAAGCGACTGATGTATTGAATTCTGCCGAGGAAGCCACGAATTTCTTTCTCTGTTCTAGGAGGGGGCATCTCGATGATTGCTCTGGTTTTGGTCTCGTCGACCCTGATGCCATCTTCGCTCACCATAAAGCCGAGGAGCTTACCTCCCATTGCACCGAAGACACATTTCTGAGGGTTGAGGCGGAGCTTGTACTTTTCTAATCTGTTGAATAACTTCTTCAGATCTTCAAAGTGTCCTTCAATTGTGCGAGATTTGACGATCATGTCGTCCACATATACTTCGAGCTCTTTGTTCATCATGTCGTGGAATAGTGCTGTCATTGCTCGCTGATATGTTGCTCCTGCGTTCTTCAGACCGAACGGCATCACCCTGTAACAGAAGGTTCCCCAGGGAGTGATAAATGCTGTCTTCTCACGATCTTCGACGGCCATCTTGATCTGATTGTAACCTGAGAACCCGTCCATGAATGAGAAGATCTTGTATCCTGCAGTGTTGTCGACTAGAGTGTCGATATGTGGCAACGGGAAGTCATCTTTTGGACTGGCCTTGTTGAGATCTCGGAAGTCGATGCACATTCGAACCTTGCCGTCCTTCTTCGGTACTGGCACGATGTTGGCGAGCCATTCAGGGTAGTTGGAGACTACCAAGAATCCCGCGTTGTACTGCTTGATGACTTCATCTCGGACTTTCAGAGCCCATTCTGGCTTCATTCTTCGGAGTTTCTGCTTCACTGGCTTCATATCTGCCTTGGTTGGCAGATGGTGTACAACGAGCTCTTCATCGAGCCCCGGCATGTCTTCATATGAGAACGCGAAGTTGGACAATCTTGGAGCTAGGAACTCTATCATTTTCTGTTTCATCTCAGGTGGCAACGATTTTCCAATGCGTACTTCCCTAGGGATCTCAGGCTGTCCCCAAGTTTACTATCTCGAAATCATCGGCTACAACATTGGCTTTAGATTCGAACTTTTTGAGGAGATCCTCAAGTTCGGGAGCAGGATCATCATCTTCCTCGTCCCGAGCTTCGTCCAGACCCATGAGCTCAAAGTCTAATTCGATGTCGAAATCATATGATTCGACTTCAAACTCATGCGACTCTTTAGACGAACTTGGCACACTATTGAATGCAGGGAAAGAAATATTTTTTGATTTTTGAGATTTTTCTGAAATTGAAGATGCTAGATGTTTTTGGTTTTTGAAAGTTCTTTATTTTTTTGGCTTTTCGAAATTCGCGGGACTTTGAACAAGCGGGCATTGCAGACCATGATTGATCCCAACTTGTTCCAAAGTTCCGGTCGCTGCCTAAACAGGCGTTTTTTTTTGGAAGCCAGAGCCCTCAGATGGCTCTTTGGCTGATTCAAAAGTGAGGGGAACAGATGACCATTCAGGACCCCACACTTCCTCCCCTGAAGAGGTGGGGGTTGATGATTTGGGCGAAGAGTCACGATCTGGCCCAATGACCATGATTTCTTGCTGGTCGGGTTCGAGATCTGAGTCGTACTCAGTCCCTCCCGGATCACTTACCTCGCATTGCAGTTCGTCTGGTTCCACAGCTAGACACAAGTTTGGAACCTGGACATCAGACCAATCTAGGGCTGGCCACTTCCCTTTCTTGGTCCAATGGATGGGCTGCTTCTGCCCCTGGCTGATGATTGATGATGTTGACTTTGCAGAGATGGGCAAGTCGTGCCCCTTGCTAATTGGTGATGAGATGGGCGAGTCGTGCCCCTTGCTGATTGAAGTGGGCAGGTTGTGCCCCTGGCTGATTGAAGTGGGCAGGTTGTGCCCCTGGCTGATTGAAGTGGGCAGGTTGTGCCCCTGGTTGATTGATGCTGACGTGGGCAGGTTGTGCCCCTGGTTGGGAGCAGGTGTCAGGGTAACCTGGTCCTGAAGCTGCTGTATTTGTCTTCCTTCTTTGTCTTCATCATTTCCTCCTTCTTCTGGAGGCTTAGAGGGTTCGAGAATCTGATCCCATCGAATGGGGGGCCACGTAGCCCAAACTAGGCTCATCGGGAGGCCTTTGTGTAGTGCAGTCGGTTGATTCCCTCCTGGATCTTTGCAAGGTTCTCCTGGCTTGACGAATTGGATGGGTGAGCACCGAAATTTCTTCCTTCTCTTGTCCATGAAGGTTGACCTGTATCCGAGTCCCCACTTGCGTTGGTTATATACTATCGATAACTTTCTGGACTTGAAGTGATTCTTCATTCGGTATTTGAGGCTCAGACGCTCTGCCGGTGAAAAGACACGGTCCACCCTTATCGGTTCTGGATTGGCGATAGAGTTCACAGTCTCGAATTCGAAACTGTGAAACGGGATGTCTTCTTCAGAGTGCTGGATATCGATGACCGGGATGTCTGGTTCAGTGGCAGTAGCATTGGAAGGAATGATGAGCTCCTTCTCTGCATGGATAGAGATCACTTGATTTCCACAGATATACTTCACTCGTTGATGCAGGGTTGATGGCACAGCTCCAACCTTGTGCAGCCACGGTCGTCCGAGCAGCATGTTGAAAGAGGCTGATATATCCAGGATTTGGAATGTGATGGTAGAAACTTCTGGACCTATCTGTACCTCTATGTCGACCTCCCCTTCCACTGATCGGCGGGTGTTGTCAAATGCTCTGACGCATATGGTGCTGGGTCGGAATGAAGAAGGACTGATTCCCAGGCGTTCCGCGGTCTTGAGTGGGCAGACATTTAAGCTTGAGCCATTATCGATAAGGACCAGCGGAACACAGAGGTCTTTGTATCGTAAGGCTATGTTGAGGGATCGCCCATGATCTCGTCCCTCTGGTGGCAACTCATTATCGGTGAAGGTGATGGCGCGCGGAGCCAGTAGCTGTCCAATCATTAATGCAATCATCTCTGGTGCCGTATCGGAGGAGACATGAGCATCATTCAAGGTCTTGGCAAACATTTCTCGGTGTATGCGAGATGTGCAGAGTAGCTCCCATACTGAGATTTGTGCAGGGATTGACTTGAGCTGAGTTGCCACATCGTATGCGGCTTCATTTTTGCTGCCGAGGCCTGAGAGGACGCCTTTGGGATCTCCTCTGTTTTGATTATCTCTTCGGATGCAACGCCCGTTGGGATTCATGTTTCCCACTTCCGCACATTCTGGATAGTGCCATGGAACCTCTTTGTAGTTTTCCTCCCTTTTGCCTTCTAGGACCACTGGTTCTTGCAACGGTGCCTGTAGTGGGTACCAGATCTTCCTCGTATGGAGCTTTTGCCTTGAGGACTACATTGTTGCCTGTGCTGAAGGGGTAGTATCGAGGCTTGTCTTCATAGACCACATAAGGTCGTGGTCCTGGCTTGACTGTTCCTGGGGCAGGAGGCTCCCATGGAATGAATACTGGTCCTCTTGATATGGCAGGAGGTTTCTCTGTTCGTCCGAGCTGCCGTAGCGTGATTGATATGCCTCCGGGACTTGCCCCTTGCAATATGACAGGCTTGACTGGAAGAGATCCTTCCAAGACAACGGGCTCTTGCTGCTGATGAGTGTAATCCTTCCATTGCGGATTGGATTGTTCTGGAGTTGCCCCTTGCAAGATGACAGGTTCGTATGTGGGCTCAATGTATGATTGTGCTCCTTCCAGGACGACTGGTTCCCATCTTGAATGGTTGTAAGGTGCCCCTTGAACAGCTGGTATATCGTATGGAGGTGCTCCTTCAAGCACTACTGGCTCGGAGATTGAAGGAAGAAAGGGACTTGCCCCTTGCAAGACTGGAGGAGGATTTGTTGGCTCATAGGTGTAGGCATGAATGGACTGAATAGGGGAGAAGAAGCGATCGATATGGTCCCCTTCTTCTATACTATTGACGGCAGGGCCACGAGATGAACTGGGGTCCGTTGGATGCTGAGGCAGAGGATTCTGAAGGATGTTGGTGGAAGCTGCTGGAGAAGTTCCAGGGAACCGAGATGACGATCTTGCGGTCATCAATCAGGTCTTGTATGGCATTCTTCAAAGTATAGCATCGGTCAGTGGCGTGGCCACGCCCTTGATGGTAGGCACAGTACTCATTTTCTCGGTAATTTGGAGGCAGAGGATGAGGCGGAGGCCTAGGTGTCATCAGAGTGAGTAACTGCTTTTGTACCAGCGTAGTCATGATTTGACTAAGTGGTTGACTGAGTGGAGTGAACTTCCTGAACTCCCTGTAATTCTGCCTGTTCTGGTATGAGTATTGGCCGTTTCCCCTGAACTGCTGCTGTTGTCGAGGTGGCTGTGGCTGAGGATTCGGTTGTGGCTGATATCGCTGAGGCTGATGCTGAACTTGATTCTGCTGATACTGTTGACGTCCTTGTGGGGGAGCACGTTGATTTCCTTGAGCAGCGGTGTTGATGTTGTTTACCTCTGTTGGGCGGGGAGGAGAACCATTGCGGTTTCCATTCCCGTGCCCGATAGGTCTTCCTTCCACTCTGTTCCTCTTGACTGGAGTGGCTTGATGAGGCCATGGGGAGATCGTCCCGGCCCGGATTCCTGCTTCAACTTGCTCTCCAGCACGGATCAATTGTGAGAAATTCGCATATGGATGTGAGATGAGATACCCGGATATGCCTGGGTATGTTGAATGAACAATCATGGAGATTTGTTCTTCATCGTCGATGGGTGTCCGCATTCTGGCTGCCATAGCTCGCCAACGTCCCACATAAGCTGATAGTGTTTCATCACTCCTTTGCCTGAGTGCTGCGAGGTCGGCTCTTCTGGGAGCCATGTTGAGATTGTATGCAAATCTGTCGACGAAAGCCTGGGAAAGCTGTTCCCAAGTCCTGATGCGGTGGCAGTCCAATGAAGTGTACCAATCTAGGGCATCGCCCTTCAGAGATTTTTGGAACAATCGAATGAGGGCCCCTTCGTTTCCTGAGATTGCACTCAGCTCTCCACAGAAGGCCTTGAGATGTGCTGTGGGACAACCGCTGCCGTCGTATCTTTTGAATTTCGGAACCTCAAAGTTTTGAGGGTACTTGAGCATCTGGGAAAGGACACAAGTCTCTGAACTTGGTCGAAGGTAAGTCGATTCCTTGCTGTCGCTGAAGCTGATTTTGCAAGATCTGGAACTGCTCCCGCAACTCGTCCAGTCCTGAGTGATCTGTTCGAGCGACTGGTGCCTCCTGGAATAAGGCACGTTCTTCTTCGGCATAGTGGTCGATGTCTTCGACCCTATGGGCTTGCTGAAAAGCAACCGCGGGTTGCTGAAATTGGTTTGATGATTGAACTGGATTCTGATGAACTTGAGCTTGAACTGATGGTAACTGAACTGGAGACTGTACTGAAGGTTGAACTGGAACTTGCTGGAAATTAACTGGATTTTGCTGAATTGAAGATTGCTGGAAATTAACTGGATTTTGCTGAATTGAAGATTGCTGGAAATTAACTGGAATCCCATCGGCAGGGATGTGCTGGAATTGAAAAGTGCTCCTGTTTGCAGGAGGCTGAGATGCTGGGAAGTGACCCCCTTGTTGGGTATTCGCCACTGTCCGCTGATTGATGTGGGCTTGACACTGACCCCCATTGTGGGCATTCGCCAGTGCTTGTCCCTGTTGCTGGAAATTGAATTGAAATCCCATCGGCGGGGATGTGCTGGAATTGAAAAGGTGTCCCATCGGCGGGGACATGCTGAGATCTATTGAGATTGTTGTTTGCAAGATTGACTGGAAGCTGACTAGATGTTCCTGCAACGGAGGTGCTCTGAGATGGCCTTGTCGTCGCAGGAAGATATTGAGAAGGATGCCCCATAGCGAAGGGCTGAGATGGCTGCTGTCGGTAGTCTTGGGCAGACTCCGATGGTTGTGCTTGATTTGAACTGGAGGCCGGGAGGACCCGGCATGGTTGCTGAGATTGCTGAACTGGGCCAACTTGATTGTTGGCTGCTGCGGTGGTCTGTGCTTGCATGAATTGCAAGAGCATTTCTTGCATTGCTCTCATTCCTTGTGCCAATTCTTGTATGATTGGCGTATTGTCAACGGGCTGTTGCGCTGGAGGTTGCGCTTCGGCTATTTCGAGAGCAGGGAAGTGATGAGTTTCTTCTTCGTGGTCGGACATGGCTTGCTGAGCCCGAGTGCGGATTATGCTGCGGAAGGGGAGCTGTCTCCGAACACGTTGAGCCCGAGGTGGCGCAATGGTGAGGACTATACTCTTTTTGGGTTTTGGGATTTTCTATTTTTTTTTTGTTTTGGAATTTTCTATATTTTTTTTTTGTGTTTGGGTTTGGGTAGAATGCTATGCAGATGAGATTGTATGAGGATTAATGACTTTCAAGTACGGGAAGGATTCTGTTTTTTTCAAGTCGGATCACGACTAGTGGGACTAGCTTATCCCCAGTGGAGTCGCCATTCTGTGGACCCTCGCCGATTTCTCCGCGCGCTCCCACACGACGTCGTTCTCCCTTTCCCTTCGGAAGAAGAAGAAGAAGAGGTGCGTGAGTGCGAAATCGCCGTTTGTGCCACTGGCTTGCCTCGTTCTCGAGGGCTTTGTTTGGTTGTCGTGTTGAGCTGGATGTGTTTAAGTGAATTTATATAAGACCAGAGTCGCCACTAGCCAGTTACTTCGAATCTACAGTCGGCTAGACCCCGTAGAAACGTTAGAGAAGGGAATCCGAAGATTCCTTCCTCTAAAATGACTCCTGTTGATCTGCGGTCAGAGATTTAAGGTAAGGGATCACGGTTACAGGGTGGGAAGAGGTTAAGCACCCCACACACTGCCCGTACCGAAGTACGGTCTCTACTTCACAGAATCGATCGAATACTTGAAAGTCTAGTTTAATCCTCGTATATTCTCATGGATGACATGATGCATGAATGCGGGTCTGAACAGTAAGAGTTTCTGATGGGCAGGTTCCAACAACGGGCAAGCCCAGAGCGTACGCTCGAACTGACAGGTGCTTAATGTAAGACGTATGCAGTGTGCTTGAGTAATCAAGGTGCTTTTAGTGAAGCATGAATGCAGGTCTGAACAGTAAGAGTTTCTGATGGGCAGGTTCCAACAACGGGCAAGCCCAGAGCATACGCTCGAACTGACAGGTGCTTAATATAAAGACATATGCATGTGTACTTGACGGATCAAGGTGCTTGTAGTGAAGCAGGGGGGTTGGAAGGAAAGTAAATGTTGCACTTATGCTAGATGCAAATGAGATGATGCTGGAAAATGAGTAGCTGGGTGGACGGAGGTGTCGCAAGGGTTGGCTTCGAGTGGCTGGATCAGGACTTAGATGGCTTGGGAGGCTTGGACCAGTGGTCAGGCTGGGCTGGACCAGGGCTAGGCTCTCCTCACTCGGGCTCTCCTTGGTGAAGGAATGGGCTAAAGGGTGGAGAGATAGACTCAGAGCTCTCGGGCTGAAATGGACTCGAATGGCTTGTTGAAATGAGAAGGGGAGGGGGGTATTTATAGCAGCAGAGAGTGGCAGAAGTCGTAATTTTGTCCGGGCGGCCTGCCATGGGCCGCCCGTACGGCCGCTCCTCGGTTTCCAGCGAGTACGGCCGTTCCCTCGGGGCTGCTGTTGGACTCGCTGGTCGACTCAGTGAGTTGACTCAGCGGGTCGACTCGGTGGTTTGACTCGACGGGTTGACTCGACGGGTTGACTCGGTGTTTTGACTCGACGGGTTGACTCGACGGGTTGACTCAGCGGGTTAACTCAGCGAGTTGACTCAGTGAGTTTGACTTTTTTTGGGTCTTTTTGACTGGACTTTTTTATGGGGGGTTTTTCAGGGTGGTTGACTGGGTTCAGGCTTGAACTGGGCTATGGAATGGGGCTTACAAGGGTGAGTTTGGCTGAGTTTGGACTTGGGATTTGGGGGTATGGTCCTCCGTTCAACCAGCTATCTCTACCAACAGTGTAGCCGAAGGTGGGGTGTCTACAGGAGGCCATTTAGGATGTGACAAGACGAAGGCCTTAGGGGAAGAACGATACTATTGGCTTCACCTAGGCCGTGATGTGGGGAAGATGGTGCAGTGGTACCATGTTTGTCAATCCTCCAAGGGACATTTTCAAAACACATGACCCTACACCCCATTACTCATTCCTAAAGGTCCTTGGGAAGATATCTCGATGGATTTTGTTTTGGGTCTCCCATGAACGCAACGCGGCATGGATTCCTTGTTCATGGTGGTAGACAGGTTTTCAAAGAAGACTCACTTCATTCCCTGCAAGAAGACATACGATGCGACGAATGTAGAGAGGAAGGGAAGAGGGAGCTGAAGACTAATAAAAAAGGCTAGCCAATTGCCTCTGTCGACCAGTCGGCCTTGCCCATTTACCAGCCGAATTTCGACTGAGAACCAACCCAATGATCTAGACGGTTTGGGTCATTGTCGATCGGTTGACGGTCCCTCGTTGACCGACCGAATATCACATGATTCGGATAGTTTTAGGCAAAAAATCTCCGGCCAGTTATGAGGACTCTCGACCGGCCGGCCTCACCCGTTGACCGGCCGACACCCATGCATTGACTAGCCGATGACCCTCACCGACTGGCCGACTGCACTCCGCAGTTTTTGCATGAAAAATAGGTTCTTTCTGTTTTTTAATAAGATTTTTTCTAGTCTTGTTTCTAGGTTTTCTTTTGTGCTTAAGAATATATAAACTCATTTTAATTCATTCTTAAGCATTCGATTGTCATTATTTTTAATTCTTCTTTTTCTTCATGGATTTGAAGATTTTTGGTTGTGGAGTCCTAAAAGCTCCAGGTTTCGAGTGGTTATCCGTAAGAGAGACAGTGATTGATCGATCTCACAGCATATATGCCTGCACCATTTTCTTTAGAGGACCACCAACTATAGGTTAGCGAACTCGGTCCATGTAACATGCAACCCGTGAGAAGCTATCCCCTGGCCAGCTTGGAAGATAGAGAGCTGAGGCTATCGATACACATGAGGACTGTAAAGAACGTCCCTTTGATGTCCAATGGGCATAACTTCATGCTAAGGATGATCATGGTCATCAGATTTTGCTTAATTATGATTTGTTAGCAACTCTCCTCCATCACGTCGAAGAGATAGTCGGGAATTCCCAGTTGCAAGTTTCAAAGGAGGACGAAGATGAGACCGTAAGTTCCTGAATTGGTAGTCCTTCATGATCTTGGGATATATCAGGACCCTGCAATTGAGGCCATTGCACAAATTCATGTATTTAAAAGAATTAGAGTTAGGAAGCGAAATGATCAAATAAAGTAGCATCAATAGTTATGATACAACCAATTTTTTTCTGGCCAACATGTAGTGATTAGTATGCAATCCAAGGAAAATGTGCACAGGATGATGATCCCACTCAGATATCAGTATAAAATAATATCAAAATCAATGAACAGCCAATGGTACGAGTTGTAAGACTACTGGTGTGGCCCACCCAATGAGCGACCTGATTTTTTTGTCAGGCAATGATCATAGTGCAGCTGTCCCCTTGTACGGATTGGATATTCTACAATTGTGACATGTTGGTGGGCCTAAAGGGCCCACACGACAGCGCAACCCATTTGGGCTGGACTTGGGCTCACATCATTGTAGCTTGCCATGTCCCGTTCCCCACTCACTAAGCATGAATCTTGCATGTAGACTATTTCTCTCCATTTTTCTAAGTGTGTGGCCCACCTTCAGAAATAGGGATGTGATTGGTTTTCCATCTGGCGAGGTCTAGCTGGGCCCATCAGAATCATGGCACATTTCCAGAGAGAGAGAGAGAGAGAGAGAGAGAGAGAGAGAGTCCTCGGCCAGCTGTAGGGTCAGTGCACCAGTAGAACTGTCCCTCATCAGTACTAATGCCGTGGGCTAGAGAAAGATACATGTAGAGAGAAGGATTCCACAGTAGTGGGCACTTTTGTGCACATGCTCCTTGTGGCCCCACTCTCCTTCTGGAACGCCTGGGTGGAACCATCAAAATTCTGTAACCAGGGGCCCATTTTGCATGCAACTATAATGCTTGATAGGAGGAATGTGGCAAAGGTCCACATTTTACTGAAAGGATCTCCAAATCTGAAAAGTTTTGGGGCATGGTTCATCTAGTGGAGTCATCAGACTAATGGTTTCTATGTGGTCGACTTGGGCGTTGGATCTGCCTCATTTTTGGGCTCATACCTTAAAATGATACGAGAAAAAGGGATGAACGGTGTGGATAAACAGATACATCACAGTGGGCCCCTACACAGATCTGCTCGTTCATGGCTAGAGATACATCACGGTGGGCCCCACACAGATCTGCCCGTTGGTGGCTAGAGACGGGCGGGGGTAGGACGCAATCCGCTTCCCGCATTTATATTTGTGAACTCAGGCGGAGCAATCTGCACCCAGAATGCTACTCTTTAAACTCTACTATGAATGAATGGTGAATTTCTGGCCCATAATCCAGTGATCTAAACCGTTGATCCCACATGAAAGAAAAATCTCGCAGATTAAATGACCATTAAAAATTTGCCATGTTTAGCTGACGTATTTTCTGTCTTAACTCTCTATTTTCTGGTCATCAACAAAGGTTCATGATTTTTTATATGGGAATTTTTATTTATTGTATTAATCCTAAGTGAACCTATTTTATCTGCGGTTTGGATCAATGAATCACACATCCACTCATTGCTACTGCTATGTCTTTCTTGAACTTTGCTAAGACCAAAGGGGACCTGTAGACTTGGCCACAAGTGTCCACCTGGCATATATGGAAAAGATCCAAGCGCTCCATCAGGTGGGCCACACCATGTGTACACAACCTTGCCCAAAAATCAAGCTGTTCAACTCATCATGTGTTCTGCCAATGTACTTAAATAAGGGATGGCTTTAAAAGTAGAGTTCCCGGACGCGGATTACCTACTGACAGGTTGAGGAGCCAATCTCGCTGACGTCACCATGGTACATGGACCTCAGCTTGATGTATGTTTTGTATCCACACCGTCCATTAATTTGGAGAGATCATTTTAAGGCATGACACAGAGAATGAGGCTGATCGAAAGCTCAAGTGGACCCCACCACAGAAAACAGTGGGGATAGTGGCATCCACTGTTGAAAACTTCTTAGGGGCCATAGAAGTTTTGAATCAAGCTGATATTTGTGTTTTCCCTTCCTCGGTGTCTGTGTGAGCTTATTAACAGGTTGGATCTCAAATAAACATCATGATGGGCCTAAGAAGTTTTCAACGGTGGATGTCACTGTCCCCACTGTTTCCTGTGGTGGGTCCACTTGAGCTTTGGATCTGCCTCATTATTTGAGTCATGCCCTAAAATAGTCTCTCCAAATGGATGGACGGTGTGGATACAATACATTACATCATTTTGAGGCCCACATAACATGGTGACGTTACTCCAGTAGCGAGATTCGCTACTCAACCTGTCAGTAGCCAATCCGCGTCCAGAGTTCCCCAACATCCACGTATTTCCGGGCACGACTTGGGTGAGACCCCGGAACCAGCAATGTGGGTGGGACCTGAGTATAGGAGCCCACCTCTATACATGAATTGTATATCCATGCCGTTCATCTTCTTTTTCGGTTTATTTTATGCCATGGTACCTAAAATAAAGCAGATGAAAATTTCAGGTGGACCACACCATAAGAAAAAAATGGTTAACGACCATTAAAAATCTTTTGTGGGTCATGAAAGTTTTCTATCAACCTGATATTTGTTTTTTCATTTCATCCCTCCCTACGTGACCTATTCAACAGATTGGATGGTAAATAAACATTACGGAGGACTCCAGAAAGTTTTTAATGGTAGCAGTTCAATGAGTACTGCTTCCTGTGGTGTGGTCCACCTAAAATTTGCATGTGTTTCATTTTTCGGAATTCGTCTAAAATAATCTGAAGAAACAGATGGACGGAATGGATATACAACAAATACACTGAGGTGGGCCCTAGGTTCAGGGTCCCACCGACATCGCTGGTTCCGGGGTCTCACCCAAGTCGCGCCCCGTATTTCCTACCTCATCTGTTGACTGACCTAGTTCCTAACCAAGGTAAGATCAGACTACGCATAGCGGGAGCGGATTAGCCCCTGTAACAGCTTAGTGGGTGTTACCCTTACCGTGTGGGGCCCACCTTGATGTATTTCTTGTATATCCATGCCGTCCATCTGTTTTACAATCTCATCTTAGGACACGATCCCAAAACTAAGTGAGATCAAAATCTCAGGTGGACCATACTACTAGAAACAGTAATGAATTACTATTAATAACATTTTATTGGCCACAGCAGTTTTGGATCAAGCTGATATTTGTATTTCCCTTCATCCAGATTTTATTGACATTATCAAAGGGTTGGATGGAAAACAAACATTACAAAAACCTTATTATGGGTCATTTGGAATTTTTAATGGTGAGGCACTTAATCCCCACTTTTTAATTTGGTATAGTTCACCTGAGACTTGGATCTGCTTAATCTTTGGATCCCCATTCTAAAATGGTCTGTAGAAACGGATGGACAGAGTGGATATAAAAAAAATCATCAAGGTGGGTCTACGATAAGGGTAACACCCACTAAGCTGTTACTCGGGCCCATCCTCCCGTGAGGCCAAATGAAAGGACAGTGTGGATACAACACAGATTTATTTATTTATTATTATTATTATTTTTTAGTTTAGTACACACTTCATTATTAGTAAACCCAACCCACTCCCTGATGTTTACGATTCAAAATCTGCTTCCTGCATGTTGGGGATGTGCTTTTGTGCCACCTCTCGAGCTGACATGAACTTTTGCTAAGATAATGAAGAAGGTTCACCTTGATTGATGGGCATGAACAGCCAGCTTGATTCATGCTAGGGCAAATGACTATGCTATGCTGATCCGAGGTGACTAGAGTGCTTTCATCAAATGATGAATGTAGGTTGAGCCATTTTCATCCCTATGTGGTAGCCCAATTCAGCCTGGCCTGATCGAGCTCGTCTTCCAAAATGGAATTGCCTGACCTACCTTTCCAGCCACCGAATCTAATGTTAGCCACCCCCACTGTGGGAACCGATGCCTTGACCTTAGCAAAGATAGCCTCGTTTCAATACTGAGGCCATGGTATCGATTAACATTGTGATGTGATTAGCAGATGTGGGTGGATGTACTAACATTGGGGCGTGTGTTAACTAAACCATATAAAAATAGAAAGAATAAAAAAAAAAACAAAGAAGAAGAAGAAGAAGAAGAAAAGCTACTGACAGGTTGAATAGCAGATGTGGCCACTGAAGTGACGTCACCATGTTCTATAGGCAAAGAATAAGGCATATCCAAAGCTTAAGTTGACCCACCACAAAAAACAGTAGAGATAGTGACATCTACTGTTGAAAACTTCCTAGGGACCACAGAAGTTTTTTATCAAGCTGATATTTGTGTTTTCCCTTCCTCCATGTCTGTGTCAACTTACGAATAGGTTGGATCTCAAATAAAAATCATGGTGGGCCTAGGAAGTTTTCAACGGTGAATGTCACTGTCCCCACTGTTTTCTGTGATGGGTCAACTTGAGCTTTGGATCTGCCTTATTCTTTGACTCGGCCCTAAACCGGTCTCTCCAAATGGTTGAATGGTGTGGATACAGCATATACATCATGCCGGGGCCCACAGAACATGTAGCACTTTCAGTAGCTAATCCGCGTCCTCTGCACTGGGTCTACCACTTCAGCTATGGATCTGGGTGTAGCAAGCTGCTGAACTTGGCTCTATATGTGTGCATCCCTCGTTGCATAATAATAATAATAATAAATATAATGTCACTGTCTACATGTGTCCACATTGACAGTTATCATCAAAATCACTAAGAGAAATGATCACTTACAACCAGTTGCGTACTAACTTAGCACGCACGGCATCTTTCCCAGTAGTGTAAATCTAAGCCATAGAAATGGTAGGCCCCAGGAAAATGATCACCATGTGCAAAAGTAAAGCTGGTACACTAAATTGTTAGAGTGGCTGCCAATGGTCTGAGTCAAACAGAGGTGGTGAAGAATGGATCTGATCATTCCTGGACCGGTGATCTTCCCATTTGGACATGTCCCACTATTTTTTTTCTAAGTTAAAATACAACTAATTATGAAAGTAATCAAAGGAATAAAATGAAACCAAAAAGCAATCCAAGGCTAACTTGCACCATGGTGCTGGACGTGCCTAAAGAGGGAAATGCTGGCATGGCCGATGCCCCACTGTGGGCCCCACCTCGTGGCCGGGTGAGAATATTTGTGCCACCGCCTCTCGGGACCACCCTCGCCCCACCTCCTGACAGTGCCATCCTTTGATGGGGACGCGATCTCCCGATGTGGGACCCTGTGGCCCACCGTGCATGGCCTCTTATTCCATCCAATTCAATCGTCACGTTGAATAAACCTGCAATTATCTCATGAAAATTGCACCATAAGAACTCATTTCAATCCTTTATTTTATGAGAAATTATCATATATGTAGAATATCAAATCATCCAAAAGGTGGGCCACACTCAAGTGATTGCCTGCCATGTCTGAGAATCAAGCTGATCTACGTATGCAGCGGCAGACAACATCAATATCAATGGACAGCCAATGGTACGACTGAGTGTATTCACATAGCCCATCCAATGAATGGGCCAACCTGATTGTCAAAATCATGATCGTGTGGCCCACTTTTTCTATAGATCGGATATAAATAGACAGAGAGACAAATGAAAGCAGTGCTATGTGTAGGATGCATGTGTTGCCTAACAGATGAAGAGAATGGCATGCAAAGTAGGGAGGCGGATTAGGTACCATTTGAGCCTGTGGGGGACAGGCATGATGTGGCACCTATGTGTTATGTCTGTATTAGTGGAGAGCACAATGTCAGAAGCTACCTACAGCAAGCCTGAGTCAAGCTCTCCACCAATAAGCATGTGCCACATACTATCCTGTCCTCAGCTCTGCACAAGCTCGGGTAATACCCAATCCCTGTCTTGCACGTAGCACATGTACATGGCCAGATCAGCACAAACGAACAGAGGTACTATACCGAATCCACCATTGGCCATCAGACCGAGTGGTAAGGCTCAGGTAATGGGAATAGGCCTGACAGCGAAAGCATATATAGATGGTGACAATTCCATTGCTTAGATGATGGGTGATAGGGCGCACCACAGATATGATAAAAAAAGCACCCCTCAAGCGATAGGTCAAAGACAGAGACATTGAAACATGATCTGCAGGGAAAGAGTTCACTCATTATTCTAATGGGGACAGGTGCAGGAACGGCAACACCAAACGTCACAAATCTGCTGCCTACCTACCGTTTCCGAGGCACCAGCGAGATCCAGCCAAGGTAAGGAACTTCGTACCGCCGTTGCTCCATTCCACTGCAGTCTCTTGAACTGAACTTCATTGCCATCTAAGTTCGTGACAGCACAGATTTTTCGGGCCATAAACTTGGGCCAAGCTCAGTCCAAAGTCCAAGCTGATAGGTCCAAACCCGGTCTAAACCGGCCGGCTAGGCTTGCCACAAGGGCCAGCATTGTGACCCTAAATGGCTAACACAGTAATGAGTGGGAACTGGGAAATGCTAATGTCCCTGCCTTCATGGGATATTCCAAATGCCCCAAAAGCTTTTAATTAACATATGGGACAATGAATCGTTGATCTGGACCGTCCATTCATTCATACCACTAGGAGCAGGCCACGATGAAAAAAACTAATCTAGGCTGATCAAATGATCCTAACCCTTTGAATGTTAGCCTATAGGCCCTCTTTTATGATCTGTTAATCCAATGGTAACCATCATCTATCGATCATTGTGGTCCTGCTGGTTGTATATAGTACTCTTGTATTATGGAAACTTAAGCAAGCCCAAGATAGAAGAGGCTAATCTCTTATGCATAGATGGCCTTCTCTTTTAATTGACGAATGGGACAATGAATCGTTAATCTAGACCGTCCATTCATTCGTACCACTAGGGGCAGGCCCTGATTAAAAAAATAATAAATAAATAGACTAGGTCGATCAGATGATCCTAACCCTTTGACTGTTAGGCTATTTACCCTCTTTTAAGTTTTATGATCTGTCAGACGAATGGTTACCGTCATCTATCATTGTGGCCATACTGGTTGTATATGGTACTCTTGTATTATATTATGGCATGTATGTAATTTGAAATGTGGAATAAAGGATCGATCTATGCATCGATTGCAAGAATCGAAATAATCTGATCTAAAGTTGCGTACCTATTTGGGAAGCCATAGGATGAGATGGACGGACTGGATCTTCCGCACCTTACACCTTTAGAGGATGCTAATGGATGGAAAAATTTATGTCCACGATCGATTGTAGGCTTGAGCACCCGTCATTATTTATAATAAATTGGGAGTTTTTCTTTATTTATTAAAAAACCCATCGAAAACTCCCCTTCATTCATGACTCCACACTTAATATCCCATGCCCATTAATGTGGTGTAACGAAGCATCCTACCCCAACACGTTTACAATGTGACCACGACTTTAGTGGGGTCTACCGGTATGCTTGATCATATATCTATCTTTAGGTAGATCCAAGCCATTGATCATGTAGGCCCACTTTAAGAAGTCTTACAATGTAAACTTAAAGAAACCCATACATATGGTGTAACAAAAGTTTGTGGGACATCATCGAACGATTAGGATCTTTTAATCAACATGATTTCAGCGTAGTGGACCGATGATAAGCGGGTTGGATCAGCCCGACAGCTCGTTTGCTCAATGGCACAGTGCAAACTACTTGAATTTGAGGAGGATCTTTTTCCATGTACATAAGGGAAAGGAAAATACTACAAATATCATTTTTTTTTTTGCATGAAATATAAGACGAAAATCTGACCTGGAATTTGGTTTCCTTGCAGAAGAAGTTTTGATGGTTCTGAACCGTTGGGCGAAAGGACCCGTTCGTGGGATGAAATCGGACGGACTAGAAAATATGAAATGAGGAAGATCAATGGTAGCAATTTTATCATCCTTTGTTGGATGGATTGGCTTACAGAAGGTTTGTAATTTGTATTGATGGGAGTGAGTTGGGTGAGGAGCAATTTCGTAAAGGAAAGGATTTATAGAAGGTTGAGAAAAAAGAGTTCTTAGATGAGGATTGAACGACTGAAAGAGGAAAACGTGCCGCCGGCCATGTAATGTTCCTGTGGTAGGAAGCTATGTGGGCCCACAGGAATGCCCATGACAAATCCACTCTGTCCATCAGTTCATAAACATCACAATAAGACAAGAGTCCAAAAATCAGGCAGATAATAAAACTCAAGTGGGCCACACTACTTAAAATAGTGGGGATTGAACGCCCACCACTGGAAACTTTGTGGGGGCCACATAAGTTTTTTATTGGGATAATATTTATTCCTACATCTAATCTGATTGGTAATAACACTATGAACGGTTTGGATTGCATATAAACATCAGGGTTGGCTCCAGGAAGGTTTGAACGGTGGATGTTCCATTATCACTGTTTCGCATGGTGTCGCCCACCTGAGTTTTGGGTATGAAGATGGGTTATTTTTGGATTCCTGTTTAGAAACTGATGGACGGAGTGGATTTATCACAGGCATCTCTTTGGACCACACCTGAGTTTTGGATATGCGTTATTTTGCATGGAAGGACTCATATCGTACATCCAGAAGTATTCTGACTTGTCGTCCAGCCACATTTTTCCCACTACCAAGCCAGTTATTGAGAACATCCATACCGTTCAAAAGATATTTCATCATCATTAAGATTACTATGATAAAATATGTATGGCCTACTTATCAGGTGGGACACACATGTATCTTGATTTAGACCGTTGGTTGTCCATTGATTCCAACTGTATCAGCCACTTGATGAAAGGGGTGGTATGATTTTTATTCCACGTGAACTTCGCGTTGGGGTCTATCATTTACATGGCACGGGTTCCCAAGAAAAGTGGCATGCTGGCTGGAAAGATGTGGCCCAGTTGTCCATGATCAACCCTCGGGTCGGAAGGGAGACTGCATCTCTGTGGGGTGAGGATTGCAGAAGCTGTGTGGGGCCCACAGAGATGGCCGTCACCAATCCACTCTGTCCATCAGTTTTTCAAGAGTACCTTAGGACAGGAATCTTTTGATCAGGAAGATCCAAAGCTCATGTGGGCCACACAACGCGAAACAGTGGGAACAGAAATGTCCACCGTTGAAACCTTCCTGGAACCAACCATGATGTTTATATGATATCTAAACCGTTCATAGGGTTGTAGGCACAAATATCATACTGATACAAAGCTTTTGTGGCCTCACAAAGCTTCCAATTATAAGCGTTCAATCCCTGCTGTTTCATGTTGTGTGGTCCACAAAGTTTTGCATCTGCCTGATATTTAGACTCATGTACTATGGTAGTCTTGAAAAACTGATGGACGGAGGGGATTGATCACGGACATCTCTACGGGCCCCACACAGATTCTGACTAAAGGACTTCCTGTGCCCAGGGCACAGGCAATCCACGTCCGACCGGCAAGGGCCATGGAGAAAATATTGAGTCTACTCCCTCAGGTGCTCTTTGTATATGCACTTGCTCCCTCATTAGTGGAAATGAGCCACGTGTGTGGAATCCTAGCCGTTCATCAGGCGAGTTTGACTGTTTAGATACCTTCTCAATATGAGGTGGGCCACATATATTCTCCAATGGTCCTAACTCAATGTATACATATGGCCTGCCAGATGATCAGATTGGCCTGATTCTTGGGTTATACAGTTTAAAATTAGAGACCTCTGATGGGCTGGTCGAGTATCTCCCAGCTCTGTAGTTTACACGTGAGGCAGGTGCATGCATTTGGTACTGTCTCTGTCTCTATACATCTCTTGAAAGAAAGGGATGATTCGGATTCGGCGGTGACCCCCCAGGAGTACCCAACTTTCCGGTACTGGTCGGTGCTCTGTGGGCCCCACCATGATGTATGTGTCTTATTCTCACCGTTCATCCCCCTTTCCAACTCATTTTACGGCATGAGCTTAGAAACGAGGCAGATCCAAATATCAGGTGGACCACACTGTAGGAAATATAATTGAACCAACAAAGTCATTGAAAAGTTTGTAGGGCCTCCTGAAATGATTATTTTCCATCCAACCCGTTGATTAGGTCACAAGGACCTGGATGGACGCAAAACACAAATATCAGCTTGATCCAGAAGTCTTTTGTGGCCTCCAATAGGTTTTTAATGGTGGATGTTTAATCATCACTGTTTCTTATGGTGTGATCCACCTGAGATTTAAATCTGCCTCATTTTTTAGATGGTTCCTTAAAATAAGATAGAAAACTAGATGGACGGTAGGGATAAAACAGACAAATCATTAGGGGCCGAAAACACTGACTTATACCAAGGTGGGTAGGGGAGGGGCCACTACCGAATCCGAGTCAGCCTTTTGATGGTGGAGATTAAAGTAGACATTGTTTACCAAAAAGAAATGAAGTGACATTATTGTGTTGGAGATTCTGTGAGAAAAGGTGCAGACAAATGATGGGTTTAGAGCACGCTTCTTTCCAAAGAATATTCGTGTACTTGTTTCGAGGGCTATACCCGTGTGGACGAGGATAGGGTGGTGTGGCCCATAGGACATCAGGGGTGGGCCCCACCGTTGTGTATGTGTTTTACATCTAGTTTGTCCATCCTTTTTCCAACTCATTTTGAAGGCATGAACCCAAAAAGATAGTTCATTTTAGGGCAGGATCCAAAAAATGAAGGAGAACTTAAGCTTAAGTGGGCCACACCATTTTTTTCATCCCAGAACTAAGACGGATCTAATTCTCAGGTGGACCAAGCCATAAGAAATAGGGTGATTGACCGCAGCCACCGTTTCTGCAAAAGTTTTGGATCAAGCTGATGCGTGATTTCCCATCATTTAGGTTTGTGTGACCTGATCAATAGGTTGGATAGCAAATAAATATTACAGCAGGCCTTTTATGAAGTTTTTAATGGTGGGCATTTAATAACCACTATTTTTTGTGGTGTGGTCTACCGGATATTTGGATCTGCCTCATTTATTTGGGGGAAATTAGCTAGCAAAACGGATGGATGGCATGGACAAAACACATACCTAATGGTGGGGCTGACAGAGTTTTCTTAGTAGTACACAATACTGTTGGGGCGCAGGTTGGTCTGGTGGACCCCACAGGTCATTGCACTGAGATGAGATTTGAAATTTGGACTACTTGAATGGGTTTAATATCCAAAATACCACTCTAATTATCAAAAGGTGGGCCTCGGTGGTACCAAGCACAAGTGGGACCCATAGTGTATATTAATGACATGCATCCCACCCTTCCATCCGATGCGTCATCTCACCTTAACTCAGGCCCAAAAAGCAGCCCAATCGGAGACTCAGGTAGGCCGCAGTACCGGGACAGGTTGAGAGGAGATGCCCACCATTGATTTGCATGGGGCCCAGTATGTTGTGATTTGCATGGGTCCACCATGTTGTGTATACAGTGTCTACGCCATCCGGACGCTTCACCTGTCCTAGATAAAGGGTCGGGACAAAATTCATGCTTCCTGAAACTCAGACGGGCCCACGTGAGAATCAAGGGTGAGCATCCCCTCCCACCTTGTTCCCATTTTGTGGTCCACCGCGAGTTGTAGATAAAGCTGATTTTCAGGGCTTGGGGGTAACTGAGGGGACACATTGGATGGATGGAATGGATGTGATACATACACCATATGGGCGCCATGGTTGGACCCCATTAAAAATTTAAAATCAGGCTTTGGACCGGTCAACCAACTTAGACCCAGTTAAAATCTGGTTGGGTCTAATAAGTTTTAATAGTAATATTATATATATTATATGTAAGAGGGACCATTTACAACACCATGATGCATTAAAGTGGACATGTGTGTCCGATCCTGTCCATTGGGTGGGCACAAGAATCTAATGCTGTCATTTGATCTGGATCTAACTTGAAACATACAACTATGATTTCTTTATTTTATTTATTTTATTTTTTACACACACTTACACCACTCAAGTACCCATTTTATATATATATATATATATATATAATAATGAGTACTTGAACCAATGACCTCATATTGAAACTCTTGTGAGTCTACCATTAAGGTATAGTATGGACCAAACGGCCTGCTGGGTACTTAGAATTATAATCTATTACAAGTCTAGGTGTTGTGTCATACCCAGAAGGTTAACCTACCAGGTGGAGTGACCCCAGAGTATATAAAACCTCTTTCATCGTCCCTTCCAGCCACGTGGGACTAACACAAGCGGATATAGGGCTCTTGGAATTGGTTCTTGATTTCAAGGGGGATAGTCGAGAGCCAGTTTTGAGAGCCACACATCCGCTATGGGAGAGGGGGTTATTGAGTTAGTCCCACATCGACTAGGGAGATGATGAAAGGAGTTTCTTATATGCACTTTGAGGTCACTCTACCCAGTGGATTAACTTTTTTGAATGTGACACAACACTAGGTCCCTCCCTAAAGAAGAGAGTCGGACTTGGTAGTGACCCATGGGTACTAAGTACTAAGATCTAGTATTGATCAGTGTTGTGGGCCCTCAGAAAGTTTAAAGTTTTTAATTGCAGGAATTCAATCAACCACATTGTTTCTGTGGTGTGGTCCAACTGAGGTATGAATGTCTCACTTTTTGGCTCATGAACTACAGTGAGCTGAATGAGGGCATCGATAAAACACATACATCATTGTGGCCCACCTAGCTTTCCCAACACCAATTGGCACCGGCATGGAGGGGTGACCACAGAATCCAAATCCCTGGAAAAGAGACTTGAATCCGGCATGTATAGAACTGGTACCAGTTAGGTACGGGTACTTAAGACTGCACTGAACCGGACCATTAGACCGCCCAGCCACCGCAGCCGACATAGCCTAGATTTTCAAGATCTTGGCACTTTTCATATTCCTCTATGATTTAGCTTCTTTCTTTCTTTTATTATTATCATAAGAGGAAAATTACATTACTACCCTCAACTTTTTACACAAAGGAGAGAACCCACAGCTATGGCCTCACATGTTATGCAACAGATGAAAACTAACATGATAATTAGGCAAACTAAAAGCATGATAGATACAATTATAAGGTGGGCGATACAATTATAAGGTGGGCCACTCATTAGAAATAATATACACCACTCAAGATATCCAAATTCAAGTGTAGACTATATGATGATTTCAATGGCCCAACTTTTTTCATACTATTGCTATGGTGGGGTGCATGTGTTGGATGGTTTGGATGTTGTATGGCATTTTTGAAATTTCATTCTTAAAAAAGTATCTCCAATAATTTATAATCATACAAGCGTTATTTGGTAAAATGTTGATTTATGAGGAAGCGTGTTTTGGATTCATAAAAAGCATGTAGAATGGAAATATAGTTTATTTTTAAGAAATTGTGGAAAAAAAATATTGATTTCCATGTGTTTTTTAAATAGACTTTCATAAAAATTTAAAATTTATTTTTATGTTTAATATTTGGCAAAACAAAAACTTTTATTAAAAGGAAAAAAAAAGAAAAAGAAAGAGAGATTTTAGGTACGTATGTTGCATGTGGGATGCTTAGAGATGAATACAAGCACATGTGGCATACAAGGCATACTTTGGCACTTGAAACTGAATTGTAGCACGCACGGTACATGTGAAGTATTTGAAGTTGCATGGTAGCACATGTGGCACAAGACATACATTGACACATTTGACATGTGGGCCTTAAGGCTGGATGATGACACTTGTGCATATTAGCACCATTGACATGCGCCATATTTGGAGAGTTGAAGATAGACAATGGCATGCGTGGCACATTGGCGCATGTGGGGTGCTCTTCTTATATGAGGTACAAGTAAGATGAATGATAGATAGCACATGTGGGGCATAAGAGAAGATGGATAGTGACATATGTGGCATATTAGCACATGAGGGCTTTTTATATTAGGGGCATAAGATAAGATGGCTGATGGCAATGTGGTATGGTGGCATGTGCGGGGCATGCGTAAAGATGGATAATGCCTCATTTGGCATATGTGAGGTGAGTGAACATTGATATATAATAGTGCATTTGTGCTTTAAAATTGCCCACCGTCCCTTGATTCCAAGGGTATGGGCTCACCTTTATGAGTGGAACTGCAAGAATTTCACGCAAGTGACCTTCATGGTTGAAGCAACCTCTCAAAAGGGCTGGATGTCCTGCATTATGCGACCTGTCCGCAGAAAAAGAGGGGTGCTCACATGGTATAGGTGCCACTGGGCTGCTGTGTGGTCCACCTCAATTGTTCATAAGATCCACCCGGCCCATAATTTTGTACTCTTTGGATTGCTTTCGAAACCAAAATCAGGCCAATCAAAAGCTTGAGTGGGCCACAATGTAGGAACAAATATAAATATCATGTCTAAGACTTCTAAATTCAGATGTGTGGCCCATCTGAGGTTTGGAATGGCCAGATTCCTGGTGTAGCCCTTCATCGGCCGATGGGTTGCAGCTGATGAACGGATTAAAAACATATCCACGACCCAGCGGGCTCCACAAAAGGTAGGAAAGATTTTATTAGCTGTGGCATCCTATCCCAACTGTTCTTTGTGGTGGGGCCCACCTGAGTTTCCGTTCAGGCTAATTTCGTCCACACAGTGGATCAGATGCACAGTTGAGGTGACCCCACGTTGTGGTGGGACCGATTCCTTATTAGCACACATCATGGAAAAAGTACGATTCGGTCAGCTTATGATGCTCAGAGAATCATGGCACCACCTTCTCAATCACGGGGGAAGAAGCGTGGAGGGGCTGCTTGGGCCCAACTCCCAAAGAGAACTTTCTGCAAAAGGAGTTTTTCGACGAAGCCAGTGGGAGCGCGGCTACGGTGAATCCCCAGATCCACCGACGTGGGTGGGACCCTTGACTGTGGGGCTCGCAATGATGTATTTTCCTTAAATCCACACCGTCCAACCATTTTTATAGCTCATATTAGGTGAAGATCCGAAAAATGAAGCTGACCCAAATCTTAGTTGGACCACACCACAGGAAACATTCGTGATTGAATCCCACCATTAAAAATTTCAAGATTCCACTGGAATGTTAATTTGCCATCCAACCTGTTGATAAGGTGAGAAAGACCTTGATGAAGGGACCACACAAATATCATCATGATCCATAACTTTTGTGGCCCACAAGAAGTTTTTAAGAGCCAATTACTACTGTTTCCTGTACTATGACCCATCTAAGTTTGGATCTGCTTTATTTTCTGGATCATGCCCCTAAAATGAGTTTTCAATACCGATGGATGGCATGGATGTAGTCACATACTTCATGACATACATCGTTGTTGACCCGATAGAGTCCCAACCCCTTGGAAACGGGTTAGGTGAGACCTAATCCACCACAGAGGTGTGTGCGACCCCTGACTGTGGGGCTCAGAGTGATGTATGTGCCTTATTTCCGCACGGACCCAAAAATAAAGCATGCCCAAATGCATCTTAAGTTGACCACACCACAAGGAAATAGCTGTGATTGAATCCCCACCATTAAAGACTTTTATGGAGCCTACTCCAACATGTTGATAAGGTCACAAAGACCTTAATGAAGAGACCACCCAAATATCATCTTGATCCTAAGCTTTCGTGGCCCACTGCGAGTTTCTAATGGCTAATTACTATTATTTCTTGTACTAAGGTCCATCTGACATTTCAATCTACTTCACTTTTTTTTTTTTTTTTTTTTATCATGCCCTAAAATGAGTTTTTAGTATGGATGAATCGTGCGGAGGTAGTCACATACATCAAAGTGGGTAGCCTGAAGTTCTTGTATGGCTAGTTGATTCTCTCGTTGCGTCACTTCGAAAGCCGTTTCGAAAACTGCTGCTGTTAAAAGGTAGTTCCTTGGAGCACCGTTCATGAGATTATTGTCCCAACCTTCATTATATGCCATCAAACCAAGGAGAAGCCTCGCTCGAATACCACTTGACGCAGGAAATGACGTAATGAGGTCAATCACCCTTAAAGGATAAATACCTTGAATCCACAAGGCACTCTTGAATCCGCTAGAGAATTCTCGAATCTACGAGAAAATTAGTAAAAACTAGAGATTTATTGAATAATGTGAAGATAAAAAACCTTAAAACAAGTTTAAAAGATAATATATACTGTAATGCCCCGAATTTTCGCCAACTTCGAAATTAAATGTCCTTGGGCATTCCTTTGATTTCTCAACTTGAGTGCATGTCTGTGTGTGTATTCGTACGTGTTTAAGACCGAAATGAGTGATTTCGGGTCCAACAAAACTGCTCGACCAAGTGAAGAATGTGGTTTTTAGGAAGAATAGACAGTACCACCATGATAACTGAGTCCGTAGAAACTTCAGTTCATCCAAGTCCATGCTAGGACCAGCTAGGTGGGTGGACCGAAAGTAAGGAATAAAGAACATTATAAGTTTGGAAGTCTAAAGAGCTCAAATGTGAAGGATTTTGGAAGACATGCAATTTTTGGTCAACCTGAAAGGAATCCGGTCGACACCAAGTCGCTGGACAATGGGGGGGGGGGGGGTTCTGGATTTTGAATTTTTTGCTCTCTATTTCTTGACGAATTTAAAAATTCATATCTCCTTGGGGGGGGGGGGGGGGGGGGGGGGGGGGTTCTGGATTTTGAATTTTTTGCTCTCTATTTCTTGACGAATTTAAAAATTCATATCTCCTTCAATGTAACTTTGATTTAAGTGATTCAAAATTCACATTGAACCTTAAAGAATTTAGTTTAATATAAAAATAAAAATCAAATGATTTGAAAAATATATAGAAAATCATTGGTTTCAGGCAGCTAGTACTTCTAGAGTTTTTATAATTTTTTAAAAACTTGGAATGAGATAAAATTTAATAGAGAAAAAGTAGACTTAATGATGAATTATCAAAAAAATTATAACAATAAATTAGTAACCGAAAGTGCTAAAAACATTGCATGCAACGAACCTATTGGAACTTAAGATTTCTGCAACTACTAGTTGCCTATGGACCGGACGCATATTCTTCATCTTAGAGTTTAAGTATTCAGTGTTTTCTTAGGAATTGCTTCTAATCATGTCAGGAATCATCCTGTATGATTAAATTAGAATTTTTTTTTACTTTTAATATGTTTTATTGTGTCGGGAAGTTTTCAATTTAGTCGAATTTGCACTCTTGATTAGGGTGATTCGGACCAAATCATCATTTTCATTAATTGCGAATAGGCCATGTTGTAAACTTAGCTAATCCAAACCCTAATCATCACGCATGAAAAAATTTGTTATCCAATTCATTTTAGAAATGATTGAATTAGCCAAATAAGTTCTAGACCGTTCGTTAGTGGGCCACTAAATCCGAAACTAAGGAAGATAGTCCGTCTTAGTGAGCTTGACGTCCTTCATACAATGTCGAGCCAAAACTATACACTAAATCGCTCAACTTGGAGTACAATGGGTGGCACATGTGATGTGAGAATATGCCTTGAATTTTTCAGAATTTAAGTGAATTCTATCCACTCTAACTTACACGAAGTTGTGGCTTTTGAGCCCTGAGATTGCGATGAAACTTAGGATTCTAACCTTAGTTATTTCCCTGTAAATATCCTTAAAGCCGCGACCTCAATCTACGATCGGTGACTATTAAACGAACATTGCATCATAATTGTTGGTTATTGCATCTAAAATGTGGATAATCGTATCCTTAGGTGGATCTCCTCTTGTTACAACTATTCTATGGATTAGATCGTGTATATCAAAGTGGACCTCGAATGTTAGAATTGACCTTCCATAGGGTTATACGGCCAAGAACCTAGCCATTAGGCCAATTTATACCACATCTAATATTATAAATAGATCCCATTTGGGCATTTCTACCTTAACTTCGAATTTCTAGGGTTTAAGAGAGAAAGAAAGAGAAATAAAAGGAGAAGAAGAGGAAGAGTGAGAGTTAGTGTATAGTAAGGGTTTGGTTTAATAATTCATTGTTCTTGCGAGCGCAAATAATCCAAGTAAACCGCCATTTCCTCCATCAAATCCAGCTCTATTTGCGATCCGAGGAATCCGAGTTTTTTCCCAAACTTTCAACACTAGAGCCACATTCGAATCGAGAGCTTCGACTCTAAGGTGAAGATCTACCCTCAAGCTTTTTCTCGACAATTTTAGTTATTCATTGCTTGAATTTGCTGAATTTGCCTATGTTAAAAATATTATAATTACTTTATTATTATAATCTCAATGCAAATCATTGATGAGTGGATAACATGCTTAATGGAATGTCTAAATCATTGAAATTCATTTATGCTTGTGGACATATTATAATGATAAGTATTTGTCTGGGTTATTATTCAAGTATTTGTGCGTAGACCCAATTACCTCATCATGATGTTGTACGAGATTGCCTTGCTCTTGGAACCTTGTACGTGGTGATTTTTATTGTTATGTGTTGATATACGTCGGATTGTATTGATGTAGGTTGGATTATACGTATTCGTACATGTGTTCAATTGTTATACCCTCATCATGATAAGAATTTGTCGGGGTTGTTGTTCAAGTGTTTGTGCGTAGACCCAATTACCTCATCATGATGTTGTATGGGGACTGCCTTGCTCTTGGAACCTTGTACATGGTGTTATTCATTGTTACATGTTGATACACGTTGGATTGTGTTGATGTAAGTTGGATTGTACTGATTCGTATATGTGTTCAATTGTTATACCTTGGTATGGTATCAAATATGCTTTGTATTTATGATTATTTATTTGATAATCTGAATTTTATGGTAGATCAAGTGTTGCTTTACATTAAGCTCTGACAACCGTTTGACTAGTGTACTACATATCCTTTGGTTGGCCATCATAAACTTATTTAATCGACCAAGACGGAACACGATTGACCGATAGTGGCCAATGTCAGTTTGTCGTTGTTCACTTGTGTTTGACTATTAAATCACACTCTATGAAATTCAAAATACCACTGTTACTAGTGAAAGTGAGTTCACTCATAACTGTTAGTGCACTACGATCCCGCTAAAGTCTCATGAGTTAGGTATAATGGTATGAGATATGGTGTTTGAGCTGTCAGCTTACGCTGGTGTGACGAGCCTCCCCGTAGTATCCTTTGAGCATCTGTGAGGATGACAAGCCCTATTTGTACTATTGAGCTGATTTGGCTGACAAAGCATGTTTGTGTTAAACTGATTTGGCAGACAAGCCTTTGCTCTTCAATTATTGTATAAATGAATACTTGAATGTAAAAACTAAAATATAGATCAAGGGAAATTGGCGACTGTTAAGCTCTTAATTGTGCATATTCTAACCCCAATTCATCACTCATTATGCAAGGTTCATATGGTTTGTAAGCTAATTCAATGCATGTTTTGTGACTATAGGATTGAGGGTGGACTCTACTCAATTGAAGACATAAAGAGCTCACTTAGGATCATTCTGATGAAAAACATCCAAGAACCAAAGAAGAAAAGAAATAAAGAAGCAAAGAGAGAAGAAAGAAAGCAAGAAAAAGAAGAGAAAAAGGTGCTGACCGGTCGTGACCGGTCGGCCAAGGAAGCCAGACCGGTCAGTGACCGGTCTGCCATGTATGAAGGACGCGGCTGAAGACGTCCGACCGGTCATGACCGGTCGGACAGCGTTGCTGGGAACTCAATGAACAGGACCGACCGGTCAAGACCGGTCGGTCAGTGTTGCTGCAATGTGAAGAAAAACATCCGACCGGTCTTGACCAGTCGGAGTTGCTTGCTGGATTAAGGTTCTACAAGGCCTGACCGGTCTTGACCGGTCGGGCATACCTACTGGAGTGTTTTCACTTGAGGCCGACCGGTCATGACCGGTCGGCCATGCGTACTGAGTTGGAACTTTCTAATTTCTTCCCGAAATTCTCTGCGCTGCGTAAGTGTTACGTAAATTTCCGATTCTTCTGACGTTGGGGAGCCGCCAGACTATAAATAGACACCTAGGGATTGTTCCTAGGGTATCCTAGAAGGGTTCAAGCGAGGTTGGAGGCTGTGGAAGTGAAGATTGGAGTTTCACAACTCCTTTTGGTTTGCTTTGCTGTTTTCATGCTTTTTGTAGTTGTTTCATGTTTCCTTGGATCATGAGCAGCTAAACCTCTTAGCTAGGGCTAAGAGGTGAAGCTTGTAGTGTATCCAAGATGTTTTAATTCGTAGTTAAGTGGTTTTCAGTTTGGAATTAAGGATTATGAACTAAGGTTTGAAGTTTATACAAGTTTTTAAGTAATTTCTCTTAGTCTTGTGATGACTCATGGATGTTTGGATGAATTACTTATCTGCTTAATTTGTTTGCAACGGTCTAGACCTGTATGATCCGAGGAATTGGAGTGCGCTCTAGTACCAAGCTCTTCATAAAGAGGCTTCATACCAAAGTTCTAGTTTTGGTTGATTATCTGGAATATGTATGGACTGTGCATATAATTTGAATCCAGTTCAAATCATGATCTAGCCTTGTCTTGTGAGAAGACTTGAGGATGGTTATGATTGGGAATTGGACCTATAGAAAAGGTGAATGACCTATGCAATGAGCATGCTCAGATCAGCCTAGAGTTGAGTGAACTTTATGCACAGAACTTACATGTTACAGACTTCTGGTTTAACAGTTCTATCATCCGACTAGATAGACCTGACTGGTGATTCTAGTTAAGAGAATGGGAAACCACAGCGGATTGAACATCGAGGATTGCTACAAGTGGATCCTCGAACCCCTAGTGCCTTCTTATACTTGTTTACATTCAATTTAGCTTAAACTGTTAATTACACACATTCTATTCAAACTTTGATTGTTAGCTTCAATAGAAACTTGTGGATGAGTTTGTGACATCCTACATAAGTCCCTGTGGATCGACCTCGGTATTACCGAGTTTATTACTACATCGCAACCCTACACTTGGGGAAGCGAACAAGTTTTTGGCGCCGCTGCCGAGGACCTTGACGGTTTTCACAAATTTCTGAAATTAGTATCTATTTAGGACTCTTTTAGATTTTTAGAACTAACTTAGTTTATTTATTTGATTTTTTCTTTTCAGGGATTTCTAGGAAGCTGAAGAAGATACAAGAGTTTCAAGTGCGAATCAGGTTCTATCTTTCTAAACCTTACTCTTCTCCTTCTCCTATTCATTCCTATTCATCTCTTGTAGAGTGGGTGGAGATTCCTTTTGGATCTCTAAAAGGTCGGCCTTTTTGCCACCTGGATTCCTATTGGTCGGCTCAGCCGCCTTGGTTCACCTTGTGCTCAGAAATTTCTTTTCTCATCTCTACTCTTTTTTTTTTCCTTTTTCTGCACTTTTTCTCAAAAGATTCAAAGAGTGGGTGGGGAGTTTTCTGAACCCCTATTGACCAGGAGAAATCGATCTTTATCCTTGCTTCTGGCCTAGCCATTGCAAGACACCTTGTGCTTCGGTCTTAGAGAAGAGTAAAGAAAAGGGAGGAAGAATTCTCCTTTCTTTTTGTTTCTTATTTTTGGTTTTGCATGCCACATTGGGCTCGGGATTCCAATAACCGACTCATAAGTGAAGGGGGGATAGTAGAAGGGATTGATAGAGAGCCACGTGCTAGGAGACAGCTAGATTCTCCAATTTTATCTGAAAATATGGCTGCAAATCAACCTAACCCGGTTCAAAATCAAATTGAAACAGGGGAGAATGTGGTTGAGAATGTTCCCCGACCTAGGACTTTACGTGATTTCTTGCAACCTGCAAGAACGAGCACTCCCTCATGCATAGTTTTCCCACCAAATGCAGGGAATGTGGATTTGAAACCGGGAGTGATCAATCTTCTCCCTAAATTCCATGGTTTAGACAGTGAAAGTGCCTATCAACACCTTAGGGAGTTTGATGAGGTAATCACCACCATGCACTTTGCAAATGTGACTGAAGATGTAGTAAGACTTAAATTCTTCCCTTTCACTCTTAAGGATAAAGCCAAGGGTTGGCTTTATGCATTGAGGCCAAGATCAATTGGGTCATGGAATGATATGCACAGAGAATTTATAAAAAAATTCTTCCCTACTCACAAAACGAACATGCTTAAGCGCCTTATCATGAACTTTGCCCAAAAGGAGGATGAAACCTTTTCCCAATGTTGGGAGAGATTCAAGGACCTATTAAACGCATGCCCACATCATGGCTATGAAAATTGGCGGATTATAAGTTTTTTCTATGAAGGACTGATTCCATCCATGCGCCAATTTATAGAGATGATGTGTAATGGGGAGTTCATGAATAAGGAAGCTGATGAATCATGGGATTATCTGGAAGAATTGGCTGAAAGTGCACAATCTTGGGACACACCTAAACCAACAAATACCAAGATTGGCCAACAAAAGGAAAAGGGAGGAATGTATGTCCTATCAGAAGAAGATAGCATAAGTGCACGGTTGGCTAGCCTTACAAGAAAGGTCGAAGCCATGGAATTAAGGAAAAGAGAAACAATCAACTCCACTGAGGTTGAAACTGTTTGTGGAATTTGTGCTGGAAATCAACATGCTACACCAGATTGTCCCACAATTTCAGCAGTCCAAGGCATCCTACAAGAACAAACAAATGCCATAAACAGTTATCAGCAACAATACGGTACTCCAAACTCAAACACGTATAATCCTAATTGGAAGAACCATCCCAACTTCAGTTGGAAGAATGGGCCCAATGCAAATGCAAACAACACTCCAAAAGTATCACTAGAAGAGATGTTGGGTGCATTTGTATCAGTCCAGAATGAGTATAACAAGACAAACTCTCTAAAAATAGATAGGTTCATGCAAGAGCAATTGAAATTCAATCAAAACTCAAATCAAGCCATCAATGAATTGAAAACATCTTCGGCTAGAGTTGAAGCTCACCTTAGTGTTAAAGAGAAGGGCACACTCCCTGCCCAACCTCTTCCTAACCCAAGGACCCAATATGAGATACAAGATGCAAGCTCATCCTCCCAACATATGGAACATGTCCAAGCTATCACCACTTTGAGAAGTGGGAAAGAAATTGATAAATCCAATCCGGTGAAGGCCCCCAAGCCTAAGGATCCGGAAATTCCCAAAGAGGATGATAGCCCAAACAATATTCCACAAGAGAAAGAACCGGAAAGACAATACAAGCCGGTTGCCCCATTTCCACAAAGGTTGATTTCACCTAAACCTTTAGATAAAAATCTGGAAATTCTGGAAGTTTTCAAGCAGGTGAAGATCAACATTCCGCTGTTGGATGCAATAAAACAAATACCATCTTATGCCAAATTTTTAAAGGAATTGTGTACAATCAAAAGGAAACATAACGTTCACAACAAAGTGCTTTTGGCTGAGAATTTGAGTGCCATCATCAAACAAGAGGTGCCCCAAAAATACAAAGATCCGGGTAGTCCAACCATATCATGCATCATAGGAGACTACCAGATTAAACAAGCCCTACTCGACTTGGGGGCAAGTGTGAATCTCATTCCATACTCGGTCTATGAACAACTTGGGTTAGGTGAATTGAAACCCACCAAAACCACACTCCAACTTGCTGATAGATCCATCCGGATACTGAGAGGAATGGTAAAGGATGTTCTAGTCCAAGTTGATAAATTCTACTATCCAGTAGATTTTATTGTCTTGGACACACATCCTGTGATAGGCACCGGTACTCAAATTCCCGTCATACTGGGACGACCGTTTCTAGCTACCTCAAACGCCATTATCAATTGTAGAAACGGACTTGTACAAATGTCCTTTGGAAATATGACCCTTGAGCTTAACATATTTGAGTTATGCAAACAACCGCGGGAAGTTGATGATGATATCCACGAATTAAACATGATCGAATCATTCGTGGAAGATACAATCCCCTTGTCACTATTTTCCGACCCTTTGGAGGCATGTGTGGCCCATCTCCATGATATGAATGATGATACAACACAAGAGATGGATGCCATTCTAGATGTGATGCTGGTGCGTGAAAATAAAAGATGGAGGACCCCAATTGAACCTTTGCCTATAAATGAGAACAAGGCCCTCCCATCCAACATTAAGGCACCAAAACTCGACCTAAAACCATTGCCAAGTGAGCTAAAATATGTTTATTTAGGTCGAGATGAGACATATCCAGTGGTGATTTCTTCCCACTTGGATGAGGAACAAGAGAGTAGGCTAATAGCCACTCTATTAGAGCACAAGAGTGCCATCGGATGGACAATTGCGGATCTCAAAGGCATAGACCCACTGATTTGCACTCACCGCATACACCTTGAGGAAAATGCAAAGACATCCCGGCAACCACAAAGACGACTAAATCCAAATATGAAGGATGTGGTTAAGGCCGAAGTGGTGAAACTATTGGATGTAGGTATCATTTACCCAATATCTGATAGCCAATGGGTGAGCCCAACTCAAGTGGTGCCTAAGAAATCCGGAATAACCATCGTAGCCAATGCCAATAATGAACTTGTGCCAACTAGAGTCACTACCGGTTGGAGAATGTGCATTGACTACAGGAAGCTAAACACTGTCACGAGGAAAGACCACTTTCCCCTACCGTTTGTTGATCAGATTTTAGAACGGTTGGCGGGCCATTCCCACTTTTGCTTCCTTGATGGCTATTCAGGGTACAACCAAATAGAAATTGCCCGTGAAGATCAAGAAAAGACTACATTCACATGTCCATTCGGTACTTTCGCCTATCGACGAATGCCGTTTGGACTATGTAATGCCCCTGCCACCTTTCAGCGTTGTATGATGAGCATCTTTTCTGACATGGTGGGGACCATTCTCGAAGTCTTCATGGATGATTTTTCTGTATTTGGTTGTAACTTTGATGAGTGCCTCAAGCACTTGAAATCTGTGCTAAAAAGATGTGAAGAGAAGAACCTTGTGCTCAATTGGGAAAAGTGTCACTTCATGGTTCAAAAGAGAATTGTACTTAGTCACATCGTTTCACAAAATGGAATTGAGGTGGACAAGGCGAAAATTGATCTTATCTCTAACCTACCACCACCCAAAAGCATACGAGATATACGGTCCTTTTTAGGACACGCAGGATTTTACAGAAGGTTTATAAAGGATTTCAGTTCACTCTCTCGCCCTTTATGTAACCTACTTCAAAAGGAAAATTCATTCGAGTGGAATGAAGAATGTCAACAGGCATTCACCACCCTTAAAGGTATGTTGACATGCGCCCCAATAATGCAACCACCTGATTGGAGCCTTCCTTTTGAAATTATGTGCGATGCTAGCGACTATGCTATTGGGGCTGTGTTAGGCCAAAGAAAAGATAAAAAGCCGTGTGTCATCTACTATGCAAGTAGAACCCTAAACTCAGCCCAGGCAAACTACACCAATACTGAAAAGGAACTTTTAGCAGTAGTTTTTGCCTTGGAGAAGTTTAGATCCTACTTGATTGGATCCAAGATCATCGTATTCACCGACCATGCCGCGCTTAAGTATCTTCTCTCTAAGAAGGATGCTAAACCACGGTTATTAAGATGGATCCTCCTACTCCAAGAATTCAACATAGAAATACGTGATAAGAAAGGAGTAGAGAATGTGGTAGCTGACCACCTCTCTCGACTTGTCCTCACTGATTCCCCTGAAACGACTGCAATTAATGACATGTTCCCTGATGAACAACTTTTTGCTGTTTGCCAATTACCATGGTATGCGGACATTGCTAATTATCTTGCTACAGGTACAATTCCTACATATTGGAAAAAGCAAGATAAGGATAGATTCTTCTCAGAGGTACGGAAATTTCTATGGGACGACCCATACTTGTTCAAGTATTGTCCCGATCAAATCATAAGGAGATGTGTCCCGGATAATGAGCAACAAAGTATCATCTCCTTCTGTCATTCTCAAGCATGTGGTGGCCATTTTTCGGCTAAAAAGACCATAGCGAAAATTCTACAATGTGGGTTTTATTGGCCCACCATGTTCAAAGACACACATGAGTTTTGCAAAGCTTGCGAACCTTGTCAGAAATTAGGAGGAATCTCCTGTAGAAATATGATGCCACTCAATCCCATCTTAATTGTCGAAATTTTTGATTGTTGGGGCATTGATTTCATGGGCCCATTCCCATCTTCTTTTGGAAACCAATACATCTTGCTTGCCGTTGATTATGTTTCCAAATGGGTCGAGGCCATCCCTTGCCGGAATAATGACCATAAAACGGTCATTCGATTCTTAAAAGAAAACATTCTTTCCCGGTTTGGTACGCCTCGAGTCATCATAAGTGATGGAGGGTCTCACTTTTGCAATCGCCCTTTTGAAGCATTAATGAAGAAATATGGCGTAACGCACAAAGTGAGCACTCCCTATCACCCACAAACTAGTGGACAAGCTGAGATATCCAATAGGGAGATTAAACACATTTTAGAGAAAACGGTGAATCCCGATCGCAAGGATTGGTCACTTCGGCTTACCGATGCGCTGTGGGCTTACCGTACTGCCTTTAAAACCCCTATTGGAATGTCTCCCTATAGACTTGTCTATGGGAAGGCTTGTCACTTACCTGTGGAGTTGGAACATAAGGCATATTGGGCTATTAAGAAGATGAATTTCAATTCTGACAAGGCAAGCTCTCTACGCAAACTACAATTAAATGAACTTGCAGAAATCCGGAATGAAGCTTATGAGAATGCGAGAATTTACAAGGACAAGACGAAGATATTCCATGATAAGAATATTCTTCGCAAGACATTCATGATAAATCAAAGAGTCCTCATGTATAATTCTCGCTTACATCTATTTCCGGGAAAATTGAGATCTCGGTGGACCGGTCCCTACATTGTGCAAACTGTCTATCCATATGGGACTGTCGAGCTGTTAAATCCAAGGAACGGCAACATTTTTAAAGCAAATGGGCAGCGATTAAAGCCGTTCTTTGACAACTTCCCTTCAGAAGGTATGTCCATACCTCTGAATGATCCTGTGTATCAGGATGATTGATCTCCTAGTCTGATGGAGGTATAGAGTAGTTAGGATTAGGAGTTTGCTGCTTTTGTTTTCGTTTTCATAGGTTTGTTAGAAGGAGAACGATTTTCAATGTTCACTCTCTCAGGTAATATCATTCCTCACTCCCTTTTATTTTCAAATTGCTCTCATGTTTTGCTCATTGCGCATCTTTTACATTGAGGACAATGCAAGATTTGGTTGGGGGGTGTAGGACCGCTTGGATGAATCCAGCATTTTGCAACATCTCAAGCAATTATGTGAAATTTTTTTTATTTTTTTTAAAATTCGAAACTCTTTTGGAAAACATTAGTTCTATGCATTCGAGTTGATATGAGCATAAGAGGAGGAGATATGAAGTGTATAAGGCTGGATGTCTGGAATCTCTCATTGCATAATGGTTTTATATGTGAACTCCCCTATTTTTGTGATTGATAGAAAATCTGAACACTTTTACACCTAATTCACATTACACGATTTTCATGAGTTGAAGGGATTATGTGATTTTTGGATTAGCTAGACTTTGAATTAAAGTATTGAGCAATCAGGCCGGGGTACTTTGTCCATCCTTGTCCATGGGAAAATAATGCAAGATATGGATTTTTAAAAATCCTATCTAATTTAAAAAGAAAAAGGAAAAGGAAGGATGAAATTGGGAATGTGGAAAAACGGTGAAAAATTCCGATTAGGGCTACCTACTACCAACCGGGGGATGGTCTACCCGTAACCAAAGCCGAAAATGGGACGTAGTGTGAAAGTCGTCGGAAGGACGGTAAGGCAAATTCCCGTCATTGGCTTGATGTGGCTCTATGTACCTTGAGTTCAATAGTCTAGTTGATCTATGAAGAAGATAATCCTAGAAACTCGTGAGATGAATTTTCACTACCCACACTAGGTTGAATTTGTTCAGGTCCTTCTATTTATCAAACAATCAGCGGGAATCTCATATGAATGCCTATTATGTCTTGAGGATTTACAGTTCCAACCTTTGACGCCTAATCTTTCTGAATCTTACACTTATGAACCTTAGAATGAATGGAAGGATGGTTTCTGAAAGAGAGTTGAGTTTTGAAGAATGGGATTAGCTTCACGCATGTTTTGTTCGGGACTAGCAAAATGCTGGTTGGGGGGTGTGTTGAGCTCTTAATTGTGCATATTCTAACCCCAATTCATCACTCATTATGCAAGGTTCGTATGGTTTGTAAGCTAATTCAATGCATGTTTTGTGACTATAGGATTGAGGGTGGACTCTACTCAATTGAAGACATAAAGAGCTCACTTAGGATCATTCTGATGAAAAACATCCAAGAACCAAAGAAGAAAAGAAATGAAGAAGCAAAGAGAGAAGAAAGAAAGCAAGAAAAAGAAGAGAAAAAGGTGCTGACCGGTCGTGACCGGTCGGCCAAGGAAGCCAGACCGGTCAGTGACCGGTCTGCCATGTATGAAGGACGCGGCTGAAGACGTCCGACCGGTCATGACCGGTCGGACAGTGTTGCTGGGAACTCAATGAACAGGGCCGACCGGTCAAGACCGGTCGGTCAGTGTTGCTGCAATGTGAAGAAAAACATCCGACCGGTCTTGACCGGTCGGAGTTGCTTACTGGATTAAGGTTCTACAAGGCCTGACCGGTCTTGACCGGTCGGGCATACCTGCTGGAGTGTTTTCACTTGAGGCCGACCGGTCATGACCGGTCGGCCATGCGTACTGAGTTGGAACTTTCTAATTTCTTCCCGAAATTCTCTGCGCTGCGTAAGTGTTACGCAAATTTCCGATTCTTCCGACGTTGGGGAGCCGCCAGACTATAAATAGACACCTAGGGATTGTTCCTAGGGTATCTTAGAAGGGTTCAAGCGAGGTTGGAGGCTGTGGAAGTGAAGATTGGAGTTTCACAACTCCTTTTGGTTTGCTTTGCTGTTTTCATGCTTTTTGTAGTTGTTTCATGTTTCCTTGGATCATGAGCAGCTAAACCTCTTAGCTAGGGCTAAGAGGTGAAGCTTGTAGTGTATCCAAGATGTTTTAATTCGTAGTTAAGTGGTTTTCAGTTTGGAATTAAGGATTATGAACTAAGGTTTGAAGTTTATACAAGTTTTTAAGTAATTTCTCTTAGTCTTGTGATGACTCATGGATGTTTGGATGAATTACTTATCTGCTTAATTTGTTTGCAACGGTCTAGACCTGTATGATCCGAGGAATTGGAGTGCGCTCTAGTACCAAGCTCTTCATAAAGAGGCTTCATACCAAAGTTCTAGTTTTGGTTGATTATCTGGAATATGTATGGACTGTGCATATAATTTGAATCCAGTTCAAATCATGATCTAGCCTTGTCTTGTGAGAAGACTTGAGGATGGTTATGATTGGGAATTGGACCTATAGAAAAGGTGAATGACCTATGCAATGAGCATGCTCAGATCAGCCTAGAGTTGAGTGAACTTTATGCACAAAACTTACATGTTACAGACTTCTGGTTTAACAGTTCTATCATCCGACTAGATAGACCTGACTGGTGATTCTAGTTAAGAGAATGGGAAACCACAGCGGATTGAACATCGAGGATTGCTACAAGTGGATCCTCGAACCCCTAGTGCCTTCTTATACTTGTTTACATTCAATTTAGCTTAAACTGTTAATCACACACATTCTATTCAAACTTTGATTGTTAGCTTCAATAGAAACTTGTGGATGAGTTTGTGACATCCTACATAAGTCCCTGTGGATCGACCTCGGTATTACCGAGTTTATTACTACATCGCAACCCTACACTTGGGGAAGCGAACAGCGACGAGCCGCTTCGTACCGCAAGGAGTCACATGATATAATGACAGTATCCCAGCTTCGCCAATACTATTGTATGCAAAATGATTAATAAAAGTTGAACTAATCATGAAATTATGACATTAGCGTTCCAAGTAACTGTTCGACTATTAAAGGCTAGTATACCAAAAAACGACCTTCATACTTGCATCTGTGGGGTGGTTGATTAACTGTTAAAGATCAACGCATCATTTACTTTTATGTTTATGTTACTTTTGCCCGGGACATGCATGACCTCCCATGACATTCATGCATCTAATCAACTAGATTAGGAAATTGATTGTTTTATTATGCTATCGTTACCTGTGCTCGTTTGTGTTGATAACAGCTGTAATTTGCTGAGTATCTGTGTGCTAGAGATAACATGCTTAAGGGTAGTACATGTAGAAATATGTATTTGTTATGAACCTGCTTATGACTAAAATGTCTTGAGTATAATCTTAGGGGTATTTCTTCACTATATTGGTGTTTGATAACAGGTGTAATTTTTCGTTCTTATTGCATTATTGTGATTTGTATAATTCTCACAAGGACGGATACTACTTTTGAATTGTAACTAATGGGTGTTAGCCCTATATTTCTTGATTATTAATCTCTGCTTTGCTTTTGATCCACTAGTTGAAATACGTTACTATGATTATTTATGTACGGAATGAATGTAAATCTGATTGAGGACACACGTGAGAGCACTCGCCACATGCTCCCATGTGTGGGATTCTTACGCAAGCATTTTACTAAGTTCACACCCGAAAACTTGGGACCGGAGTCTTCGTACTCAATTATCAATTTTCAAGGCGTGGCATACTCGAAACAAAGCCCTAAAAACAAATCTTAAGAGTCTTAATCAAAATGGGAAATAAAACAAGAAATCATGCCAATCTGCATCGACCGGACTCAACTCGTCGATTCGACCAGTCGATCGGTCTGGGGCAGAAATCATCAAAAGAGTTCGACCCCCTTTTCTGTAAAATTTTGAAATATTTCAATCAATCAACTAAATTAAGGTGTTAACCAATCGAAAATGCCAAAAATTTTCCAGAGATAAAACTGGAGTTTCTGGCAGGCATTGGATTGCTCGACTCTACTATTCGACCCGTCAAACTAACTGGCTTGGGCTCCTTCTTTCGGTCTATCATCTCCAAGAATGAATCTGCAACCCGTTCTACATTAGGCCTCACTTCATGGTGAGATAGTTGTAAGCGTGACTATCTGTTTATCCCTTGGACCTTGACTCCATGGGCAAGGTGATCATGGAATGACCACCTGTTCGCCGCTCGATTGGGCTTCTAGGCAAGGTAGTCGTAATTAAACAACAACTTATTCATAGCTTTAGTCAAACTTCATGTTGAGATGGTCGAGAAAATATCTAAGCACGTGGCGAGATGCCCCGCTGGGCATTCGTTCAAGAGCTAAATAGCTTCCTAAGTCTAATAATATGATCATAGACATAGGGTGCCTAGCTATTATATTATAATCTAATTAATCTGAGTTGGTTTGCAGCATTGTGTTGGTTTATAGGAAATGAGTTAAATTTAATAATATTAATAGTTGTCCATAGCTAATGAAGGATGGGCAATGTTTCACTGAAAAGAGTAGTTTTGTGTTGTATTAGAGTAGCATGGGTTTCAAGCTCTTGATTCTCTGTTGAATTTATAGATGTATAAAGTAGTTTGTTGGAGACCTGTATTGGAATTAGACTTTGAGATTTTCTCTTGATTCATTTGCCAATTTTCAAACATGGATGATTATACTTCTAATTCAAGATGAGTTTGTGAGATCTTTCTGTAATTAGCCAATCGTTTAATAAGCATAGCTAATTGTATTTCTATATCGAAATATGTCTTCATAATCTTTACGTAATTAACTTACTTTTGAATGTGCGTGGCCAAAAACATTACATCATGTGTCTCTGTTGATCATCACATTATCCAATCGTGCACATTAAAGCTTTCCACTTTGTTAGAACTTAGAAAAAGGGGGAAAGATCAGAACTACTCGTCAGCAGTCCTTCTTTCTTTTTTTTCATGTTTCTTTTATTCTGGGGGAATTCTGAGTATAGAGACATTCATAGACAATCATAAGCAATCACAAAGTGTACACAAGAGAGAGATATCGCAAGGCGAATTTTATTCCAGAGATTCTGAGATCTTTTACATTCCAGGCCGTGATACTGGTCACGAGCCTTTAATTACATCAACGGTTGATCACCCTTGATTGGAAGGCAAAAGACTAATCCGCCGGGGATTATGGTCTTGAGTTCATGGTCGTAGAGACCTTTGTTTTCTTGTTATGGACTGAGCCACATTTATTAGACACGCCGGATGTCTATGTCCCATTTTCTTTCGGTGTGTCCGGGTTGAGAGACTGTCAGGATTCGAGTGGTGCAACTCGGGGCCCGCGCCTGTTACTGTGAACAGGTGACCGCTGGAATACACGAACCTCGAAATGTTGGTCAGCATAACTAAAGCCCGCGCCCGTATTTTTATGACGGGTGACCTTAGGAAAGCCCGCAACTATCTCATCAGCTCAACCGACGGACCCGTTGTCGATGGGTAGGGCATCGACGGTCTTTTTCATAGTGGCAGTCCATAGCAAGATGTTTCAAGCTTAGTTAGAACTCTTTATTTGTGGTTTCTCGTGGTAACCATAACCCCTTAGGTTTAGCCTCGGACCTTTATCCGGGATGAATAGAGCTTTGTATAGTAAAGTAAATGTATTTCTTCTGGAGTCGGGCGACTCGGCTTTGAGAGCATTCTTTCTTCTGAGTATTTTCCAATGATCTGTATGGGATCAGATAGGCTTTGTCGAGCCAAGATCTCTTGAAGATTTCGATATTCAATGGGCTGGATCGGCTATCCCGATGCCTGCAAATGGCTAAGTATAGGGTCCGATGGACTCCTGTTCATGCCAATTTCTTATGAATAATGGGGATCGGTGCCCCGTGAATGCTTAACTCGGCTGTTGGATAGCCTGAGCGCTTCAGCTTTGCCTCGGCGTCTTTGAGATCGCGATTGATTTCAACTGGCACTAGTCAATTCTCAAGCCAACAGGGCACTTCCCAGGGCTGAAAACGACTAAGTAGTGGACCTGTTTGCGGTCTGATTAGAGAAGTCGATGAATATTATCGATAACCGTCTTTGAACAGGGGTGGATTACGTCCACGAAGATCACGGTGCGATCGCATTTTTGATTTGCTTAGCAAAAGTCAATTTTCGGGCCAACAGGGCACTTCCCAGGGCTGGAAATGACTAAGTAGTGGACCTGTCTGCGGTCTAATCAGGGTATTCGGTGAATATTGTCGATGACCGACTTGGAACAGGGATGGTTTATGTCCACGAAGATCGCGGTGCGATCGTATTTCGATTCGCTTAGTAGAAGTCAATTTTCTGGCCAACAGGGCACTTCCCAGGGCTGAAAATGACTAAGTAGCGGACCTGCCGTCCGCTTGATCAGAGTATTCGGAGGTCCTAAGATCGGATAACCTCGTCGCGGTGCATGATTATGATGTATCATGTCAAGTAGAAGAAAAGTTTCCCTCTCGGGCTCGGTCCAATTCCGCCCGATTCTTCTCGTTTTCGCCGTTTTCGGCTCTTTCGGATGGATTTTCAGAGTTGCCAAATTGGCTAAGTGTTGGTCATTTTGGATCAAAACATTGATTTGGGCTACTTATCATTGACCGTTGGAGAATCTGATCCGGCGGATGGATAGATCTCATCGAGACGCATCTGGCGGCTGTGGTTTCATCGAAATCGGATCCCGGACAAAGGCGGGCCGTGCGACGGAAGGTCCACTCCTCCCATCAGCGTCCAGGTGCATGGGGGAGTGTGTACAGGCGCATGTGCCTATTTTTCAAGCGCATGTGACCATTTTACAAGTGCATGTGGTATTGCATCATCTATCAAGCACATGTGGTCATCATCCGGGCGCATGTGGTCATCATCCGAGCGCATGTGATGATTTTCCATGGAAAACAGATGACGGAGAGGTGTTCCGGGCGCATGTGGCAGTGCACATGCGCCTGGACCCAGAGAGTGGGCGCATGTCCCTCCCAGACTTAGAGAAAATCAGGATTTTCCGGCCAGAAAAGCCAGTGCATGTTGGGAAAAAGCCAGCGCATGTTGGGAAAAAGCCAGCGTATGTTGGGAAAAAAAACCAGCGCATGTTGGGAAAAAGCCAGTGCATGTTGGGAAAAAGCCAGCGCATGTTGGGAAAAAGCCAGCGCATGTGCCCAGCACTTAGAAAATTTTAGGATTTTCTTCCTGAACTTGGGATTCCGGCGAGGAAATCCCTTTCTGGCGAGGGTTTCCGGTTAGGAAATCTACTCCGGCCAAGGCATCCGGCGAGGGGAGAGAAAGCAAGCGCATGTGGTGCTTACATCACTCTGAGGTCGGCAGGGGATGATCTCGTGCTGATGTAATGAAGTGACTTCACTATTTATAGGAGGGAAATCGGGTTCGGGTCTACCCGGCGGGTACTTCTCGGCGCATGTGCCAGAAACTATGTCAAGCGCATGTGGAAAAAAACGCACCGGGCGCATGTGGTGGATCCGGGCGCATGTGCTTTACCGGCACATTTCCCGGCGCTTTTCGGAAAAATGTTTAATTCACTAGAATGCAAGCGCATGTGTTTAGAGGCCAGGCGCATGTGGTTGGAGGCCAGGCGCATGTCCTTTGCCGGCGCTTTCCCACTACTTAGCCAGATTTTCAGGATTCCAGCACTTAAAAAATTTCAGCATTTCAGCTCCGACGGGGGATCTCCAAAGGACAGCTACCTTTTCTAGGCTATGATTAACCTTCTGAATGAATGGGGTGGGGTGTGGAAGTTCAGATGTTGCTAATTTTGGTACTTCCTTCCTAATTTGGAGCCTCCGGGTCGGCTTGTCGTATAGGAATGTTGTTCCGGGGAGCGCGCGCATGAAAATATTCATCGTAATGACTTCAAACTTGCTATTTAAGGGTTTTGGGGCATTTCGGATCATTTGGCAGTGAAGCGCATGTCCAGTTCCACTCTGAAATGGTAGCTGTAGGCTTACGGACCCTTTTTTGTCAGTTCCGGGCAGGGACGAAACGTATTTCGAGGTGCGCAGGTAAAAATATGCACCGGATGACTTCGAAACTTGCAGGTTAAGGGTTTTAGGACATTTTGGATCATTTGGCGATGAAGCGCATGTCCAGTTCCGCTATGAAATGGTAGCTGTAGGCTTACGGACCCTTTTTGTCAGTTCCAGGCAAGGACGAAACGTATTTCGAGGTGCGCAGGTAAAAATATGCACGGACTTCGAAACTTGCAGGTTAAGGGTTTTAGGACATTTCGGATCATTTGGCGGCGAAGCGCATGTCCAGTTCCGCTTTGAAATGCTGTTTACGAATTTTGGTTGCTACTAAGCGATCAGGGTTGTGCTGGCGTTTTCAGGGCTCTCTTGGCCTCGAAACTTATCTAAATCATTGCCACTAGACCATGGGATGTTGTTTTATAATGGGTACAAATTTGAGCCCCAACAAGTGCCCCCCGGTGTGCTGCGCTGGATGCTTACGTCATGCTAGTGCAGTGCACCGGTCCCTTAGGCTCAAGTATAAATAGTTGAATCACTGAGTCATTCCGCAATTTTCCGAGTCAGAAAGCTTGATTTCTCCCAAGGTGAGAGAGCTCACCCTCAGGGTACAGGCGCATGTGGTCCCCTTGTGGGCGCATGTGGCCTGCCATTCATTACTTTTTCCGGCAAAATACTTCCTCCAGGCACATGTCAAACTGCCTCTGAGGATGTGGGCGCATGTCCCAGGTGCATGTTGTTCTGGGCATGCGCCCAGGGCACTGCCCAGGACTTGTCTTTTCTTCGAATTTCAGAGATGGGTGCATGTGTGGCTGCCACATGCGCCTGGGGCTTGAATTCTAAACTTATTTCCTCCGTTTCTTCTGAGCCGGGCGCATGTCAGATTGGACATGCGCCTGATGCCTTATGAGGTGAAATCGTATTTTCAATATCTTGTGGACTGGGCGCAAGTGAGGGGCCACATGCACCTGGGGCTCCACCTTGGGCGCATGTCAGCCCAACACTTAGCCAAAAGTCCCATTTTTAGCTCCTACTTTGCACTTGGTGGAGAAATGGCATTTCCAACTCCGTTTCTCAGTCAAATTCAGTGCTGTTTGAGGCTAGATCACTTAAAATTCAAGCACAATTGGAGCTTAGTACCTTGGGCCTGCAGTTGACTGCCTACTTTGGCCTGTCACAGCTTGCAACTGTCTATTTTAGGCAGGTTCAGAGTATGTTTGCCAAAGTGCGCTTATAGCGTCCCGATTGCTTGTAAAGTTGCTGTGTGCGAATAGTTGCGTATGTATGACGTTGAAACTGTTTCCTGACTCTGTCTAGTGCCTTCTCATAAGCACCTGGACTCGTCAAGGCTACTTTTAGACTAAATGTATGGATGTATTGTGGGTTCAATCAATGATTTTGTGTGTGCATCTATCACATGTATGCGTGCATGTATGATGGCAGTTGCTTTGTTATGAAATGCGTATGATGATCGATATGCTATGCTCTTGATTTTGTTGCTTTCATGCTCTTCATGCTGTGCTCTACATGCTGTGCTTGTGTTTGTGATATGATTTCGTTAGGCTATTTGCCCGTGTGTATCGAGTTGTTTTCTAATGTTGTTCTGTTTACGCGTTGCAGTGAATTGCAGTAGCGACAATGGGATCTTCTGGTGAAACTTCTGGGTCGCATGCTTCTGGTCCGACGTCGATGAAGCACGGTCGGAAAAGAACAGCTGAAGGTCCTTCTAACCCTCCTCCTCCAAGACGTAACTCTCGCTTCTTTCCTACGGTCGAACCCGAGATCAAGGATTTCTCGGAGCGTATTGGGCAGCTTCCTCATGAAGTGCTAGTACGCATCTTTGTCAACAAGACAGCGCCTGAACCTCCAAAGCGGGGAACAGAACAAGAGTGGGTCTATTGGTATGCCCAACTTGCTGGTGTGGCGAGTGTCATCGGGGCAGGTCCTCAAGATATACCTGTTCAAAATGTAGAAGAGAATCTGACGGGTCAGAAAAGTAAGAAGAAAGGAGGACGAGGAAAACAACCGATCAAGGCGCTCAGTCAAGCGGAGCGATTGACACAGCTCCTCGACTTGAAATATGAAAGGATGAAAATTGGATGGGAGAGCAACAAGATCGCTGCTGAGCGTGGCATCTGCATCACGAACCCCTACAATGGCGAAGTCATCTTGCACCAGAAGTCTCTTATGAGGTGTAAACCTTTTCCGAGCATTGAGCCATCTGATATTCGCAGACCTAGCCAGTTCTATGGAGTGGAGAGATGGTCTTCAGTTCCTGAGAGATTACTCACCGCCACCCTGGGAAGCAACGGGAAGCAACAAAAGGTTGATGAGATTAAGGAAATGACTTTCCTCATGCCTACATGTGATCCGCATACACCTTATCCGACTCATTTCTTTGAGACAGTGCGTCAAAGGTTCCTTCCTATGAGCACGTCCGCAATGTGGGAGACTCCGAACTTCCGCACACGAGGGCATTTGAATCGTCGTGACAGCTACATCCCCTGGGCGAAGGAGATTCTGATCCGGTACGAGGCCGTGCTGAGGGACGTCGGGCTCTACTATGCCATCGAGGCGACTACCGGCTTCTTTCCGCGAGATCCGACGATTCTCAGGGGCTTCTTAAATTACTGGAGTTCCGTTACCAACTCTTTCCATCTTCCTCAAGGAGAGATGAGCATAACCCTCTGGGATCTTAAGATGATGGCGGGCCTGCCCATTCGCGGCGGGTATTATCACGAATATATCCCCTCTGATGAAGAATTGTCTGGCTTCAGGCGCGAAGGTGATCGGAAGGCCTATCATTCCGAGGCGTGTTTGGAGTTGTTCAATGAACTGCAACAATTTGACTGCATTACAAAGATACACCATGAAGATTGGTCAGTCTACTTCAGCCATGGCTTGAAGTAAGTCTTCGCGGGACGTCTTCTTTCTTCCTTCTCGTGATGTATGCTCTTTCCTTTTGCATAGCTTCTTATGTGAAGTTCTCTCTCCTTTCTCTCTTTCAGGATCGACTACGAAAAATATAAGGTTGATGTTAAAAAAATAAGAGCCTTACGACAACGATTTCAACGAAAATTTCCTTGCCCAAACGTATTGTCTCCCACTTGCGAGCTAGCAGGTTTCCCGGCTTACTGGTTGTCTGCAGTCGCGCTTCCCAGCTCGAAGGGTGCTGATGGTGTCAGGGTTTCTTGCTTCGTCATGGCAGGTGCGATCAGAACCATAAATAATTAGGTCATCATATTTTCATGGTGGGAAAACAATATTGTTGGACGAGCCATGTCATACAAACACTGGTGTGGGCTCCACACGCCAACTAGTTGGACATAAGAGTTTGGATACTTGCAGTGAGGGATCTAAAACAAAAGAAATGGCTTTTTAAGTACCTGTACAATGTAATGGCATCATTTGAGTACTTGTTCAATGTAACGGCATCGAGAGGCTCCGTATCAAGGGCAAAACATTCACACTAGTCCGCACTAAATTGTACAAATCAGGATGTGGACGGAGTACGGTGCCAGAGAACCATAGTATGGTATAGGTGGCAAGTTTTCAATCCCTAATTAATTGCATGTAAATGATGATCTAAACCGTTCATATTCTGAACCCAAAGTATCAAGATATCTTAAGAAAAATGTGTTGAACGGTATGAAGATGAATATTTAATTTTTCATATCCAAATCCAAGATTCAATGGTCAGGATCATCAATGAAGCATGACTATAACACCATAGCTTTTATATGGCAATAACAAGGATATCAATGGTTGAGATCATTTTAAGGATGAAATCCAGAGGTGGAAACCTGCCACCATACCTTACCATCGCACAGTGCCACCATCATCTATCAAAACTCTCGTAGCCCTGAGTGAAATGTCTCTTAGACCAAAAATTGCATTGATTGGGTCAAATATCCAAATTCAACAGTAACTACTCACTGATCAGTTTAAATCAGTCTAAATTTTAAATGATGAACCATCTAATGGAGTTTTCCTCCTCACGTGACAGAGGAGAGAGAGAGAGTGAACTGGAAGTGGCCGGGCGCCCGAACCATTTAGTGGCCGGGCGACCGAAATCCCAGAAATAGGCAGCAAGGCTGCTGGACACTTTTGTCCATTTCGGGTGCCCCATGGTTTTGGTGACCGGGCGCCCCATGACCCGGCCGGGCGCCCGACCATGTTTGGTCCGGGCACCCGAAATTCATTTTTTTTCTCATGTTCATTGCTGGACTGTTTTTGAGTTGGCCGGGCGCCCGACGGTCTGGTGACCGGGCGCTCGACCCGGCGCGAACTGCTTGTACGCAGTTTCCTAATCTGGCTCTAATTCCTCCATTTTTTGTACTTAAGCACTCCAAAACGGGATTAGGGCATCCCATTGTGTTGCCAACACGTCCAAGGTGAGAAAGAGAGAAAAAGAGGAAGAGAGAAAGAGAAGAGAGAGAAAGAGGAAGCTTGTAGAAGGGAGAAGTTGCTTGAAGAAGGGTTCTTCTGCGCAATGGTCGTCTCAGCGCTTCTACGTCCTCGGGATCGGTGAGATCGTTTCTCCTTTACTATTCTCTTGTAGTTTATCCATCCCTGCGTGGGTGAAGAAGTTTGATCCAAGCGGTGTGTGCTTGTGATCGGTTGTAACAGTTCCCTGAGATAGTGGATTGTTGATCTGGACTAGGTCCCGTGGTTTTTACCTTTTTTGAGGGTTTTCCACGTAAAAACTCTTTGTGTTCGTGTGGTTGCTGTTTATTCTTGATTATTGCATTAGCATAGTCCATAATTCTAGTGTATTGGGGGGAGAGATCCGAAGGTTTGTGTGAAACGCACCCAACAAAGTGGTATCAGAGCGTTCAGGTTGTTTGAACGGTGTGGGATCGGTTCTGAATTATGGAAGGTGGTTCATCAAGGATGATCAGCCTCAAGGTTCTAACTGGACCATATGGAAGGCTAAGATGGAGGACTTGCTCTATTGCAAGGACTTGTATGCTCCAATTCTAGGCATATCGACGAAGACAGAGGATATGTCAGATGATGATTGGAAGAAAGTGGACCGGAAGGCGGTGGGGTTCATTAGACAATGGTTGGATGATTCGGTTTTCCACCATGTGTCTACAGAGACCTCAGCCGCTAGCTTATGGCTGAAATTGCAAGGACTGTATGAGAGGAAGACAGCCGGCAATAAAATTTTCCTGATAAGACGACTTGTGAATCTCAAGTTCAAAGATGGTGGTTCTGTGGCTGAACACATGAATGAGGTCAGCAACATTGTGAACCAGCTCTCCGTCATGAAGATGGTCCTGGATGATGAACTTTAGGCTTTGCTACTGCTTAGCTCATTGCCTGACAGTTGGGAGACATTGGTGGTGTATCTAAGTAACTCCGCGCCAGACGGAAAGGTATCCATGGATCAGGTAACAAGCTGTCTCTTCAATGAGGAGACAAGGAGGAAGTCCCTAGGGCCTGCTCAACAAGAGGCCCTTGTGACACAAGATCGGGGGAGAGGAAAGAACAGAAAGGGCGGAAAGGCCCGAGATAAATCAAGAGGCAAGTCAGTTGCCAGGAAAGATGTTGAATGCTGGAATTATGGCAAGAAGGGCCACTATAAGCATGAATGTCACAAGAAGAAGAGTGATAAGAAGGGTAAAGGAAAGGAGAAGGAAGATGAATCAGATTCTACTGCGGTCGCCTCAGATGGTGACGTTGTTGTTATTCTTTCGGCAGATCACGATATTTGTCTCACGGCCTCGAGTCATGACACCGACTGGGTGATAGACTCGGGAGCCTCGCTTCATGCGACTCCACGCAGAGATTTCTTCACAAGCTACAAGTCAGGTGACTATGGAACAGTGAAGATGGGAAATTCTGGTGTTTCGAAGATCGTAGGGGTCGGTGATATTTGTTTGAAGACTGATGTGGGCTACACATTGGTTCTCAGGGATGTGAGACACATTCCAGACCTTTGCCTCAACTTGATGTCGACGGGAAGGCTGGATGATGATGGTTATGAAAGCCGGTTTGCTGGTGGGCGCTGGAAGCTCATCAAGGGTTCGTTGATCGCTGCCAGAGGAAAGAAGTGTTGCACTCTTTACATGGCAAGTGTTAGTGTATGCAAGAGTGGATTGAACGCAGCAGAGGATTCAGCTACTGACGTGTGGCACAGGCGTCTAGGCCACATGAGTGAAAAAGGGCTTCAGCTACTAGCGAAGAAGCAGCTCCTTCCAGACGTGACAAGTAAATCTCTCAAAACCTGTATTGACTGTTTATCTGGGAAACAGCATAGAGTTTCTTTTGTTAAAACTGCTTCTCATACTAATAAAGTACATGCATTAGATTTGGTTTACTCTGATGTTTGTGGTCCTATGAGGACAAAAACCTTGGGTGGGGCATTGTATTTTGTTACATTTATAGATGATGCATCTAGGAGGGTTTGGGTGTATGCTTTGAAATCCAAGGACGAGGTCTTTGGTGTGTTTAAACTGTTTCATGCTATGGTCGAGAGGGAGACATGCAGATCATTGAAGTGCATCTGCACTGATAGTGGTGGTGAATACATAGGTGACTTCCACGAGTATTGCAAGTCACTGGGTATACGGCATGAACAGTCAGTTCCCAAGACCCCCCAGCATAATGGTGTGGCTGAGCGAATGAATCGCACCATTGTAGAAAGAATCAGATGCATGTTATCCCATGCAAAGTTGCCCAAGATGTTCTGGGGAGAAGCAATGCACACGGCGGTGTATTTGATAAACAGGTCTCCATCAGCCCCGTTGAATGGAGAAGTACCTGAGAAGGTGTGGACTGGACATGATCCATCGTACAGTCATCTCAGGGTGTTTGGATGCAGGGCATCAGATCAAAGGTCTAGATCAACACTCTAATACCATGCATATTTCATAGAGTTTTTTGTTAGGATTTACCTCTCTTTTGCTCTCTTAGAGAGACATACAATTATGGAAGGAGCATTGTGGTGGTCCACCGGTCCATAGAGAATATATATATATATATATATATATATATATATATATATATATATATAACACTCACAAACTGCAACTTGATATCATTTTATTTGTAAATGCACTTTTAAATATTACATATCACTTAAAAAACTCATACAACGTTTTGAGAAGCCTATCCAATTTTTTGAGTCAGACTAATCAACCGGTTTACAATCCGAGTTTCCATGTTTTTAAACTATTATCATAGTTAGAAGAAGAGAAGGAGACCATGTGATAATGCTATGACTACAGCAGTCAACATGGTATCAAAGCCATCAAATGTTTGTAATTTTAGTAAGGAAAATGCATTGTTGTGTCTCTTTTCTTGTGGGTGTTTAAAAGCTTCTCCACCACCTCCCCTAACCCCCCCTGCTTCGCGCCTTTGCGATCTTCTGATGGTTAACCCTTCATCCAGCCCTTTATAATTCGATCCAACCGTTGCATTTAAACCTGCAATCATATTGTTAAAATGGATAATGTACAAGACATCCCATTTACATACCACCACATGTACCAATGTCGCATACATGAAAAAAGATCCAGGTTGTCCATCAGGTGGTTCTGATCATGATGTTGATAAGGTGGCCACTCTTCATGTGGGCCACGATGTTAGAAACAAACATACAAACTGTGCATGGCCATGGCACATACCTGTTGCATAGACTTTCATAAGTGGGAAATCGGATGTGAAGTACTCTACCTTTTCGAAGGAGACGTTCGATTTTGAGGTTTCCATCATATTCGTGGGCGAAAATCAGGTGGGCCAGAAAGCTTGAGATGATGAGGAAGAGAAATGGCAGCAACTTTATCTTCATCTCTAAGTGTAGAATGATTAGAGAAGGTTTTTAGTGATCGGAAAGAAGCTCTTCCACTGAACGGAAGGAAAGAATGTGACCCAAATTGAAGGTGGAGAAATTGTATTGGAAATGGTCCACTTTATAGCTACAATTATCAGGGAATGTCTGCGAGTTCCATTTACATTGCTAAGGCTATCACTTTACAGCTACACTATTCTCAAGGAATGTGTCTATGTTCCATTTACACTACCTTTAAAAAAATAAAATAAAATAAAGTTCCATGAGTAGGATCAGAATCTTAATTGCAGGTACATGTGTGTCTCACCTAAGACCGTGCAGCCATTACTGTGGGGCCCACATTGATGTATGTATATTGTATGTCCAAGCTATCCCTTTTGTCAGATCCCTTTTAAGGCATGAGCCCAATGATGACGTACGCAGATCTAAATCTGTGGACTATACCATATGAAACTTACTGTGGGCCACGAAAGTTTTGGATCACCACTATGAAACATTGGTGATTGGCCACTAAAAACTTATTGTGGGCTAGGAAAGTTTTGGGTCAATCTGATATTTGTTTTTCCTCTTCATTCAGATTTTTTTAACCTTATCAACGGGTTGGATGGCAAATAAACATTACTGGAACATTATGGCAGGCCCCTTGAAGTTTTTAATGGTGGGACTTTCAAGCACCACTATTTCTTCATGTATTGTCCATCTGAGATTTGGATTCACTTTACTTTTGGGCTCATGCTGTAAAATAATCTGACAAAAAGGATAGATAGATGGCGTAGATATATAATGCATTCATCAAGGTGGGCCCCATGGTAAAGGCCGCACCTAATCGGCTCCGTAATCAGCTCCGTGTGTAGTGTGGTTTAAAAATTCGAAAACTTGACTTGTTAGCCTTTGCAAGCAGATTGCATGGTGTATTGATGTCACCAAGTTCTATGGGCCTTATCATGATGTGGGTTATACCATGCTGTCCATCTATTTTGCGAGATCATTTTTGGGCATGGCCCCAAAAATGAGGCAGATCTAAAGTTTAAGTGGACCATGCTACATAAAGCCATAAAGCAATTTTGACGCATTGAAAATAGCTTCCGTGAGGCCAACTGTGATATTTATTTTGCATCCAGGGTGTTCATAAGGTCCCAAAGACATGAGTAAAGGAAAATATAATTATCAGCTTGATCCAAAACTTATGTGGCTCTTAAGAAGTTTTCAATGGTAGACGTTCAATTTTCACTGTTTTATGAGGTGTGCTCCATGCCCTAAAATAACCTCAAAAAATGAATGAAGGGTGTGGATATTAATATATACATCATGGTAGGGCCACTGAGCTTGTTGACGTCAAACCACAGGTCGTGGTGTGTGGCACACCGGCAGTCCGTTTCCGTAAGGTTTGGGCCAAATCAAAGCCGGAATTCAATTCGACTGTGCTTGTGTGTTGACGTGTGTTGACGTGGCAAATTTCTGTGAGCACCACCATGAAGTACGTGTTATGTCCATGCCTTTCATCCATTTTGCGAGATCATTTTAGTACATGAACCCAAAAATGAGGCACATCCAAACTGCAAGTGGACCACACCACATAAGGCATGCGGTGGGGAAAATACGGACCACCGTTGAAACCTTCCTAGGGCCGACTATGATTTTGGGATGTTCATAAGTTCACACAGACCTCTTGATCCAAAACTTCTGTGGCCCCAAACAAGTTTTCAATAGTGGGCTTCCAATCCCCACTGCTTTTCTGTGGTGTGGTCCACTTAAGGTTTGGATCTGCATCATTTTTTTAGCTTAAAGATTTTGCAAAATAGATGGGTGTTGTGGATATAACACACATACCATAGTGGGGTCTACAGAACTTTGCCACGTCACCACTTAGAACGGTAGGGTGCAGTGTACACCACCAAATCCTCTTCAAAAGGAAGACGATGTGTGACAATTTACAACCCAATAACCAGACTCGACTCGCTAGCTACCTGATCATGTTGCGTGACTAAAAGACTCAATGCCCAAGGACCCAAAATATTTACTAATTAAACTATAACATTTCACTAACAGGAAGTAGTGGCCCGTTCTAGTGGTACACGGTGGTACTGGGAAGCAGTGGGGCCCACGTCGTGTATTGATCACATCCAACCCATCCATCATATGCATCTCCTCACGTTTACACCAGAGCATTAAAATCATCACAATCCAAAACTCCAGTGGGCCACATCACAGGGAACAAGTAGGATGGATTGCTCACCCATATTTTTACTGGGGCACACTTAAGTTGCAGAACAGCCTAATTCTCATCATGAACCTTCATATATTGCAGATGAACGGTCTTGATGGGTTCAATTCTATACACACAACAAGGTGGGCTCCATGCAAATCAAGGGTGGCCATCCCCTCTCAACTTGTCTCTGTTTTGTGGCCCACCTGAGTTTCTGTTTGGGATGATTTTTACGCATTGTGGCTCATATTGAGCCGAGCCATCTGATGGATAGGTCAGATGTCATGAATATATCACGTGGCCCCACTTCTGCTTACAGTGGTATATCGCTGGAGCTAGGGCTGTCATCGGGCCGGGCCTCAGGTTACTTAGCCCGGAATGTAAACTGTTTCGGGCCGGGCCTATTCAAAATTCTGATTTTGGCATGCCCGAGCCTGGCCTATTGCACACACCTAGCTGGAGCGGCCTAGTTGTATCAGTTCACTTGGGCATGTCAGATGTCATGAAAGTTATATGCTCCACCGTTCTTCAAGCACCATAGCTTCTAGTGCTCCTAGTTGTATCAGTTCACTTGGGCAGTCCGATCGATCTGAATAGTTCACTAAGTCAGAACACATTCCGTGGGCTACGACGCAAAAATTATCGTGATCGGATTGTTTACACCCAACCGACATCGTTAGATCTAACCACTAGAAAGTCGACATGTGGCAACATTGCTATATGGAAGATCAGCATGGGATCCTTGTAGCTGATACGTAAGCAGAAAAAATTCTTAGGAGACCAAGATGGTTATTGCCAAGAGACGTATTAAATGAGAAACCAAGATGGTTATTGCCAAGAGACGTATTAAATGAGAAACACGATCGACAACACAAAGTTGTCACGTAGATATGTGATGGAATGTGAAAGGCCATATTTTATGTAATTGAATAGATAGTTGGTGATAATATGACCTAGAGTACAGGACGGAATGTGATTGGCTACGCTCAGGTAACGATTAGCTAAGAGTGGCAATATCATGAGGAGCCATCCTTAGAAGGATAATCGATCATGTTTGTTAATTAGCTAATTAATTGAGAGAAGATCATGACAATTGATTTCGAATACAATTTACTAGCAATTGCCTTACTTACCTATAAATAAAGCACATAACAAAGAGCTAGCTATAGGCTTATGCCAGTCCAACACAACTCTCCTATATAGCACAAAGTTGTGTATCCTCCGTCTCTTATGGACACCTTAGTTTTGTTTTGATTTTGATTTAACTCTTCCATTGCTAGCTGGGGCAATGTTGTAGAAAGTATGGACCAATTAGATTGCTTATCTCTCCAACTTCTGTCCACAATCTAGACCGCTAAGAAGACCCCTAAGTTTCAAAAGAAAGTCCAAACGGGGCTTTCTTACACGCTTTTAGAAATTTCATGATTACCTCTCCTACAAAGTTCAACTTTGTGCGACGAACAGATAATTTCGCCTAGTAAATGAGGGTTTGAGCAACAAACAAATAGTCTTTAACCACAAGTGTCTCGCCTACAAAGTTTGGTTCCAAGTGATGAAAAGATCACTGTCACCCCACTGACCATCTCACCCATGTGTGAAACTTAAATATAATGCGGAATAATCGGATCGTCTATACATCAACAATGGAGATTCCATACTATAATCTTAAAGGCATACCTGATTGGGAAGACATTCCCGATGCCATAGTGTTGTCGAGAAGAACTCTTGGTCTTCCGCACCTTACACCTTTAGGAGAACTTCTCAATGGGGACTAGGGTTTTCTCTTGTGTGTTGGTGAGGGGACCAAGACATATATTTATTGGAAAGAGGGCCAGATAAGCTTACCCATCACACTTCTCTCCTCTAGGATCTCCACATCGTAGGTTTCCATATCTGGCTTAATAACCGCGTATAGGGAACACGGTTCAAGCGTCCCACCCCAAAGCTATTTGTAATGATCACAGCTATAGTGGGGCCCACTGAATCGCTCAATTTGAATAATCCAACGGTCATGATCTAAACCGATGATCATGTGTGGCCCACCTAATGGAATCTTACATTCTCCCACTTGGGCTACACTAATCTCTGAAAGAAAACAAAATATTTTATTTTATTTTGTGAAAAATAATTTTACAAAACGCATTTGTTTCAAAAATTCCTAATGGGCACCTTACTGATTTCAAAACAATACCGTTGGATAATTATGAGTAGCGCTTGTCAGATCCGATCCATTAAAACCACTGATAGTGAATTGTGGTAGTCAACACAACATTTAATATTTTCGAAGTGTGACGAATCACGATCACAAATACCAATAGCCTTAACGACATGGATCAATGATATGGGGTGTGGTATGAAGATTACACGTCTAATGTGATCATACGTGCTTATCTTCAAGTGGTCCTTCTGAACGTGTCTCCAAGACACAAACTAAAGTCTTGCTTACTCAAAACTAAATGTGCACACTTGTCACGCCCTAAAATTCGGGTACCCGAATAGGGTTATTCAGGACCCGAATCTCGAGCTCGTGAGTTTTAATAGATCGATAATAATTGCAATCAATATAATTTCATCAAGATTTACTAGATATTCAGAGCAATCTAAAATGAAAATACTACTAAAATAATTTTCATGAATGTAATATTCGCTTGCTTTACTCTCTTAATAGTTTTATTGCATTGGGATTTGAAACACAAACTAAACTATATTTAAATTCAAATTCGAATTAAACTTAAATTGTTGGAAAAGGAAAATTAGTAGTAGAGGCCTGCTTACTTATAATATTCCAACTCTGCACCTGTGGATGATTGTAATTGTATGAGCATAATAGCCCAGTGAGATCATTTCTTATCCAAATTTTAAAATATGCAGATTATATAAGAATTGATAAATAAAATAGATAATTGAATTATAATACAAAGAACAAAGGAATATGCAATACTGAAATTGGAAATATGCCATGAATGTCATCCCTTTCATGAATTTTTATAAACAATCAATTAAATATAAATCATCTCTTACAGCACCGTACCCAAGTGGATGGTCACGTTACATTAATGCCCACACACTCGTACCTCGAGATGAGGGACACATTCGTACATTAGCTGGTCAGACTACTGCTCCAGTTGTACTTATGACGTATGTCCGCGCACACAATTGTATTCATACGCCGTACACAAAGGAGACTCCAAAGGATCCAATGGGTTCTAGGGTCTTTTATCCAAGGGTCACGATCGCTCTACTTGCTTGCTTTAGGGTCTTCCACCCAAGGGACACAATTGCCCTACTTACTGGCTTTAGGGTCTCTCACCCAAAGGACACAATCGCCCTACTTGCTTAAACATTTTTCTCTTTCCTCTTTTTTTTTTACCATTCAATAACTAATAGAGATGCATGTCATATCATGAATGATTCAAAATCAATAATAAAATAATAAATCAAATTTTCATACAATGTTGCATAATTAACAAATATTATTAAAGTTAACGAGATATATAATTAATTTATATAATTTATTATTATTATTATTATTTAATTTTCTAAATTTTAAAACAGAATAGAAAAATATAATTTTATGATAATTAGGGATTCGAAATGAATAAATAAATAAAATAACGCTAGAATTACAAGTTTTACATCATAGTCCAGGAGTTTTTGAAACAAGTACAAAATAGTGCCTATAATTTCTGAAAATTACATAGAAGTCCCTGAAATTGTAGAAAATTACAAAATAATTCAGGAAGTACGAATTTTATAAAATAAACATGTAATAACTCTAAAAAAAATTTAAGAATTAAATAAAAAATGAATTAAAAATTTTCAATTCAATTAAATAAAATTTTAAATTAAAAATTAATTTTTAATTTAATTTCATAAATAAAATCATAGAAAGTGAATCTTTCTATATCATGTTTGAAAAAAAATTAAAATATTAAATATTTTATATTAGACTTTAGATTAATTTAGTTAGTTAATAAATAAATAGTATTATTTTAATTTATTCAAATAAGAATTTTAGTAATAATTAAATCAACATAAATAATAAATAAATAGTTAAGCAGAAAATAGACAATTTCAATAATCTGAAAATTTCAGTAGGGATAAAATCACCCACCTTACAAAAGCTTTAGGAAGCTTCTTCCTCTTTTTTTTTATAAGTATTTTTTTTCTATTTTCACGCTCTCTCCTTCATGCCCAGACCCTGTGCGCTATTTATAATAGGGATGTCCCACCACATGCTAAAAAGAATTTAATAAATAAAACTCACATCTTTAATGCACTATTAACACATCTTCTTTTGTAACCAACACACACACATATGGGTCTTATTTATGATGTCAAAACCTCACGTGAGTGTATAAAGTGAGGTTGTGGTGCATGGTGGTGCGGTGCATGGTGCTCATATGGGGGCAACGTGTACATGGATGTGCATGCGATCATGGATGACGATGGATGGTTGATCGATGAGTGGATTGATTGATCAAATAGATGGATGGATTTGAGTGACAGTTGGATTTTGATGCAAGTAGGAGATAGCTTGTTGTATGAATCTAACGATTTCCTGTTGTTGGTCTAAGTTAATAAACTAGTAGTCGGTTGATCTTGCAATTTGGATATTTTGTAGTATTTGAGCTGTTAAGTATAATAGACGATCTAGATCACTGACCCTCCGATCATAACCACGTGCCTTTTATTTTTTAAAATCTCATACTCACGTAAAACTAATTTTACTAGTTAATAATATCTAAAACATGTCATTAATTCTTTAACATGTTGGAATTTAAATCATCATGCAACACATGTTTGAACTTAAATCGTCATGCAACACATGTTTGAACTTAAATCATCATGCAACACATGTTTAAGACGTGCTGCATGATGAGTTATATCGTAGATGGATGGATGGTCAAGTGGATTGACGGATAAGATTGTAGTGATCAGGTAGAGATGAAATGGATGGATGAATGAATGATCGCATACTTGATCATGTGTGTGGCATATGATCAAGTGGGAGAAATGAGCGAGTGAACAGTCAGATGGTCACACGTGTACAAAAATTTTAGGTTATTACAACACTGAAGGAGAAATAAGATATAAACTGAAAAACAGAATCATCAATGCATAAAAGATATCTCTAAAAATGTCTGGACATAATCGGATCATATATAAAAACTCTCACTACTGAAATACATCCTTGGGATCAACAACTCCCATAGACGTCACATACTCCTTAAAGAACGTGATAGGAAGGCCTTTAGTGAGAGGATCCGCTATCATCAGCCTTGTGCCGATGAGTTCCACAGACACTTGACGATTCTAAACTCTCTCCATCACAACAAGGTATTCAATGTCAATGTGCTTTGACCTCGATGAATGCTTGTTGTTGTTGGAGAAGTTAATTGCAGCTGAACTATCACAATAGATTTTCAATGGTTTCGGGATCATCTGCATAACCTGTAAACCAAAGAAAAACTCTGAAGCCAGACCGCCTGATTCATAGCTTCATGACAAGCTACATACTCTGCTTCCATGGTAGATGATGCCGTAATCGACTCTTTCACACTCTTCCATGATACAGCTCCACCAACCATCATCAATACATAGCCCGAGGTGGACTTCTTGCTGTCGAGACAACCAGTAAAATCTGCATCTGTATATCCTACCAACTCCAAATGGTCGGATCTCCTGTATGTGAGTTCGAAGTCCTTTGTCCTTTGCAAGTAGCGCAGCACTTTCTTTACAGCTATCCAATGATTCATTCCTAGATTGCTAAGGTACATGCCCAACTTCAAACCACAAAAGCAATATCTGGACGCGTATAGACCTGAGCATACATGATGCTCCCTACTGCTGACGCATACGGAATAGCTTTCATCTTGTCTTTTTCTAGGTCATTTTTAAGACACTGAAATTAACCAAACTTGTCACATTTTACAATAAATGCTTGGCCAGGAGTACAACCTAGCATGCCAAACCTTTCAAGAACCCTATCAACATAAGCCCTCTGCGACAGGCCAAGTAATCCACGTGATCTGTCCCGGCTAATCTGAATGCCAATGACAAAGGAGGCATCACTAAGATCTTTCATCTCAAAATTTTGAGATACAAATTTCTTAATCTCATGAAACAATCAAATATCACTACTAGCTAATAAAATGTTGTCAACATACAAGACCAAAATGATAAACTTACTCCCACTGATTTTCACATATATGCACTCATTCGCAGTGTTTTCAATGAAACCATATGAGGAAACGACTTCATGAAACTTTAGGTACCATTGTCGTGATGCCTGTTTCAACCCATAAATGGACTTCTTAAGTTTACAGACCAGATGTTCTGAGCCTTTGGCTTTAAAACCTTCTGGCTGCAACATATATACGTTCTCCATTAGATCTCTATTGAGAAACGCAGTTTTCACGTCCATTTGATGTAGCTCTAGATCCATATGAGCCACAAGAGCCATAATGATCGTAAAGGAGTCTTTCTTAGATACAGGTGAGAAAGTCTCCTTAAAGTCAATGCCCTCACGCTGAGTGAAACCCTTTGCAACTAGCCTGGCTTTATACCTTTTGATATTGCCCTTAAAGTCCCATTTGGTTTTAAATACCCATTTGCAACCAATCGGCCTAATCCCTTCAGGCAATTCAATAAGGTCCCAAACTTTGTTGTCCTTCATGGCATCGAACCAATGAGAAGAATTCGCACTTTGTTCAACCTGTGAAGGGATACAGGATCATTTTCAACCCTAATGTCAAACTCATGCTCCTGCAAATAGATGATGTAATCGTCTGGTATTGCAGATCTTCTCTCTCTATGTGATCGTCTTAATGGCTCATTATTCTGAATTGGATTTTTCATTTCCTCATTAGTGGGTTGTATTTGAGGTTGTACATGGTCGTCCAAAGGGAATTCAGTGTCCACTGCTGGATGGATAACCGTGCTACTCTGAATGATTGTGGTGGGAATCACAATCCGCTCTTCCTCAAATACAATATCTCTTAAATTTGTGCTTCCACTATCTTCAGTGTTCTCAATAAACCTAGCATTCGCAGTCTTAATGACTCTCATGGAATATGATGGACAATAAAATCTGAATCCTTTTGATCTTTCTGGATATCCAATAAAAAAGCAACTAACAGTTCTAGGGTCAAGTTTTCTTTCATGCGAGTTATAAGGTTTGGCTTCTGCAGGACAACCCCATACATGAAAGTATCGTAGACTAGGCTTTCGCCCTGTCCACAATTCATATAGAGTTTTCATTATACCCTTACTTGGGACCCTATTAAGGATATGCACAGCCGTTTTCAACGCATCACCCCACAAAGATTCTGGCAACGTAGAATTACTAATCATAGATCGCACAATGTCCTTTAGGGTGCGATTACGCCTTTCCGCTACACCATTCTGCTCTGGAGTATCAGGCATGGTGTATTTGGCGACAATGCCACAATCTTGTAGGTATCTAGCGAATGGACCTGGATTACGCTTAGATTCGTCATACCTTCCGTAGTACTCACCACCACGGTCAGATCTAACAACTTTGATCTTCCTGTTGAGTTGATTCTCGACTTCAGCCTTATAGATCTTAAATGTATCCAGGGCATCTGATTTTTCGTTAATAAGGTATAAGTACCCATAACGAGAGTAGTCATCTATAAAAGTAATAAAATACTTCTGCCCATTCCAGGATGCTGTAGGGAACGGTCCACAGATGTCTGTATAAATCACTTCTAAGAGTCCTACGCTCCTAGTGGCACCCTTTTTTCCTTATTCTAGTCTGTTTACTTTTAATGCAATCAATACAAACCCCAAAGTCTGAGAAGTCCAGGGAGTGAAGAATTCCTTCACATACAAGCCTTTCCAATCTTTCACGAGAGATGTGGCCTAATCGCATGTGCCATAGCATGGAAGAATTCTCACAATCTAAACTTCGTTTGACGCCTTTAGTGTTTACATGTGAGGAATTAATGCTGTATACATGTGAAACATTCAAATCTAGCTGATAAAGATTATTAACTAAAGTGTCAGAACCAATCACAGCCGAATCATAGCAAATACTTAATTTTCCATTTGCAAATTTAAACTCATACCCAAATTTGTCCAAACGAGAAATGAAAATCAAATTGCGCCTTATAGAAGGCACACAAACAGTATTTACTAGATTAAGAAAGTGTCCTGACGATACCCTAAGCCTACAGACTCCAATAACTTCCATGTTTACTCTAATGCCGTTCCCTATATAGACTGATCTCTCTGCATTAGTTGGCGTCCGCCTTTGGAGCATATACTGCATGGAATTACAAATGTGAATAGTTGCACCAGAATCTATCCACCAGGAGTCTGTGGACATATCAACTAAATTTGATTCAAAACAGACTAAAATATGGTTTTTACCCTTAGAAACGAGCCATGCTTTAAATCCTTCACAATCCTTCTTCTGATGACCAGGCTTATTGCAGAAGAAGCAGCTATCATTAGGACCCTTCCTTCTCTTCTTAAATATTTTTCCAGACTTAGGCTAATTGCCACCTGCAGGACCCGTAGAACTTTTACCTGAAGTGTGCTTTCTTTTCTTATTTTCTTTTGAGTATTATAGCTGATTTGGAATTGACTGAACTATTATGAAGGAGAGAGATCAGACTTCCTCCACGGCAACCGAAACAGCTGTTGATCGTTACCGGCGGTAAGCGGTGACGAACGAAAGTTCGTTGCCGGAGATGGTTTGAAATCGGTAACTAAATCGGAATACCCAGCCCTTATGTCGAAATCCGACAGTAGTAGCACTTTCCAATATGGCCATGGTTGTCAGCTAGGTATTAACCAGGCATGTATGCCAGCAGCGGCATGGTCTGAGATTACCATTAATGTCGGATGAAGGTGCCAGCAGTTGCCACAGATGCCATGTCCACGAGGACTAAAATCTATGTTTCATATTCGACTAGGTAGACAACCCATAAGGGGATCCAGAGAAAAACGGATTCTGGGTCACCCTACAATAAACAATATAAAAATCTACCAAAACTGATGCATAGCTTGCTCTGATACCAACTGTGAAACTTAAATATAATGCGGAATAATCGGATCATCTATGCATCAACAATGGAGATTACATACTATAATCTTAAAGGCATACCTGATTGGGAAGACATTCCCGATGCCGTAGTGTTACCGAGAAGAACTCTTGGTCTTCCGCACCTTACACCTTTAGGAGAACTTCTCAATGGGGACTAGGGTTTTCTCTTGTGTGTTGGTGTGGGGACCAAGACATATATTTATAGGAAAGAGGGCCAGAGAAGCTTACCCATTACACTTCTCTCCTATAGGGTCTTCACACCGTAGGTTTCCATATCTGGCTTAATAACCGCGTATAGGGAACACGGTTCAAGCGTCCTGCCCCAAACCTATTTGTAATGATCACAACTATGGTGGGGCCCACTGAATCGCTCAATCTGAATAATCCAACGGTCATGATCTAAACCGATGATCATGTGTGTCCCACCTAATGGAGTCTTACACTATGTAGTGCACTCTTAAGCAATGAACAAATTATCATTTAACTACAACCATCTTGCTTATGAAGCCCAACCTTGCGATGAATAGACTGTAAAAAATCCGCCTGTCATCGACCACCTTGCTTACGAAGCTCAATCTACGCTAAACGACAAACAAATAGCCATCCCACGAACCACGATTGTCTAGCCTACGGAGTTTAGTTGAGCGACAAACAAATCATCATTATTAACAACCATATCACCTAGATTATGTTATTGTTATGAATTAGGGGAGCAAGGGATTTAAATAGGTGAAAGTTATGGCATTTTTTAGACTTGGATGAAGGCTAGGAGAAAAATACCACATGGCTTGTTGTGATCCTCCTAAAAGTCCTTAGGACATGTGGTATTCCTTCACCAGTCATTAGAGGTGGTAGGATTGATAATTTAGTTAAAGATTGAGGATAAAATAGTAAAATATTTTCTTTTTGATATTTAAAAAAAATAAAGTTAGAAAGGGCTTATGATAAGAGTAGTTACACTGGGAATTAAGAAATTACATACAAAAAATGATATTATAATTGGATAAGTAATCAAAAGTGAAAGTCTAATTTATGCCAGTTATGATTCACCAGACTGATTGGTCATTGATTGTGGAAATAAGAGTGAATTTTAGAGGCAACAATTTCGCCTCATTTTTTGGATGGCTTGGATGAAGCTCTAGGTTGGTTTGAATTGGGTTGAGGGTGTTTTATGAAAGACTTACTTAGGTATATACGGACTTGGACAAGATCTTCTAGTTTTAATTCATTAGAGGTTGCAATATGTTTGATTCTAACATGACCAATTGTTCCGTGGCTAAGTGAAATGTGTACAAATGGAATTGTCCAGATTGCCTAAAAATATTAATGGCATACAATCATAACTAATCCATAATGAATCCTAACAAATTCATGGATCAAATTAAATTCTTGATTGGGCCCACCTTAACGTGGGTATATCATGCAAGCCCACAATTAATATTAATTATCCATCATGTGGGACCCACCTTCAATGTCCACTTGCCCATCATGTGGAACCCACCTTTAATGTGGACCGACCATCGTGTGGGTCCTACCTTGGAAGTGGGTTGTCCATTATATAGTGCCCACTTTGGACGTGAGCCATTTATCATCAGGAGTCGACATTTGATGTGGACCATCTATTGTGTGCCCACGTTATCATGGGTGATCCATCATGTGAGGCCCACCTTTGATGTGGACTATCCATTGTGTGGGCTTCACCTTCGATGTGGGCCTTCGAACGCTGGTTTTTGGCACCCATGCTCTCTCTCTCTCTCTCTCTCTCTCTCTCTCTCTCTCTCTCTCTCTCTCTCATTTTTTCGCTTGTGGGGGTGACTTATTTTTGTTATAAACTCGACTTAGAGTCACCAGTGGCCAATTAGATCAAAATCTTGCAATCAGCTAGAACCTATAAAATTTTGAGAAGTTAGAGAATTCAAGAATTTCCTACTTTAAAATGACTTTTAATTTGCGACATGGGATTCCGAGTAAAGGATTGCAGTTATAAAGAGGGAATGTGTTTGACATCCACTCTACTTACATGACAGTGCAGTCTCTCCTTTCTATGGTTAAGTGAATTTTAAGGGAATTATCAATTCTAAACCTATCATGATAAATGTGAAGGGTATGTACTAGTCGGCCACAGAAAAGCATTCAGTAACCACTAGAGTTCGACTTTGATATAGTTGCGGAAGAATGCAAGAGGCATTCCACCCATCAACTAGTATCCTAGAAGAACTATAAAGGAAATAAACAGATGGACCTAAGATCTATTAGTTAGTCACAAGCAAGAATCCCATGATCACTAATGCTCAACTTGGAGATAACTATGGAAGAACACAATGAGCACTCCGCCCAACAATTAGTATTCAAGAAGAACTAAAGAAAATGAAAAAAATGACTACACAGCCTCTAGTTTCTGATATGATAGGATCTAGAAATCTGACAAGTCATAAAGCATATGCTTAGAGAATGCTTAGAAAAGCAGGGGGTTGGAGAGGATGCAATGATGCTGATAATGCAATGCAAGTGCAAGAATGAAAAACCTAGATCTTGAGCTTATAACTTGATGAGCCTTAAATTGTTTGAGAGGCTTGGATGTGATAGCCAGGGATGAATTTATGAGGGTGCACTAGGATTGATGGTCATTGGCATGAGCCTTAGCTTAAGTGGGTTAAGATGGCTAACGGGGGGCAGGCTACAAACAAGGAGGCCTTGCAAGCTTATTCTCTTCCTCCCTCCCTCTATTTATAGGGTTTTCGAGTGACGCTTTGGAGATTTGAAAATTCTGAGGGATGAAAGCTGACATGGCATGGTGCGATTGGTGGAGGAGAGAAGTGTTATGTAGCACTTTCTCATTGGTTGGGATAAGTGGCATGGGATGAAAAAATGTAGGACATGGCACATATCTATTCTTGGCATGGCCAGGCTGGAAAAAAAAGGTCAAACGGAAGAGAAAGTAGTCCATCAAATTCGGGCCCAATCCTGCATAGGACGTAATTGGGCCTCGGGCACATCTGGTTTGAAGAAATTCAATCCAAATAAGGAGAATTTGTTGTTTGAAGTGGGAATCGTAAATTAGCCGTAACCATTTATTTGAGAATCATCACAGGACACACAACCTATCGATCTTTATTAATTAGATCGCAAGGTTAATTAACCAACCTACACGTCTGTCAAAATTGTGATTTTAGAAAGAACAAAAAATTAAATAGTATTTTTAGTAATTCTTATTTCCTATCTCCTTGTTTTAAAGTTATAGATTTTCGTCTTTTTTAGAAACTGGTTGTAATCGTGTTAGGAATCCTCTGGTAAGGTTAATTAATTAGGACTTTCTATTTTTAGCAAAACTTACTATTTTGGGTAAGTTCTATCCTAGTTGAATTAGGTCTTCTATTAGTGTTAGAATTTTGGTATTTTGGGTAATTCTGAATTAGGGTTTTTTTTCCTTATTATATATGTAATGGAGAAAATCATAGATATTAGACATCATTCAATCAAAATATTTGAGTGTTCTCTTTTTTTCTCATGGATTCAAAAATTTATATTGTGGATTAAAGGTTTTAATTGGTTAAAGAAGATGTTGTTCTTCTTTTTCCTTATTACACGTGATTTCTTACATTAGTTGGTATCAAAGTAAGGCTTTGTCTCAGTTCGATGGCATCTAACAATTGTGCGGGAAAGAATCTCATGGCTTGTGCTCCAAGGAACAATCCCATGACAACGGTGGTGTTTAAAGCTTTCCGGCAAAAGAATCTAAGAGCTATGCAAGGACTGTAGGCATCGATCAATCGTTTAACGAAAGCCTTAAGACAGACATGTGTTCATTATAATGAACAACTGGAGATTGATGATGGAACTCATAGTCATTATGTTCATGGTACGTCATTGTGATGAATCACAGGCCACTATTCTAATCATGAGAAGGTCAGTTGTGCATGCTAAAGGAAGAGATAAATCTACAGTGGCATAAAATCTTTCGAACGAGGTGCACCATGAACCAAAAGGTGTATGATTTGATCATAAATGGTATGAGTAGTGAACATCATGTCGAAGATTATGGTGGAAAACTTACAAATGAAGATAGAAAGGCATTCCTCTCCATACACAATTGAATGGATGAAGGAGGTCAACGAAACAAAGGTACCTGAAAGATGTTGTATACCGTTCTCTATTGGTAAATTTGTAATGACAAAATAATGTGCGACGTGGTCAATATGGAAGCTTATTAAATGTTACTTGGTCGACCATGGAAGCATGATGTTGATGTCATACATAAAGGCCAAGATAATATTTTTTTGTTAAAAATGGCAGAAAGATTATCCTTGCCCCTATGAGAACGAAGAACCAATCCAAGACTTTTAAAGTGGAGAAACAGTTTTTTGTAACCATATAGGATTTTTCCAAAGAATCTGAGACCACCACTCGATAATGGTGAATCGTAAACCACCGCCCAATAATAGTGAATCACAGGCCACTACTTCAATCACGAGGAAGTTATTGTATATGCTAAGGAGTAGATGGATCTACAGTGATACATCTTTCAAACGAGGTGCACTGCGAACCAAAATGTCTGTGATCTAATCATAGATGGCAAGAGTAGTGAGAACATCGCGTCGAAGATTATAGTAGAAAAGCTGCGACTGAAAACAGAAAGGTATCCTTCTTCGTACACAATTGGATGAATCAAGGAGGTCAACAAAATAAAGATAAATGAACAATGTCGTATTTCATTCTTCATTGGTAAATATTATAAGGACGAAGTAATGTGTGATGGAGTCAATATGGAAGCTTGTCATATATTGCTTGGTTAACCATGGTAGTACGATATTGATGCCATGTATAAAGGCCATGATAATATTTTTATTGTTGTTAAAAATGGTAGAAAGATTATATTCACCCCTATGAGAATGGAGAATTAACCAAAGACTTCTAAAGTGGAAGAGCGGTCTCTCATAACCATATAGGATTTAGTAAAAAAATACAAGGCCACCTTCATATAATGGTGAATTATAAGCCACCACCCAATAATGGTGAATCACAGGCTACCACTTTGATTGTGAGGAAGTTGTTATATATGCAAAAGGAGGATATAAATCTATTGCGGCACAACATCTTTCAAATGAGGTGAATCGTGAACCAAAACTTCTATAATCTTATCATAGATAGTAAGGAGCAGTGATAACATCGTGTAGAAGACTATAGTGAAAAGGATGCAATTGAAGACAAAAGGCACCCCTCTTCGGACACAATTGGATGAATCAATGAAGTTAACGAAACAGATGTAACTAAATGATATCATATTCCCTTCTTTATTGGTAAATATTATAAGGATAAAAAAATGTATGACGTGGTCGATATGGAAGTTTGTTACATGTTATTTGGTTGACCATGGCAGTACCATGTTGATGCCATGCATAGAGGCAAAGATAATATTTTTATTTTTGTTAAAGATTGTAGAAAAATTATCATCGCCCATATAAGAACGAAGAACCAACCCAAGACTTCTAAAGTAGAGGAACGGTCTCTCATAACAGTAAATGATTTTGTCAAAGAATCTAAGGATATGGGGTAGATCAATGAATTAGTTGAAAAGATAAAGAAGTAGAACCCAATAGACATCTCATAAAAGCTAAAACTAGTTTTAGAGGAGCTTAAGAAAATTATGCCCGATAAACTTCATGATGTGTAACCCCCCCCCCCCCCCCCCCCCCCCCCCCCCCCCCCATGTAGGATATTATTTTTGCTTGGGTGGACTTCGCCTCTAACAACATGCAAAATCGATTCACTAACAAATTTCCATTCAAGGTTGTATATGGTCGTGTTTTCAAACATACACTTGACTTACTCCCTTTACCAAAGTTACTAATATGGCAGATCGGATCGTAGTGCTTGCCGATGTCTGATGTCCAAAAAAAGTTCCAGGAGTCTAAGGTCAAATACAAGAAAGATTCTAATAAGCATCGACACCAAAAGGTGTTTAAAGTAAGTGATAACATGCTAGTTCACTTGAACAGGAAGAGATTTCTAATCGGGATATGTAACAAGTTAAAGAATAAAATGATAGGTTTCTGCTACAATCCGAATATTGCACACCCAAGTGCAGGTAGCGAAGTAGTAAAATACTCGGTAAGACCAAGGTCGATCCACAGGGACTGGGGTTAAGAACACTTAGAGGAATTAGTTTAGGTGGGATAGATGAAATCTGGTTTAATCCACAAGAGTGGAGCAAGTTGTGTGTGGTGAAAGACAAAAGTAGAAAGGGGCTAAGGCATTAGGGATTAACCTTTGATTCATCCACAAGGTTTAATTCTTTGGTCTAACTATAACTCAACTGGAATCGAATAAAAATCCATTCCAATCGGAAGATAAAACGGTTAAACCACTTGCATATTTTATAAAAGATGGTGATCTAAACCGATTGATTTGACCATGAAGCACTCGTTAGTTGATCGCAGGGAATTTCAAGCATCCACTATGCCCGGAGTCGACAATGGATCAAGGAATTGTACAGATCAACAACTTTGCCAACAAGTTAACTGATAAGATCACAATTCATACAATCAAATGCATACTTACAAGATAGGAGGCTTTGATTGATCGATCCAACCGTTAAGATCTCGTCCAGCGATCGCAAGAAATTCAAAGCATCCAATGTGCCCGGAGTCTACAATGGATCTAGGGATTTTACAGATCGATGACTTTATCTGCACTAGCTCGATGACCGTAGGGAATCCAAAGCATCCAACGTGCCCAGAGTCAACAATAGATCAAGGGACTTTATCGATCATGAACTAGTTAATTGGTGTGTAAGGGATCCCAAGCATCCAACGTGCCCAGAGTTGACGATGGATCAAGGGGCTTACACAACAATAACGTCTGCCGAGGTGGATAACCGAACCAATCAACCAAAGAGAACTCCAACATCACACCACACAATGTTGAACCAAAAGAACCAAAGCTTGCAAATTTCTTCAAAGGCTTCACCCCTAACCTTAGCTAGAGGTTTAGCCAACTATGCTAAAATGGAAGACTAAAACTCACTTAAGAAAGAAAATTCTACACTACTCTACACTACAAAAGAAAGAAGAGAAGACTAAAGAAGAGAGAACTCTTGGATGGGATTTGAGGAGTGGGATGATGAGAATGAGAAGGGATTGCCTCCTTTTATAGACTTTTGAGAGGCTCCCAAGCCTCCTCCCAAGCCTAGGTGGCACTCCATGTGTTGGGAAGAGAGAAGGGGAGAGAGAGAGAGAAAGAGAGAGAGAGAGAGAGAGAGAGAGAGAGAGAGAGAGACATGTGTTGGTAAGAGAGCAAGAGAGAGAGAGAGAGAGAGAGAGCTCCTCTCTTGCACGTTTGGGAGATGGGAGGCTTCTCCATGGGTGATGTTTTGGATGCAGTGTGTGGCCCACCTTGCAGCTTGGATGGTTGATGATGATTGATGGTAGAGATGAAGCAGGGCTGATACTGATGGTGCTGAAAGTGTTTGGATACAACACCATGGTCGGGGTCCACCTGCTCGTGTGATGGAGAGTCGGTGATGAAGATCAGTCGTCCATTGCTGATGATGAATGGATGGTGATTGCTAGCCACTGATGCTTGGCTGAATGGAGGGATGGCTGATGGCTTGTGATGATGAAGATGGTGAACGTCCACTGCTACTTGGAATGGACGGCTAATGGCAGAGCTGTTGGGCGTCCAACAGCTGGATGGCTGAAGTTTGCTGCTCGTGCAAGGGTAGATGGTGAGCATGTGTGGGCCCATCTTTGCTGTAATTGGATGGTGAAGATGCTACTCCAGATGTTGATTGATGATGGTGATGATGGTGCTGGAGTGCAGTACTTATGCTACACGTGTGAGCAGAACTGGATGGCTGGATGGATTGATGGACGGACGTCCACTGCTAGACGTTGGACAACCCATCTGGTTGATGGATGGTTGTGCAGGTGTTGTCCGTTGCTATGGTCCACTGGACGGTCTGCTGGAGATGGTCCACTTGATGCTGGCCGTTCCAAGATGAATGGACGATGTTGATGGTGATGCACAACAGATGTGCTGCAATACTAGACGGCTGAGAATTTAGAGTGGTCTGCACGTGTGAAGGTGGGGACCACTTGTGCTAGACGGTGGACTGGACAGATGGATGGGTGGGCGAGAGCAACTGTTGCTGATGTGATGCACGTGCAAGCTTTGTTGGGCGGTGAAGATGGGGTCCACCATAGCTGCTAGGAATGGAGACATCTCCACTGTCCTGATGGATCCACATGTGCTGGATAATAGACGTGGATGGCATGTGGGGTCCACCTACTAGATGATTGTGTGATCGCCCACCTTGCTAGACATATGAAGAAGGTTGAAACCTTCTCCATGTTGGCACATGTGAGGGCTGGTCACTTTACGTGTGATGGTGGAAATATTTCCTCTTGCTTGATGCACATACGGTTGGCCCTACATGTGGACATCCAATCTTGACCGTCTAAACCGTAGAACATGATGGTCCTTTGTTCTTTACGGCACGATTTTCTTTAGGATTACCACCCACTTAACATTGATCACTTTTGGGTCCTAAAGCACCCTGATTGGCTCGGATCTTGTCCAACCTCTCTTGATCACCTGAACATTGAAAATTCACCTAATGAGGGATAATTAACCGGAAAAACAATGATAATGCCCTTCATAACTAGGGTTAATTATACAATATTAGGTACTTATCAGTTTCCGATCCTGAGAAAAATCGATGATAACACCTATGTTGTTGATCTCCCAAGGGCATGGAGATCTCATGGACTTTCAATGTGGCATACCTGTATGAGTATCATAAGCCAAGCCTGATGAATAACTCGAGGATGAGTTCTTCTAAGTGGAAGGGAGGATGTGGCACAGATCTATTCTTGGCATAGTTGGACCAAAAAAGGCCAAATGGAAGAAAAAGTAGTGCGTCAAATCCGAGCCCAATCCTACATAGGGCATGACGTAATTGGGCCTAGGCGCATCCAATTCCAAGAAACTCAATCCGAAATGGGTGAAATTGTCGTTAGAAGTTAGAACAATAAATTGGCCATAACATTTTATCCGAGAATCGTCACAGGACCTATCAATCTTTATGTAGTGAGCCATCCGGGGTCAACTAACCCATATGGTGGGTCACGTTTGTCCATTTCGCGAGAAAACGCACGCTTCCTGATTCAAAACTGGGATTTTAAAAAATTAATATTTTTAGTAATTCAAATTTTTGTCGTATATTCCAATTTTTAGAATTTTAGATTTTCGTCTTTTTTATAGATTAATTGTAATCATGCAAGGAATCCTTCGGTTAGATTAGTTTAGGACTTTTTATTTTTGGCAAAACTTACTATTTCAAGTAAGTTATATTCTAGATGAATTGGTACTTTTATTAGTGTTAAAATTTTACAGTGTTAGGTAATTTTGTATTAGGGTTTTTGTCCTTATTATTTGTGTTATTGAAAAAATTATAAACATTAGATATTATTCAATAAAAATATTTGAGTTTTACCTCTTTTTTTCTTGTGGATTCAAGAAATGACGTTCTGGATTCAAGGTTTTGATTGGTTAGATAAGGTGATGTTCTTCTTTTCTTTGTTACACACCCTTGCTTGCATAAAAAGAAAATAAAAAGAAAAAAGACAGAAAGAAAGAAAAGGGTATTTTGGCATTTAGAGAGCGGGCTCACAAAATGAGGTGATAATTACTTTTTAAGAGAACCCACCATTGTCCCTACACTTCAAGTGTCGCATGCCATATGACTCAGCCTGAATTCGGGTAGGTGTGCGGTTTGGTCTCTTAACACCCCCATGGACTATTGTTTGGCTTTGATTTAGCTCAAAAGAGTGTTGGGCTTGGACTTGGGCCTATTATCGGGATTTGAATTTGGCTTTCAATTCGACTCTAATTTGGCTTGAATTTAGCCTAACTTCAAAGTTGGTTAGGTTTTGGGAAATGGCTTAGGTTTTGGCTAACTTAGGTTTGGGCTATGGCTTGGGTTTTTCAAGTGCTTGGGTGTTGGGAACCATCCGTGCCTTAAGTGTTGTGATATGGACCATCCCATAGGGCCGTTCATCTTTATAGGGCCGTCCATCATTTGGGGCTTCCTGTGATATGGACCATCCAATATTCAAGTGAGATCGGAAAAAAAAAAAAAAAAAAAAAAAAAAAGTGAAGAACTTTAAGAGAAAAAGTTACTTTCATTACATAAGTTACTTTTACAATGATACCAAACTAACTTAAGTTAAAAAGTAACTTATTAACTTACATAAGTAAAAAAAATATTACTTATTGGGTGGGTATCCAAACGGCCCCAAAATACAACCCATGAAACTAATCAAAAGAAGAAAATGGAACCAAAAAGAAATGCAAGGCTAACTTGCACCAAGGTGTTGGAGGCGACTGAAGAGGGAAATGCTGGCATGGCCGATGCCCCGCTGCGGACCCTACCTCGTGGCTGAATAAGAATACTTGTGCCGCCACCTCTCGGGACCACCTTTGCCTCAACTCCCGATAGTGCCATCCTTTCATGGCGACGCACTCTCCCAACGTGCAACCCTTTGGGCCACCTTGCATGACCTTTCATTCCATCCAACTCAATCGTCACGTTGAATAAACCTGCTATTATCTCATGAAAATTGCACCATAAGAACCCATTTCAGTTCTTTATTTAATGAGAAATTATCATATATGTAGAATATCACAACATCCAAAAGGTGGGCCACATGAAAATGATCGAGTGTATACATGTAGCCCACCCATTGTCAAAATCATCAGTGTGGCCCATTTTTTCTATGGAAAGGATGCAAATAGACTTTTAGAAAAAATAAAAAGAAGGGATACGTGCAAGATGCATGTGTTGCCTAACAGATGATGGGAATGGCATGCACCTAGAACATGTACATGAGAAGTAAGGCCAGGTATACATCTAGACCGGCCGTTCATTCATTCATACCACTAGGGGCAGTCTATGATGTAAAAAACCAGGCCGATCAGATGATCCTAACCCTTTGAATGTTAGCCTATTAGCCCTCTTTTAGGATCTGTTGATCAAATGGTTGCAATCATCTATCATTGTGGTCTTATTGGTTGTTTATGATACTCTTATATGGTATGGTGTGTAAACTTAAGCAAACCCAAGATAGAAATGGCTAATCTCTTATGCTTAAATGGTCTTATGCAAGATAGTACCAATGACTTGTATTATACATTTGGATGGTTGTATCATCAATCTCATATCCAAATGGTGCAACAACAGTACTTTGTGGGACATCAACCAAAAATCACACGTACAGAATATCCAATCCTAACCATCCAATCATATATTTTAATAGCCGGGTCTACTCGTGGCTCAGTGGTAGACCCTGTGGTGTGGTTTCAACACAGGTCGTGGGTTTGAGTACCCATGTGGTGTGTGTGAGTGTGAGGGTGTGTGGGTGGTAAAAAAAACAAAACAAAAAAAAAAAAAAAAAAGCCCTTTATCGAACGGTTAGGACGTCTAATCAACATGATTTCAGCTTTGTGGACAGATGACAAGCGGATTGAATGAGTGCGAGAGCCATATTGGTGATTGAACTTTCTAAGGATCTAATAGAACTCATTTTCTCAAGAGAAAGGAAAATACTACAAATTATATCAAACATTTTTGCATGAAATATTAGTCGAAAATCTGACCTGGAAGTTGGTTTCCTTGTAGAAGAAGTTTAGATGGCTCCGAACTGTTGATCATTGGCGAAAGGACCCTTTCATGGGCGGAAATCGAATGGACTAGAAGACATGAAATGAGGAAGATCAATGGTAGTAGTTTGATCATCATTTGTTGGATGGATTGGCTAAGAGAATGTTTGTAATTTGTATTGATGGGAGTGAGTTGGGTGAGGAGCAATTTCAAAGGATAGGATTTATAGAAGGTTGGGAAAAGAGTTTTAGACAAATGAGAAAATTTAGATGAATCGAATGACGAAAAGAGAGAAACGTGATCGAATAAAAGCTGGACAAGGCTACAGAACCTTCACATTTTACAGGTGAGGATTCTCATACATCCAGAAATACGCTAACCTCTTTTCAGCCGATATGGCATTTATGGAGAACATCCATTCCGTTCAAATGGTGGTTTATGATCATGAAGATCACTCTCATAAAATCGTGGGACACACTATTGGGAAAACCGGCAGCGGAAGCAGAACACCGAATGCGTGAAGTAATGCGAGATCAAACGAGTAAACAAGATGCAATCAATCACACACAAGCATTCACCACCAGAGAATCTGAATTTACGTGGAAAAACCCTCAACAGGTAAAAAATCATGGCACAAAGCGATCTACTATGAATAAACAGAAGATTACAGAGATCGACAGCCCACAAGTAAGGAAAAACAGAGAAAACCCCAATTTCTCTCTCACACACACCTCTCCCATCTTTCTAACACAAATAGGAAACCTTGGACAGCTTAGGATACTTGCTAAACACGAATTACAACCCTTTTAATAGGTAGAAAACCCAAATTAGCAACCTCTTATGCAATCCTGCGTCTTGCGTAAGAAACCCGCATGGGCGCTCGACCGGTCACCCAACACAAAAAATAGTCCAGCGAGATACATCAACACGCTACCTCGCAACCGACCAGTCGCCCAACCGGTCGGAGCCCCCTGCAGATCGGTCGGACGACCGTTTGGGGCATGCAAAAATTTTCAGCATCTTCACTAAGCATCAAGGCAAAGCAAGCAGACCGTTCGCCCGACCGGTTTGAGCACCCAATCAGGCACAACTTTGAAGACTCTCCAACAATCTCTACCAAGGCTTCAAACGTTGAATCAAACACCATCCTCGCAACGTCATCTCATCTTAATCATACCTCCACTGCTTCTCGTGCTACCATCGACCCTAACCTTGCAAATTCACGCCCTTTACCGCTCTTCTCATGTGGCCCTTGGGCACTTGCTACATACGAGCAACCATGGATCTCGCTACCTTACCCGCAGCTCCACCGTGAAATGTGCTCCCGATCAACATGTAAGATAACCACACCTCTGTGCCTTCATACACACGAGTGCCCCTTTCATCACTTCACAACAACGATCGCGGCAGATAAACACGCACCCTTTCGCCTCAAGTGCACCAAGAGAAATCACATTCATCTTCATCTTGGGGACGTGCTTCACATCTTCCAGGACTCGTTCAATCCCATCGAACATCTTGATGCGCACCGTACCAATACCCACAATCTTATGAGCGAATCCATCACCCACAAACACTATTCTCCACCATAATCCCTGTATGTCGTAAATGAACTCCGGTCAGGACATACGTGACATGAAACCCCTGAATCTAGGATCCACTCACTACCGTGAGATCCCTCGCCAGATACAGTCAGAACTTTACATAGATCGTCACCGTCCTCTACGGTATTGGCTCCCTCTCCAAAAGAATTTTCATGCCTCTCTTGCTTCAACATGTGATTCTGACAATCCCCTCTCATGTGGCCTTCCTGGCCACAATTTCAGTACTTCACCTTAGCCTTCCCTTTGCCCTTAGGCTTAGATCTCAATTTTGAATATCCTCCATGCTCAAAACTTCTTCCCCTCATAACTAGTGCCTCTAAGGAATAACGGGAAGCCACATCAACGCTTTTCTTTCTCATCGCCTTCGACTAGAGGGCTAAGATAACGGTCTCGACGTTTATGGTTTCCTTCCCTGCGCACACAAAGTCCATGAACGACTCATATGAATCTGGAAGAGAATTTAACAGGATGCATGCTTGATACTCATCCTTCATCAGTTCATCGATCTCCACCAACTTGCAAACCAGTCTATTGAACGTGCTCAGTTGATCCTCCACCTCAGTTCCCTCAGTCATCCTCAAGGTGAACAACTGTATCAATACGTACATACGATTCTCTAGAGATTTCTTGGCATAAACCTTCTCTAGCTTTGTCATCGTTTTAGCCGCAGTCTTCTCCTTCATGACATGATAGAGAACATCATCCAGTATGGTTTAACAGGATTAAGGTTCTAACCTTCTTGTCGAGCCTCGTCTACTCATCATCCTTCGTACCCTCAGGTCTCTTTCCAAGCGCTTCATCAAGCCATTGATGAACCAAGAAGGATTCAACATTTACCTTCCATAGCTCAAAGTTATTTTTTCCGAAAAACTTCTCTAACTCGAACCTTGCACTCGATCCCATCTTCTCGTCTCAGATTCAAAGTCTACTCCACCCCAACAATAGCTCTGATACCACTTGTTGGGAAAATCGACAGCAGAAGCGGAACTCCGAATGCGTGAAGCAATGCGAGATCAAACAAGTAAACAAGATACAATCAATCACACACAAGCATTCACCACAAAAGAATCCGAATTTATGTGGAAAAACCCCTCAACGGGTAAAATACCATAGCACAAAGCGATCTACTATGAATAAATAGAAGATTACAGAGATTGACAGCCCTACAAGCAAGGAAAAACAGAGAAAACCCCAAGTTCTCTCTGACACACACCTCTCCCCTCTTCCTAACACGAATAGAAAACCTTGGACACCTTAGGATACCTGCTAAACATGAATTACAACCCTTTAAATAGATAGAAAATCCAAATTAGCAACCTCTTACGCAATCCCGCGTCTTGCGTAAGAAACTCATGTGGGCGCTCGACCGGTCGCCCAACAAAAAAAATAGTCCAGGGAGATACATCAACACGCTACCTTATAGCCGACCGGTTGCCCGACCAGTCGGAGCCCCTTGCAGACCGGTCAGACGACCAGTCTAGGGCATGCAGAAATTTTCCAGCATCTTCACTGAGCATTAGGGCCAAGCCGTTAGACTGGTCGTCCCACTGGTCTGAGCACCCACTCTGGCACAACTTTAAAGACTCTCAAACACACACTTGTATCTTGAGTTAGACCATTGGTTGTCCATTGATTCCAACAGTATGAAATGGATTGCCTGATTATTATTTTTTTCCAGGTGATCTTCGCAGTGGGTCTATCATGGTACGGATTTCCCAGAAAAGTGGCACGCTGGAAGGAAAGATGTGACCCAGTTGTCCATGATCAACCCTCATTTATGAGGATGGAAAGGAGACCGGCAGGGAGTTTTATGATTTATGAGAGCGGATTGCATACTAAACTGTTTGTGGGGCCACCATCATGGATGTATCTCATCCACGCTGTCCATCTGTTTTTCCAGATCATTTTAGAGCATGAGCCCAAAATTGAAGCATATCCAAAGATCAAGTGGACCACATCATAGGAAACATTGGACGTAGGATGCCTACCGTTGAAAACTTCTTGGGGGCGATGGAAGTCTTGGATCAAGCTAATAATTATGTTTCGCCTTCATCCATTTTCTGTGACCTTATGAACAGGTACGATGACAAATAAACATCAACGTGGGTCCTAGGAAGGTTTCATCGCTGGATGTCACTATACCCCCTCTTCCTGTGGTGTGGTCTCCTGGAGCATTGGATATGCTTCAATCAAAATAAGCTGTTAAAACGGATGGACGGTGTGGATAAGACACATACATGACGTGTGGGAACCACGGAGATGTACTGAGTTACTCAGTATGCAACCGCTCTCGAGTTCTCAACGGAGGGGAGAAATTGCTAGTGTACTCCTCAAGTGTAATTTGTCCCTGCACTTGCTACCTCACTAGTGGAATTAACCTTACTGTTTGGATTCCATTTCAAAAAAATTAGGCCAATAAGATCATCGGATGGGCCACACATATAGGTCAATGATTGACGCAGAGAAGACCAGGGATAATGAGAAAGATCACTCTCTTTTTCTAGTAGCAGAGGTCTTGAATCCACGAGAAAAAAAAAAAAAAAAAGACAAAAGTGAAATATTTTTATTAAATAATGTATAATGTTTATTATTTCTTAATTATACCATTAATAAAGAAAAAATAAAATCTAATTTATAATTACTAAAAATAGTAAATGTTCAATCTTAATAGAAGTCCTAATTCAACTAAAATAACTTACACGAAATAATAAGTTTTTTCAAAAATACAAAATTAAAATTAATCTTATCGAATGATTTCCAACTTGATTACAAACAATCTCTAAAAAAGATGAAAATCTAAAATTCTAAAAATTAAAATTAAAATTATAAAAATAGTAATTTCTTTTATAAAATTTCATTTTTGAGTTGAAAGTGTGCATTTTTTTGCGAAACAGACGAACATGACCCACAACCTCGAATGACCTATTATAGTAAAGATTGATAGGTCTTGCGTCCCGTAACGATAACTAAATCAAAAGTTATGGCCAATTTACTATTCACACTTTAAACAATAATTTATCTCCATCTAAAATGAATTTCTTCAAACCAGATGTACCTAAGGCTTATGTTATGCCTTACATAGTGCCGTGTCCAAATATGATGTGCTTTTTCTTCCGTTTGGCATTCTTTTGATCCAGCCAAGCTAGAAATGTATCTGTTCCATGTCTTACATCAATGGTTGTAACTGTATGCAAGTGGCTTCCCATATTATCAGAATAGCCTGATTCTTCAGGCATGCAGTCTACCAGTAGAGACCACTGATGGGCATATCCAGTATCTTCCAGCTGTGTAGTTTGCACGTGAGAGGCAAGTGCATGCACTTAGCATTTTCTCTCTATACATCTTGACAAGGAAAGAGAATAGCTTTTGATAGTGGAAGTGAATATGATATAAATATTCGAAGTTTCCTTTCAAATAAAAAAAAAAAAAAAAAGAATTAAAAAGCATTGTTTCCCAAATAGAAAAAAGTGGCACTATTGCATTGGAGATTTTGTGATAAAGGGTGCTGACATTTTGCCTGATTCCAAAGAGTATTCGTGTACTTGTTGGAAGGGTTATTCCCAATAGGTGTGGATCCCACAGGCCATTGGACTGAACTTGAAGATGAGATCTGAAATTTGGACCGCTTAATTGGGTTTATATCCAAAATACAGCTCCAATTATGAAAAGGGTGGCCCACGGGGGTAGAAGCAGAAGTGGTCCCACGGCGTATATATTAATGACATCCAACCCGTCCATCAGACGCATCGCCTCACCTTTACTCAGGTAGGCCTCGGCACAGGGGACGCTCACCCATGATTTGCATGGGCCCACTACGTTGTGTGTATGGTATTTAGGCCATTCCCAGATGAGGGGTCAGGAAAAAAAATCAAGCTTTCTGTGGCTCAAATGGGGCCCAATGAAAATCAAGGGTGAGCATCCCCTCCCACCTTGTTTCCTGGTCTGTGATCCACCGATGCTTTGGATAGAGTGATTTTTAGGGCCTGGGGTAACCTAGGAGACACATCTAATGGACAGGTTAGATCTGATACGTACACCAGGTGGGCACCATTGTTGGACCCGACTAAAATCAGGTCTAATAGAGTTTTGGCATAGTCGACCAACTTAGATCCACTTAAAATATTAATGTTATTAATTATTCCAGCTAACAAATGAATTAGGTTTACTAAGTCACACATGTGCCAAATTATCACATATGGCACATGTGAGATACTTGAAAATGAAAGTAGCACATGTGGCAAATGTGGATTCTTGAAGCTGAATTGTGGCATGCGTGGTACATGTGAGTTGCCTGAAGTTATTTGGTAGCACATATGGCACAAGATACCCGTTGGCACATTTGACCCATGGACACTTGAGGTATATAGACTGTACACTTATGTTCATCAGCATCACTAGCACACGTAGGATAATTAGAGTGATTGAAGATGGACAATGACACATGTGGAGTGCTCTGTACACACACGTGGAGCACAAGAGAAGAAGAATGGCAGTACATGTAATGGCAAATTAGGACCTGTGAGGTGTAAGAGAAGATGGATGGTGTAGCATGTTACACATTAGCATATGTGAAATATTTGCAAATGTGGGGTGCAAGAGAATATGAATGGTGATACATGTGGCACATTGACACACGTGGTATAGTAGCACCTGTGAGGCATAACCCAAAAAGAACAATGGCTCATTTAACACATTGACATATGTGACATGTGGGGTGATTGAAGATGGATGGTAACATATTTATGCTTAACCCTTGAGAAATATATTTCCTTTACATGATGGGAAAATATCTTTCTTAATGATGGACGTGGGAAAATCAATTTGTTATTTAAGCGAAGATAGTTGGAAACAATGCTTCTCACAAATTCCCACCGAAATGCTTGAAAAACAATGGAAATTGAGTTTCATAGGAAGGAATGTTTCATTTCATGAATTGTAATGCGGTGGAATTACTCGTAAGTGGGGTAAATTTATAATTATAACTAATTTACTTGAAAAAAAAACCCACCGCAAGTTGTAAATGGAATTGAAATATGGTTGTTTAATAAGCATTTCTTCCATATAAAGTAATGTCACTCTCGACCCATTATAAATGTAATCGTCTCCCATGATTTCATCATCCGGGTAGTTGGTAACATGGGTCCCCAAAGAATATACCATGCCAGAAATTTATTCCATTTTGGAAGACTTTTTTTAGGTTAAATGAGAGGACCATCCCTGTATTCGCTTATTGATCATTTATTTTTAGGTCATAACGGAAGCATATTGATTGATTTTGTTGCTATTCAATTCGGACATGGTATCTAGTAAATGGCCGAATTTTAGTCATGCGTGTGTGAATATGTGCGTGTTGGGTGTGCCAAAGTCATATTTGACCCAATAAGCTGAAATAGCTGGATTATGATCAAATCTATGAAAATTGGCCTAATTACTTAGCCACCAATTGGCAAGGAGATCAAATGATTTATAATGGGGAGGGTTAGTCCTTCGAATGGATTGTTTTTACCTCAAAGACAATGACTCCTATTGCACAGTGATAGCTTAATCTTGTTCATCAACAAAAATAATGTAAAGATAGAAAATAGGGAATTAAGGTAGAATGCTGATTTTATTTCTCTAAATATAAGTGTGGTACAATTGGTATATAAAAGTAAAAGTAAGCATAATAAATTACTAATGGTGGTTCAAGCAGGTGAGACAACTGCGGACTGGACAATTTCTAGATCTGGATGGTTGTGAGATAGTTATCAAAACCTATATAGTTGTGAGACTGTCACAGTTTGGTCAACAGAATGTGACCGAATAACCGCTAAGTAAATACTTAGGGATTTGGGAATCAGACAATGGGATTGTGGATATTTATTTAAACTAAACCAACTTGCTGCAATAATGTGCCGGAAAGAAGGAGAGAAATAAATTAAGTCGTGCTAAGATAAGTGTCCATGAGGATGAAAGATTGATGGGTAGTATTGAACTAAAAAGAGTCATTTGATTTGGATTGGAGAGGGTTCAAAGCTCTCATTTTGTGCTGCTTTTGCAGACTTTAAAGAGGTACCTTTCGTATGGTTCATTAGCTTTCGGGATCAACATTCTGCTCGTTTAGTGACCTTGGTTTGAGATACTTCTATTTCAAGACAGCTAGACATAACGATGTCGTACATGGTGGTATTTGCATTTTCAGGCGGCTGCTCATTTGTTTAAGATATAGCTGCATACGACTAATTAGATTGGGCCATGTGTTACTGTATGTCACCACCTATGTTCCATGTTGGATTACGCATGCTCTCTAATTATCTCATGTACACAGACTTTGTTTGCAAGCCACGTGTCGTTGAGAAAATGATTGTCTCTTAGGTTTCGGTCATATATGTCTTTGAATATCTTAGCCTTCCTAGTGTGACAAGCATCTTTTGGAGAAAAGTATCTGGGATCCTCAGAATATTCCTTTCATGGTACCATTACCTTTCCTTTGCCACCATAGGAGTTGTTCTCACGCGTAGTGGCATCCTACTTGTCAGATTTAGCTGCAATAGGTTAGAGGCTTATGATTCATCTATGGTGTCGCCTTAAGATAGACATTATAAATGGATATGTGATTAATTGTGTAAACTGAGTGTTGAGGTTGTCTTCAATCTTGGAACACCGAGCGGGGTTGTCGGGCGCTCGACAAGTTCAGGTCGGGCACCCAAGGTCACCCGAATCGGTTTTTGAAATTTGAAAATGTTGCTGACAAGGGGTTGTCGGGCTGGGTACTCGATATTTGACTGGATTTATGCTAGAACTCTCTTGATAGATTTTAGTTATGTCAGGCGTCCGACGGTGCACGAACTGTAAAGTCAATTGCGCAGTTTTTGCAAGAGATTTGTTTCTAACTCTGTTTGCTTCCTATTTAAAAAGATGTAATGCGGGATTAGGGTAACACAAGGAGTCCTAGATGTGTTCGTGTGGGTTGAGAAAGTTCTAGGGTGAGAGAATAAACTTGAGGAAGAGCTATGCTAGTCTTTCTTTGGGAAAGCTTGGGTTTCTCTTTGGAGCTTTGGGATCCGGGTCAGTTTCTTCTATAATCTCTTGTAACTTCTTATTCATAGTGGATTGTTTGCTTTGTGCCGTGGTCTTTTACCCGTGAGAGATTTTTCCACGTTAAATTCGGATTGCCTTCTCTTGCTTTGTCGATTTGCTTGATTGTTGTTATTGTGGTTTACCTTGTGTGATTCGCTTTCACTGTCGATTTTTTCCAATAAGTGGTATCAAAGCGAAAGTTAGAAGGTAAGAAGAATCTGAGACGAGGCATCAATGGGGTCTAGCATGAGATTCAATATAGAGAAGTATTCGGGAAAAAGAACTTTGAACTTTAGAAGGTCAAGTTAAAAGGCATCCTGGTTCAACAAGGATTGAAAGAAGCACTCCTTGAAAAGCGATCGTAATCCATGAAGAAGAAGAGTGGAAGAAGATTAATAAAAAAATCCATGATCTCAATCCAGTTGTGCCTAATGGATGAGGTCATGTATAACGTCATGAGGGAGAAAACTGCGGTTGATATTTAGGCAAAGTTAAAGAATATTTATGCGAAGAAGTCTCTTGAAAATCATTTATATGTGATGATGCAGTTGTTCAATCTGAGGATGGCGAAGGGGACTGATGTTAAGAGACACATTAGCAAATTCAATTGGCTCGTTTACAAGTTGTTAGATGTAGATGAACAGATAAAGGATGAATATCAAGCATGTATCCTGTTAAATTCTCTTCCAGATCTATATGAGTCATTCAAAGACTCGTTGTGCACGGGTAGGGAGTCCATTAGCTTAGAGACCATTAGCTCAGCCCTCCAAGCGAAGGCGATGAGAACAAAAAGTGGTGGTGTGGGTTCTTCTACGGACGAGGCACTTGTTATGAGGGGAAGAAATTCTGAGTGGGATGGAGGATCGCCGCGATCTAAATCTAGATCTAAATCCAAGGGCAAAAGGAAGAGCAAGTTAAGGTGTTGGAATTGTGGGGGAGAATGGCACATGAAGAGGGATTGTCCGAATCTCAGGAAAAAGAAAAGGAAAGAGAAATCTGAAGATTCTTCTAGGGGGCTAATACAGCAAAATCCACAAAGGATGAATGTGATATTTATGATGTATTGACTGTGTCTGGTTAGGGGTCTCTCGATGGAGAGTGGTTCTTGGATTCAGCTGCATCATGTCATGTATGCCCTGACCAAAGTTCATTCATGACATACAGAGCGTATGATGGTGGATCAGTGTTTTTAGACGATGGCTACGCCCACAAGGTGGTGGGTATTGGTACGATGTGCATTAGGATGCTCGATGGGATCAAACGAGTCCTAGAATGTGTGAGGCATGTCACTAGGTTGAAGAAGAATGTGATCTCTCTTAGTGCACTCGAGGCCACGGAATGCAGGTTCATCGACCACGATCAGTTCTATAAAGCGATAAAAGGGGCACTCATGATGATGAAGGCATAGAGGTGTGGCCATCTTTACAAGTTGATTAGGAGCAATTGTCACAGTGGAGCTGTAGGATCTACGGTTGCTTATGTGTGGTGTGCACACAAGGCCCACGTGAGTGAGCAGGATGTGAAGGTGTGAGGATAAAGTCAGTAGAGGCACGATAAGCGATGGAACTATGAAGGAGACGAAGTAAAGATGAAGAATGGTGCTTTGGAGCAGTGGAGTGCTTGAAAATTGAAGCAATTATGGAGATTGTTGATATTGTCTTCAATCTTAAAACACCGACAGGGGTTGTCTGGCACCTGATGGGTTCAGGACGTGCGCCTAATGGGTTCAATCGTAGAACATGGGTCGGGTGCCCGATATTCGACTAGATTTATGTTGGAACTCTTTGCACATATTTTAGTTTTGTCGAGTGCCCGATGAAATTGGGTTAGGTGCCTGATGGTACGTAGACTGTAAAGTCAGTTGCGCAGTTTTTACATAGGATTTGTTTCTAATTCCATTTGCTTCTTATTTAAAGGGGTGTAATGTGGGATTAGATTAACACAAGGAGTTCTAGACGTATTTGTGTGGGCTGAGAGAGTTCTAAGGTGAGAGAATAAGCTTGTGGAAGAGCTACATTGGTCTTTCTCTAGGAAAGCTTGTATTTCTCTTTGAGGCTTTGGCATCCAAGTAAGTTTTCTTTTGTAATCTCTTATAACTTCTTATTCATAGTGGATTGTTTTCTTTGTGTCGTGGTTTTTTACCCATGAGGGATTTTTCCACGTTAAATATGGATTGCCATCTATTACTTTGTCGATTTGCTTGATTGTTACCATTGTAATTTTCATTGTGTGATTCGCTTCCACCGCTGGTTTTTCCCAACACTAAGGACCAAAGGAGAGTATGCATATCGTTTGGCTAAGGATCATTTAATTCCTAGTTGTCCGGATCTATTGAAAATACGACACAACAAGCAATGGTTGTAAGTTTTCCATTGTTTACAAAGATTTCCACGGTATCAAACAGGCCGGCGTGTTTGGCGCATCCTATTAGAAGGGATGGAATGGTATTAGGTGGGATTAACATCACTTATTGCACAATGATTACATGTCTGGTTATTCCATGGTATTTTCATATCTGACCCCATGTTTGGAATCAAATACTTAGCATGGGAAAACCATTGGATTAAGCAAAATCCTGTTGGTGGACCATGGAATTGCAATCAATGGACCAAATTCACAACGGATGTCCATCACTTGAGCATGTATATAACCACAGTGTCATGTATAAAGGACTTATATGGATAGACGGTATGGATAAAACACATGCATCAATTTGGGGCCCACATGTGTGGGATTTTGAAATCCCACGGAAATCCCGATGGGATCAAGTGCAATTCCATCCCACCAAATCCCAAGCCTCCCATCCTCCCCAAATATCATATGAAATTTGTACGGAACTAAATGCAATTCCATCCCACTTAATCTCATCTAATACCATGCCCCCAAACACGCCATCAGGGATTTCCGTGGGATTAAAGGAATTTCCATCTTATAAAGTAAAAAATGACAGATCTCGCAAAAAGACTCTTCAAGAGAACGCCACTTGTACATTTGTTGCCCACTCTCTCTGGGTCCTATAAGTGGGCTCCATAGTGACCCACATCCAACACTATCCCAATGTTCCCATTTGTGTGGCCCACCTGAGTTGTGGGTGGATGGAGCGGAACTTGTGTACCCCGAGGAGCTTGGGTGTTTTATGCACTTCAACCCACCATTCCAAGGAAGAAGAGAATAAAAAGAGAGCGGATTGCCTGTGACCCCGGGCACAGAGATATCTCTGTGCCCGGAGCTGTGTGGGGCCCATAAAGATGTCCATTACAAATCCACTCCATTCATATGTTTTGAAAGACGACAATAGTACATGATTATAAAAATCACACAAATCCAATATTCAGGTGGGCCATACCACACGAATGTGTGGGTATTGAACACTTAGCGGTGACAAAGTTTTGCATCATGATGATATTTTTCCTACAGTTTATCTGAGTGTTAATAACTTTTTGAACGGTTTGGATGGCATATAAACATCATGGTCAGTTCCAGGAAGGTTTCAATGGTGGACGTTTGTGTTCCCACTGTTTTATTGGTGTGGCCCACCTGAGGTTTGGATCTGCGTGATTATTAGAATCCCGTCCTATAGTGGTCTTTCAAAACAGATGGACGGGGTGGATTTCTAATGGACATCTCTATGGGTCCCACACAGCTCCGGGCACAGAGATATCTCTGTGCCCCGGGTCACCGGCAATCCGCTCTCGAATAAAAATGCACCGTAGTCAGCAATATGCATGATGTGCCAATTTTTTCCCACCGATGTGCTACTTGTGCAAGACATCTGAACCATGCAAATACATGCCGACCTCCTTTCGTGTGTGAATTATACATATCCACCAATCAGGTGGTCCAAATATTCTGTCGGTAAAATTGTCCAGTATTGTCCACTGATTTCAACGGTTGCCTCACCTTTATCAGTGGAACTGTAAGAATTTCGCGCAAGTGACCTTCATGATTACACCAACCTTTCAAAGGGAGGGTTAGGTGCAGCCCCGGCCTCACATAAAATACTGTGGCCCTTGCCGTGGGCCCACCTTGATGTACGTATTTTATATTCGTGATGTACATCCATTTTGCCAGATTATTGTAGGGCATGAACCCAAAAATAAAGATCCAAATCTCAGTTGGACCATACTGTTGAGGTTGTCTTCAATCTTGGAACACTATGAGGGGTTGTCGGTCGCCCGCCGGGTTTGAGTCGGACGCCCGAGGTCACTCGGATGAAGCTTCTGGAATCTGAAGTGTTGTTGGACAGGAATTGTTCGTCACCTCATGGGGTCGGGTCGAGTGCCTGAAATTCCTCTAATATTTTGCTAGAACTCTTGGGGAAAAAAAACTGGATCTATCGGGCGCTCGACAATGTCAGTTGTTGTTACGCAGTTGCACGATTTTGCATAAATTATTTCTAATTACAGTTTTTCTTCTATATAAGTGTGTAATGCATGATTAGGGAATTGGCCAAAGGGGTTGGGTATCCTAGAGGGATTGAAAGAGTTCTAGGGCGAGGGAAAGGGTTAGGGGAAAGATTGGAGTTCTCTAAGTGAGGGAAAGGATTGTGTTTGTCCTTCTCATGTGAGAATTAGCTTTGTTAGCTTGGGGTTTCTCTCGTGTGCTAAGATTCAGGTTTGGATTCTTCTGTAATCCCTTGTAACTTCTTATTCATAGTAGATTGTTCGCTTTATGCCGTGGTTTTTTACCCATGAATGAGTTTTTTCACGTAAAATCGAATTGTCTTCTCTTGTGTGTTGATTTGCTTGATCATTATGGTTTTTCTCGTTTGATTTTTTTCACTTCTGCAGTAGGACTGGTCTCTTTCCTTCCCAACAAGTGGTATCAGAGTGAACGTTGGGAGGTAGATCGGAATCTGAGATGAGGTATCAATGGAGTCTAGCATGAGATTCAACATAGAGAAGTATTCCATGAAAGAAAAACATGGAAAGTGACCTGAATCTATGATAGAAAAAGAGTTGAAGAAGATGGATCAGTAAGCAAATATCTCAATCAGCTTCATGGGCTGTGATCGATATTGTAAAATGGAAAATGGGGCACTCATGATGATGACAACATGGAGGTGCGGCAATCTTTACAAGTTGATCGGGAGCACTTCTCATGGTGCAACTACAGCGGTTTGTAGCGGAATCCACAGTTGCTGGTATGTGGCAAGTGCACAAGGGCCATGTGAGAATAACAAAGGAAGTGAAAGTGCGAGGATAGAATCGGTGGAGGCACGAGAAGCGGTTGAACTATGAGGGAGACAAAGTAGAGATGAAGAATGGAGCTTTAGATCAATGAAGCTTGAATATTGAAGCCACGGTAGAGATTGTTGAGGTTGTCTTCAATCTTAGAATACCATGAGGGGTTGTCAGTTGCCTGACAGGTTTGGTTCGGACACCCGAGGTCACCCGAATGACACTTCTGGAATCTAAAGTGTTCTTAGACAGGAATTGTTTGTCGTTCAACGAAATTCCTCTAATATTTTGTTGGAACTCTCTGGTCAGAATTTTGAATCTATCGAGTGCTCGACAATGTCGGTTGCTGTTAAGTAGTTTGCGCAGTTTTGCATAAATTATTTCTAATTCTAGTTTTTCTTCTATATAGGAGGAATTGGCCAAAGGAGTTGGTTAACCTAGAGGGATTGAGAGAGTTCTGAGGCGAGAGAACGAGCTAGGGGAAAGCTTGGAGTTCTCTCGGTGAGGGAAAGTGTTGTGTTTGTCCTTCTCATGTGAGAATTAACTTTGTTAGCATGGGGTTTCTCTCATGAGTTGTGATCCGGGTTTGAATTTGTGAATGCCTACCCCTGACGGCACACATGCGCACGGGTTTGTGATATGTGCGACTCGGCTCAGAAGAATTCTTTCCACTCGATGGTGCTTCTGTTAATAGTTCATGCAACTGATTTTCTTTGCCCAGCTTGGTTTTCTTTGCCCAGCTTGGTTGCCTTGGTTGTGCAAAACCTTTCCAAGAGGCCAGAATATGTATTTGAAAGATTGGAGTCGCCACTAGCCAATCTAACGAATGATGGCTTACGGTCGGCTAGAGCTGTAAACATGCCTGGTGAGGCCAAAGAATCACGAGGATCTTCTGGCTTGAATGACTCCTATGAATGGCCTGTGACCCTAGAGATTAGGGTAAGGATCTCGGCTACGAGAGAAGAAGGGGTTAGGCACCTTCCCTCGCCCTTATTTATGTACGGTCTTTACTATAAGGGGCGTATAATTTTTATGGAGATTAAATATCTGCGAAAGGGTTAGTCATGTAGCCATACTGTGCATAACCCCACGAAGGGGCCGAGTAGGCAAAAAGTCAAAAAAAAAAAATAGTCCTAGTCTTTCTTCATAATCTTAAAAGACAAGGGGCAGGCGAACAAGATAAAGTAAAAATACAGAAAATAGAAATGGATCTAGCCTTGCTATACAGGGAAAGAACCCTAGGCAGGAAAATGGATAAAAGTAAAGGCATATATATAAATAAAAAGGAAAAGAAGGGAGTTAGGGCTTGTTTGTTAACACTTAAAATAGTTACTTAATGCGGAATTGAGAAAATAATTTTTATAAGTGTTGTTTGTTAACACCGAATTCGAAAAGCACTCCGTGATTATCCGTTGATTTTTTTCGGCAACAGACGTTTGGCTCATGGTGAATACGGAATGTGCTCCGTGAATTTTCTATAAAATAAATAAATTTGCTTCCAAAATTACCCTCTCACAATTGCTACGGAGAGTTCTCTCACCATTGCGTAATACATAATCCAACTTTTAACATGTGCAACTTCTCTGGCCCCATCATGATTTATGTGTTAGATTAACACTGTTCATCAACTTTTTCAAATCATTCTAGAGCATGAGCCCAAAAATGACGCACATATAAAGCTCAAGTGAACCACACCATAGAAATCGGCGGGAATTGAATGAGTACCGTTGAAACCTTCCTAGGATCTAATATAAGGTAAATTTCCCATCAAACCTCTTCATAAGGTCACACATACATGGATGAAGGGAAAACACAAATATCATATTGATCAGAGCCTTCTGCGGCCCTAAGAAGTTTTCAATGGTAGGCACCCAATTTCTACTATTTCCTATAGTGTGGCCCGCTTGAGCCTTACGTCTGCCTCTTTTTTTCTCTTATGCCCCAAAATGATATGGAAAAATGAATGGATGGTGTGGATGAAACATATACATCATGTAGGCCCAACAGGGATATTCATCTCCCGCCTCAACCCTCTTCTATGGATCCCATGCGGAGTGCCAACCCGCACTATAAAAAGAGCAAGCTACTAGGCAATGCCATGTGTGCCCCATCATGATATATCTATTTTATCCACACCGTTCATCCATTTTTTGAATTAAAATTAGGACATTGGACAAAAAATTAGACATATCCAAAACTCAAGTGTGCCACATGAGAGGAAATAATGGGGATTACTAACCACCGTTGCAATATTTGTATGGCCACAAAAGTTTCATATCATGATAAGATTTTAGTGTTTTCATTTCATCCTAGTGTGAATGAACTTATAAATGGTTTGGATGGCCCATAAATAACAAGGTGAGGCCAAGAATATTTCAACGGTAGAAAACTTTCCCCAGTTTTTCCTCTCTTTGTGGCCTACTTAAGCTCTGAATCCACCTCAATTTTGTTCAAAGCCCGATATTTATATGGAAAAAATGGATGATCGGGGTGGATTTCTCACAAACATCACAGTGGCCCACCTAGCAATCCGGCGCGGAACTGCCTTTGGCAGGAAATCCGCGCATCGAGAACCCATCCAGATCAAACCGAATTGCAGTGGATTTCCTGCGAAAGCCTTGCGCAAGAAGTTCCTGTGCTGGGAACTTAGGTGGGGTCCACAGGGATGTTTCTGATAAATCCACCTCGTCCATCCGTTTTGGGAGCTCATTTTAGGACATGAAACAAAAAATGAGTCGGATCCAAGACTCAAGTGGGCGTCACTAAAGGAAAAGGTGGGTAGGGAAATTACTACTGTTGAAACCTCCCAGGGGTCCACAGTGATGTTTATATGACATCCATATCGTTCATAACATCACTACTACTGGAATGAACTGGAAACACAAATATTATCCTGATTCGAAACTCCTGTGGCTTCACAAATATTTCAACTATGGACCTTCAATCCTCACGTTTTTGACCCACTTGAGTCTTGAATCCAGTTCATTTTTGTTCTCATGTCCTAAAATGAGCTCCCAAAATGGATGGACGGGGTGGATTTATCCAAAAACATCATTGTGGGCCCCACCTTGGTTCCCCACGTAAGGACTTCATGCACAAGGCTTTCGTAGGAAATCCACGTCCGATTGCATCTTTCCACCGTCGGACACGAATTAGCTACTAAAAGGTTGAGTAGCCATCTCGCTACTGAAGTGACGTCACCAACTTATGTGGGCTCCACCGTAATGTATGTGTTGTATCTACACTGTCCATCCATTTGGAGAGAACATTTTACAGAATGAGACAAAGATTGAGGCAGATCCAAAGATCAAGTGGACCCCACCAAAGAAAACAATTGGGACAGTGACATGATCGTTGAAACCTTCCTAACGCTCACCATAATATTTATTTGAATTCCAACCTGTTCATAAGTTCACACAGACATGGAAGAAGGGAAAACACAAATATCAGCTTGATCGAAAACTTTTGTGGCTCCAAGAAGTTTTTAATGGTAGGAGATCAATCCCCACTATTTTCTTTAGTGAGATCCACTTGAGATTTGGATCTGCCTCATTCTTTGGATCTTGCCCTAAAATGATCTCTCCAACTGGATGGACGGTGTGGATACAACACATACATCACAGTGGGGCCCACAAAAGTTGGTGACATCACTTCAGTAGCAAGATGTCTACTCAACATGTCAGTCCTCCACCGCCTGGTAGAAGTGGGTTGCGTCCTTCCACCGCCTGGACGTTAAGTATGACTCTGTGAGGCCCATCATGATGTAAGAATTTTATCCATGTTGTTCATCTCTTCTTAGATCACTTTACAGCATAATCTCAAAAAATGAGGCAAGTCCACGACTCAAGTGGACCACACTAAAGGAAGCAATGGTGATAATGACACTTACCGTTGAAACAATATGGAAGACTATTAAAAACATTTTGTAGCCCGTAAAAGTTTTGGATCAAGTTAATCTTTATCTTTTCCCTTCATCCAGATCTTCTTGATATTATCAACAGCTTGGATTGCAAAACAACATTACCAAAACCTTACAATGGGCTCTTTGGAATTTCTAATGGTGGGGCACTCAATCACCACTATTTTCAGTGGTACAATCCATTGGATATGCATAATTTTTTGTCCAATGTCCTCAAATGGGTTGGATAAATAGATGGACGGCATGGATATACAAAATATCATCCATGTGAGCAATACCATAATGTTCGGTACTGGTTGGGTGACTTTCGTAGTGGTGGACGACCTACTAGTAAAGAGAGATTTTCAATCACATGCATGCAAAGTTACGGAATGTGATTGAAAAGGCATTTGGCGTGTTGAAAGCGCGCTTTGCAATTTTGAAGCGAATGGCACCATATTCATTCTTGACGCAAAGACATGTAGTTATTGCATACATGGCACTACACAACTACATCAGAAAGAATCTATTTCTGATCCACTGTTCCAACATTACAATGATGAAAATGTTATTTTGGAAATGAATGTCAAATCAAATAATGATATGCCTAAAGTTGAAGGAGTATTCGGAGACTTTGAACAAACTATTATGTCAAATATGCGAAAAAAAATTGCCACCATAGTTATACACGCAAATCATTGATTTTTTTTATATGTTTTTATAGACAATGATATTTTAATTTTATATTAAGTACTTTAGTTTATTTGAATTAAATTAATGTTAACTTAATGATTTTATTTTCATTTAATAAAAAAAAACCCTTCATAATGCATAACCTCTTCAAACAAGAGATAGGGGTAAATATATCAAGTTAACAGATTTCGACCATTCCAAACGTCTGTTAACAAACAAGTTGTTTCAGATTCAGTATTTAATTTTCAGACTTCGGCAAAAATTACCAAACAGGTTTTTAGACTTCATATCCAGATTTCATATTCAGATTCCAGATTCAGACTTCAAATTTAACAAATGGGCCCCTAGAATTGTTAAGAATGGAATGTGTGGAAATAAACCTCGCTCCAAGCTTTGATTGAAATGTAAGAAAGAGAAAAGGGGAGTCAGACACCCTTTTCTTAGTTAGAAAAGAGATGATCAGACGCCCCTAATCTTGACTCTATTCGTCTAATGATCTGACTAGCCTTTCTGAGTTGATTTTCTATTTTAATGGACGCAGACCCCTGAAGACTATAAATGTATGCAGCAAGATATCCAAGGAACAGAGCTTTTGCGCCGTTTATGATGAAGAAAATGGGAGATTTTATAACGCTACTCCTGTTGACCGTCTGCCTCCCTGTTTCCTCGGGGGAGACACTATTTATATAGGCATTGAGACCGTCGACTGATCAACAGCCGAAGGACACATGTCGTCATTTCCTCATATGAGATCAGAGGGAATCTGAAGGAGAATTTCGATAGGAGATTTGCGGCGATAAAACCCCTAGGGTGGGGTGTCTACAAGATTCTTCTATAATCTCTTGTAACTTCTTATTCATAGTGGATTGTTTGCTTTGTGCCATTTTTACCCGTGAGGGGTTTTTCCATGTATAATCGGATTGTCTTCTCCTGTGTGTTGATTTGCTTAATCATTGTGGTTTATCTCGTTTGATTTTTCTCACTTCCGCTGCGGGGTTGATCTCTTTCCTTCCCTACACATACAGTAGGAAACAGCTGGTGATGTAACGCCTTACCATTAAAAACTAAGGTCCACTGTAATGTTTATTAGCCATCTAACCTGTTGATAAGGATTCATAAACCTAGATGAAGGGAATAACCAAATATCTGCTTGACCCAAAACTTTTGTGGCTCATTAATGGTCAATCACCACTGTTCCTATGGTATTATACATCAGAGAATTGGATTCACTTCATTTTTTGGCTCATACCTTAAAATGATCTTCCAAAATAGATGGACGGCATGCATATAAAATACCACATCCAAATGGCCTCCACAATATAGGCCACACCTAATCCACTCCCCCTTTGAAAAGGAGAGCGGATTGCATGTGCCCTCAGGGGCACAACAATATACCTATGTTGGGGGCTGTGTGGCACTCGTAAAGATGTCCGTTACAAATCCACTCTATCCATCTGTTTAAAAGACCCCAATAGGATAAGAATCTAAAAATCAGGCATATCCTAACACAAGGACAATGTGGTAAAGTCGATCACCGTCTCCCTCAACGGATAACTACCTTAAATCCAAAAGGCTTCTGAGACTCCTCAATCGAACTTCCTCGAAATCCACAAGGAAAAATTAAAACAGGAATAATTCCTACGAAATTCACAAATAATGTATTGATCCTTAAAAATGATATTACAACTGTTTAAATAAGAAATTTTAACCTAGGACGGAGTTTTAGAGTTAAACTCTAACTCAAACACCCTAAAAACGTAACTTACTATAAATAGTAAAGATAACCTTCCTACCAGACTTCGTGGCTTTTGGCCATAAATAGTAAGTTTCCACTTTGGCCCAAGCACATTATTCTTTAAGTTTTCTAAGCCCTTTTCATGTTGGGCACAACTTCTATAACTTAAATGATCAAAAGTTATAGTCGATCTAAAACTTACTATTTATAGTAAAAATGAAAATAAATTAAACTTTTAGCCGTCAATTAGATGGAATCTCACAAAATCGGCATGGGCAACCCTGAGTAGTGGGTTGGTTGACTTAAATAGCTCGAGCTACCCCAAAATCATATATTATACGTCTCATTACTCATCCTGGATTGTGAGATATGACTGTTTTACTGTCCTGACTGGCCAGATCACTTATCTTTGATCGGGTTTCCTCTGGTCCATCTTAGCCATGAAAATGTTTGTGGCCCACTCTACATCATATCCAAAACTCATGTGACCCATACCATATGAAAAAGTGGGGATTGAATGCCTCGGGTGACAAAAATTTTGTATTAGAATGATATTTATTCCTCCAGTTTATCTGAGCGGTAATAACCATATGAACGGTTTGGATGGCATATAAACATCATGGTTAGCTCTAGAAGGGTTTCAATTGTGGGCGTTTATGTTCCCGTTGTTTTGTTTATGATGGCCCACCTGAGTTTCAGATCTGCCCAATTTTTAGAATCATATCCTACTTTGGTCTTTAAAAACAGATGGACAGAGTGGATTTGTCACGTCCATCTCTGTGGAACCCACATAGCCTCGTGCACAGGTATATCTCTGTGCCCGGAGGCACATGTAATCCGCTCTTTCAAAAGACTCGGACGTCCTACATTATGTATAGAGTTGTTCACAAGCCAAGCTCGCTCGACTTGGCTCGAACCAGATTGATTCGGCTCGATTCAAAGGTTGGGTTCGAACCAAGCCGAGCCATTTTTCTAAGCTTAAAATGATTTTCAAGCCGAGCTTAAGCTCACCCAAGCTCGATTCGGCTTGACTCAGTTGACTCAGTTGGAAAAGTATGCTTTTTAGTCCCACATCGAAAGTGAGCAAGGAAATGAGAGGTGAAAATCTCTATGAAAGTAAGTGGGGGGATGTAAATGGGCTTTGGGCCCAATTTTTAATTATTTTAGGTTGGGCTTTGGGATGGGCCTATTTAAAATTTTATTTTTTCAAGCTCGAACTTAGCTTGAATTGGGCTCGAACTCGGCTCGAAAGCTCAGTCGAGCCAACTCGAACATGTTAGTCCAGCTCGAAGGCCGAGCTGAGCCGAACACGAGCCAGGGTGGTCATTGAACGAGCCTAGCTCTAACAGGGAAAAGCTCGGCTCAGCTCAGCTCGTGCATAGCTCTAATTATGTAATATGTATGTAGAAAAGAGGAGACGCCCACCCTTGATTTGCATGGGGCCCACTATGTTGTGTATACGGAGTTTAGGCCATTCAAACACTACAGTTGTCCTATATAAAGGGTCAGGACAAAATTCAGGCTTTCTACAACTTAGGCAGGCCCAATAAGAATCATGGGTGCATAAGTGTCCCCTCTCACCTCGTTTCCTATTTTGTCCACTGGAGTTTTGGATTTGGCTGATTTTCAGGGCTCATGGGTAACTTAGGGGACACATTGGATGATCAGAATGGATGTGATACATACACCATGTGGGCGCCATGGTTAGACCAATTAAAATTAGGTTTTGGTCTAGTAAAAAAACTTAGACCTAGTTAAAATTTGGACGGGTTAGGCTGTTGGAATCGGGTGACTCGAATCTATGCTAAAAAAGGTCGTCGGGGGATCGAGCAGGTTGGTCGGGCGACCGACCGTAGCGGATTTTGGACAATGAACTTTCTAGACATTTTTTAGTGGTGTTGGCCGACCAAACATGGGCTCGGGCGACCGACTGCGGCGGTTCGCTGTTATACAATTTGTGCGATCTTGCACGATTCTACGTAAGATGTTTTTAATTCATATCTTATTGCTGCATAAGCAGGGTGTAAGCAGGATTAGGGTATTCTAGATGCCCAAGGAAGAATTGAGAGGGTTCTAGGGTGAGAGAAAGAGCTTGGTGAGCTTAGGATTTCTCTTGTGGGGCTTAGATCCGAGTTTAGTTTCTTCATCTCTTATAACTTTGTATTTCATAGTGGATTGTTTGCTTTATGTCATGGTATTTTACCCATGAGGGGTTTTTCATCCATGAGGGGTTTTTCTATGTTAAAATCAGATTACCTTCTTGTGATTGTCAATTGTTACTTGGTGTGTTAATCGTTGCCATTGTGATTATCTCATTTGATTTCTTGCTTCTTCCGCTGGGGGTTGATCGCAGTTTTTTCCAAAACAGGTTGTGTTTATTACGTTTTAAAAGTATTAGGCAGGTAGGTGTTGGGAAGGAAAGTAATCGACCCCACAGCGGAAGCAAGAGATAATCAAACGAGATAAACCACAATGATCAAGCAAATCAACACACAAGAGAAGGCAATCCAATTTTAATGTGGAAAAACCCCTCACGGGTAAACAAGCACAACACAAAGCGAACAATCCACTATGAATCATAAGTTACAAGATATTACAGAAGAATGACTTACCCGAATCCTAAAGCCCCACAGAGAAAGACCAACATAGCCCTTCATCAAGTTTTTTTCTCTTACCCTAGAACTCTCTTAACCCCTTGAACACGTCTAGGACTCCCCGTTTACCCTAATCCCGCATTACACCCCTTTAAATAGGAAACAAATGAAATTAGAAACAAATCTCGTGCAAAATAGCACAACCGACCTTACAGTTCGCCGGCCGTCGAATGCCCTACTCGACTTCGTCGGACACCCAACAAAACTAAATTTTGTCCAAAGAGTTCCAGCAAAAAAATCCAAGGGAATTTCAGGCCCCCTACAAAGACCGTCGAGCCCCCAGCCTTGCAATAGTCATTGAGCACCTTACAGCCCTCAAAAAACAGATCCAGCATTTCAAATTCCAAAAGCCAATCCATGGTAGTTTCGAGTGCCCAACCACATCCCGTCGATCGCCCAAAGCCCCCTCGATGGCAAGATTAAAGACAACCCTAACAGTACGATGAGTTCAACGTCTTGGAAAGCTCCAGATGTGAATGATTTTTGACACATCTAAATACTCTCATTTGATCTAGACCTAACTAGAAACATACATCCAACGACCCGACTGGTACTCAAACCTTGATCAATTCTAGCTAGGTCCATGCCCTAAAAAGTGTGCGGGACTCATAGTGACCCCTCATGTTGTTGTGGGCCCTCCATGATGTAGGTGTTTTATCCACTCTATTCATCCATTTTACCAACTCATTTCAGGCATGAGCCCAAAATGAGGCAGATCTAAATCTCAAATGGACCACACCACAGGAAATAGTGATAATTGAATGCCTATTGTTAAGAACTTCCTAAGGCCAACTGTAATGTTTATTTGTCATCCAACCTGTTGATTAGGTCACATGTTGAACCTCTAATTTATACATATTCTAATCCATCACATCACATTATATGCATCGTTTACATGTTTAAAAGTCCTATCTAATGCATGTTTCGTGGTTGTGGGAATGAGAGAGGGACTTCACCTAATTAACGACTAAAAGATAGCATTTGGAAGCCCTTTAGTGATGACCAAAGGTTGGCCAAAGAAGAAAGAAGAAAGAATGAGAGAAGAAAGAAAATGAAAGGAGGAAACAGAGGTTAGACCGGTCTTGACCAGTCAGCCAACCTTCACGAACCACTCCAGCAGCTGCTAGAGGTCGTTGGATAAAGGGGCTGGATAGGTCCGACCGGTCAAGACCGGTTGGCCATAAGTTCTCCCCCCTCATGCACTCTCTGTACATAGACCAGACAGGTCCGATCGGTTAAGACCGGTCAGCCATATATTTTTCTTCAGAAATTCGAAGTTCCAACAGGTTCCTCTTAAAGCTCCGAAATTTCATGCGTTGTGCTTAAGTATTGCACAATTCTAGAAGATTCTGAGGCGATGGAGCCTCTCCATTATACAAGGACACCTAGATTATATTCCTAAGGCATCATAGAAGGCTTGGGATTTCGTGGGAGATGAAGAGGATCGTCGAGGAGCGTCTACAACTCTCTCGAATCCGGTTTTTCATGTTTTTCATTAGTTTTTCATTGTTTTTAGTTAAAGCATGATAATGCTCGGCTAGAACCTCTTAGCTAAGGTTAAGAGGTGAAGCTTGTAGCTAGTTATCATGTAGAATTCGTTTGACTCAAGTATTCTACTTAAAGTTTGGATTTTTAAGTTTTAGTTTGAATAAAAGTTAGTATTTTTTTATGTTTTATGAGAATTCATGTGCTTCGGACATGGGTTCCTTGCAATTCTCTGAGATTATCATGTTTGAATTGATTAGGTTCGAATTGTAGTAATCCCAGAGCATACCATAGTCCATTGGCATGGTCATTACTTCGAAAGCTACATATTCAAATTCTATGTGCTTCATTAGAACTAAAATCTTAGTTTCTGACTTGAGTAGAGATTGTTTGTGTTTAAATGATAAATCTTCTAACTAAAAGAGAGATAGAACTTCGAATCTAGTTGTGTTATACTTGGATGAATGAATTCACATGGACTATTACAAGTGAATCATTGAGGCCTTAGTTCCGTTAATTACAGATTTTTACAAAGTTATTATTTTTACTTAGTTTATGAATTTAAACTTCTAAATTAATTAAATTTGAAATCGTTGAAATAGTTTGAATTAATTTATCATAATTCCATGTGGATCGACCTCTGTCTTACCGAGATTATTACTACATCACAAGCCTTACACTTGAGGCAAGCGAATATCACGCAGACCTGGATGAAAGTAAAACACAAATATTATCTTGGTCCAAAACTTTTGTGGCCCCAAAAGGTTTTTAATGGTGGGCTTTCAATCACCACTATTTCCTGAGGTGTGGTCCACCTGCGATTTGGATCTGCCTCATTTTTTGGGCTCTGGTCCACCTAAGAGTTGGAACTGCCTCATTTTTGGGCTCGTCAACTAAAATGAGTTGTCCAAATGAATGAATAGCATCGATAAAACACATAAATCATGGTGGGGCCCACATAGTTTTTCCAGCACCGACCAGTACCAACCGGGGTACCGAGGGGGCGAATCCGAATCCCTTAAAAAGGAGATTTAAATAAAGCAAGACCTGATTCCAACTGCAACGGACCAATTGACAGCCACAGCCGCCGTATACGGATACGGATTCGGATTCGGAAGTATCAGATCTCGAGGGCTGGAAAGCTCCGTGAGCCATCATTATATCTGTGCGTGTTTTCTTATGCCAATCCATCCATTTTGCATCATTATTATAAGTCATGAGCCCAAAAATGAAGTTGACCCAAATCTTAAGTGGACCACACCACATAAAACAATGGTGATCCAACACCCACCATTAAAAGTTCCTAACGCCTACTGCAATGTTTATTTGCCATCCAACCTGTTGATTAGGTCACACAGACCAGTATGAAGGGAAAACATATATATCAGCTTGATTCAAAACTTCTGTGGCTCTCAAGAAGTTTTTGATGGCCGGCGTTCAATTACTATTATTTCCTATGATGTGGTCCACCTGAGATTTAGATATGTCTATTTTTATTTTTATTTTGGATAATTCCCTAAAATGAGTGGGCAAAATAGATGAATGGTGTGGATAGAACACATACATTATTGTGGGCCACATCACCGACTGATACCTGGAGGAATCAAATTGCCATGATGGGATGGTTACAATTGCGAAACAAAAGTGAGTCTAGAATCATCAGCATTTCATGATGGATCCGGACAAATAGATGGATCAAATTGGTAACTGGACATATTTTTGTGTGAATGATCTCAACGGTACATATTAAAGGCTATTGATAAAATGGACTAGACCAGCAAGTGGCCCACCCTGTGGGTCCCGCCACGATGTATCTATCTATTTTACCCATGCTACCCATCTATTTTTTCATATCATTTTAGGCCATGGGTCCCTCAAATATGAGGCAAATCAAGTCTCAAGCAGACCACAAGGCAAGGAATAGTTGAATCGGGGCCAACCACAAGGCTGCCCTATGAGGCCCACTATGATATTTTTGTTATATTCACATTGTCCATCCATCCTTCTAGCCATTGTAGGGTTGTGGGCCCTATTGTGAGGCAGACCCAAGTCTCAAATGGACCACAACATGGAGACAGCGATTGAGGCCACGTCGTCCATCCTTTTTGCCAGATCATTTTAGGCCATGGGCCCAACTCTAAGATAGATTTAGATCGCAGGTGGGCTGCACCATAGGGAACAGTTGGGATAATGACGTCCACTATTGAAACCTTGGGATAATGACGTCCATTGTTGAAACCTTGCTAGGCCCTACTATGATGTTTCTTTGCCATCAAACGTAGCCTGATTTAAGGAAAAACACAAATATCGATTGGATTCAGAACTGTAGTGGACCACACCATGGAAAATGGTGGAGATTGAATGGCCACCATTGGAAACGAGTGGAGCCACTGCTACTACACTTGTAGATCTCCCCTCAGAACTGTGGGTTCCCCAGAGCACTTTGGATCCCCCCGCCCACCCCCCCCCCCACAAAAAAAAAAAAAAAAAAAAAAAAATACTGTGGGTTCCCCTGAGCACCGTGGGTTCCACTTGAGCACTGTAGATTCCTCCTAAGCATTGTGGATCCCACCTAAGCACTGTTTCCCATGGTGTGGTCCACCAAAATTCATAATTCAGCTAATATTTGTGTTTTCCCTTAAATCAGGCCACATGGCCTCTGTCCAAGGTTTGATGGCAAAGAAACATTATAGTGGGGCGTCGCAAGGTTTCAACCATGGATGTCAGTGTCCCAACTGTTCCCTATGGTGTGGCCCACCTGCAATCTTGATATGTCTTAGAGTTGGGCCCATGGCCTAAACTGATTTGACAAAAAGGATGGACAGCATGGATGTAACATATGTATCATGGTGGGGGCCATAGTGGAGCCCCTTTGTAATGCCCAAGAGGGCTTCCACCTTTGTACGCAGGAGCCGGTGCACAGAGGTAGGCCTGCACACATATCGGGTTAGGGTTGGGTTGGGCCCAATCCTAGACCAAGCCTAAATATATTTTAAATGTCCAAGTTTCGGTATGGGTCGTGATCGGGTTGGGTTGACCCAACCCTAACCCTACTCAGCCCAACCCTAACCCTACCCTACTTGTAAAAGGGACAACCCTAACCCTACCCTATCCTATATGCTAAACAGGGTTGGGTCGGGTTAGGACTATATTTCTATGGTGTGGTCCACCTAAGATTTGAGTCAGCTTCATTTTTGGTATCACATCCTAAAATGATTTTTCAAAATAGTTGGACGATGTGGATTTAAGACACATAGTCAGGGGCCACCCACCTTGGTGGATCCCGGATGTCACCTAATCTGCTCTCTGTGAGTATGATATGAGCACAGCTTGGGTGAGAGTCGGTGAGACCCCGGAACCAGCCATGTGGGTGAGACCCTGACCATGAGGCTCACCTCGATGTATATATTGTAAATTCATGCCATCCATCTGTGTTTCCAGATTATTATAGGACATGGTCCAAAAAAGGAAGTAGATAAAAGCTTTAGGTAGACCACACCAAAAAAATCAATGGTCATTGAACTCCCACCATTAAAAGATTCTAGAGTCCACCGTAATGTTTCTTAACCATTCAACCTATTAATAATGTCACACAAATATTTCTAAAAGCAATAAATTAGTATAAACAGGGCAGTTCGGGTCGGGCAGGACAAGTCGGGTATACACGGGTCGGGGTACGGGTCGGGTCAGGTCAGGTGGGTTTGGCATGTACCCTAAACCATACCTAAATTAAAAACGGTCCAGTCGCATCCACCCGGGATCGGACCATTTTCTCATCCGGGTCGTGATAGATCAGGTTTCTACCGGAATGGGTCAGGTGTGTTAACAGGGCAGATGTGCAGCCCTACACAGAGGGCTTCTGTCCTACTGAAGTGACGTCACCAACTTCTATGGGCCCCACCGTGATGTATGTGTTGTATCCACACCGTCCATCCATTTGGAGAGATCATTTTAGGGCATGGTCTAAAGAATGAGATAGATCCAATTCTCAAGTGGACCCAACAAAGAAAATAGTTGGGACAGTGACGTGATTGTTGAAACCTTCCTAGGGCCCACCAAGATGTTTATTCAAGATGTAACTTGTTCATAAGTTCACACAGACATGAAAGAAAGGAAAACATAAATATCAACTGGATCGAAAACTTATGTGACCCCGAGAAGTTTTTAATTGTAGGACATCAATCCCCACTGTTTTCTTTGGTGATCCACTTGTGCTTTGGATCTGCTTCATTCTTTGGCCCATCCCCTATAATGGTCTCTCCAAACGGATGGACAGCGCGGATGTAACATATGCATGATGGTGGGCCCACAGTGGAGCCCCTTTTAACGCCAAAGGAGGCTTCCACCTCTTCGTGGACGTACGGTGGCCAGAGGAGTATTTCCGCCCAAAGTTTTTGTAATTTCTCGTGAAAAGGCTAAAGAGAAATTAGACTTTTTGTAAAAATAGCCACACTTGGGTGCTATTAGAGTAAAAATCCCGCTAACTTTTGAGATATCCCCTGCACAAGATGAGACCCACCAAATGTAAGAGTGAGTGTCCATCACACATTGTGCGCCAAAGTGGACACGTGTGTCTGAAACAGTCCATCCAATGTGGGTACAACTATCAAAATACTCTCATTTGATCTGGACTTGGGCATGAGCCCAAGATGAGTCAGATCTAAATCTCAGATGGACCACATCATAGGAAATAGTGGTAATTGAATGCCTGTTGTCAAGAACTTCCTAGTGCCAGCCATCTGTAATGTTTATTTGTCATCTAACCTGTTGATTAGGTCACACAGACCTGTACGAAGGTAAAACACAAATATTATCTATCCAAAACTTTTGTGTTCCCTTAGAGTTTTTTAATAGTAGGCATTCAATCACCATTATTTCCTGTGGTGTCGTCCACCTGAGATTTGGATCTGCCTCATTTTTGGGCTCATAAACTAAAATGAGATGGGCAACTGAATGGATGGCAGGGATAAAACACATACATCATCGTGGGGCTCACAGAGCTTTTCGAGCACCGACCAGTACCAACCGGGGTACTGGAGGGTCACTCCGGAATCCAAATCCCTCAAAAGAAGATATGAATAAAGCAAGACCTGATTCCAATTAGGCAGGGTACGGGTACTCAGCGCCGAACTGCACCGGACGTATTGACAGCCACAGCCGCACGTATACGTATATGAATACGGATTCGGATTCGATCGCAAGTACCAGATGTCGGCACTGGTCGGCGCTGGAAAGATCAGTGAGCCCACCATGTTTTATCACGCCATCCATCCATTTTGGATCATTATTACAAGTCATGGGTCCAAAAGTGAGGCAGATTCAAATCTCAAGTGGACCACATTATTATAAGTCATAGGTCTAAAAGTGAGGCAGATTCAAATCTCAAGTGGACCACACCACAGGAAAACAGTGGTGATTGAACACCCACCATTAAAGGGTTCCTAAGGCCCACTGCAATGTTTATTTCCCATCCAACCTGTTGAATAGGTCACACAGACCTGGATGAACAGAAAACATAAATATCAGCATGATTCAAAACTTCCATGGCTCCTAATAAGTTTGTTTATGGTTGGCATTCAATTACCACTGTTTCCTATGATGTGGTCCACCTGAGATTTGGATCTCTCTCATTTTTTCGGTATAATGCCCTAAAATGAGTGGGAAAAATGGATGGACGTGTATAGAACACATACATCATTGTATGTAACACATATATCATTGTGGGGTCACAGCACCAATCAAATTGCCATGATGGGATGGTTACAATTGCCTAACGAAAGTGAGTCTATTAGAATTATAAGCATTTCATGATGGACCCTAACAAATAGATAAATCCAATTGGTAAGTGGACATATTTTTGTGTGAATGATCTTGACCGTACATATTAAAGGCTATTGATCAAATGGCTATATTTGTCTGATCAGTATGATGTTTGCATGGTGGCCCATGAAATATGTGTTGGACCTAATGAACAGTCTGAATCAATGGATTGGTCTATCTAGGTATCCCAATGCAACTACAAGCACTATAACTTACAATGCCCTCAGAGCACGGGAGCTTTTCTTATTATAAAATCTAGATACTAAAAGTCTAAAACATGGGAGCGGATTAGCTGTGGCCCTCATCGTGGCCCCAACCTTATGTATGGATGTCCGTTTATTTTGCCATCTCATTTTAAGGCATGAACCCAAAAATGAAGCTAACCCAAGTCCGGGTGGACCATGCTATTGGAAACATTGGTGAATGAAAGCCACACTTACAATTAAAAACTTCCTTGGGCCTACTTTAATGTTTCTGTAATGTTTATTTGCCATCCAACCTGTTAACAATTTCACACAAACACGAATGAAGGGGAAAAAAAATCAGCTTCATTCAAAACTTTTGCAGGCCAAAATAAGTTTTTAATGGTCAGTCACAGCTGTTTCCTATGGTATGGCCCACCTAAGATTTGGATCTGGTTAATTTTTCAGCTCATGCCTCTGAAAAAAATGAATGGACAGAGTGGATATAGAGTAGATACATCAAGGTGGGCCACACCGTCTTGGGTGAGGCCAGGGCCACACCTAATCTGCTACCATAAAACATACAAAAGTGCATGGCTTGTCGGTAGATTTTATATCACTCATGAGCCCATCTGACCGTCCACTTCCACCTTTCCATTTATAAAAAGAAGCTACTTAGGAAGTGATTCGGTTCGAGTCATGTTGAGTTGACCGGGTCAGCCAGCAAACTGACTTGACGGGTCTTACCGGGTCAAGCTTGTCATCCAGTTTCTCAGTTAGTCGAAAAAGATTGGCATCATCTGGATGAGCAGTGTTGTTACCAAAAAATGGTCAACAGACGAGGATGCAGATCTGTAATCTTGATGGTTGGATGGAATCAAACCTCTGGTAGGAGATGACTGAGATGACGGAGTCTTTCGGTCCTACAAAAGTACACAGAATAAGAGGAGTGGCTGGGGGTCTAGCCGATAACCCTCCGATGCCTAAGTCAGCGATCTTGGATAATTGAATACCTTACTATAGATCGATATTAGTTTCCATACCTTGATAATGGGGAGAACATCCTTATTTATAGACTTAGGTTGCGAAACTGCTTGCCTTTTGGAGAGTCGTAATTCCAATGGACTGCCAGCTGGGTTCCCGAGATCCTCGGATCTGCCCATAACAAACGAAGATCCTTATCCCTAAAAGCTGGGGATGTCAGTCTTTCCTCCTGATATCTCGGCGCAATCTTAAGATTGCGGATTTACAATTCAGCTCGCTTCGGACGATCTTCATTACATAGGGCCGAGCCGACCAGTTTCCAACAGATCAATACGACCCGACTCGTATCCGGGACCTGAATCGGGTCGGCTCGTCTTTCCCGGGTCGGCACAATCTGTTGTCTTTCAGGTCGGCTCTTTACCCATAACAGAAGCCCCCTTTTACCCTCGAGTGTATTCTGCTCAGCTCGGGGGTAAAAAAACGTAGGAGGAAATTGCCGACCTAAATGCTTTTTGTCGTTTAGTATCCGCAACGCTGCCGTTTCGATGGGCGGGAAAATGGCATTAAATGCGTCTCTTGAAATATCGAGGAGTCATCATTCCTCCGTACGGCGTGATATCGTCGATATGATTTAGTCGAACGGGGTGTCGCCGAGTGTCCTGAACGGCGCAGCTTTTCGAATTCACCAAGTAGGGAGTTGCCACGTGTCACCTTTGCATTAATGCGATGAGACCTGTGTAGGGCCCAAATCCTTTCCCGAGTATATAATCCGAGACTTAGCCGGATTTTGGAAACCTCTCTTCATTCTCTTCACCGCTTCCATCCCCTGGTTCTTCTTCCTCCCCCATTTTCCTCAACTTTCTTCCTCCCCGCGGCCGTGCCAGCATTCTGGTACGCTCCTTTTTCTTTCTTTCAAAAGATTTTCTTCCCCCCCCCCCCCCCCCCCCCCCCCCCCCCCCCCCCCTTTTCCTTTTATTTGAGAAATGTCGGAACCAGAAACCTCGTGTTCTGAGGCCATCCTCAAGGTGAGGTATGATGACCGTGAGTCCGACTTACCTCTCCTTCGTCGCAAGAGGGAAAACTCCAGTGAATCAGATTCTGGGGTGAGAGTAGATGAGGCCGTCGGAGAGGGGAAGTCTGACCTTCCTAGGTCAGCTGCCGGCAGTGCCACGGCCCAGAAAGAACCCTTCGAATTAGATTCTGTGATTTCGCAGATTACCCAGGATGAGCTGGACGCTGCGAAGGAGATATACGAACTCCCAGACTACATAGATTTTAGGGTTCCTGACTGAGCCGATCGGCCGAGCCGACCTAAAGCCGGGGAGGTAGTAATTTCTCTAATGCACTTAAATTCCGGGCTAAGGTTACCCTTACACCCTTTTGTGAGGGATGTCCTTAGTGTCTTAGGTCTGTCTCCGAGCCAACTGCAACCGAATGCATGGAGGTGTATGGTCGGATGCTATATACTCTGGCAGAGGTTAGGAAATAAGGAGTTTACCTCCAACGAACTCTTCTCCATGTACATTCTCAAGTCCTTGGGCGGCCAAGGACTTTATTACCTTTCGTCGTTGCCGGGTCAAGGCGGCTCGATGATCACTTGTATGCCCTCCTCCACCAAAACTTGGAAGAGGAAGTGGTTCTTCGCGTCGGGCAGTTGGGAGTGCGCGCCGGATGAGCCTCAACCCCTGAAATTCCGAGTCCGAGCCGACTTTGCCCTGCCAGGTCGGATGAAGTTCCGACCTAACTGATTTTTCCGCCCTTTTCTTTTTTCGTACCTCCTTTTTTTTTAACGTATGTATCTGCCCCTTCTGCAGTGTCGGCGACCATTCACGTGAATTTGTCTGTAGCTCAAGAGAGACAGATCCACAAAGTCCGAGCTCTCCCTGCTACAGAGAGGGACTTCCGAAGAGTGATCACGTTCAACTCCATTGCTGAAGCAAGTCGGTAGGCTGAAATAATGACATATTTCTTTGCCTTTTCGTTTTGTTGTCTTCTCATTTTTATTTTTATTTTGGACAGGGATGGCTCCGAAGGCAGTCTCTAAGCGGAAGATTCCAGCTCGGTTTCTAGACCGCGGACAGAGCTCTGCCGAGCCCCCTAGGAAGAGGGCGGCTACCACCGAGGCGCAGAGGCCGCCTCGCCTGCCCCAATCCTTCGTCTGTGGGTCAGGGCAACTTCCCAGCTCGGATTCCGCACAGCTCAGAACAGAGCCAACGGCCACCCCGGTGACATCTACTGATGACCCGGTCATCAACGTGCCGGATAACTCGGGCTCACGAGCTGAGCCCATCAATATATCTGCGCCTCTAACTGTCTCCTCCCAGACCTCCCAACCTGCTGCAGCTGGACCTGACCAACCGGTTGCAGGTGCCTCCTCCAGTCATCCTCCTCAGCCAAGTGTTGCTGCTGCTGAGCAACGGGAAGGACGGGTCGAGATGCCTCCGTTAACGGAGTAGTATTCGTCTTGGATGGAGGGTGTGAACGCATATATGCGTGTCAACCACACCATCCCCCAGGACTTGAATGTCCTTGCTTCCTCCGACCCAGATCAGATGGTCGGGGTGGTAATAGAGAGCAGTCTTAGGGTAATTTCACGAATACTTTTAATTTCTTCTTTCATATATCCGTGGTGCTTTCTGACGTATGTGTCAACTGTATTACTTTCGCAGGATTCGGCTGCACTTATCATGATCCGCCAAGTGATAGCCAAGAAGAACCACCAGATGCAAAAAGCTCTGGTTGCTGCTTCTTCTTGGAAAACGAAGACTGAAGCCGTGAAGGCCGAGCTGAAGAAATGTATCCTTCTTCTGAAGGAAACTCAGTCCGAGCTGAAGTCTGCCCAGTCCGAGCTGAAGGTCGCGCAGTCGGAGCTGGAGGTATCTCAGGTTCAGGTCCGGTCTCTAGAAGAGGCTCTGAAGGAGGCTGAGGCCAAGGCCATATCTGACGGAAATAAAGCCGAATCCCTTGAGGCTGCTCTGAAGACGGCCGAGGAGGAGAAGGTGAGCCTGGCTGGGCTTCTGAAGGAGGTCCAGCTGAAGTCCCTGGCGGAGACTAATAGGGCGAAGGCCGGGTACGAGAAGTTGTCTGCCATTTCTGAGGATTTGTACAACGATGGCCTCCAGAAATACAGGCGTCTCGTACTTAAGCACTTCCCAACCCTTGATCTCACGCCTGTGGACGAGGATGAGGAGGAGGAGGAGGCGCGGGTCGGAGACGAAGGTGCTGGCCCGTCTGGGGCTGGCAAAGATTAGATAGGACTTGTATATTTTTTTTTCTCAAGATGTACACAAAATTTTGAATACAAGCCCTTTGAGGCAGATTTTGCCGATCCCCCTGTAGATTTCATTTTTGTATTGTCGAACTGATCTGGGACTGGCCAGCCAGGTCGGCCACCTATTGCCCCAAGTATTTTAGCAAGCTCGAATATACTATGCTGATATTAAGTTGCATAGAAAGAATGTCGTAAAACAACTCCTGGGAGAAGATTTTATTAAATTATCGTTCTGAAACACATACTTTGCACCGAGTACGGCCCTTTATTCACGGATAGTAGATTTTGAGATGTTCGGCATTCCATGGATGAGGAAGTGGTTTTTCCTCCATGTTTTCGAGCCGATAAGTGCCGAGACAACGTGAACTGACAACCTTAAACGGTCCTTCCCAATTAGGGCTGAATACACCTGCCTTGTCGTTTATATTTACCTTTTTAAGGACTAGGTCACCGGCTCGGAACCGTCGCTCCCGCACTTTGGAGTTGTAGTATCGTCAGACCCTCTGCTGATATGCAGCTACACGTACTTGGGAAGCTTCTCTTGCTTCGTCCAGTAAGTCTAGACCTATTCGCAGCTGACCTTCATTTTGGTTGGGTCTGTGATGGCTTGTTCTGCTCATGGGCAGTCCGATTTCCACAGGCACAACGGCTTCGGCTCCAAATGCCAGGAAAAAAGGGGTGTCCCCAGTAGTAGACCGAGCTGTGGTTCGATAGGCCCACAGCAAATCGGGAAGTTCTTCCACCCAAGCACCCTTTCTTTCTCCGAGCTTCGTTTTGAGATGGTTTTTTATAATCTTGTTGACTGCTTCAACCTGACCGTTGGCTTGAGGGTGGTGAGGGGACGAATATACATTTTTAATGCCCAATCCAGTGCAGAATGCACGAAATCCTTGATTGTCGAATTGTCGCCCGTTGTCCGTGATTATGGTATTCGGGATCCCGAAGCGACACGCAATCGCTCTCCAAATGAAGTCCGTCGTCTTCTTTTCTGTGATGGTAGCCAGTGGTTCTGCTTCAGCCCACTTTGTGAAGTAGTCGACGGCGACAATCGCATATTTAACTTGTCCTTTTCCCGTTGGGAGTGGACCGATGATGTCGACCCCCCATTGAGCAAATGGCCAGGGTCCAGCCATGGGCGTGAGCTCTTCAGGCGGCAGGTGAGGTATCGGGGCGAATCGTTGACACTTATCGCATCTTTTGACGGTTTCTCGGGCGTCTTGCTGGATGGTGGGCCAATAATATCCCTGTCGAATTGATTTCTGTGCAAGTGCTCGTACCCCGGAATGGTTCCCGCAGCATCCGTATTGGATTTCACGTAAAACATAATCAGCTTCCTCAGGTCCTAAACAACGCAGACACGGGCGGGAGAAACCCTTCTTATAGAGGACACCCTCTATCAGTGTATATCGAGCTGACCTATAGCGGATGCGCCGAGCTTCTTTCTGGTCGTCAGGTAACTCGCCCGATCGTAAAAATCGAATGATAGGATCTCTCCAATCTGGATTTTCCAATATTGGAAAAACTCCCTTGAACTCAATTGATGATATGCTACGCTGAGGGAGGAACTCGATGGGTACCATTCTGCCGAGCTCGTCATCTGCTGATGATGCAAACTTCGCGAGAGCATCTGCATTTGTGTTCCCATCTCGTGGAATTTGAACGATTTCATAATGGTCGAATCGCAACAGTAGCTCCCGAGCTTTGTTTAGATATGCAGCCATTCTTCCTCCCTTTGCCTGATATTTCGCGGTCACCTGCCCGACCACAAGTTGCGAGTCGCTGAATACCCTTACCGATCGTACTCCTATTTTCGAGGCGAGGCGAAGACCGGCTAGGAGGGCTTCATATTCCGCTTCGCTATTTGAAGCCTAAAATTCGAATCGAAGTGCGTACTGAATTTTGATCCCATCAGGTGAGGACAGAACGAGGCCAGCTCCACTGCCCTGTGAATTGGAAGACTCGTCGACGTGCAACGTCCAAGAAGGTGTGACATGCCTTACCCCCGGATTCTGGACAAGTTCACGACCGCTCTCAGCCCCGTGAGGCTCGGTTAACTCGACGATGAAGTCGGCTACAGCTTGCCCCTTGACTGCAGTACGAGGGCGGTACCGTATATCGAATTCGCCTAGTTCGACAGCCCACTTCACGAGACGACCTGATGTTTGGGGATTCTGCAGCACCTGTCGTAATGGCTGGTCAGTTAACATAGCTATCGAATGCGCTTGGAAATATGGCCTCAACTTGCGAGCCGAGGTGATTAAAGCTAGGGCGAGTTTTTCGATCTGAGGGTATCGTATTTCCGAGTCAATCAAGGCTTTGCTCGTGTAATAAACAGGCCTTTGTATTCCCTCGTCATCACGGACAAGAGCCGAGCTGACCGCCGCTTCTGAGACTGCTAGGTACAGGAGCAATTCTTCTTTATGCGCCGGTTTGGACAACAACGGTGGGGAGCCGAGGTAGGCTTTCAGCTCCACAAAAGCTTGCTCGCATTCAGGAGTCCATGTCATTTCCTTACATTTACGCAACTGTTTGAAGAAGGGAAGGCATCGGTCAGTAGCCTTTGGGACGAACCTGTTGAGTGCTGCAATCCTTCCTATGAGCCGCTGAACTTCTTTTACTGTGCAAGGCGAGCTCATATTAAGGAGGGCCTGAATTTTTTCTGGATTGGCTTTAATTCCTCGCTGGTTTACCATGAAGCTAAGGAATTTTCCTGAGCCTACTCCAAAGGCGCATTTGCTAGGGTTGAGTTTCATACGATACTTCCTTAATATTCTGAATGCAGTGCGTAGGTCGTTGACGTGATCTTCTGCATGCTTACTTTTGATGAGCATGTCGTCGACATATACCTCCATAGTTTTGCCTAATTGATCCTCAAACATCTTGTTTACCAGTCGTTGGTACGTTGCCTCGGCGTTCTTGAGTCCGAAGGGCATAACTTTGTAGCAGTAGAGCCCCCGGTCAGTGATGAATGCGGTCTTTTGCCGATCGGGAGCATACATTTGGATTTGATTATACCCAGAAAAGGCGTCCATAAAGCTGAGGAGTTCGTGCCTGGCAGTTGCGTCGACGAGCTGATCTATCCTTGGTAGTGAGAAGCTGTCCTTAGGGCAGGCTTTGTTCAGGTCGGTATAATCCACACAGACCCTCCATTTTCCATTGGTCTTTTTGACGAGGATAACATTCGCCAACCAATCTGGATAGCGTATTTCTTGGACAAACCCTGTCTTGCGTAGCTTCTGCACCTCTTCTTCAATTATCGCGTACCTTTCCATGTTGAAAGTACGCCTTTTTTGGCGGATCGGTCTCATGGTCGGATCAACATTGAGTCAGTGGACCATTACCTCCGGAGAGATTCCGGGCATTTCTTCATTGGACCACGCAAAGACATCCATATGCTCCTTTAAAAAGTTTATCAAACTATTTCGTATCTCACCTGTCAAATGTGACCCGATCTGAATAACCCTGTTCGGGTCGGCTTCCGATAATTGAATATCGACCAACTCCTCTGCTGGTGACCCGCGCTCCTGCTCGTCTTCTCTCGGATCCAAGAAGGACGTGTGAGAGACAGTTGATATTGTGCTTTTATTTTTCCCTCTCAGAGAAAGTTCGTAGCAACGTCGGGCTTCTTGCTGGTCTCCCCTGACTACGCCGACCCCATCATCAGTTTCGAATTTCATTGTTAGATGATAGATGGAAACGGCAGCTTTGAGAGCTCGCAAGATAGGGCGGCCGATGATGGCATTATAGGCGGAAGGAGTGTTCACAACGAGGAAATCGACCATAATCATTTTTTGATTAGGTTCTTCCCCGGCCGTGACTGGTAAAGTTATTTCTCCTTCCGGCATGACGCTATCTCCTGTGAATCCAGTTAATGTTGTCTTAACTGGCCTTAATCTGGAACGATCGATCTTCATTCTTTGGAAAGCTAACGCGTACAAAATGTCTGACGAGCTTCCTGTATCGATCATCATCCGGTGGAGCCTTTTGTTCGCCACCACCATTGAGACGACGAGGGAGTCATCATGTGGATGCACGATTCCTCGGGCATCTTCTTCGGTAAATGTTATCGCCCGAGATGTAACTTTCGCAACTTTTGAAGGTCGGCTGGCGATGCTCACAGATAATCCGGACGGTCCCGGTTCGGTTTGAGATGTTCTTGCTTGTCGCACATAATTTTTGCGCGAATTCCCAGAATCTCCAGTGGTTGGTCCGCCGAAGATCATGTGAATTTCTTCCACAGGATTGTTATTTAGTTCTTCGTTCAGGTCGGCTGACTGATCTTCATTTCTCCGACCATCTTGACGCTGAGCGATGTAGTCTTTTAGAAATCCCTATTGGATGAGGGTCTCTATTTGTCGCTTTAAATCGAAGCAATCTACGGTGTTGTGACTGTGGTCTTTATGGTACAAACAGTACCTTGATTTCGACCTTCTATTAGGGTCGGTCTTTATCTTCGCAGGTCGTTCAAAGTTGTACCTACCTTTCTCTGCTAAGTACACCTGTTCGATGATTTTCTTGAGCGGTGTATACTTTTCGAATCGAGGCGCAGGTGGTTTCGTCCCATGGGCAGGTCCGTTCCGAGCTGGTGACCTCCGTTCCGACTTTCGTTCCGACCTGTGTTTTTTCGAGCTGCTGCTATCCTGACGATCCTTATTCCTGGTCGTCGGTCGGTGAGCGTTGACCAGTTCTTCGGTGTTGATGTGTTTAGCTGCTCGATCTAAGAATTCGGCCACAGACTGGGGTGGCTCTTCCCCAACAGACCAAAGAAACCTTCGGTCTCGCAGCCCTCCAATCATGGTGTGTAACAGCACATCTTGGGAGAGGTTCTCAACTTGTACTACTTCAGAATTGAAGCGCGCGAGATAATCTTTCAGGGACTCATCTTCTTTTTGCCTGATTGCTGCGAGGTGCGTCGAATGCTTCCTCGGGTCGATGCTGCCGATGAACTGAGTTGCGAAGGCTTGGCTTAATTGAGAGAACGAGCTGATAGTTCTGGGTTTAAGGTTACGAAACCAAGTCCATGCCGAGCTCGTCAAGGACAAAGGAAAAGCTTTACACATAATGTGTCTGTTGGCCCCGAGGAGGTCTATGCGGACTTTGAAGTTTTCTAAGTGCTCCGTCGGATCTCCTATCCCTATGTATTGCTTTAGCTGAGGAACTTTAAACCCTTTGGGAAGGGGTTCCTCACGAATTTCGTCGGTAAATGGCGACTCCGATGAGTCGACCAGCGCGTCAACTGCGATCGGTGCTCGGGCGCACTGTGCTCTCTGTATATCGCCCATTTGCTCCCGGAGTTCTTTTAGTTCGGCCTCCAGTGGGCTTAGATTATCGTTTACCCGATTACTGGCTTCACGATCAGCCCGTTCATGTTCGAGACGAGCCGTCCTTCGTTCCTCGAGCCGGTGTCGCAGATCGTTGGTAGGCAAGTCCGTTGCTGGTCGAGACCTTGCCCCGGTTGATTCACTGGCGGCCTCGCTTTCTTCAACCAGAACGGGCTGCTGAGAATGTTGCGACGGCCGAGTCTGATGAGAGTGCTGGGATTGTTGAGGCCGAGAGTAGGTATGCTGAGGCCCCTCGCGGTCTCTGCCATTCAACATGGTTGGATGGACTAGACCAGATAGCAGGGCTTTAATTTCGTCCAGCCTCTAGTCCACATAGCTCAATCGTTCGTCGACCCCCCCCCCCCCCCCCCCCCCCCCCCCCAGCTTTTGGTTGACACCCCCTACCTGCTCTTCGAGAAGAGACAACCTGACTCCTCGGTTACGAGGTCTTTGTTGCCCCCCTGCTGAGCAAAAAGAGGAGAGTTCCCACCGAGCTGGATAGCTGGAGTTTCGGGAAACGATCCTTCATTTTCTGACATCTGATCGTCTGAAGGTCCGTCAATCGCGGGTGCTTTCCCTTTGTACTTTCTCTTCCCGGCCATTGCGAAAGGGAGAGAAGATGAGGTCGTCTTTAGACAATGGGGTGAGAACACGGACTTCCTAATTAAAGGAAGAAGGCGGTTCCCACAGACGGCGCCAATCTGTTGTTACCAAAAAATGGTCAACAGACGAGGATGCAGATCTGTGATCTTGATGGTTGGATGGAATCGAACCTCTGGTAGGAGATGACTGAGATGACGGAGTCTTTCGGTCCTACAAAAGTACACAGAGAATAAGAGGGGTGGCTGGGGGTCCAGCCGATAACCCTCCGATGCCTAAGTCAGCGATCTTGGATAATTGAATACCTTAGTATAGATCGATATTAGTTTTCATACCTTGATAATGGGGAGAACATCCTTATTTATAGACTTAGGTTGCGAAACTGCTTGCCTTTTGGAGAGTCATAATCCCAGTGGACTGCCAGCTGGGTTCCCGAGATCCTCGGATCTACCCATAACAAACGAAGATCCTTATCCCTAAAAGCTGGGGATGTCAATCTTTCCTCCTGATATCTCGGCGCAATCTTAAGATTGCGGATTTACAATTCAGCTCGCTTCGGACGATCTTCATTACATAGGGCCGAGACGACTAGTTTCCAACGGATCAATACGACCCGACTCGTATCCGGGACCTGAATCGGGTCGGCTCGTCTTTCCCGGGTCGGCACAATCTGTTGTCTTTCAAGTCGGCTCTTTACCCATAACAAGCAGGTTGGCTTGATTTTTGTACTGGGCTAACTCTTGGCAGTACCTCCTGATTAACGGCATGGATCTCATGTGAGAGTAGCCCTCATATATCTCAAGTCTCATTTGATGGAGCTCAAAACTCGGCGCCTGAGTGAACTGTGACTCAAGCATGAACTTGCACCCTGAGTCTCAGTTGGGTTGACTAGATCTTCACTTGACTCGACTTAGTATTTAAAACCACTTCAAACAGTTATAAATAGTACGTCAAAATAAAATACCAAAATTAAGTTGACGCATCGCAGGTAGGGTATGTGATTACCTACAGGTGTTTGTTCTTGTGGGTGAATTTGAAATGCACTGCTCACTTCTTATTTATTTTAACTCATTAAAGTGAGTGACTCGGCTTGAGTCACGATGAGTCATGCCAAGTCAACCGAGTCAGCTAACCAACTTGACTACTCTGTCTATTCAAGACCGAGTCACATGACAAACAAGTTGCCTAATTACTCGGCTTAAAATCTTGTCAGGTTGAGTTGCCTCAGTCAACTTCAACTCGACTCATGGAGTTTTGGAACTATGGTCTTTAGTAAAAATAAAAAAATAGAAGGCTCAACTGACTTACTCAAGTCGATCTGACTAGATTTCACCTAAGGCTCACAATTTGATCCAGTCACAGCCAATTCAAAGAAAAAAAAAAAAAAAAAAACTTGAAATCAACATCAATTATATTTGCTGGTAAAGAAATGCTCCAGTGCTCTCAAAGTACTATAAGTTACAGTTCTCCTAGTTGCATTGGGTCTTTGAATAGTTCAATCATCAATCTAAACCGTCCGTTTTAAGTCCACAGCACATTCCATGTACAGCCATGCAAAAATCACACTAATTAAATGATCCAGTCGATTCTTAATTTGGCCGTCTTTTTTTTTTTTTAACCATCCTTCTGAAGAACGGATGGTGTAGAACAGGTCCGGCCGGATGACGAGTTTGTTTGTGGAGTAATATGCAAGATGGTTTTGGAGTCATCATCGTACAAACACCATGGTCCAGCATGGTTGGCCCACCACAAAATTGGGGTGCCCTAAAATTCAGGTCGATCCAACCATGAAAATGAAATTTCTTGCGGGAATGTGGAGTTTCTTAGTGGTTGTTCATGGTTTGCAGGACGGGCGAGATGTCATACAAACACCATGGCCACATGCATACCAACTAACTGTGTGGGAACATTTCTCTTCTTTAAAAATGTGTGGTTTTAACAATTCAAAAGACTTATTGCAGGCAAATTCTACCCTTGACTCTACTCTGGCAATATATAGCGTTGAGATGTCCACCAACCAATTAGTAAGAAATTTAAATTGATGTAGTTTTAGTTTAAGAGCCATCTAATTCGGACTCTTGATTTTGATGGTTTGATTTTAATTGCTTATATGTCAATGTAGCCTCATTTCAATACCGAGGTCATGGTATCGATTCCCATAGTGGGGTGGCTAACATTGTGATGCAATTAAAAAGGGTGGGTTACATGGGTGTGCTAACATTGGGGTGTGTGAATTAACCCCAAAAAAAAAAAAAAAAAAAAATGTCAATGTCATATGTGTCTTAATTTACCTCTAAATTACCTAAATACCTCACTTTTGTTTAAAACCTTTACCATGTCTTTTAATAATGCATATAGCTTTAACATCGAAAAAACTAATCAGGGATAAAATTTTGCCACTGGCTGCTATCTTATATCATAGAGATGCATACAATAGAGACAAGAAAAGCTTACGTTAGTTGATATATATCCCTTTCTTTACTTGTGCCAAATTGGTGCTGCTCTTAGACACCCTAGCCACATACTAGGTGGCTAGGCCTGCACATGGGTCGGGTTAGGGTCAGGTTGGGCCCAACCCTGGACCGAACCTAAATATATTTAAAGGTCTGGTTCTGGTCCGGGTCGTGACCGGGTTGGGCTGACCCAAACCTAACCCTACCCTACTTGTAAAAGGGTTAACCCTAACCCTAACCCTACCCTACCCTATATGCAAAACCGGGTCGGGTCGGGTCCGGTCGGGTTAGGACTATGTTTCTATGGTATGGTCCACCTAAGATTTGAGTAAGCTTCATTTTGGTATCATATCCTAAAATGATCTTTCAAAATAGTTGGACCGTGTGGATTTAAGACACATAGTCAGGGGCCACCCACCTTGCTGGATCCCAGATGTCACCTAATCCGCTCCCTGTGAGTGTGAGATGAGTGCAGCTTGGGTGAGAGTGGGTGAGACCCGGAACCAGCCATGTGGGTGAGACCCGAAACCTGCCATGTGGGTGAGACCCTAACCATGAGGCTCACCTCGATGTATATATTGTAAATCCATGCCGTCCATCTACGTTTCCAAATTATTATAGGACATAGTCCCAAAAAAGAAGCAGATAAAAGTTTTAGGTACACCACACCACAAAAATCAGTGGTCATTGAACTCCCACTATTAAAAGATTTTAGAGTCCACCCTAATGTTTATTGACCATTCAACCTATTGATAATGTTATATAGATATTTCTAAAAGCAATAAACTAGTATAAACGGGGCGGTTTGGGTCGGGTGGAACGGGTCGGGATGCATGGGTCGGGGTACTGGTCGGGTCGGGCAGGTTTGGCATATACCCTAAACCGTACCTAAATTAAAAACGGTCCAGCCGCATCTACTCGGGACCGGACCGTTTTCTCAGCCGGGTCGGGACGGACTGGGTTTCTACCGGGTCGGGTCGGGCGGGTTGGGCGGGTTAACGGGGCAGATGTGCAGCCCTATAGGTGGCCCACCCGCTGATAGATGACCTAGCCCAAAAATAAGTCTGGTTAACTCAAGTTGCTCAAACATGCACGTATTTCTATGAATATGTGTCAAATGGTGACTGATGCCTCGGATACTTCAACTTATCAATTTCTAATAGTGGTTGTTCTGGTCACTGCATTATACGAGGCTAAGACTTCTCTCACTTAAGCATCCTTAAATTCCAAAGCCCTGGAAGCATAGTCCAAGCCTTGTGTCATGAATGCATGAGCAAGTAAAAAATCCATGTTTGTGTTGAGCTACCAAGGAGGAAGTACCCCTAAAGAAGTTGGAGCAAGGCCTAATTGAATGAAAATTCAGATAGTTATTGATTGTAAGGGACCCGGTCAAATTTTTCTCCCGCTTCTCAAATCTCTTTTATACCATGCCCTATTTAAAAGTGATGCAAAAGGAGACTAAATGGCTACAAGGATTTCCTTTTCCGTTGAACTTGGAAAAGGCAGGCGGCTCATATCCTGTCGGGAAGAGGGCAGAAGGATGATGAAAAAAGTCGACGAAAATCCTTCTTGGTGCCTTTTAGCTCGGCGACTTGCTCGCTTAACTCCCAAATTTTCCCTGCCCGGTCAATGGAGATTGATTCACTCTTAGTCTCAGGTCGTTGTTCCCCAATTCTTCCTACTCCTAACACTCAGACATGGCTCCATTCCAACTGATGGCTCACGATACGCGGATGGCACAAATTCTTGCACACCTGTTCCTCCAACTGCACCAAGGGCTACCGTCTCGGCCGAAGTCCTACGATTATTGGGTGCCAGATGTCTAGATCGGTAAAAACACACATCTTGTCTTTGCGTGAGAATCAGATGGCATCGGCTCTTGTGCCTTTGTTCCAACACCGAGACCAAGAGTTGTGCCTGAGGGTGAAATCTTGGGTGGATCAGTGAAAACACACATCATGTCTTTGCATGAGAATCAGATGGCATCGACTCTTGCGCCTTTATTCCAGCACCGAGACCAAGAGTTGTGCCTAAGGGTGAAATCTTGGGATTGGTTGTCCCATGTACGGATCTGAAAAGCCCTGTGTGTTGTATCTGGATCAGCGATTTCAGATTACCACATTAGTTCAAAATGATCAATATGTAGAATCAGAACAACTGAACAAGTGATTGCTGAAATTCACGCTAGAACATCCACTTTCAAAACAAAAAACGAAGATAAGGGTTTCAAAAACATATGGATTCTGACTTGGAGGGAGAAATGCACTAGAGTACCGATGTATACCATGCACTACCTTTCCATACTTTGTATCTGGAGTACTTCACTTTATTTCCTCTGCAATCTTAGGCTTTGGTGGTATTTATCATGCACTTCTCGAACCTGAGACTCTTGAAGAATCCTTTCCATTTTACGGTTATGTATGGAAAGATAGAAAGAAAATGACCAATAATTTTTGTATTCACTTAATCTTGTTAGGTATAGGTGCTTTGTTAGCCTATGCACCCACATGTAAGTCGTGTGGACGGAAGACTTCTATTAGGTGGGCCCCATGTGATCAATAATTTTAATAATCTAACCATTGGATATCTAGATTGAGCATACCGATGGGCCTCACAACAGTTGTGATCGATTCATATATGTAATGGAGTGATGAGTTTGAATTGTGTTATGTGTCCACAGTACTTCTGTTGGATGTGGAATCTATCTAGTGTGGAGATTCTTGAGGGGATGATTGTGATGGGTTGCACTGTTCCAAGCGCTCTTATATACGTATATGTCTTGGTCCCTACATAAAGAAAACACAAGTTTTATTAAAATGGTGCAAAAGGGAGGCTAAGTTCATCAACTCACGTTTAAACAATCTACCGCTATCCTATCTAATATTGAGGTATGCATTTAAGATTCAATTATTCAATTTTATGATCTCTATGATTAATGCATGGTCGATCGCATATTCAGCAATTAAGTCTTACAATGGAAAGTTGCACGTAGGGTTAAGGCTGTTTGGATGCACTCACAAACGGAGCATCTCATGGCTAATTGCTATTTTTGAGCTAAATCATTGTGCTGTATGTTTAGATGCACTTGGGCAAATTCAATCTGTCAACTACGAAGTGGGTTTTAAAAGATCATTAGCCCAAAATTATTGGCTACTTTTGCTTGCATGGAAGCTGTAGAAAAACTCTTTATGCAGAAAGTCACTTTCGCGAGTTGCGCCCAAACAGCCCCTTCGAAAAAGCCCACTTTTCTTCCATCCTAAGGTGGACCACACCATGATGTATGTATTTTATCCACGCCTGATTTTGGACCACATCATGATGTATGTATTTTCTGTCATCCTAACTATGGGGGCCACTCAAGCTTTGGATTGCCTGATTTTGGTTTTATAGGGTGATCCAAAGAGTAGAAAACAATGAGCGGGGTGGATCTTATGCACAGTTGAGGTGGGCCACACAGAAGCCCGGTGCCACTTGTACCATGTGAGTGCACCTCTTTAATTTCCACGGGCATATCAAGAAATCCGAGCCTTTTTAAAGGTTGGTTTGATCATGAAATTCTTGAAGTTCCACTCATAAAGGTGAGGCAGACCGTTTAAATCAATGGGCGATTGGTAATTTTACTGACGTAATATTTGGACCACCTGATTAGTAGACATGTCTGATTCACGTGCGTAAAGAAGTTGGAACTCTTGAATGGCTCGAATGTCCTACACAAGTGGCACTTTGGTGGGAAAAAAGGCACAGCATGTATATATGTTGCTGGCTACGGCGTATGCTTATTCTCTTTCTCCTCTTTCCTGGAATAGTGGGTTACGGTGCATAAGATACCAATCTTTGCAGGCGGCTTCAGTGGATTGCCGGATCCACTGAGATGGGTGGGATCGGTAGAGCTATACACTGCGCATTCAAGTTGGGCCTAGCTCAGCTCGACCTGCAGACAATCTTGGCTTTAGCTCAGCCCGGCTCAGCCATCGAGTTGGAATGGCATGCTCAGCATAGTTCGGTCGAGCGTTCAAGCCAGTTCAAGCCAGGAAAAAATCAAAATTCGAATAGGCCCAGCCCAAAAGCCCAACCAATAATAATTCAAAATTGATACCGAAGGCAACCCTGGTCCATTGACACCCCTAGGTGCTACTTCTATAGACAGTTTTCCCTTTTATTCACTTGCTCTAATCCAATGTGGACTAAACAACTTCTCTTTTCAACTAGTTGAGTCGAGTCAAATTCGAACCGAGTTCATATGAACCGAGCTTCGAGACAGGGTCAGCTCAAGCTCTGCTCAAAAACCTTCATAGCGGGGAAAAAAGTTGCTCGATTTAATTTGAACCCAGCATCCAAACCAAGCTGAACCGAACTGGTTCGAATTGAGTCGAGCGAGCCAACCAAGCTAGCTTGACTCGTGTACACTTCTAGGGATCGGTGACCATCTGGTCCACCATAGTGTATGTGCCTTATATCCACGCCATAGACTCATTTTAGGGCTTGATCTTTTTTAAAGCAGATCCAAATCTCAGGTATACTGAGGTGTGCTGTGGAAACAGTAGTAATTGACCTTTAAAAGCTTTTTGTGGTCACAAAATTTTTGTATCAAGCTGATACTTGTGTAGTCTCTTCATCAGGTTAGCTTACCAATAGTTTTTTTTTTTTTTTAACACACACTCAAAAGGCCCACAGATAACCACAATGGGTACTTGAATTGAACCCATGACCTCGGCACTGAAACTCTTATGAGTATACCACTGAGCCGAACTGAGATGGTTCGAATTGAGTCGAGCAAGCCAACCAAGTTAGCTTGACTCGTGTACACTTCCAGGGATCGGTGACCATGAGGTCCACCGTAGTGTATGTGCCTTACATACACTACGACATCCATCCATTTTGAAGACTCATTTTAGGGCTCGATCTTTTTTAAAGCAGATCCAAATCTCGGGTGTACTGAGGTGTACTGTGGAAACAGTAATAATTGACCTTTAAAAGCTTTTTGTGGCCACAAAATTTTTGTATCAAGCTGATACTTGTGTAGTCTCTTCATCCAGGTTAGCTTACCAACAGGCTTTTTTTTTTTTAACACACACTCACACGGCCCACAGATACCACAATGGGTACTTGAATTGAACCCATGACCTCGGGGCTGAAACTCTTATGAGTCTACCACTGAGCCATGAGTAGAGACCCTACCTTATCAACAAGCTCAACGGCGCCAAATAAATATTCTGGTTGCCTCAATGAAGTTTTAAATGGTGAGGATTCAATCACGACTGTTTCCTGCCGCATGGTTCACCTAAGATCTGAATCTGCTTCAGTTTTTGGATCATACCCTAAAATGAGTTGTCAAAATGGATGGATGGTGTGTATGTAAGGCACATACATCATAGTGGACATCACATTTAGGGATCCACCGACCTGGGTGGATCCGAGGATCTGCCCAAACCGGGGAACTGATTAGGTGAGACCTCATATATACCCACCGAGGTGGGTGGGACCCCTAACTGTGAGGCACACCGTGATGTATGTGACTTAAATCCACACCATCCAACCATTTTGATAGCTCATTCTAAGGCATGATCCCAAAAATGAAGCTGACCCAAATCTTAGGTGGACCACACCACAAGAAATAAACGTGATTGAGTCCTTACCATTAAAACCTTCATGGATTCCACCAGAATGTTTATTTGCCATCCAACCTGTTGATAAGGTCACAAAGACCAAGATGAAGAGGCCACAAAAATATCATCTTGATCCAAAGCTTTTGTGGCTCACAAGAATTTTTAATGATCAGTTACCAAAGTTTCCTGTACTAGCTATGCTACATCTAAGACTTGATCTGCTTCAATTTTTGGATCATGCCCTAAAATGAGTACGTAGGAATGGTCGGCAATGGATGTAGGCCCACAAGCAGTGGTCCCACCCACCTCGGTGGATTCAGGTATCATGACCTAACCTGCTCCTCCCAAACCACCCCTGAAGGCAGGCTACTTGTATGGATCCACCCAAACCAGGTCCTGAGAGGATAGGCCACTTGTACGGATCCACCAAACTGGGGCCTGAATGATCTACCGTTGAAACCTTCCTAGGACCAACCGTGAGGTTATTTGTCATCTAGTTCAGAACATCACATAAACATGGATGAAAGGAAAACACAAATATCAGCTTGATAAGAGCATTATATGACACCAAGAAGTTCTCAACGGTGGGCATCCAATTCCTATTGTCCACTTGAGCTTTAAATCTGCCTCTTCTTCTTCTTCTTCTTCTTTTTTTTTTTTTTTTTTTGCTCACATCTTAGAATGTTCTGAAAATTTTACTAGATGGTGTAGACCTGAGAAATAGGATATGATGGGGCCACGTAAATTTCACATGTCAAGAAATTTGGTTGCTTGCTCTCTAATATTGCAGCACATCTTGGGAAGAGAAGAAAACCAGAAAGTGTTGTCATGTGAAAGTAGTCCCATATGGGCCCCATCACGATGTATGTGTTAGATCCACACCATGCATCTATCCATTTTATCATATCATTTTAGAGCATGAGACAAAATGACACAGATCTAAGGCTCAAATGGGCCACACTACAAGAAGTGGGAATTGAATGCCTACTGTTGAAAATTTATTGGGGCCAACTAAGCCCTCAGCAATAATTCAACAAAAGCACCCCATTGTTTACCATCACCTCAATGTTAACCTATAATCATGATTATAGTTTAAAATTCAACAAAAACAAAAAAAATAAATAAATAAATAAATAAAACAATTTCACCAAATTTCACCAAGACTTGAGAAAAACCTGAAAGTAAATAAAAATTAGAAGAAAAAAATTGACTCAACACAGTATTAAATTTCATAGAATTTTGGGTTAGGGTTTACCACCCCTTTTGTTCTTTGTTACATGCAGAAATATCCAATTATGGAAGGAACAACGCAGTGGTTTGCAAAAATTGATGCACAATTGCATGTTGTTCAACAATATACCTATGTCGATAGAGTAGCAATATGAAAAAAAAAAAAAAAAAAAATTTACACACCCTCACACTCATACTCCCACTCACATCACATAGGAACTTGATCCCTATTTTCAATGTTGAAACTCCTTAATAGAATAGCAACATAAAACTTTTTTCTTCACTTAAATAAGATAAAAGAAAATTTCAAGACTTACTTTCACTTCCCCGATTTCATTTCAGGGCATAAGTCTAATCCATAAAATCTCACACTCACATGCCCATTCACATCATATAGGAACTTGATCCATATTCTCAATGTTGAAACTCCTCGAATAAAATAGCAACATAAAGTTTTTTTCTTCACTAAAATAAGATAAAAGAAAATTACAAGACTTACTTTCACTTCCCCAATTTCAGGGCACAAGTCTAATCCATAAAATCTGAAAAGATGCTCTCATCCTTTACACATGTTCCCAATGTTTAGAAAACACTGTAAAAGAGAGCACTTGAGAAAGCCTAGAGAAACTAGGCTCCTTCATAAGAGAGAGACAGAGAGAGAGAGATCGTAGATGGAGACTACTCTCACCAAGGGACGTCACAACAAAACCATCCATGAGGAACGGTGAAGATCAAAGGTCCAGATCAGTGCTCTAATAACATGTAAATTTCACTAAAAGAAATTGTTAGGATTTACTTACCCTTTGCTCTTTAGAAAGATAATTATGGAAGAAACAATGTGATGGTCCAAGATAATTATGGAAGAAACAATGTGATGGTCCACCAGGCCACAAGGTATATACATACATGACAAACTGCAGCTTGACATCATTTTAAAGTAAATGCACTTATTAAATACTACATATTACTAAAAAAAAAAACAACTCAGGAAAAACTCATACAACTTTTAGAGAAGCTTATCCAAGTTTTTGAGTCAGACTAATCAACCGGTCTACAAATCGAGTCAGAGTTTCCATGTTTTAAAACTATTATCATAACAAGTGGTCAGAAGAAGAGAAGGAGACCATACAACAGTGTCATGACGATGGTGATCAACATGGTATCAGAGCCATCAAATGCTCCTAATTTTAGTATGGAAAATGCATTATTTCGCCTCTTGTCTTGTGGGTGTTTAAAAGCTTCTCCGCCACCTCCCCTAACGCCGCCCCCTGCTTTGCGCCTTTGCCATATTCTGATAGTTAACACTTCACCCAGTCCTTTGCCATTCGATCCAACCATTGCATTTAAACCTGTATAATAATATCGTTAAAATGGATAATATCCTTATCAAGGTTTGCTAAGCCCATATGAGTGTACAAGGCATCCCATCTATATGCCACATGTGCTAATGTCACATACAAGAAAAAGATCCAGGCCGTCCATCAGGTCGTTCTGATTATGTTGATAATTAAGATGGCTACTCTTCAAGTGGGCCACAATGTTAGAAACACGACCTAGAAGAACTTCTATCTCAACTTTTTTACCCAGAAGAGGTACTATATGGTCGAGCGTATTCAATGCTCTCATAATTAGGCTGAGTCATGAGCATCAGATCAAAAAATTTAAAATCAAGGGTCGAGATGATATATGGTCAAAATGGTGTGTGTGTGTGTGTGTGTGTGTGTAACTCATCATCGTTCGATACGCAACCGTAGCACATACCTGTTACATAGAATTTTATATATAAGTGATACATTGCTCGAAGTCAGAAATCGGATGTGAAGTTCTCTACCTTGTCGAAGGTGGCATTCGAGTTTGAGGTTTCCATCATCCTTCGATGCACCGACATATTCGTGGGCAAAAATCAGGTGGGCCAGAAAGCATGAGGTCATGAGGAAAAGAAATGGCAGCAAGTTTATCTTCATCTCTCAGTGTAAAATGATTAGAGGAGGTTTTTAGTGATTGGAAAGAAGCTCTTCCACTGAAGGGAAGGAAAGAAGGTGGCTGAACAAATTGAAGGTGGAGAAATGGTATTGCATATGGTCCACTTTATAGCCGCTACAAGCAATGTCTGTGACTTCCAGTTACACTACTAAGGCTGATATTGTTCACTTTAGAGCTGTAATTCTTCAGATATGCGTCTAAGTTCCATTTACACTACCTTTCAAAAAAAATGTTCCATTTAAACTGCTACAGCTATTTGCATGAGTAACATCAGAATCTCACCTGACTCGGTACCCATCGTAAGCGGATTGGGTCGGGTGTGTGTTGATGTCACTACGTTCTTTGGGCTCCGCCATGATGCATGTGTTATATCCACACCGTCCATCCATTTTGCGAAATCATTTTAGGGCATGAGCTCAAAATGAGGTAGATCTAAAGCTCAAGTGGACGACACCACTGAAAGAAGTTTTGACAATGACATCCACCATTGAAAGCTTCATAGGGCCCAACATGATGTTTATTTGCCATCCAACCTGATCATAAGGTCACAGACCCGAATGAAGGAAAAACACAAATATCAGCTTGATCCAATACTTCTGTAGCTCCCAAAAAGGTTTCAATGGTAGATGTTCAATCCACACTGCTTTCTGTGGTGTGGTCCACTTGAGCTTTCGAATCTGCCTCAGTTTTTGGCCCATTTCGCAAAAATAGATGGACAGCGTGTATATGATACATACGTCATGGTGGGTCCCACAGAACTTAGGTGACGTCAACACACAGCCGAGGTCGGTGGTGGGGACTCCACGCAGTCCACTTCCGTATACCTTCGGGTTAGGTCAAATCAGAAATTGGATTCGATTCGACAAGGTTAATAATCAAAATAAGAAGAAAATTTTAAGAAGAAAATTTGACCATCTAGGTGGGGTCACATGCTACCGTTGAGGAAGTGATGTGCCATACACCACCGACCTCCATGGTGTTCACATCACCAAGTTCTGTGGGGCCATCATGATGCATGTGTTATATCTTAGCCGTCTGTTCATTAGGTGAGATAGTTTTAGATATTAAGCCCAAAAATGTGACAAATCCAAAGCTCAGGTAGACCACACCTTATAAAGCTTAGGGTTGAACGTCTACCATTGAAAGCTTCTTAGATTATAGAAGTTTTAGATCAATCTGATATTTGGTTTTTCCCTTCATCTACGTCTGTGTAACCTTTTGAACAGATTGGATGGCAAATAAAAAGCAGGGTGGGCCGTTTGAAGGTTTCATCGGCGGGAATCAACTCTCCCTACTGCTTTCTATGATGTGGTCCGATTGAACTTCGTATCTGCTTCAGTTTTTGACTCACAGAATAAAATAATCTCCCAAAATTTATGGACGGTGTGGATATAACACATACATCATTGTGGGGCCCACAGAACCTGTTGACATCAACACACCACCAAGGTGGGCACACCACGCAACCGCTTCCTCGGGTTAACCCCTGGGCATCAAAATCGTCACAACCCAAAGCCCCGGGCGCCACATCCCAGGGAACAAGCCATGATTTTTACTGGGCCCACTTAAATTGCAGAATAGCCTGATTTTTGTCCTGAACCTTCATATATTGCAGATGAAGGGTGGGTTCCACAGAATGGCGGGCCATGCAAATCAAGGGTGTGGCCATCTCCTCTCAACCTGTCCCTGTTTTGTGGCCCACCTGAGACTGTTGGCCTGTTGGGATGATTTTTGGGCATTGTGGGTCAGATTGAGCCGAGCCATCCTAGGGATGTAGGATGTCATGAATACATCATGTGGGCCCCACTTTTGCTTATAACGGTACATTGCTAGAGCACTATAGGTTATTACAGTGCTTCTAGGCATCAGTTCACTTGGGCAGTATATTTGATCGATCTGAATTGTCCACTATATCAGAACACGTTCTATAAGCTATGATGCAAAAATTGCACTGACCAAGTTGTTTAAACTCTATTTACATTCAGTTTTGGCGCCCTAACGTACATTAATTAAAAGCTGCCACTCGTTGACACTACGTAACCGCAAATGGCGCGAAACCTAATCTGGCTCAAGAGTATCATTGTTTGTTATTTCTTCGACGATACGCATTCGATTATTTATATAAAGAATGAATCCACATCCCCACCTTTTGGAGAAGGAATCATGAGCACCCACCATATGGCCACGATTAACATACTCATTTACGAGGCAATGTGCCCACCATGTCTATAGAGACCCGCTGAGAGAAAGGATCTTGTCATGAATTTGGCTATGATTTTCTTAGCAAGGTTGTCTCTCACAGTCCTTCCAAAATGGGAGATCTTCCCAGAGAAGTTTAAAAGAGTTGTAGTGTTTGAGAAGATTCCTAAGATCCACGTATTGAACCAGTGTCCAAGCAAACCCAATCTTGAATCGAACCTGGGTTTGAAGAAACAGACACATCGGCTCGATTAAGCCCTCCCAACAGTATATTAATTGGAATCAAGAAAACGGGAGAACTACATCCAAAATCTAGTTTGACTGATCCATAATAAGGGTTGAGAGATCTTGATGTGATGGATCTTATCCATCTTTTCCTTCCAACACTCCATCAAGGCGATAGTATCCTACAAATGAGCAACCTCAACTTTTCAAAGGGGTGTCCTCCGATCAACCCTTAAGTTTTCGAATCTAGTGAAACTTGGGTGGTCCCTAGGTCTAATCTACATAATGGGCCATGAACGTCTCCATGAAGGATCAGCCACGAGGAGAAGATCCAAGAAAACAGCGATTCCTGATATGGCTGGAGTCATTTCTTTCCAATGCAGGCCAATAATCTCAAATCAATTAAGGAGATACCCTTATCAAAAACCGTGGCATGAGAGCGAACGATCCAGGATCAGCAAGGAAACCCCAACAAAGGTTTTATCGCTCTGACAAGCTATAAAATGAGCAATCGAAGAAGAGCTCAAAGCCCCACGCCAAATACAACAATATATCTTTCACATTTCATTTCCTAGCCTAGCTTAGTTTTTACATAGCTACTGCCTAGCAGCTCTACAACCTTAAGTTGTAGAAAGTGATCGCCAAGTTCCGATTCATTGATCACACCTGCCTCGATCATCTGTTCCAATAGGCGCATCAGGTATTTATCCCCCCCATTTTTCATTTTCCTGCTTATTATTATCTAGTTGTCTTATGACTTGTAGATTGTAATAAGCATCATATATATATATATATATATATATATATATATATATATATATATATATATATATATATATATATATATATATATATCGGCAGCATTTTGTCTTTCTTAATCTGTTTTTGTATACTTGTTCCTTTAAGAAATATTGAATTGAGTGCTGGTGAGAGAAAATGTCCTTAAGTCATAAACTCACATTTATTTTCATAAGGCAAAAAGAACTCATTCGGAAGGCATCGCCTCCTATCCTTTCACAAATCACCTGAGTGTAACACAATACAAATGGCCAAGAGGACTATGGATCTAGTGTCCAATCTCCAATCTGTTCGTCTTGTGTAGGGGACACCAACAATTCAATCAACCCTTGAGTCAGGTAGACTCTGGCACACCCCTGCATCATACTCAAACAAAAATATATATCTAATCTAAGACCTCACTCACATGTGTGGCCAAACTTGATTGAATTGAGAACAATACACTCGACCTGACATTATCATATCTAACTGCTAAAAAGTCAACAATTGGCGGCACCGCCATATGGAGGATCATGACAAAATCATTGCAGTTGATACAATAGGAAAAAGGAAATCGTTGGAGACTAAGATGGTCTTCTCCTGGAGAAACATATCAAACGGTCAAGCTATAAGACCCGTACCCTTATTTGCCCTCCGTACGCTTAATTTTCGGTGCCGATACGTCTTGGATGGACCAGATTAACGAGCCTTGATCGCGACCCTGTTTTAGTACCGCATCGACCCAAGACCTATACCCCGGCGACCGCGTAGGCGCTGCGATTCCAACGCCGCGCGGCACGCCCCATTGCGATACCTGATGTGTAAGTTGTGTCATTTGCGTAATCCGAGGTGGGCCGCGCAATGCGCGTGTAGCGTGGGCCCCACTTGCACAAATTCCAAGATCATGTCAAATTAATCAAATCCATCACCATCACCCTCACCCATACCCCTCTCATTACCCTACTCTACCCACCCCATCACTCTCTCACCCCAAAGTCAACTAAAGCACATACCTCCCATACCCCTCTCCCATGCTAGCCACCACCACCACCATCACCCCATGATTCCTCTCTCTCTCTCTCTCTCTCTCTCTCTCTCTCTCTCTCTCCCCCCCCCCCCCCCCCCCCCCCATACAAGTCCATACGTAGGGGGGGGGAGGCCTCCTCATTTTCCTCAATTTGCAAGAAGAGAAAGGAGAGAGAAGGTTTGGCCGCTGGACAGACAGCGTCCAGAGGACGCTGCTGCCCAGCAGCACCTGGGCTAAGCCCTGTTTGGGCATTGACTTGGGGCCCACTCGTGGAACCCACCTTGATGTATGTATTTGATCCACGCCGTCCATCTGTTTCTCTAGCCCATTTTAGGGCTGGACACCAAAAATGAAGCTGATCCATATCTCAGGTGGACCACACCATAGAAAACAGTGGAGGCAAGGATGCCCACTATCGAGACTTCCTTGGCCCACAGTGATGTTTGCAGACTGAATCACCAGTCCAATATTGGACTCTATGGGCTCCCCATGAGTTGGGGAACCTGATGAACGGATTGGATCATACCCATGTGGGCCCCACTTGATATAAACAAAGAGGAAAAAAAATATACATGTTTGACGCTGGACGTTCAAAGCGTCAAAGACGCTGGAACAGTCCAACGTCGTCAGAAGGCTGGACGGTGAGTGGGGTCCCCACTCGTGGGACCCACCTTGATGTTTATGTTGTATCCACACCGTCCATTTGTTTTCCCAGATCATTTTAGGGCCAGGGTTCAAGTTTGAACCAGATCCAAATCTTAAGCGGGCCGCACCACATGAAAATAGTGAAGCTAATGATATGCACGGCTGAACCTTCTTTGGTCCAACTTGAGTTTTTAGACTGAATCAGGTACCCAATATAGGGCTCATTGGGCCCACCATGAGATGGCCCAGCTGATGAACGAAGTGGATCATCCTCTTGTGGGACCCACTGGATAAAATCCTGGAAAGAAGTTGACGCTGGGAGCACCCAACGGACGTCGGTTAGCTACTGACGGTTGAGTAGCTATCGCTACTGGAGTGACGTCACCAACTCCTATGGGCCCCACCATGAGGCGTGTGTTATATCCACACCGTCCATCCATCTGGGGAGATCATTTTAGGGCATGATCTCAAGAATGAGACCGATCCAAATCTCAAGTGGACCCCACTTGAAAGAAATCAGTGAGGACAGTGACAAGGCCGTTGAACCTTCCTACGGCCCACCATGATGATTATTTGAGATCCAACCTGTTCATAATTCCACACACGCGTGGAAGAGGGAAAACAAAATATCAGCTTGATCGAAAACTCAGTAGGCCCACCTAGAATGTATGTGCCTTATCTATTACGTCCATATGTTTTTCCAACCCATTTTAGCGGCTGAGCCCAAAATTTAAGCATATCCAAATGTCAAGTGGACCATGCCACGGGAAGCAGTGGGAATAATGATCTCCACCGTTGAAACCTTCCCAGCCCTACAGTGATGTTTATTTGTCATCCAACCTGTTCATAAGATCCCATGGATATGGATGGAGGGGAAAACACAAATATCTGCTTGATTTAAAACTTCTTGGAACCAAGCTGGGTACCACGCTGCCCAGCAGGTAGCCCACCCTATGGGTCCCAACGTGATGTATCTATTAGCTCCATCATGATGTATCTGTTCTATTCATGCTGCCCATCTATTTTTCCATATTATTTTAGGATACGGCCCCAACAATGAGGCAAATCCAGATGTTAGATGGACCATACGCGCAGGGAATAGTGGTCGTTGATGCCCACCATGGTTCCTTCTTTGATATATATGTTTTATCCATGCCGTACACATATTTTGATGGCCTATCTTGTATGTGTAGGCCCAAGTATGGGGCCGATGTGGTCTCAAGTGGGCTATGCCACAAAGACCTTTACATTTCCAATGGGACCCACAGTTCGGGTCCCACTCTCTATATATATATTGGGCCTTTTAAGGCCAATGTTACATGATACGTTTTGGTAACATGCTAGTATGATTAGCTTGATATGTTACACTGATAACATGCTTAGTATAATGAATACCATGCTCATTCATATGCCCATACGCATCATTTGTATGCCTGTTATGGATCATGATTAACCGTAGCATATGCTAGTTGGCTTGTTATACTTAGGGGACCCGTGTGAGACAGGGTCGCCCCACATGATTGCGCAGTATGCGTAAGTTTGGTGCATGATTTGGATTGTATGACTCCTGCATTTCGCATTATGTATGTCACGATCGCTTTCACACCCTAGCAGCATCGGGGTGGCGGCCACCATAGTCACATCATGGTTGGCAGTATTGGACACCGGAAACTTATTCTAGTACGTGGGCGCTATGGATGTCCTTGGGTGAAAGTCCCTAAACCCTGTGGTACCAGGATGCTCCAGCGTCGAGACCGAGTGGATAACATGAGCGCCCGTGTGCCAAATACCAGTAGGCCGCGTCCCCCACTGTGTCGAGGTCGGTTGGAAAGGGGTGTGACCTTATCCGCCCGGGTGCAGTGGGCTGTAAGCTAGGTCGAGTCTGACCAGCTCATGGAATGGGTCCGCTATCGGCGAGCCGAGTGGGCATTGGCATACCACTGACGAGGCGGATAGTGAGGTCTTTTCTACTCGCTTGGTTATGCGCGCGATGTGCGGCGGCCAGTATTAGAGTGTACTAGACCCCGGTGATGTCCCAGATGAGAACTATTTTGATATGTGGATCAGTTGAGGATTGACGTGTTTGCATTGCATCTCTAGCATGTAACACTCGGCCATGTAGGCCCTTGCATCGCATAGCCTTGGGATGGCTGATAGCATTCATGAACTTGGTAACTTAGCCCTCTACTACTTTCGTTTACTCTGATATTTGTATAGTTGTCATATGCATCACACGCGCACACACGCACTCTACTGAGCTTCGTAGGAAGCTCATGCGCGTTTGTTTACACTGCAGGTACTAGGGCATATCAGTAGCGTTGAGCGCGGTGCATGTACCTAATTTTTTGGACTTCTGCTACATGTTGTATTTCCCTTTCTAGCACTGTACTCAACAAACTTTTTAGTGGATATTTGATGATGTTTTATGGTTTTTATTATGCTCCTGTACAAAAAAAAAATTTACCCTGAAAATCCTCCTGGTAGGATCCCAGGATCGGAACCTGGCACATGAGAGCTAGGAGCCGAGAATGGGGTACTACGGAGGCTGTTGGCACCAAGGTCGGCGATCGAAAATTTAGTGAGCCCAGTCCTCGGGTTTAGGGCGTGACACAAGCAGATCGAGAGTACGTAGCTATCACATATACACGTGGTAGAACACGAAAGGCCATAGTTTACATAATAGCCTAATATAGTGTATGCAATAGAAAAGATAGTTAGCGATGATATACTCCAGGACATAACGGAATATAATTGGCTATGCTTAGGTAACAACTGGCTGGTAGCATGAAGATCACGAGGAGTCATTCTTAAGATAAAAGCATGGTCACATCTATTGATTAGCCAATTAATTAAGAGAAGATTATTAAGATTGATTTTGAATACAATTCTCTAGCAACTGTCTTACTTACCTATAAATAAAGGAAAGAACGAAGAATTTCAAGCCTATGCTAATTATTCGTACCAAACCCTGGCAGAACTAGATCAATGGCATAGATTAAACCACGTGGCACATTTGATATCTTTAGGGCACTCTCTAAATATATGAAGGATTGATCAGATCTTCAAAAAGCTTTGGCATTTATGCAACCTCCGAATAAGAACGAATAACCGTTAAAGCCATATCAGCATTAGAGCACGTTCTGAGCATTCGATGAAGACAAGACCATGATCAAGAAAGGGTAACAGCTCTTTCCCAGCTGGTTACACACAATGGCACCACATGGACAAGCGGTTGTTCTCATATCTCTCTTGAGAAAGCTATAAATAGTAGAGGTAGATACAAAAATCATGCTCTTAATCAATCCATCAATCAAAACAACAACTTAAATCAATTCAGCGCAATATTATGTATCTTAGGTTAGATTCTCCGTGGCTCATTAGCAATGAACCCTTAGCATAGGGTTAGTTTCAATCTATCCCTATGCATGCACTGGATCGACTATTAGTTGTAGCCACTAGTTGTAATTCCCTTCCATCCGTGCCTGGGAACCGGATCTAAAGGAAGAACTTAGCTCTAGGATCCATCCACCTACTCTCATACGTTAGGTCAACTATAGTTATAATCTTCGACTTTGCATTAATCTTGCTCATCAGCATGCTACTCTAAGAAGTACCCTACTGCTCTCAACTAGGCTAGTAATCCCATTCTTAGTTATGCTTACCTTCGCATTCATCCTTTCATTTCATTTCCATTCGACCATATAATTGTTGCACCTACGCAAGTTCTTAGTTTTCAAGGGAAAAAAGAGTTCATTCAGAGGAAGAACCCCAACCTCCGTCAATCGCCTAATTGACACGCATGTGCACTATTGACCGAATAGACAGCTAGTTTGTCGACCACTCTACCAAGCACCGCTCTATTTCTATGCCAAGGGTCAATGGTGACAATGGTTTAAATCGAACCCAATCGGTTCTGGCACACACGCAAAGTAGCACATGTATCTCGCGTGGCCGAAAATCACACCAACACCAATCTAATACAACTCTCCTACATAGCACAACACATCATATCCTTCATTCCTCATGGATGCATATCTTACTTTAATTTAGTTTCGATTTAACTCCTCCATTGTTGGCCAGATCAGCAATGCTATTGAAAGCATGGATCAATTACATTGCTTGTTCAATTGCGTGATGAATATATTATCATTGTTAACAACCATATCGCCTCTGAAGCCTAGTTGAATGATGAACAGACCATTGTGCCCGATGACCATTTTGCCTACAAAGCCTGGTATCTTATTGGGCAATGAACAACTATGTTAGTTATCTCTTTTCTTTTTTTTCTTTTATTTACATTTTTTATGACTATAAGCATTTATTAAATACATCAATAGAATACTTTCAACTCTAAATCATTTCCATTTCATTAATATTACCTTATCATTGAATTATATAAGTTATTATGCACTTAATTGAAAGTCATTTTCATTCAAGAAGTTAAAAAAATCCTCATAAAAAGAACTCACCCTTCCCTTTGCAAAGAGCCTAATTCGCTAGATAGATGATCGATCTATACAAAAGTCGGTCTCTTTGTCTATTCAACACTTGTGATCATGACATAATTCAGTCAAGCCGCATTCAAAACTCGGTCTCTTTGTCTATTCAACACTTGTGATCATGACATAATTCAGTCAAGCCACATTCAGCTCCAGCACACCAAACACATACACACCGCACGAACAACCCAATTTGAGACAAACACAAGTGACATAATCTATGCTTGATTTGGACCTTTTTGTAGCGATCCATTTTCCAAGCTATGGATGGGATGGTTACAATTGCCCAACACAGAATCGTAACTGTCCAGTGAAGTATACTAATAAATAGTTGGATCAAATTGGTGAGTAGAAATACTTTTGCGTGAATGATCTTGACCGTTCATATTGAAAGTTATTCATCAAATGGCTACATTTGTCTGATCAGTGTGATGTTGTAGCTCATGAAATATGCCTTGGACCTAATGAATCTGGATCAATGGATTGGATTGTCTAGGTGTCTCGGTGCAACTAGGAGCATTATAACTAAAAAGCTCTTGGATCACTCGAGCAATATTTCTCATTATAAAATCCAGCTACCTAAAACGTAGGCATGCACAATGCATGGCTTGTCGGTAGATTTTATTCTCACTTGCAATCAAGTCACGTGGCTATCTCATCACCGTCCACTTTCACCTTTTCTTTTGAAAACGAAAATGCGTACGAAGTGATTCGGTTCGAGTCATCTTGAGTTGACCGAGTCAACCAGCAAACTGACCTGACGAGTCTTACCAGGTTGAGCTTGTCATCCAGTTTCTCAGTCAATCGAATAGGGTACAGAACGATACGTCGGTCCCTCTCAGCACAACTAAAAAAGATGATGGTATTGATAATATGAACCAATGAGTTGGGAAGCAGATTGCATGGTGTGCTGACATCACCAAGCTCAGTGGGCCCACTGCTATGTATGTGTTATATCCACACTGCCCATTCATTTTTTTCGAAATCATTTAGGGGCTCAACCAAAAAATGAGACAGATGCCAAGTTCAAGTGGACCACACAAAGAAAGGAATGGGTACAATGACTCCCACCGTTGAAATCTTCTTAGGGCCCACTAGGTTGTTTATTTTCCATTTAACCTGTTCATAAGGTCAAACAGACTTGGATGAAGGGAAGAAAAATACAAATATCAGCTTGATCTAATCCTTCTTTCGTCCACAGGAAGTTTTCAAGGGTAGGCGTTGAATCCCAACTGCTTTATGTGGTGTGGTCTACTTGAGGTTTGGATCTGACTCATTTTTTGTCTCATACCCTAAACAAAATCTCACAAAATGGATGGACATTTTGGATATAACATATGCATGCATCACGAGAATGTATATTCTTCTTCGACTTTGTATTCAAAATTAGTAAATTAGAAAGAAAAAAAAAAAAAAAAAAAATCTGACTCAGCTTGATTTGTGATCAAGTTGGCTCAGCCAAGCTTCAACTCACTGAGTTTTATAACTATGGTATGCAATATCCCTGCTGTTCATCAGACTAGCCACACAAATGTACGTGCCCCAGTCCCAAAATTGAGTCGGACAACACATGGGCAGTATGCATGTGTGTGAATAAAAATGGACCAGTGGAAAAAGATCGGCGCCATCTAGACAAGCAGGTTGGCTTGATTTTATACTGGGCCAACTCATGGAAGTACCCACCTGATTAACGGCATGGATCTCATGTGAGAGTATCCCTCACATATCTCAAGCTTCATTTGATGAAGCTCAAAACTCGGCGCTCAGACACCAAGTGAACTGTGATTCAAGCCAGTATGAACTTGCACCCTGAGTCATAGTTCAATAACCTGTAAACCTGACTCGACTTGATTTCCAGCCCAGTCAGGTTGACTCGATCTTCACTTGACTCGACTCGGTATTTAAAAGCATTTTAGATAGTTCTAGATAGCACACTAAAATAAATTACCAAAATTAAACTGATGCATCGTAGGTGGGGTATATATGTGATTATTTACAGGTGTTTGGTCTGGTGGGGGAATTTGAAATTCACTGCTCACCTCTTATTTCTTTTAACTCATTAAACCGAGTGAGTTGGCTTGAGTCATAACGATTCATCCCAAGTCAACCGAGTCAGAAAGCCAACTCGATAACTCTGTCTATTCCAGACCGAGTCACATGACAAACAAGTTTCTTAATTACTTAGCTTAAAATCTTGTCAGGTTGAGTTGCCTCAGCCAAGTTTCGATAGAGTAATGGAGTTTTGGAATTACGGTTTGAGTTAAAAAAGAAAGAGCAAAAAAGATAAAAGGAAGAAGAAAGTTCAAATTGATCACTTACTTGAGTTGACTCAACAAATTGACTTACTTGAGTTGACTCGACTATATTTCACCACAACTTAAGAAAGTTTTGATCTGGTCATGATCAGCTCAAAACTCAAAAAAATTAAAATAAATTAAAAAATATATATATATAAAAAAAATAAAAAAGACACTCAAGTTGGCTTGAAAAAACTCAACAAAACTTGATAACATCCACCTCCGCACAACTCAACATCCACTATATTTGTTCACGGAGGAATGCTCCAGTGCTCTCAAAGTACGGCAAGCACTCCTAGTTGCATTGGGTCGTTTGGACAGTTCAATTATCAATCCGGACCATCTATTAAGTCCATGACACATACATTTCATGCACAACCAATCGAAATTCACACTAATCAAATTATCTACTACATCCTTAATTTTGCCTTCTGTTTTTTTTTTTGGCCAACCTTTTTTTCTGAACCATGGATGGTGTGGAACGGATCCGAGACGGCGGGTTTGTTTGTGAAGTGATGTATAAGATGGTTTTGGAGTCGTCACTAGCTAAAACTCTTGGAATCTACAGTAAGCTAGACACTCTAAGGCTACCATGACTAAAGGATCAAGATGAAATATCTGTATTTGAATGATTTTGGGTGTCGTCTGTATTTGTTGATCGTGAGTAAGGACTTTAGTTATGGAGAATGAATGTGTTAGGCATCATTTTCCACTCACACTAACGTATTGTCTCTACATTATGGCATTTGGGATTTTTGAAATTCCTGCTCTAGATTATTGCTTGAAAGTAAATAAGGAAATGAAAGAAAAGGAAATCAATTAGATTGATCGAGGAGCTAGAGATTGAGCGGAGAAGGAAGACCACCAACACTCTTTCATAGAAAAAAGACAATTAAAGCTCTTTAAATCTTCAGCCCTACATTATGAAAACTGGATCACAAAGATGAAAGGTTATATTTAGAAATGTGAGTGTTGGTGAGAAGGAGTTGATTGCGGAAAAAGAATGTGTAGCTAATTAAGGAAAAGATTTTGGAGCTGATTATGGTGCTTGGCACATCTGTATTTTCTTGTATAGCGCACCCGGTCAGTCATACGTCGCACCCACTAGTGCGGTTAGCAGTGGGAGATGTTTCACTACCCTGATGGGTTTCAAAACCTTGACCTCTTGTTGAAACTCCGTAGAGTCTTCCAACGAGGTAAAGGCTCCAAACCCATGTGTTGTGTTCATTTGATTCATTAGTGAGCTAGGAATGAAGAACTTCCATACTTCTCTATAGGAGAAAATGACTACGTTCTTTAATGAAAACTATAATGACCCACCTCAAGGTGCTTATAAGAGAGGCTATGGGAAGGCTGAGCGGGTGGTCCAAAGAATAGGTTTCTCTCTATCTATTTCTCACTCTCTGGGTTGTGTTGTTGTGAATGAGGGAAGTGAGGGGTTTTAATAGGTGGAGGTGGTGGCATTTTTGTTATTTGAATGAAGGTCATAGGCAAAATACTACATGGCTTGTTGTGATTAACTCCTAGAAGCCCATGAAATATGCGGCATTCTCTTATTGCTGTCAATTCAATCAAACAGGGCCACTTCGAGGGCCTTAGATTTTGTTTTTGTGTCAGGGTAATGTGCGTGGGCATGCCAGAGTCTACTCAACTCAAAGTTTGATTGAATCGTTGGTGTTCCCCCACATTGAGCTAAACAGATTGAAGACTGAGACCAAAGATTCAAGGTCCTGTCAACCACCAATGTTAGCACTTCCATTCAGGGGATTTGTGAAATGGTAGAAGTTAGTCCTTTCAAATGGGTTATTTTTGCCTTGTGACAATATACATGAGCCTACGACGAAAGGACTTATTCTTTAACCAGCACTCTCAATTCAATATTTTTCAAATAAATAAGCATACACAAGCAAACTGAATAAAGTAAAACGTTATCGATTTCATTAATATGTAGAAATGAAGCTTTGAGATAACTAAATAATAATAAACGAGAAAAAGAAAAAGATAAATATCTTATGCATCTATCATAGCAGACGATCGATGCGGATGTGATCAACTAAATCATAACTTGGGTGACTACGGTCCTACAACTTAAGGTTGCAAAAAAATTACTTCTACTCATAAGGTACTATAATCGAAGCCGTTGGCCAATAGCTATGTAAAATTAGGTTAGGCTAAGAAAATGAAAGATACTCTAAGAGATAGGCTGATGTATTTGACGTAGGGCCTCGAGCTCTTCTTCGATTGCTGCTTTTATACCTTATCGGGGTGGTGAAACGCTTGCTGGGTTTTCTTGCTAATATGGATCGATCCTTCTCTTTCATGTCATTAGCTTTCTAGTAAGAAGGTCTCTTCAGTAGATTCAGAATCTCTCAACCAAGAAGATCTTCGAAAAGTCCGAAACCACTAGATCTCATATTTCCACTCTTGCACCTAGATGCTCCCCTATAGGACTGTTTCAACTTGATCAATGGAGCATCCCTCACTAATCATGACCATTCATTAGAGTGGCTTGGTTTAAATCACTCAGTTACTAACTTGAGGATTGGGATTTAACACTAGATACCGATTTGTTATTGAAGATGGGTCAAATTCGTCACATCGAGATCTCTCATTCTTTTTATTGCAATGGCACTATGACCATCGGATCATCAAGTGGGGCATTTGGGTGATCTATCTGTCTCTTTCGATCTCCTTATCGAGTGGTCCATATATACCTAATACTAATCCATTATTGGACAGATCATATCCTTCTTCAGGCTCCATTCCCATTCTTTTTATTCCAATCAGAGCATTGTTCTAGCCTCAATCGGGATGATGTCTCTATTTCTCCCGATCTGGGTCTGAAACATGGCTGGGTTCACTTGGGCGTTGGTCTGATTTGTGGATCTTCGAAATCTTCTCGAATGTTATAGTCATTTCGAATGTCTTTGAAAAGATCTACCATTTTGGAAGGACGGTAAGAGACGACCTCACTGAGAAGATCATTACCAGATTCATAATTAGATACATTCTCTTGACGGGTCTCTTATATATGTGTTGGGTACATTGCCGCATTCATGAGCATGATAAACATGGCCATGCGGCGTGTGATATATAATTCATTCTCTTAAAGGCGGGCATAAGGGTTCTTGACTTTGCATTTATGGTCAAATGTGTATCACTAGAGGAAGACTAAACGAAGATAATCTTGGGTGAGAGTAGGTCTCACGCCAGTTGCAATCACGTAGTATCAACATGTGGCAGCCTTTGATTGATCGACGTCAGGTCGCCAAAAATGAGTGTAAACATCTCTTATTTGCAAATATGGGGGTACACTTAATAATTTAGGTGAATGTTAAGTAAAGTGGTAAAATATTTCTTTTTTTTTTTCTTTTTTTTTTTTTAGACATGGAGTTGGGAAAAACTTATGATAAGAATGATTTTGATAGAAAATTAAGAAATTACATAAATGATATCATAATTGAGTGAGTAATCAAAATTGAAAATTCAATTTTTATTATTGGTGATTCACACTTGATCTTAACGCCAAACTGATTGGCCATTAATTATAAAAATAAGGATGATTATCTGAAAAGATTGGTATAACAGAAATTTGATTTCCATTACCTCTCTTTGACAGGAATTTTGATGCATAGTTAACTTGTTATTCATTTCCGACACTTGGCAGCCTCTGGAGAAGAAAAGAGGTAGTGGGAATTGAATTTTCGGTACCTATTTTTTACCCCAATCCCAATGTTATTCATTGTAGAGACATGTGTTAGCTTTTGAATACAAAAATGTGCCAGCAGAATCAGGATCTCTACCACTACTAAGGATCAATTGCCCTTATTTTGGTGTTTAGATGACTTAGATAAGACTCTAGGTTGGTTCGGACTGGATTGGGATTGTTTTGGATGCACTACTATAGGCTCATATGGACTTGGATAGGATCTTAGGGTTTCGGTTTATTGAGGGTTGCAATCCTTTCAATTCTGGGTCCTAATGAAATCATGGATCAAAATTCTTGATTGGACCAATTTTACATAAATGATCCTGACCGTAAGTATTAAATGCTACTGATCAGATGGTTAAGATTGTCAAATCCGCGTGATGTTTGCATGGTACCCCTGAAATTAGTGTTTTAACCTAATGAACAATATTGATCAACGGTTGGATTGCCTAAGTATCTCAATGCAATTAGGAGCATTATAACTTATAGTCCTCCGAGAGCACTGGACCATTTCTTTTATTTATACTTTCTAAATATTAAACAATAATGAAAACACCCAAAAAAAAAAAAAAGGAACTTGCATGAATTTCTGAGTTTCGAGTCGAGTGGATATCTGAGTCAGCAAGAACAGAACCGTTCTCACTGAGTCATAGTGCCCGAGTTAGCTCAATTCCTGGGAACCACTATGTGGGTGGGGTTGGGTGCAGTGATAGCTCTTCTTTTATAAGTCAAAAGGTGGGGGAAAAGGCATGTCTTTAGAATGGAATACTCACTACAAAGGGAGCGATTTTTGTCTTTTTAAAGTGAATAGGAATGCGTTCAAATTTTCCCAACTGAGTGCAAGTGGGCCATAATCAAAGCTTGCCTTTTTACTAGCAGTGAGGATCCTAATCCTATGTTAGTTTAGCACCCTTTCAGAAATGGTGGTGACTCATCATGCTGGCATGTGACATTTATGTACAACTATCCAGACCCATCTGGATTATGGTCCCGTTGTGGATGGATCATATCTCTAAAATCTCACTCATCAAGCAATCCTAACCATTCAACTAATGGCTAGTGAATGGATGGTTTATAGTTGAGTAGTGAGTGGTCAGAATTCAATGCAGAAAATCAGGAGTCCGGTCTGGATTGTCCGTGTGTAAGGTTGAAGAGTTACCACCATTTTTTAAACGGTGACAAACATCCATAGGAATCCAGCCCTTTTGATAGATTACACATACGCACGTGTGAGGGTCTCTGGGTGTTCTCCACACGTGCAAGAACCAATGTGGTCAAATACACGTGTCGCGATCAAGTGAAAGATAGATTCTCCCTTTAACTTACATTTAGATGCCCCTCGGATGAGCGGTCAGGATCTTTTTTCTGCCCATATCGATGTAAGCAGATGAAAACCAAATCCTGCCTATTGTAGTTCTGGTTTTCCTAGCGCCCCAAACGCGTGTGGAACGGATAGTTATCAATAGGGCTCTCAATGGAGCGGGTCATATCCGATATCTGATTCACTTGGAATCCGCATAATGCAGATTTGGATCTTAAAATAGGTTCAATTATTTAAATGGACTGAATTTGGATCTTAAAATAAGTCTAATTACTTAAATGGACCGGATTTGGATTCACATAAATATATCCGAGTTTGATCCGAATCCGATTGAGATCCGAGTCATTGTCACCTTACTGTATATGTTATATTCATGCTGTCCATCCATTTTCTAGATTATTTTAAGCATGTCTCAAAATTAAGACATACCACTCTCATGTCGACCAGATCACAGTAAATAGTGAGATTTGCATCATTTTGCTACTAAATTAAATATATTATATTATACATTTTATATTATATATTTTTTAGATTTGTAATGCGGTGTATTCAAACCAAGATCCGACCTAAACCCGATTGTTAGGATTCAGACCAAGATCTGACCTGAACCCGATTGTTATATGGATTTTGGATCAAAAATGGATCTAATTATTTGTAAATAGATCGGATATGGATATCACCTTTTGGATATGAGTTGGATCTGAATCCGTCTACGGATATTCAGACTTGGAGCCTGATCCAATTGGATCCGATCCGGATCCGACCCATTGAGAGCCGTAGTCATCGACATGCAATTTGGGGTGCACCCAAACACTCCTTAAACTAAAAACAGGGACTTGCATTTTGATTAGAAATGCATATGGGGCGTGCAAAAATAAATGAGCGGTGGAGATAGTGTCTTGATTATGAGGATTCAAAGTGGGCCACTCGATCAATAACATTGCACAAGGCAAATAAAGGGATAAACATTGGTACGGACATAGTTACGATGGCGGAATGTGAATTTCCTGTGCAATGTAAAGATCCGTGGCCCACCATGATCTCTATGTGACATTTGCTCGAATTCTTGAGCTGATGTTAGGACTTAATACATAATTAAAAATTCTAAATGATACATAACTCAATTGGCCACAACACAAGAAAGAGTTAAAATTCAGAGTCTACTAAGTAAATTAACATTAGCTAAGATTGAAGGTCTAGATACTATGATGATCTTGGAATGTCCATTCAATGGGCGTCAATTGGCAAGATACGATTGCAACGTGACATTTGTACAATCATTCATCAATTGCAGCACCCATCACCCATAAGAACGATGGACCACATGATCCATCCATTGATCTACATGGGCTTAGGTGTGCGAGCCGCCCGGCTAACATTGACCCAGGCCAAGGCCAGTTCTTTAAGGATGGGCTTATGTGTAGAGTGTGCAATTGGGGCCGAAGCCTGAAAATGAGGGCCATTAACTAGTTGGCTCATGTCTCTACTTGAATCTTCCTAGAGACCCAATAAAATGGTCACGGCTAGCTGGATCGACTTCTTTTCCACCACTGGGTGGGTAGTTGGCTAGTGGGCCAGCATGGCCCGAGCTCGAACTATGAGCCAGATGAATAGATCAGGTCCACAAACATACAGGACAAGCTCCAGCTCAGACCATTTTCACCGTTACGTCGCCTCATAATAGATGAGCCGGGCGATGGACCAAGAACCCAAGTGGGCTCCATTTTTGTTCAATGTATCATAATATAAACCATCATAATGTTCTCAATCCAGCCCAATCCATAATTCAAGTGGGCCACACCAAAGGGAACAATTGGCGGCCCAGATTCAATCAGGCTGGACCTGGCCCAGTTCCATTAGATATTTTCCTTGGTGCCCACCGCGATGTATATGTTGTATATCCATGCCGTCCATGCATCTTGACAGATCATTTTAGGGCATGGGCCCAAAGATGAAGCATATCCAAATCTCAGGTGGACCACACCACAGGAAACGGTGGTGATTGACCATTAAAAACTTTTTGTGGGCCATAAAAGTTTTGGATCAAGCTGATATTTGTTTTTCCTTTCATCCAATTCTGTATGACGATATCAATAGGTTGGATGGCAAATAAACATTACGGTGGACCTTAGGAATTTTTAATGGTGGGCATTCAATGATCACTGGTTCCTGTAGTGTGGTCCACCTGAAATTGGGATCTGCTTCATTTTTTGGCCCATGTCCTAAAATGAGCTGTCAAAATAGATGGAGGGTGTGGATATACAACACATACATCAAGGTGGGCCCCACAAAAAAAACTGCCGGAACTCGGTCAGGTTGGACCAATCCGCACCCAACTACCGAGTGAAGGGTAAATCCACCATGGAATCTTACAGACGGAAGGTGGCCCACCGTGTTGTTTACATGCCATCCTATCCATTAATATGGTTCTCCCCCAGGACGAAGAACCATTCCAAAACTCAGGTGGAACAGACCACATGAATATATAGTTCTCAAGCCTGATTGTACATTGCTTCCTGTGGTGTGCTCCCCCTTATTCTTGGATCAGCATGATTCTAGGGACGGACAGTGAAAACGAGGAGGTACACAAGATTCACGGTCCAGATTCCACATACATATCATAGGTGGGCCCCAAACAGCTACATTTTGAATGACAATTCCTCATTTACATATATCAAAGGCCTATCTCAAACCACATTCATTTAAGATCACCAGCCAGAAACCTATGCAATCTACCATTAACCTCAATCATGCTACAACCAGCTGTTTTACTAATGCCTGCATCATTCATCACAGCCCTCCATCTACTTGCATCTTCCCACCTCCCACATGTTGCATACATGTTAGCCAGCATCACATACTCCCCATCACTCAAACAATCAGCTCTAGCCACAGCCCGCTCGGCAATGATCTGGCCAATCTCCACATTCCTATGAACAACACAAGCACTAAGCAATGCACCCAAGATGCTAGCTCCAGGCTCGAATGGCATGGTCTCTATGATCTCATACGCATGATCGACCAACCCCGCACGGCCCATAAGATCAACCATGCATCCATAATGCTCTGACTTGGGCGAAATGCCATGTTCGTCCATGCATGCGAAGATGCGACGGCCCGCCTCTACCAGTCCTGAATGGCTACATGCACTCAGAAGGCCAATGAAGGTTATGTCGTCAGGCTTCACGCCTTTGCTTCTCATGTCATGGAAGAGCTTGATGGATGCTTGGCCATGGCCATGAATTGCGAGTCCTGAAATCATTGAATTCCAGCAGAATACATCCTTCTCCTGAGATTTGTAAAACACCTCAAGAGCATTTTCAATACTGCCGCATTTTGCATACATATCTATCAGTGCCGTAGCTACACGGAAATCTGATGTGAGTCCAGTTTCCATTGCATGGATGTGCATGTTTCTTCCAATTTCAAGCGAACCCATGTGGCCGCATGCAGATAAGACACTCACCAGAGTCAGATGGTTGGGATCGACGCCGTGAGCCTTCATATCATAGAACAAATCAACGGCGTCGATGTAGCGATGACTTTGTACGTACCCAGCAATGATGGCATTCCAAGAGACTACATTCCTTTCCGGCATCCTTTCAAATAACCCGCGAGCTGCATCAATCTTTCCCACATTGGCGTAGGAAGAGATCATCGAATTCCATGAGATAACATCTTTAACAGGAATTCTATCGAACATCTGCCGTGCTGAATCTTCCCGTCCAATATTCGAATACCCAAAGATCATGATATTGAAAGAAACCTTATCTTTAATGGGCATTGTATCAAACAGCTTGACGGCATCATCCATCTGCCCACGAGAAGCGTACACATCGAGCATGGAGTTCCAGGAAATCAGATCTTTCTGAGACATCTTCTCAAACACCCGACGAGAATTTTCGACGTAACCAAGCATCGAATACATGTTGATGAGAGCGGTCTCCACAAAAGCATGAATAGAGAAGCCGGTTTTTATGGTATGGCCGTGAAGGCTGGCCCCGGTATGTATGGATGAAAGAGAAGCGGCCGCCTTGAGTACGATGGGGAACGTGAAATTATCACCACTGATTCCTGCTTCTAGCATCTTCACATACATCCAAATTGCCAGTTCCACATTGCCAATGAGAGCTTGCTGTTTGATAAGCTTATTACATTGGCGTTGGTTGGGAGAAGATGGAAAGGAGGGAGAGCAGAGAAGTAGGGAAGCCATTCAACGACTCCAGGCCCTGAGTAAACTCTTGTGGGGCCCACAGTTTGTATGTGTCTTACTCATCCACGCCTTCCATCCGTTTTATCCACGCCACATGATAATGACGTCCACCGTTGAAACCTTCCTAAGGGCCTACAGTGATGTTTATTTGTCATCCAACCTGTTCATAGAGGTCACAAAGACATGGCTAAAGGGAAACTACAAATATCAGCTTGATCCAAAACTTGCGCCCACTACGAAGTTTTCAACGGTAGGCGTTCAATTACCTGTGGCCCACCTGAGCTTTGCATTGCTTCAATTCTGGGCTCATGCCCTGAAATGAGCTGGTATAGCTTACTAAATGACTCAGGAGACAATCAGCTTCCTAAGATTCCAGCAGCAAACATAAGATGGCCCACTCCATGTTCAGAAGAGAAACGTGTGGCCCATGAAAGCCAATGACAAAAACCTATCCCATTTGAAAGGGACGCCAAATGCTTGGTGATACGTAGGGTCAGGAGTCTGTGGGGCCCACCATGATGCATGTGTTTTATCCATGCCATTCATCCGTCTACCAACTCATTTTAGGGCATTTTAGCATATCACAACAGGAAACAGTGGTGATGGCGACATAAACCTTGATCCAAAACTACCGTGGCTCCAAAGAAATTTTCAATGGTAGGCATTCAATCCATACTGTTTCCTGTAGTATGGTCCACTAGAGCATTGGATATGCTTCAATTTTGGTCTCATTCCTTAAAAATGAGTTTGCAAATCGAACTTCTATGCTGCTTCAATTTTGCTCTCATTCCTTAAAAATGAGTTTGCAAATCGAACTTCTTGCATAGAATACATACATCCGTTCTGTTTCCTGTAGCATGGTCCACTAGAGCATTGGATATGCTTCAATTTTGGTCTCATTACTTAAAAATGAGTTTTCATAACGAACTTCTTGCAGAGAATACATACATCCGTTCGCATGTATCTAGATTGCTAGATATGATACCGCAGCCAACACACATCCGTTGCCCATCCACGGTGAGGCCCACCAGTCGAGCTATCCATATCAGTGAAAAGTACATCCAACCTGCATGTAACGTAGTGCCTCCTGATCAAGACCCAAGTGAATGTATCTACCAGCAGGCTGCAAAATCAAGCCCCATCCGATCAGACTAACATGGCAGGCAGGTGGGGCCCACTGCCTGTGTCCACCATGACAATCATTAGGCCTCAATGATTCCCAGAATAGCTTCACTGAAGCTCGAAATAGGACCCCAAGAGAACGCCAGAAGCTGGAATCAGAGACAATCCAACAGTGACCATCTCAAACCCTGCCAAGCAAAATCAACCATGGTGTGAAAGCAAAATCAACTGCCCGATTTCTTTCCTCTCTTCCTCTTTGAATGAAGAAATGCCGCCCGTACGATCTCAGGGAAATTAAGATATACAAGCTCATAAAATTTACCTGTTCTTCACAGCTCTCTACTTATCACAATTGTAACAAAGTTGCTCGCCTCAAAAACAAAAGATTTTAAAACGAAAAAACAAAAACAAAAACAAAACAAAACATAATAACCATTCATTCTACCAGTTACAGGGAAGTACGGAAGAATTAACCATGAGAGAGGATGGCTAAGATCAAGAGAAGAGGCCCTGGCATGCGCTGATCTCGGCCGCTTGCGAAGCCAATATCGCCTGCCCAGTGGGGTTTGAACCAACAGTCTTCATGGCAGCATCAAACACCGCCTTCTGGAACATCGTATCCTCAATCTTCTTCAATACCTCCTTCACCACCTTGAAATCCAGGCCGCCTGCCAAGACCAGCTGCCCGACCACCTCGCCAAAATTGCTCGGCGCTTTTGGTATGTCAATGCCGAAATCGTCAAGCATCGACCCATAGAGCAGGCACCCAGTCCCTATGTCGCGGGCCGTCAGAACCTTCTTGGTAAACAGGAACTCCAGGAGCTTGGAGACGGATGATACAGGAGGCGGGCTCTTCTCTAAGGCAAGAGAAATAGCTTCCTTGACGAGCTCGGAGTGGTAGTCGGGGCTTTTCAACTCCTCCACGCACTGCAATGCTTCATCGAGAATGAGAACACTGAAGTATTCCTCCAAAAGGGATACCGTCTTTCTGTGCAGATCAGCCGGGTTTGCTCTTGCAGCAGCTGATGGCTTCTGAGAAACTGGAAGCACAGATGGTGCCGGACCAAGGGGCTTCGCAGGCGTCAGGTTTTGGGCTGAGGGTTCCGATCCTGAAACCAAACCAGAGGTGCGGGCCGGCAGTCCGCCGCTGCCCTGCAGCAATGCACTCATCTTGCCAGTCATCAGACCGCTGCTGCCCTGTGGTAAGAACTTATTGTTGAGGGGTGCCGGCTTGGTGACTGAGGGTGCCTGAACTCGGGCAGATGATTGCATTGACCTGGAACGGGGGACCTCCCAGTTGTCATTATCGATCCCAGGCATGCCAGGCATCTTCCTAGCTCCAGGCATTCCAGGCATCATGCCACCAGCACCAGGTCGGTTGATTGGGAAGCCACCGGGCCCAATACCCCCTAGAGCACCTGCGGCAGATCCCCGGCCATTTCTGATTGATGCAGCTGCACCAGGCCGCAACCCAAGATTCTTCTCTGCCTCTGAATGAATTTCATTGATCGTCTTCGCTTTCACCTGAAAACAAAAGGTGCCACACGCTCAAATTAAAGGTCTGAATCAATGGTTGTAAAACCCAGACAGGACCAAGCAGCAGTCAGACTAGTCTGGGCCGGAAACTGCTACCAAAAATCCAAAACAGGAACAGCCATCGAAGTTCAAGCTCATCCCTCTACTCGAAACTAAACACTCCAACCCACTAGGCCAACAGCAGATCAGCTCCTTTTTTCCTCAGAATTTCAAATGAAACAGATTCCAGGCCATAGCAGCCAGAGCGGTTCTGACCATTTTCATCAGCAGTTTGACCAAATTGGCCAGAAAAAGAAGAAGACAGATAGAGGTCGGGTCCAGGTTTTACACAGGTTTGCACAACCAATTCCATGCTACTAGAAGCCACTTTTTTGTGAGAAGCACATTCAAAACAATAATTATTTCAAAAAAAAAAAAGGATGAAGAAGAATTAGTTGGATATCACATCCGTGCTTCAAAAAGCCAGACTAAGCCCCACGGTCGATACAATTTTATATTATCATTTTCCGTGTTCATACATATACTCTATGTTACCATGCATTTCCACCCATTCTTAGATGGTGGTGACTCTCGAATATGCATATGGAGCCCAATGTGGATAGTATATCCAGAGACCACACGCATGGATCCTGAGATATCACACATCAAACAATCTTAAAAATCCAATAGGCGGCCATCACATGCATTATGAGGAGGAAAATGGTCAGAAGCTCGTATCAGATGGTTATGATTGTACTGTCTGATCTATCCATTCATAATGGAACCATGATCTCGTGTCTGCATGACTCCTATGGTGGATGAGTTGCGACCACTCAATGAATGGTGGAAAATGCACGTAGTTATCTGTCAGTCAGCGCAAACTGACTGGACTGGACCGGCTTTCAAAAGACAGGTTAGAATCATAGCACAGTTGAGACTTTATTCAAGAAATGACAATGTTTACCTCTTCACGCCTAGGGACCCAGTTGTTGGCACGCAATTCCAGAACGGCGCGGACCATAAACCTCAACCGCAGTACCAACTGCGGATTTGTTGTCAGCTCCTTCAGCCGATTGAAGTAGGCATCGTTGAAACGGCGGGACTTTGGGCTTTCATCAAGCTGCTTGCCGATGGTGGTGAAGAACTGGCAGATAGCCTCAACGTTTTCCTCATCAGGACATGTCTTGCCATCGTGTCCCAATAGCTCCTGTTCAATACCAGCAGATCATCAGGCAACTGTCTAAAATAGCAAACCAGCTTAAGATATTATCAGGCGGCACAGAGACCAGAGTGCTCTAAATACCTGAACGATATGATGGACGATTTTCTCCGGCACCATCTTCTGCTTCAAAAGTTCACCAATGAGACGGATGTTTCCGAGTGTGCGGAGCTTCACCATCCTTTCCTTATCTCTACGTTCCAGCTCTTGCTCCGGTGCAGTCATTTGTCTAATTTCAGCCCTCAGATTGTCTGCACCTTCAAATGCCTCTTGGCAAATATTCAAGAGGATCCGCTTGAACGTAATCTCTTTTCCACCAGGTTCATCAGCAGGAAATGGCGGAAGGTTTTCATTGAGATCGGAACATAGAAGAGCATACATGGGGCAGAATGTAGGTTCCAAAACTGCCTTGTCAAATATCAGTGTTATGACACCCTGTGTTGCATGTGCAATTAGCAAAGCCAGTCAGAGAATGAGAACTCTAAGAGACCTCTGCAAGAGAAACAAGTATCTAATTTCCAAGAAATGAAAACCTTTAAGATATCTGGCGTGGTGATTCCAGAATCGATCAATTGTCCCTTAAGAAGATCAAATTTCTCCGGGGTCAGCTTGTTCAGTATCCTGCGATGCAAAATTGCCATTTCATCACCAGACAAATTATGAGTAACGGTTAGAGCTGTACACGAGCCGAGCTTTGCCCTGTTCGAGCTAGGCTCGTTCAATGACCACCCTGGCTCGTGTTCGGCTCGGCTCGGCCTTCAAACTGGACTGACATGTTCGAGCTGGCTCGACCAAGCTTTCGAGCCCAATTCGAGCTGAGTTCGAGCCTGAAGAAAACAAAATTTTAAATAGGCCCAGCCCAAAGCCTGGCCTAAAACTATTAAAAATCGGGCCCAAAGGCAGCCCAAAGTCCATTTACATCCCCCACTTACTTTTATAGAGAGTTTCACCTCTGATTTCCATGCTCAACTCTGATGTGTGACTAAAAAACATACTTTTCCAACTGAGCGAGCCGAGTCGAGCTTCGATACAGCCGAATCGAGCTTGGCTTGAAAATCATTTCGAGCTTGGAAAAATGGCTCGGCTTGGTTCGAACCCAACCTTCAAATCGAGCCGAATCGAGCCAAGTCGAGCGAGCTAACCGAGCTAGCTTGGCTCGTGTAAAGCTCTAGTAACGGTATTAGGCCGAAACAAGTTATCCCAGTTTCCATAAACAGAACTGGTGTCCAAGATCTTTGATAAGCCCACAAGCGTGCATAAGGCAGCTTTGTACATGCCACCAGATGTGCGAATAGGGTATAGGTAGGGGATCCAACCCATCCATCAGGGAGGTCCAATATGTAGATGAACTAAAGATCAGATTGGTCTAGTATACAGGCGGGCCAAATTATATCAAAAAGAAAGTGTAGGTCTAGGGGGGGGGATAAAAATTGAAAGACAAAACTTGCTGAATTTTGCTAAGCCATATACATGTTTCTAACACTATGGCCCACCTGATTAATAAACCAGCATGATTTTTGGATGAGATCGAGAACATCTACATGGTCAGACCCACCTGATGGACAGAGTGGAGATTGCATGTCTACCACATTGGTACACATGTGGATATATAGAAGATATGCCTTGTACAGTGGACCAAACCTCACTCTTTTAGAATTCTCTTATTTAAATGCAGAATTAAGTATCAAAGCCAACGACGCATGTTAACTTGCATTCCAGCCTGAAATAATTGTATGATATGAAATATAAAACATCCAAAATTAAGTACCCTTTCACTGTTTTCAAAACTCGTTCCTTCTCGGAAAGGTTGCCTCTTCGGGTAGACCATGGCACTTCGGCCTTGATGAGAGCAGGAGCAGGTCCTCCCTGGTTTAAGTAAGAACGTCAACAGTCAGAACTAAAACCAGAACAACAACCATGTCTGCAGAGAATGCAACTTGGGATAGATGGAATGAACCAATCAAATTGATATATAGGCAAGTTGACAATTAAGAAAATGTTTGTTATAGGAAATCAAGTTTTAAATGCATACATATGTGTGCAAACATGTGCTTAATGCAATAATTTCTGGATTATATGCACATTTCAGATCATACAGTAGCAAATACCAATTGTTTTTTCGTGTCTCTATGCTTCTTCCTGTGGAGAAGAAAGATTACCCCAACAACCAGGAGCATTAGATCACACTCCCTAAAGTTACAGCCATTGATTTTTGGTCAGCCCTTGACGATATAGTTATGTCAAAAACTTGGCTCATCAATCACAACCAATAAGGCCCTGTTCTAATGAAGCTGTCTGTTGTTTCATGAAAGGAATCACCCATTTATTTGTTGCACTTTTTCCTTACTTGCTCACGGGATCAGAAAGTCGCAACTATTGGAATCTTGGCTTTCTTATAATTCCAAGCATTCACCCAATGAACGATCAAACCAGAATTTTGGAGGAGATAATCTGTAGCAATCTTTACAATGGCTCTGCTCTTCAAGCTCTGAAAGAAATAGAATGTATATTCAACATAACATTTAGTTTTGTCAACACCACCAAAAGACCCCTGTTGTTATTTGGACCCTACCTCCCCATGGAGTTGAGAAGATTGTCGTTCCACATTACTCTCACTTGACTAACAGTTAAAACAAACTTTGAGCCTCTGTATGTCGTGTCATTAGCATAATTTCAACTGGCCTCATAGTCTCATTCTTTATAGCAAACTTCTAAGGAAATATAAATCATACATAAAGTACTGTCTAGCTTGGGTCAGATCCTCATAATCAAACCATACCAAAATGAATGGGCTAAGAAACTTTCAGAGAATACGCTAGTGCTAGCCAAAAAAAGGGACATAAATGTAGTTCACATGTTTACAAGTTAAAACCATGTCAGACTTGTTGCAGATGAATTAATTGGTAGCATCCAAGACAGTTTCCCTTGGATTTTGTTGTTTATGGATGGCATGGTGCTACCAACAAGAATAGAGAGGAGACAAATGCTAAATTGGGGATTTGAAGGCTCTGTCATCTACAGGTTTAAACTTTAGCAGAATAAAGACAGAGAGCGTTAGCTATTTGGCTCTATCAAGTGCTACTAGCATTTGGAATGCAATTTTGGTAACAATAAATGTAGAACGAGTTTCTCTTTTAGGGGAAACCAAAGAAAGAAGAAATGGAAAAGGCTCATATAGCAAGGATGATATGGCATCATTTGATTAATACGATCCTTAGCCTTTTGAAAACCCACAACCGGCAAGCACTAGCTGTTTCAAACAGTTCTTCCATTGTGCTCCTGCCATATCACCCACAAGGATGGGACAAAAGACAGCTGCAAGAAGGGAATCCTCTTTTTTTCCAAGATGCCACACTCGAAAAATCTGATAGAACACAACATGAACCAAGCAGACCCCGAAGAATGAAGAAATTCCACCAAATCCCCTACATGAATGAACATGTGATTGATCATTTCCACATCCCGAAGACACAAAAGGCTGCCAATAGGAACAATCATCTGCCTATTATTCCTCAAATGGTCAATCTTTGGAACTTTTCTCTCAATACAAGCTATGCAAAGATCAAAATGGGAGGCACGCACAGAACTTCCAAATATGATGAATGGGGTATGGGACCCTAATATAGGGAAGAAAATACGTGGCCATCAATAAATAAGCGCCCAAACTCCCACACCCACTTGTCACTCTCAAAGTCCCACAAATTTTGCAATCTCCTCCACGGACATGTTCCTTTGGAATCTCGGGGCCCAAGCAATATGATCTCCCACCTTAGAAAACAGTGGGAGGTGACTAATCTTCAGAAGAAGTGGGAAAAAAAACATTGGGAGATGAGGACTCCTCCAATGCCCATTTTTTATTTGAGAGAGAGAGAGAGAGAGAGAGAGAGAGAGAGAGAGAGAGAGAGAGAGAGAGAGAGGGAACTGATATGTATTAAGACGCACACTGAAAGGTGGGCAAAAGAATACAACCGGACTCTACAACTCAAAAGGAAGAAGAGATACTATCAGACTTTGCCACTTTTTCAACGGAAGCCCAATCCAAAACAACCCTTCTAATTTAGGAAATAACTTCCATGGAAGATCCCTTGTTCTGAAAGCAACGACTATTCCGGTCCCCCTAAATGATCCAGAAAATAGCCATCATAAGGAGCCTACATATGGCTTTCCCAGGTTTCCCTACCCATCCTCCATGCCAATGTTGTCAAAATCATTATCACATTGCAAATCGTAATAGAAGTTGAATCGTATAGAATTGCAAATCATATCATAAATCGTAAGATTTTTACGATTTTCTTAAAAATATGAAATATAAATAAATTAGAAAAAAAAAATTAAAAACTTTACCACTATTATGATATGGTATTACTTAAAAATTAAATGATTCTTGTCTTTCCTTCATTTCTTTTCTTCTTCTTTTTTGTCTTTCCTTCATTTCTTTTCTTCTTCTTTTTTGTCTTTCAAGAAATTTTCCTTAAAAAACACACAAGGATTCTTTAATAATTTATGTTCTTGTTACCTTTCTTGAATGTAGAATTTTTATTTTAAGAGGTAATAAAAATTTATTAGAAAACTCACAAAAGCGAGGAAGAATACAAGCCCAACATAAAAAACCACTCAAACAGGCGAGCCAACCAGCCCCGCCTTCACATGGACCACCCACTCAGAAACACAATGGTCAATCCTTTGAATGACCTCATTAACCCCCACACTAACGTTCTAAAAGCATCGAGCATTCCTCGCTCCCCAGATCGTCCAAAGGATTGCCATGATGAGAAGCCGCCAAGCCACTTTCCTGTTCTTACCAACTCCTCCATGCCACACCCACAAACGATCCTCCACATGCATGGGCATGACCCACCCAACACTATTCGCGGATACGAAAAACTCCCAAACCTTAGAAGCAAACAGGCAATGAATGAACAAGTGATCAAGCGGCATTTGATTTTATAGACTGATGAAAAAGATATTTTGATTTCTAACCATCATTCCACAAAACATGTAAGTCAACATGATCGTAACCATCCATAAAAACATTCCAAATAAGTCATACATGACACATCAATTTGGTGTTTCGACCAGTTAAGAAGTAAGAAAAATCATCCAAAAAAAAAAACTCCATGATGTGACATTGAAGAAAATAGAAATCATTTAATCTCTTATAAAGAACCAAATAAAATAATTTATATTTTCTAAATGATTCATAGAATGAAAGCCAAGTGAAACTTAAAATAGAAGAAAGCAAGTATAATTTGAATCGCAAATCAGGATTTGAATTGTAAATTGTAGGATTCAAATCATAAAATTGTAGAATTCATACAAAAAGATATTCAAATTTGGGATTCAAACTGTTTTGTTTATGATTCGACTCAAATTGAAAATCGTAGGATTTTGACACCACTACTCCATGCCAAGGCCACATAGATCATCCACTAACTTCGGCATTGCCCAAGCAATATGAAAAAAAAGCAACACACTTTACAAGTTAAAGAACAATAAATGTAAAGGTGATCAATCGGCTCCACATCCCCCATGCACATCAAACACATGTTGTGAAGGACTAGGGATCTCTTTTGCAAGTTATCAATGGTTAAGACTCTTTTCTTCCCACAAGCCAAACAAAGGCCACAACTCTAGGAGGGGCTTTCATAATATCAATGATGGAATGCATAAGGCTTAGAGATGTGAGTCGGCTCCGAAATCAGATTATATAACAAGAAAATAGATAAGTTGCCCAATCGATGGGCTCTCCAAACCATCAAATCCTCTTCATGAGTCAAGGGAAACGGATTCTAAAGAAAGTCTAGCAAGCTGGCCAATTCTACTATCTCGTCATCCGATGAATTTCTGCGACATGTGGAAGACCAAACCACATATCCGCCACAAATAGAAAAACAAAGATCCACAAAAATGAAGCGATCCAAAGCAAGATTAGCTCTTGAAGCACACGATCTCTACACCAAATATCCACCCAAAAGCGAATATGATTTCCTTGAGTACGCAATTACTCTCCAAAAAATATGATTCATCCTAGCTATAGCCTTCCAAATAATAAATAGACATTTGATATTTAGCCCCGAAACCACTTCGAAACAAACAAAGATTTTTTGAAGGTTATCTACCGAGGTCGCATCCGCATTGCAAAACAAAATAGTATGCATATTGGAGATGACTGACTTGAATTCCTGCATCCTCCACCTTAAAGCCACAAATTAAACCATTATCCTCGGCTTTGTGAAGCATTTTGCCAAGCACTTCTCCCAAGTCCCACCATAACAAAAAGGTACGAAGATAAAGGATCACCCCGTCTAATATCCATGCCACTGGTCCAACTAAATGGAAATGTGAGAGTCATCCCGTGACAACAACTGCCTCCCAAAGCAAAGATCCACTCTAACCACTCATTTCAAGAGGTTGGAAGCTCCATGCCGAGACATGGTTAAACTCCATCGCTAGGAGATACAAAATGTTTCTAATATAATTTTTATTTGTAATCCTTTATTTTATTTTTGTAAAGGTGAGTAAGAGAAAATGTTTCTAATATAATTGAGTTATATAAGGTGGAGATATGCCTCTTGAGTGTCATGAGACCACCGAACATGACAATGAGAAACTCCTTTATAAGACAACAATCAGTCCACCAATTCTACATGTTGGGTAATTTAAAGGCAAATTCAACAAAGGTAAAGAATTGCAAAGATGAGGCTATTGAGATGAATGTGTGGGGAGGCCAAAAAGAATAGAATCAAGAATGAGTCATCAAAACAATATAAGAGCAGTAACAATAAAGATTAAATGATGAAGAGCCAATTGAGATTGTTCAGCCATGTGTTAAATGGGAGACGACCCTACTAAGAGACAGAATCATGGTTAGAGTTTAGGGGCCTGAAAGGATGATGTGGAGAAGACCTAAAGCGGCTTGTATAAAGGTGGACCCTACTAACAAAGAGAGCCTCAGTTAGAGTTGAAGGGCCTAAAAGGACAACAAGGGGAAGCCCTTAAGCGGCTTGGATCAAGGTGGCACTACTATGAAAGCTCCAAAACTTACCAAGGACAGGGCCCTGCTATTGGTGAAACAAGATCCAGAATGCAGTCCCAAATAGCTGGGACGAGATTATGTTGATGATTTTTCTTGCCATGGGATAAATGAGTCATGGAGACCCATGCTTTTCTGTTTCTTGCCATGGGATAACTGAGCCGTGAAGGCCCATGAGTTGCAAAGACCATGCTATTCTGTTTCTTGCCAGGGGGTAAATGGGTCACGAATATCCATGCTAATCTGTTTCTTGCGAGGGGATGAATGAGTTGTGAAGCCGAAGACCTGCCCATGCTTTTCGTTTCTTGCCATGGGATAAGCAATTCGCGACGCTTTTCTGTTTCTTGCCACGGAATAAGCAAGTCTCGATGCTTTTCTGTTTCTTTCCATGGCATAAATGAGTCGCGAAGACCCATGCTTTTTCTGTTTCTTGCCATGGGATAAATGAGTTGAGGAGACCCACCCATGCTTTTTTGTTTCTTGCCGCAGGATAAATGACTTGTGAAGACCCATGAGTCGATGCTTTTCTGTTTCTTACCACAGGATAAATGAGTTACGAAGAACCATGAATCGCGATGCTTTTCTCTTTCTTGCCACAGGATAAATGAGTCATAAAGACCCATGAGTCACAATGATTTTCTGTCTCTTTCCATGGGATAAATTAGTCGTGAAGACCTGTGCTCTTCTTCTTCTTCTTTCCATGGGATAAAAAAGTTGCAAAAACGGAAAGACCCATGTTCTGTTTCTTGCCATGGGATAAATGAGTTGCAAAGACCCATGCTGCTCTTCTTCTTCTTCTTCTAGAAAATCCTTCTTCTTCTTTTCGAAAATCCTTCTTGCCATGGGATAAATGAGTTGCAAAGACCCATGCTCTGCTTCTTCTTCTTCTTGAAAATCCTCCTCCTTTTCGAAAATCCTTCTTCTTCTTGAAAATTAGCAAAATTTGTATTGAAAGGATAAGAAATGATATATCAATCAAGAAGGAAGAGAGAGAGGATTTTGATACAAAGAAAAGATCTAGAAACACCAATCAATCTTATCTAAGAGGTCTGTGGGTAAATGAAATGTTTCGCCTTGAGGAGAGGAGTGAGATCTCATTGAAAATGAAAGAAAGGATTCAAAGTTCCTCCATATAAAAGCTGCCTGTCAAGAATCGTTTTCCACAATTACCAAGCAGAACCCTTGGAGAAATTCAGCAAGCCTCCTATTGGAGACATCGCATCGGCTTTATTGACATCCTTGATACCAATTGGGCTAGAAAAGGAAAAGATTATGTCACCATACTCATTTCTCAGTCAGCCACCTATCCACCAGGACTATGTTACCCAAAGAGGAAGCATCAGATTTGGACTTCCTCCACTCTGATGGAGGACAATTCCACAAATCAGACAGCCTCCCAGTTCACTATTAGCTAGTGCACACCCCCGCAAAGAAATCCAAGGCCTGCATCCCCCTGAAACTCATAACACTCAAGGGCCCACCTAACAATGCTTTTAATTATTTCTGAAACATCAGAAAATAAAGCTCTTTTGCCATCATAAATGCAATTGCTCCTCTTTCCATATCTCCCAACATAATGCCAATGGAAGCATACACCAAAGAAGATTTCCCCTTGCTTTTAAGGGGGCTTCCTCACCAAGAATACTTCCCCATGGTCTAAAACGACCTCCTCACTAAGACCTATGCTATCCAGATATGCCCATCATGCAGACAACAATACAGCATGAGTACAGATTTAACACATAGTAACAATTAACAAAGTATTGGACACGACATGACATGGATACATTAGCCGTTTTGAAGAATCTGGATATCATAGACTTGGAATATTGATAATAAACCAACAAAACCTTTACAATGGTTAGCAATTCAAAACCCTCTTCCTTCAGTACAAACTTTTTATTTTTTTTCCTTTTTTCTTTTTTTTAATGGTATAACATTTAAAGACTTCAACCAAAAGGTGTCATTCTCAAAACCCTTAACAAGGCCATTGCAACCTTCTAAATTCACCATGAACATCCTTCCCTTACCAGTTACTATAATATTAAAGCTACATTCACACACGCACAAACAAAACATGGAACGAACTAGAAGTCATGCAACTAGCTCTCACCAAGATACATGTCTGTTTAAATTGAAGTAGGGCCAAAGCAAAGCAATGGGTAAGAAATGAAATAAATCATCTACGAGTCAATTAAAAAAATGTGGCTGTGTATTCATTACCCCTTGTGTAGAGGAAATTTGAGCTCGAGAAAATTGGGAGCTTAATTGGTCCTGGCGATTGGAGTTTGTAGGGAACTCTTTATTATCTCGATTAGAATCCCAAGACCTCTCTTCTCCGGAGGCAGGCAATTGTCCCGACCTTCCACGCCAATCACGATTGTCTGGCTCAGCATAACGACTTACTGGTTGACCTTGTGGCTAAAGAAAAAGAAGAAAATTGTTACGCAAACTGAAAACAGAGATAGTCCAGAGGTAGAAAACCTCAATGATGAACTGTTCAAAAAAGAATAGAAAAAGAAAATCTCAATGATGAGCTTCTGAAGCAGAACAAATTAAAGAAATCCTATGTTCTCAGCATAGATGGGGTTAGCAACTACTAAACATAATCAATGCAAGCATAAGACATAAGGAATCAACAAAGTGTTTCCCCAAACCAAAACCACTTCGATATTTTTATCCAGAAAAAATGTAGGCAACATTACAACTGCACAGAAAGGATCTCACGATGGCATCTCCACGACCCCAACTTTGATCCTCGCCAAAAAGTTCAGCCTCAATCTCTTGTTTGATTTTCAAGATATCTTCAGGAACATCTCCAACCTATAGAGACAATATTGGAAGAAAAGAAACCCATAAATGAGTATTTGTGGAAAAGTTATGCAGATTCTGAGCAAATATCCCAAATTAGCGCATAAGATGAACCTCTAATGAGTATGCTGACTTAAAATAAATAACTATAGCAGTATAAGCAGAAAAACAAAGAACCAAGGAAAGAACTCACGAGTTGTCCATAAATGCAAACATAGTATAGAATGAAAAAACATGTGATTTCATAGGTGTGAGTAAAAATAGAAGCTTTCAAACATTTCCACTGAAAAAAAATTATCATGGATTTTACAAACCAATTCAGAGCTCACACATGTTTCAAATGAATGGTAAATGAATTTATCTCAGTTCCTGAACATGTGATTGTAGGAGATTGTAGGAGAAATGCAGAGGTAGAGAAAGCAGACATGGGAAACACATCTCCCACAAATATGAACTGGAAACAAGTTCCTTCATTTCCAGGCAATTTCCCACGAGGTTCTCGCATGTCTTGATTATTGTTTCTCCTCCCACCAAACCAGATGTCTCAGTTTCTACTTCACACATTCATCTCTCACCACAATAAACAACACTGATGAAAAGTATCCTAGCAAAGCTTCATAAGAAACTCAATCTCAGAAGCATGCAAGCAAAGAAATCGTTCTTTTGCAACAAACAACAACATAACTCAGAAGCACACAAGCCTCATAAAAAATTCGATCTCAGAAGCATGCAAGCAAATAAATAGTTTTTGCAACAAACAATAACATACCTCCTTAAGTTGTAAGAGCTGGTCTCGTGTGTGACGAATGCGCTCATGACCCTCAAACCACAAATCTCCAGTCTATTAAAATCATAACAATTAAAATTAGAGTCAAACATGTCCAACGTTTTTGTACTTTGACCATGAATCATGCACAAGAGAAAAAAGAATAATGAAGGTGATAGTTATCAAGCTTGAAAAGCGCAATAGTAACCGAAGGAACAAACTCAATAACTCAAGTGTTGAAATGTTGATAAAATTCTAATAAAGGATATAAAGCATAATCTGAATTTGGAATGATGCAAGAACACATAGCCTTCTATTAAGATTAGTTAGCCACAATTTAACTATAAAAACGTGGCAACAGCACAGGTATAATTTTAAACAGCATGTCTAAGAATGAAAAAATAAAAGCAACCTATAGGAATTGTGACAGCCTTGATTTATATCCACAACTTATAACTTTTATTCAGAAAAGTTCACCAACTTGGAAAACAAACCAAATTGAATCAACCAACAAGCACAAATATAAGTAAATCTGACTAACCATCCACGTCCAACTAATCCAAGTCATCTAGGACTAGTATGCACCTATGATACCCATGAGCATGTGTATCAAAGCCAAAACAGGTGCCAGTGCCAGCATCCAAAAAATTGCAAATACAAATTTGAGCAGATGTGTTTCTTTACTCCATGGATTAATCAGTAGAATGAAAGCAATACTACAAAGAAATCACAAATAGTTAAAGGGCACGTTTGGAGAGCAAATTGGGGCCGTAATGCATTGTAAAAGTGCAATGATTACAATTTTACAATGTTTGTTTAAACACGTAATTAGGCATATAATTTAGTGGTCAAATATAGATGTAATAGGAAACAAGTAAAGGAATTTGTAACCATTACAATTTTACATTGTATTGCAGTGGAAATCTCCTATCCAAACGCTTACATCGGTGTATTTTCCCTGTTGAATTGACATTTCAGTAATGTAAAAGTAACCTTATTATGATTTTACGACGCCTATCCAAACACGGGAATTGTCCATCAAATATTACTTGTTTTCCAGGAGACAAGTATTGTAATTTGTAATCATTGCACTTTTACAATCCATTGCGGCTCTAATTCGCTCTCCAAACAGGTCCTAAAGGACAGTGCAATTTTTTGGGAACAAATGAACCAAGGAGACAAGAACATATTCAATCCCAAGTAAAAGAGCATTGACCTGTTCATGCAAGTTGGTTGGCAGACATATTTCTAAGCTTCTGCTGTGAAGATTCATAAAAATAATTATCTGGTGGAAAAATTACTAAGAAAAATCTAAGCTGTCCAAGCTACACCAAATTAATTATCCGGTGGAAAAATTACTAAGAAAAATCTAAGCTGTCCAAGCTACCCAATGGTCTGCTAAAAAATCTATGGAATTTCTTGGACATATTAGACACATGAACATCCAATGTTTGAAAGGAAAAAAAATGGTACAAGACTCACACGTACACCAAATTAATGACCATGGAAAGATTCTCATTCAACTGGAAGAATAATAATAATAATAATGGTGGTGATTGAAAGAACATATGTATCAGAAAATTTAATTAAATCATCAGAAGATTTACATAGGAATAATACAAAAGAAATAATACAAGCTTCATGAGACATCCAAATATAACGAAAGAAGAAAAGACTGATCTTCAAATCCATCTCATTAACATTCTTCATTGGGGAGCCCGATCTAGCATGCATGCATGCATATATTTCAAGAAAATCTACCGTTTTCCTCCAAACAAAAGGAAAAAGGAAGTTCTTGGGCACCAGTTTGGGCATGGGCGAATCCCCACCTCATCGGATTCCCTTTATCCAGGCCAAACTGAATCCAAAGATATTCGGGCATCCAGTTTTGTCTAAAACGTAACAGGCAGAAGCAGAAAAAATGTTAAAAGGGATGACTTTTAACGGCAAGGACAGAAGCAAAAAAAAAAAAAGTGTTAAAAGGGGTGACTTTTACTTTCTTCTCACAACAAAACAAAATTGGGGGAGATATCCTATCTGTTTCAATCGGAGATGGCAATCCAAACAGACCCATATAAACTATCGCAAAAGTGATCTTTCAGCACCGTAATCAAAATACACAATTAGAAGAATCGAAAGAAACAAAGAGGTTGAAACAGCAAGCCAACATTGGAAACTGTCATAATTCATCAAGAACAAGATATCTCATAAAATCAATAAAAATACTGTTTAAAGAAAGGAAGAAGCTGAAATAAAACACAGGCCATCGGATTAAGCATCGGAGAAGATCAGCTCCATCTATACAAACACGATATAAACAACATGGGATTCAGCACGCGACAAAGAAAGTGGATCCAAAACCCTAGATCTGTAGGGACAATTAGGGTTTTGTTCATGACAGACCTTGAAGGATGCTGCTGGACCACCTCCATGCGGACGGAGGATCGGGAGATCTGAGGAGCCGCCGCCGGAGTTTCCGAAAGAAGAGTCGAGGCGAGAGGCGAGGAATCGGTTGCCTCGGTTGCCTCCACCACCAGGACGTAAGCTGATAACCGTCTGATCTGCCTGCATAACTCGATCTATCGCTGAGGCGATATCGTAGCCGTCGGATTTCAGAGAGAGAGAGAGAGAAAGGGGAGAGGGAGGAACGGAGGGAGGAAGAATATATAGATAAGGTGATGGGAGAGGAGCCTTTTTTTCCTGAAAGGGCTCTCTCTCTTTCTCTCTCTCTCTCGCAGGCTGCAGCTGCAAAAGAGGAAAAGGGGAAGGAAGGAGAAGAAGAGTCCCCTTTTATAGTGTCTGGTGGAGGTGGGCTTGATGATCTGAACCGTTCATACAGAAGGATCTCTTTTAGATGGCCCACTGTGGGGAAGATCTTGCTGATCGGAGATCGTGAATGTCGAGTAAGGGATCCGGAATGGGTTTGGGTGCAAGCGGATTGCATGTGACCCGAGCACAGAGATATTCCTGTGCCCGGGGCTTTTTACGGTCCAGATGACAAATCCATTCCGTCCATCTGTTTTGTAAGAACGCAATTGGACAGGAATCTAAAAATCAGACAGATCCAAAACTTATGTGGGCCATACCATAGGAAATAGTAGTGGGGATTGAATGTCTGGGGTGACAGTCGTTTTGTATCAGGTTGATATTTGTGCCTACAGTTTATCTGGATTGTAATAACCCTATGAACGGTTTGGATGGCATATAAATATCATGGTCAGCTCCAGAAAGGTTTCAACGGTGTACGTTCCTGTTGCAGATTTACATTTGGTATGGCCCACCTGAGTTTTAGATCTATCTGATTTTGAGTGCTGTCCTATTGTGGTCTTTCAAAACAGATGGACGGAGTAGATTTGTCACGTACAACTCTGTTGACCCCACGCAGCGCTGGGCACAGGGATATCTTTGTACCCGGGGTCAGAGGCAATCCTCTCCCAGTTTGAGTCCCAGTTCGAGTCGGAATCGGACTGCGGACTGAGTTACTCAGTACGCTTTTATCGTACTGAGTAAAACTTTGTTGGGCCCACTGTGAATGTATGTGGTTTATCCACGCCATCCATCCGTTTTTCCAGCTCATTTTAGGGGTTGAGCCAAAAATTGATGCGCATACAAAGTTCAAGGAGTCCAAACCATAGGAAATACTTGGAATAATGATTTCCACCATTGAAACATTCCTAGGGCCCACAGTGATGTTTATTTTCCATCCAACCTCTCAATAAGATCACAAATACATCGAAGAAGGTAAAAAACAAATATCAGCTTGATCCAAAACTTCTGTGGTCCCCAATAAATTTTCAACGGTGGAGTTCAATTCACACTGTTCCTGGAGTGTGGTCCACTTGAGATTTGGATATACTTCATTTTTGGGATTAAGCTCTAAAATTATCTGATAAAATTGATGGACAGAGTGGATAAAATAAATAGATCACAGTGGACCCCACAGAGTTTACTCAGTTCGCAATCCGCTTGGGTCCGGTTCTATAGTAGCCGAGCAGGGCTAACCGGGTTTGGTTTCTGAAGGCCTGGCTCCAGACGGGTTCGGATACCCATAGGTTCTTCGGATGTAGGTGCCTCCGTTGGCACCCACATGTGTCTAAAAGGGAATCTCTTACATATACATGACTCAGGAAGCCCCATTTATTTTATTAGCATTATTAATATATATTAAATATATAGTTTTTCATATGAAAACTACCTAGACCTGCCCGGGATCCGACAAGAACCAATCTCGACCCGTATTTAAGGGAGTCCATCACATGGACCCAACGCAAAACCCCACAAATCTTGATCTTTAACTAGGTCCAAAAGGTGACAAGTATTGGAGAAGCAAAAGATGGACAGTCCTGTCAGGGGCCTATGTGGGCGACTGTGATGTATATGTTTTATTCACTTCGTCTGTACATCCTGACATATCATTTCAGGGCATGAGCCAAAAAAGGAGAAGATCGGAGGCTCAAGTGGGCCACACCATAAGAAAAAGTAGGGATCGACCATTGAAATTTCTAAGGTTACAAAAGTTTTTGATCCTTTCATCCAAGTTTATGTGACCTTATGGATAGGTAGGATGGCAAATAAATGTCACGGTAGGGCTTAGAAAGTTTTCAATGGTAAGAGTTCAATTCCGACGGTTTCCTATGGTGTAGTCCACTTGAGCCTTCACTTTACTTCCTTTTTGGGCTCATGCCCTGAAATGATCTATCAAAATAAATGGACAATGTAAATAAAACATATCCATCATAGTGGGCCCTCAAGAGCCCCTGATAAGATTGTCCATCTCTCGTTAGGTTCTGTTTAAGGTAGCATTGAATCCACTTCTCAAAAGGTGAGACCTAAACCTCACCCAATTTCTTAACATATAGGACCAAAATCTCAACAAGTTCAAGTACCCATTTGACAACCCTATATTTGGATGTTCGCAACAGCAGGTCTATGAAAACGAGTAAAACAACTAAGCTTTGGGGCCCACTATGTTGTATATGTGAATCTTCTCAATCCATCATGTGAGATCCCATAGTCCAATGATGCCAAAAATTTCAGCTTGACAAGAGAGGTGCACACCATGGATGCATGCTGTGGTTGGCATCTCATCCCCTTTGTTCACTCTGGTGTGGCATATATGAGTTGTAGATCTAACTTTTTTATATGGTTGGTATTGCTCTCAATTCAATTAAGTCTGGCCACACATGTAAGTGAGGGCCCAAATTAGATATTCATATGTGAGTATGATGTGTGGGCGTGCCTAGTATGTCCGACTCAAAGGTTGTTTGTGTCCCGTACACCTAGACAGACAATTGGAGACTAGGCACTAGATCCAAAGTGCGCTCCATTCAATAGATTTTGAAATGATAGGAGGTGAAGCCTTTCGAATGAGTTCTTTCTACCTTATGACAATAAATTGTTGAGTCAAAATGTCTTGAGTCGGTTGAGCCTCCATTGGAAGAATATTAAAAACTGGAGAACTAAAGCATCACAGCATGAAGATACATGTAAACATGAGGTAGCTTGGTAAACCTAGCTTAGACCCCATTAGTTCCAAAATAATCAACCCCTAAATGATCTATTCTTAATAGGAAAACCTTGTTTGATCATCTAAAGGCTTGGGTTTTAACTTAAACATGATAGTTAGGCTAAAAGAGGAATTTTAGGTTCCTTCATTCCTATCGAACCCCATTCAGTCCAACCGAAAGTGACCCAAATAGGCCAACGAGCATGATAAGAAATCATGTATTTTGACTCCAGCTGGAACTATCTTTGTCTGGCTTTGGTGACACCGACGAACCCCTTCGGTCCGACTAAAATTGACCTATTTTGTCCAACGGGCCTTTTTGAAAATTCACGATATTTCGATTCCAGCTGGACAAATCTTCGACTGGCTTCGATGCGACCAAAGACTAGCCGTTAAAGATCCATTTGAGCTTCTCTCTATATATTTTGCACTCAGATCTTTGTGGATATAATGATTTTGAATGAATTAGAAGCCCTATTGTATCCCAATACTTCCTATACCTTGTATGATTTCACCCAAATGGATTCAAGCTCTCTTCCTTATTATTATTCACACCAATGAGCATTCCAAGCTCTATGGGAGAAAAACATGAGTCATTGCATTCTTTAGAGTTTAGTCTTGATTTCCTAAGTAAACACTCTGTATAAACCATTTATAGAAAATGCTCATCAGGTTGAATCCTTAGTTGGAACAAACTATCCATTGATTGCACAGACTCAACCACCATCATCCATTTGCCTTGGTCACCTCATCAGAGTATCATAAGCAAGGCAAGCTGATCGTTGAAGCCAAAGAAGATCAATGTCAAAGTTTGAGGGAGCAATTGAGTAGCTGATTTAAGTATTAATAGCATTGAAGAAGCAAATTAAGAAGGTACATCAACAAGGCTCAATCCGACAAGTGAGGTTGTCAATTCATAGAATCCATCCACACTCATTCATTTGTGTAGGATTGAGTATAGAGCTTGATTGCTAAACTTAACTTAGTTCTTGTGTGGGACCTTAGCTCTTGTGTAGGGCCTAAAACAAAGACATTGTGTAGGCCACTAAACACAAGTGTATATGTATTAATCTGCTTAGGGAGCCTCCGCGCGGCAATATACGTAAATCCCTATATTAGGATTGGGGTTATTGCTAGCCTTGAAAACCATTATAGGTCCTTATGAGAGGCTGTAAAGGTTGGAGGAACCTATTGAAACTCCTGGATAGTAAAATTTGGTGCACTCGAGAGAAGGGTGAGGAAGCTAGGAGTGGAGTAGACAAGTAGTCGATCCACTATACATGTTTGTGTTTTAAAGTGCTTATTTGTGCATCTATTATATCATGCTTATGAGTTTAATTTGACGAATTATATGAATGCAAGTTTAAAATTGTATGTCGAGCATTGTTTGTTTGCACAATCACACACAAGCTAACTATCTCATATAGACTAGTTGCTCAACATATGGAATTCTTTGAAGTTCATGAATTTTGGACCCTTAGCCTTTTATTACTTTAAATTGGTAATTTGTTTTCAGTAGGCGAAAATTTTAAGTGGTCCTATTTACCCCTCTCCCAGGATTTAGCTATTGTTCCTAATAGCTCCGCCAAGCTTCAAGCATAACACCTAAGTGTAATACAAGGTGTAATTTCATAGACGTAAGTATATAACTTAAGGACTTTCTCACCAGCATTTAATTGATCAATATTTTTTAAAAGAAAATTATACACAAGTATAATAAGAAAGGAAAGCTATTATTGATTCATTAATACACACACACACACACACACACACACACACACACACACACACACACACACACACAAAATAATGTACATTACAATTGACAAGTTTTAAGACAAACAGATAATTATAAACGAGAAAATGAAAAATGGAGGATAAATACCTGATGCACTGATCAGAACAGACGATTGAGGCGGGTGTAATCAACTAAATCGAAACTTAGGCAATCATGATCTACAACTTAAGATTGTAGAGAACTAAATCTACTCCTAAGTACTTTAGCAGGAGCCACTAGGCAATAACTATGTGAAAACTAGACTGGGCTAAAAAATTAAAAATAAATGTAAAGGTAAACGTAAAAGATAAATTGTTGTGTTTGACGTGGGGACCCGAGTTCTTCTTCGATTGCTCTTTTTATAGCCTTAACAGGGCGGTGAAACCCTCATTAAGGTTTCTTTACTAATCATGGATCCTTCGTACAATCCTGATACATGAATCATTTTGATTGCTTTAGAACCAGCGACTCAGATTAAGAGGAAAGACTCCACTTAAATGCGGTCTCTCTAGCTTCTCAAATCTTCTTCTCGTGATTGATCTGTTGCAAGATGTTTGTAATCCATAAGGGGTCAAGCATTAATTCTGATGAGATTCATGCAATAAGGCGGTCATATATGGGACTAAATCCGGATAAATCTTACTTCATATCTCTGGTGATGATTTGCTGATAAGGCGGACAAATTCGGAGCTAAAAATGTCTTTACAAACTTGTTGAATTATAAAAGTAGATTTACTTCTTAACACTAGTAATGATTTGGGTGTCAAGGTGGAAATAAAAGTTGAAGGTGATGGAAAATGAAAATGTGACAATATAGGTGATGAAGTTTGGTGTAGACAGCGGGTCGGTAGCAATAGAGGTTTAGCCATAAATCTTAGATTTACAGCAGCAAGCTGGATTGGAATGAGTACATGTAACGCCCTGAAAAAATCAAGAGTTGGGTACCTTCGATTTTTCGAGTGTTAACTTAGAAAAAATACACGTTGGCGAGTTCCCACGTGCCCAAATAGATCGATAGACGTCCAATCATGGCCAAATAATCAGACTAGCTTAAATCAACAGCATCAGCAGTTGAGTAGAGATAATTAAACCCAGAGTTATATGGCAGACATATATAATATACAATTAAAAAAGGTAGTGTCCGCCCAAATAAAAATTATACAAATCACAATTAATGTAATAGAATGAAAAATACAACTATCAAATGGATGAATCTATAAGACTATTAGGGCGCCCCAAGCGCACTACCATCTCGTCCTATTCTTTGGTCATTTGCATAGGTCAAATGGAAGGTGTCAAACGCCAACGAAGTAAAGAAATATCCCCAATATTATACTAGGGACATTTTAGTTGTAAGTAAGTTCACGACAAATTCATATTTCTACACACACTACTTTTAAGCATGTTACACATGTTATCAACACAACTAAGTATAGGCAATGATAATGTAATAGAACAAACGACTTTTTAAACTAGTCATTAAGTGCATGATATGCAGATACATGTCCCGAGAATCATATAAGAAACTTAAAAGGTAGTACTGGCACAAACCTCAGGCAACTAAGCACCCACAATCCTTTATAAAATGTTTATCCAAATGTAATGTGGCTCATCACCAGCATTACTAACAACGCAATACAAGCCAACAGTAATATGGCTCGTCACTAATATTACCTGTAAAAATATGCATGTCATGATATGCATGATTAACAAGCATTTATTAGTCAAAATTCAAACAGCAGATTGGCGAAGTTGGAATACCACCATTATATCACAAGTTGCTAATCCGGATCACATGGCTAGTTGAGGCATGTAGCGGCTCCTCACAAGTGTCTCTTTATCCAAATTAAGGTTTGTTACTTGATATATATCATAAATCCATAATTTCAAGGTACAACATGATGCCCAATAGAATGCAAATTAACAAAGTAAAGGTCATCACCTAAATACAAAAAATGAATAGTCAATTCAGAGGTGTGGGCTTATTACTTAAAACTAAATCAATACAAAATGGGTCATCATCCAAAAATAGATCAATACACACTCGGGTCATTCGAAGAGTACTCTAACACGTAACCATCGGTCAAGTATTTGACGGGGGCCACTCGAACAATAATTTGTCACCTCCATTAATGTTCACTGGTCACTATAAAGAGGCTCGTCACCTCAACATAGGCGGACAGCTCGAACACGGTGTCCTATACCACCATGCTCGGCTCATGAGTCTTTGTAGGATCATAACGCACTAACGGTTATGAGCGGACTTATTCAATGAAAACAACAGTACTCTAGATTCTATAAGGTGTTGTACAATAAACAAACATATTAACGATCAACTCCGAATAGAACCTACCCAATGGACTCAAGTGAACAACGACAAACCGCCATTGGCCACTGGTGGTTATCCTTGTTCTATCTCAATCGACCAAATAAGTCTGGGGCGGCCAACCCAAAAATAGCAGTCCATTATTCAACAATTTTCAGAGCTTGATATATAACGATTCTAATATGTAATATCCTAAGCATGTTATAAGTACAACACATCAATACTGTAGTACAATGAATCACTCGTGATTATAACCAAACACCTGATATGCAATACAAGCGATTCTGTATATTCACAACTTATTGAATAACATAAATAAATGCTACTATCATAACTCCATTTTATTCAAACATTTCATCGAGCATGTAGACATTATAAATTCACATGCCCAAATTTATACATAAAGGGAGCATCCATAATTTTTTTCAAGTAACTAAGATTAATAATCACTTATAATTCTTTCTTAAATAATCGATTTAGAAATTTAGAAACATTCAATTATATAAAATGTAGAAAAGAAGCTTGATGGTTAATCTTCACCTTAAGGTTGAAGCTTTCGACTTGGATGCGACACTAATGTAAAAAAATTTAGAAAAAGTGTAATTCCTACATCAAATTGGAAGGGTTAATGTGAAATTTGTGAAATTTAACACTAAGGGAGTCTAAATTGGAAGGTAAGATTCATACATCACATGCGCTACCCTCTATGCTTCAAGTTGAGCGATTTGGTGCATAATCTTAGCTCAACGTTCCGCGAAGGTCATCAAGCCTACTAAGACAAATAATTTTTCTTAGTTTCACATTTAGTGGCCCACTAACAAACGATATAGAATTTGTTTGGATAATTCAAACATTTTTAAAATAAACTGATAAGTAGGGTTTGTATTAGCTAAATTCATCGTGTGCCTTATTCATAATTAACGAAAATAGTAATTCGATCCTAATCACCCTAATCAAAAGTCCTAATTCGACTAAATTGTAAGTTATTTGGAATAGTAAAATATATAAATAAATAGAAAGTACTAATTTAATCACCTGGTATGATTTCTAACATAAATAGAATAAATTTCTAAGGAGAAACGGAATACTAAAACTCTAAGATAAAAAAGATACTTTCGATCCATTAGTCACTAAATTATTTTTATAATTTTTAAGGTAATTACTTGTAATGTCTAATTTCATTCTACCAAATTTTCATTCATTCTAAGCTATATAAAATTATTAAAATTCCAAAAGCACCAACTACTTGAAAATCAATAATTTTCTTTATAGTTTATAATATGTCTTAAATTCAACCCCATTTTTTTGTTTATTTTTTTTACAAAAATGGATTTATAGAGCTTCAATATGGATTTTAAATCACCTCTATCAAAGTTATAACGAGATATAAATTTTCAAAGTTAGTGTATTTACGCTGACAGTGTTATTCAGTGCACCGAAGTCTACTAATCAAATTTGTTCAGTTCATCGATGTTTGGTTGGTTTGAGCTAAACCCTGCTGGACTTTGCACAATGCAAAAAAGGTTTTCTCAGTGCACTGAATACCTATGGTCTAAAACTCTTCTGAACTTTGAAATTTTTTAACTCTCATACTATTTTATTCCTCCCATTGGCAAAATCATTCATTTTGGACCCAAAGATATGTGAATACATGCGCGGCCATGCACTCTAATCGAGAAATCAAAGGCAATGTCCAAGGACATCAAATCCCCAAGTTGGCGAAAATTCGAGACATTACAGTATACTGGTGTGAGTTACTAGAAGCGGGGGAAAAGATAGGTTTGCCCATGAAAAATAGGTTGGGGTGGCACTAAATCTAGGTTTAGCACACGACAACAGGTTAAGAGAAGTGACAATGCTATGACAACGAATTAGAATAGCATCAAGCACTAGTCTAAGTGCCACAAACAACAATGAGGATTGAGACTAGGGGATGCTGGGTGTATAGAACAGACATGTGAAATAGGATAGTGTAAAATAGATTAGGTTTTTGGAAGATTGAATCAACTGCACTGGTTGGTTATATCCGAACGGTAATGATGATCATGATGATGTTGGCATATGAATCTAATATGTAGTTAAATCAGATCAAAGCATAGTGGACATAACTTTTATGCTCCGATACCACATCAAGAGAATAATAGATGTAAAAAAAATTGACAAAATTTTTACGTATTATTTACAACCTCAACATAGACTTATATACACTAAGATATAAAATCTCTAATTAATTTTCAATTAATTACACTACATACCATATATATAATATTCTATACCTAATAAATCTAATAAATGACATAGTGCAACCTAATCAATAATCATTGTTAGGAACGTTTACTTTAACATGTGTCCTTTATGAAGTAACATTTTCTTAGATATAAGATAATACCATCTTTGGTGGCTGGCATTGATGAATAAAGGATATGATTTTTTCTCTCATTATTCATTCATAACTTATTAACTTAAGTGTATGAAAGTCTTCCCATCCATGTAGTTACATTCACATTCATTGGCATCATCTATTTGAGCTTGTCCATATCTTAAAAATATCATAAAGATAATCAAATATGCTCGGTCTCTGGCATTAAAAAATAGTTGGACAAAATCATGTATTGAGGATGGATCTTATCATAAATGTTCAAGACCAATTCATTGTTGTGGTTCCATAGAAAATGAAGAGAGGTGGATTGGACCTCATGGACAATCTATATAAGTATCTATCAATGAAAGGTAAAAACACATATAAGTCAGATTTGGCTGAATTTTTATTCCATAAGAGATGATTTTTTACCCTAAGTTTGGAAATGGAGGATGAAACTAGAATATGATTGAGCAAATTTTACGTTGACAACATGGTGGCCCCAAAAGTGTAGGTGTTAGGAAGCAAATTGCGTGGTGTACCGACCTCCTAAGGGCTTGTTTGTTTTCCAATTTATAACGTATATAGAGTGTAAATAGGTAATCATTATTTACCTTCCTACTTACATTCGGTAACAGCCTTTTGATATTGACATGACGCTTATGGTGACAAGAAATTTATTTGAAAAGCTTTTACGTTTCAGTCGAGGAAATGTGACTTATTTTCCATCGAAATTCATGAGGCTAATGTTATGTATTTGTTTGATCCACTTCATCCATCCATTTTTCCTACTCATTTTAGGACATGAGCAAAAAAATGAAGTAGATTCAAAGCTCAAGTGGACTAAATCATAAGAAACAATGGGAATTGAAATCTTACTGTTAAATTCTTTTTTAGAGCCACAAAAGTTTTGAATGAAGCTGATATTTATGTTTTCCCTTCATCCATATTCGTGTGATGTTATGAATAGGTTAAATGACAAGTATAAGTCCCTATAAGCCCTACAATCATTTTAACTTTTAACAATGAGTGCTCAATTCCCCTTGTTTCCTATGGTGCGGTCCACTTGAGTTTCGTATTTGCCTAATTTTTTTACTTCTGCTCTAAATTTAACATGTACAACAAATGGACGGTGTGGATCAGACACATGCATAATAGTGGGTCCCACAAGTTTTACAACCCAATTTCAGTTGAAATTAAAATTTTTTTTACGTCACAATTTTCGAGGCAAAATTACAATGTAAATCCTTCTCTTTCAAACGGGTGTAAAAAGTAATAATTAATTATTTACACTACATTTACCATGTAAATTAGAAAACAAACATAATAAGTTGATGTCACCAAGTTTTGTGGGCCCCACCATGATGTTTGTGTTATATCCACACTGTTAGTCAATTTGGCGAGATCATTTTATGGCATGAGCCCAAAATTGAGGCAGATACAAATCTTAAGTGGACCGCACCATATAAAGCAATGGGGACAATGATGCCCACTGTTGAGACCTTCCTAAGGTCCACCATGATGTTTATTAGCATAATTTCACACAAACCTAGATGAAAGGAAAAAACAAATATCAGCTTAAACCAAAACTTGTATGGCTCTTGGGAAGTTTTCAACGTGGCCATCATTGTCCATACTGCTTTCTTTGGTGCGATCCACTTAAGCTTTGGATCTACCTCATTTTTTGGCTTATGCCATAAAATGATCTTGCCAAATGGATGCATGATGAGGATATAACACCTACATCATGGTGGAGCCCATAGAACTTTGGTGATGTTAACACACCACGGAAGTGGGTGGTGTAGGGCACACTACACAATCCGCTTCGTACGTATTCCACATGTGATGTTAAAATAGCCCCAAATTATGACATAATATATTAAGTCATAATTTATGACTATTTTAATTAATAGCCCATGAGCAGATGGGGGAGGATTAGGTGTGGCCCCTCCCTCACCCAAGATGGTAGTGCGACCATTACTGTGTGGCCCACTTTATATATATATATATATATATATATAAGTCGTCCTTTCATTTTGCTAAATTATTTTAGGGCATGCGCCCAAAAAATGAAGTAAGTTCAATTCTCAAGTGGGCCATACCATACGAAATTGTGGTGATTGACTGAGCCACAAAAGTGTTAGATTAAGCTGATACTTGTTTTATCCCTTCATCTTGGTTTATGTGAGTTTATTAAGAGGTTGGATGGCAAATATGACAAATAAACATCACGAAAACCTTAGAGTGGATCTTGGCAAGTTTCTAATGGTAGAGCGTTCAATCACCATTGTTTCCTATAGTATAGTCCTCCTGAGATATTGATCTTCACACTGTTTCCTATAGTATGGTCCCCCTGAGATTTTTATCTTCTTAATTTTTTTTAGATCATGCCTTAAAATAATCTTGGAAAGACAGATGAACGATGTGGATATATGATACAAAGATATAAAGGTGGGTCCAGCGGTAAAGGCCACACCATCTTGCGTGAGGTTGGGGCACACTTAATCTATTGTTGCTTTGCCTGGCGTGTTCCTTGGTTGACCCTCCTCGGTTGACCCCATTTGGATGGTAGGGAAGCTGATCAAGATTGGAAAGCGGACTGTCGTACTGAGCACAGAGTATGCTATAGCGTAAGTAGAGCCCAGCTTACGGTAGAACCCACCATGATGTATTCCTATTATCCACGTCGTCCATCCATTTTAACATCTCATTTTAGGACATTATCTCAAAATTTAACCATATCCAAAGCTTATGGACCACACCACAAAAAACTGTGGGAATTAAACGCTTACCATAAGAAACTTCCCGAGGCCTTCTTCTGTATTAGATCAAGCTGATATGTGTTTTCCCTTGACCCTAAATCAATATCTTTGTGATCTTATAAAGAGGTTGAACATTACTGTGAATCCTAAGAAGGTTTCAACGTTGGACGCTCTGCTTCATGTGGTGTAGTCCACTTGAGATTTGTATATACTTCAATTTTGCGTCCATTTCCTAAAATGAAATGTAAAAACAGGTAAACATCGTGGATAAGACACATACACCTATGGTGAGCCGCAGTGTACCTAGCTACTTAGTACGCAATCCGCTTCCTCAAGATTTCGCCAGATGTCGTCAAGAGAGATAGAGGTGTCATGCCCTTCCTTCTGGACGCGGATTAACTTAGCGAGTTTTGTGACGTCACCATGCTCTTTGGGCCCCACCATCATGTATGTGTTGTATCCACACTGTCTATTCATTTGGTAATATCATTTTAAGGCATGAGCTGAAGAATGAGGAAGATCTAATGTCACACCCCAAAATTTGAGTACCTGAAAAGGCTTATTCAGGACCCGAATTCTGAACTCGTGATTTTTAATAGATCAATTTTTATTGTAATTCATAATTTCATTGAACTTAATAAATATTCAAGACAATCTAAAACAAAAATACTACTAAAATAATTCTCATTAATATAATATTTGCCCACACTTTAACTCTCTTAATAGTTTTATTATATCGAGATTTGAAACACAAACTAAATCAAACTAAATTAAAATTAAATTCAACCATAAATTGCTGAAAATGAAAAACTAGTAGTAGAGGCCCACTTGCTCGTAATATTCCAGCTCTGCACCTATGGATGGTTGTAATATTATGAGCATAATAGTCCAATGGGTTAATTTCTTATCCACAAATTGAAATATGTAAACTATATAAGAATTTATAAATAAAATAGATAATTGAATTATAATACAGAGAATGAAAGAAGATGCAGCATTGGAATCGTAAATATGTCATAAATGTCATACCTTTTATGAATTCTTATAAAACATAAAGTAAATATAAATAATCCCTTACAACACCGTATCAAGTGGATGGCCACGTTGCATTAACGCTCACACATCGGTACCTCGAGGTGAGGGATTCATTCGTACATTAGCTGGTCAGACTATTGCTCCAGTTGTACCTCTGACGTATGTTTGCGCACACAATTGTACTCATACGTCGTATACAAAGGAGACTTCAAAGGATCCAATGGGTTATAGGGTTTTTCACCTAAGGGTCATGATCACTCTACTTGTTGGCTTTAGGGTCTTCCACCCAAGGGACACAATCATTTTACTTGCTGACTTTAGGGTCTCTCACGTAAGGGACACAATCTCCCTACTTACTTAAACCTTTATTTCCTTCATTTTTTTCACAATTTAATATTCAATTGGGATGCATGCCATATCATAAATGATTCAAAATCAACAATAAAATAATTCAGTAAATCAAATTTTCATATAAGGTTGCATAATTAACCAATATTATTAAGGTTAGCAATATATAAATAATTTATATAAATTCTATATCTTTAATATACAATTTAATTTTCTAAATTTTAAAATAGAATAAGATAATATAATTTTACGATAATTAGTGATTAGAAATAAATAAAATAGTGCGAGAATTTCAAAATTTTACATTATAATGCAAGATTTTTTTAACAAGTATAGAACAGTGTCCGTAATTTCTGAAAATTACTTTGAAGTCCCTAAAATTATAGAAAATTACAAAATAGTTTAGAAATTAAGAATTTTATAAAATAAACATTGAATTTGCAAAAATTTATGTAATGACTCTTGAAATCAAAAAAGAAAAATTAAGAATTAAATAAAAGATGAAATCATAATTTAAATTTTTAGAATTTCAATGCCGATTAATAATTTTAAAAAATGTTAAGTTAGATTATATATTTTAAATAAAAAATAATATAATTTAAAATTTTAAAAATTAATTTCATGTTTAATTTTATAAATAAAATTATAGAAAGTGAATATTTCTAGATGTTAAATTACGTTTGATAAAATAAATTAAAATATATAATATCTTATATTAGACTTTAGATTGATTTAACTAGTTAATTTAAATTAATACCATTATTTAATTTTTTTCAAAAATAAGAATTTCAGCAATAAATAAATCAACATGAATAATAAATAAATAGCTACGCAGGAAATATACAATTCCAATAATTTAAAATTTTCAGTAAGAATAAAATCACCCACCTAGACAAAACTCCAGAAAGCTTCCTTATTTTTCTTTTATTTTTTTCTATCCCCCCCTTCCGTCTGTAGCTTATTTATTTATTTTTTTCTCTCTTTCCCTCTCTTTCTCACGTGAGTAATTACTCTCTCTCTCTCTCTCTCTCTCTCTCTCCTCTTCGTGTCACCAGTGGAGAGCTCCTCTCCCTCACCATTATTTATAGGTTTTTTCTCTCGCATGTGCTTAGATGCAATAAATACAACAAAACTCTTTTATTAATAAATGCTTTTGTTTCTTCTTTCTTTTAGTCACATTTTTTAAAATTTTTTTACGTGTTGTCAAGGGTATGCTTTACACACGTGGACTATGAATTGCAAGTGTGCCACATGCAAGCCACATGTGTGCCGCATGCACGTGTCACATATATGTGTGTAATAAGTGCTTGTGATGCATGCATAGATGGATAGTGTAGATGGATGGACAGATCGATGTATGGATAGATGTATGGTTCGATGGGCTAGTGCGTGATCGGTGGTGGATTGCTCTTTTAATTTGGACATTTTGTAGTAATTGAGTTGTTTAGTATGATGGACAGTATAGATTAATGACCTTCCGATCATAAGCATATGTTTTTTTTCCCTTAAAATTCAATACTAATTAATGTAACAATAAAAAAATAATATCTAACACATGTTATTATTATTTTTTAAAGTTGAAACGTAAATCATCATGCAACACACATTTAAGACGTGCTACATAGTGAGTTATATCGGACATAAACGAGTGATTAACTGGATCAACGGATGTGATGTATTTGATGGGTGATCATGTAGATATGAAATGGACGGATGAATGGGTGATCACATACTTTGATCATGTGTGTGGCGGATGTTCGAGTGGGGAAAATGAGCGAGTGAACGATCAAATGGTCACACATGTACCAAAAATTTGGGTTATTACATCCAAAGTTCATGTAGACCCCACCGTAGAAAACAGTGGGGACAATGACACCCACTGTTGAAACTTTCCTAGGGCCCATCGTGATGTTTATTTGAGATCTAACTTGTTTATAAGTTATCAGTTTGATCTTGATCGAAAACTTGTGGCTCAAAAGAAATTTTTAATGGTCGACGTTCAATCCCAACTGTTTACTATGGTGGGGTCCACTTGAGCTTTGGATCTGCCTCATTCTTTGGCTCATGCCCTAAAATGATCTTTCCAAATGAATGGATAGTGTTGATACAACGCACACATTATGGTGGGGCCCACAGTATATGGTGACGTCTCGCTACTGTGAAGTTTAGTAGCTAATCCGCGTCCCTTCCATACATTGTAATTGTAATATGACCTGGACAGACGTGGATTTCCTGCTAAGGAAGTTCCCGCGCGCTGGCATGTTAGGTGGGCCCACCGTGATGTTTATGAGAAATCCACTCCGTTCATTTTAAGAAATGAAATGTGGATCCACAACTCAATTGGCCACTCCAAAGGAAAAACTTGGGAAAGTTTCCTACAGTTGAAATCTCCTTGGGCTCCACCTTCATGTATATATACCATCCAAATCGTTTATAAGTTTATTCCCACTGGGATAAAGTGAAACCATAAAAAAAAACTATCACAATACGGAACTTTTATGGCCATACAAATATTTCAACGGTGGTCACCGAATCCCCGCAGTTTCCTCTCGTGTGGCCCACTTGAGCTTTGTACCCGAGATCACAAAACGGACGGATGCACGGGGTGGTTTTTCACAAACATCACGGTGGACCTCACCTGGCATCCCAGCACAGGACTTTCCCATGAAATTCATGTGGCTTTTGCAGACAATTCGGAGTTCGTGACCCATCTGAATCAACTCGGACTCAGTCCGGCTTTCCAATGGACTAACTTAGGGTACGTTTGGTAAAACTTAATTTTGAAACTTATCACTGCAAAATGATATTTTCAGTGATTTTGATAATTCAGACCATTGGTAACGAAAAGGCATCAAGTACTTAATTAAAAAAATCACTTAAAATTTAAGGATTTTTTTAGTCATCATAACCTGACTTAAAACTTATAACTGAATGCGGTAAGTGATTTCTTTTAAAATTTTGGATGAATTCTGACCAAAATATCCCTACCAACTTTTATAAATGACAAAATTACCCTTCGATATATTTAAAATCTGTCGTTGTCTCACAAGTCGTTCCCTCTTCTTTCGCATAAAAAAATCCCTAACTATTCGGAGGCAAAATCTTTCTCAAATCCTTCTTTTCTTCGGTCAATCTTCCTTTGAGGTGAGATTTTGATATTCTTTTTTTTTTTAAGCCTTACTAGGGCCCACCATAATGTTTATTTACCATCTATACCATTCATAAGATCACATAGACCTGATTGATGGGAAAACACAAATATCAACTTAAGCTACAAATTCTATGCCTGCCAAAATGTTCTAAACGGTAGACATTTGATTCCATTGGTTTATGTGATGTGGTCCACTTAAACTTTAGATTTGCCTCGCTTTTGGGATTAAGACCTAAAATGATATTGCCAAATGGATGGACGGTTTGGATATAACATATACATCATGGTAGGGCTCATTAAAATGAAAAGTTTTCAACTAAAAAAGAGATCAGGGTGGTGCTTCGCATAACCAACTGGACACGACTGCTTATTGACGTAAGGATATTAGACAATGCTTTGTGGACCCACCATTATCTATGTACTATATCTATGCCATCCATATATTTTGAACATATTTTTTAGTATGATCCAAAAAATGACATAGATTCAAGTCTCAGGTGGACCACACAACATGAAAACATTGGTGATTCAACGTCAGCCATTAAAAACTCCCTAGGGCTCACTATAATGTTTATTTGCCATCCAGCCTGTTAATTAGCTCACGAATACTTGGATGAAGGAAAGCCACAAATATCAGCTTCATCCATAGGCATTGTGTCCCCTGAAAAGTTTTTAATGGTGGGCGTTAATCACCACTGTTTCCTGTGGTGCAGTCCATGTGAGATTTGGATCTGCTTGAATTTTGGGCTCATGCTCTAAAATAATTTGAAAAAATAAATGAACGCCGAAGATAAAACACATACATCTTGGTGGGGCCCACAAAGCACTGTCCAATACCTCCTCAAGTGGCAACATCCCGGGCATGACTTGGGTGAGACCTGAGAACTAGCGATGTGGGTGGGACCCTGAACCTAGGGCGCACCTGAATGTATTCGTTGTGGATCCATGCGGTTAATCTGCTTTTCCAGCTAATTTTATGTTATGGTACCAAAAATGAAGAAGATGAAAATTTCGGGTGAACCACACCATAAGAAACACAGATTAATGACTATTAAAAACCTTTTGTGAGCCATAAAAGTTTTCTATCAACCTGATATTTGTTTTTTCCTTCCATCCCTGTCTACGTGACTTTATCAACAGATTGGATGGTCAATAAACATTACCGTGGACTCTAGGAAGTTTTTAATGGTAGGTGTTCAATGAACACTGTTTACTTTGGTGTGGTCCAACCAAAAATTTCATCTACTTCATTTTTAGTACCATAGCGTAAAATAATATGGAAAAAGCAGATTAACAGCATGGGTCCACAAATAATACATCCAGGTGGGCCCTAGGTTCAGGGTCCCACCCACATCGTTGGTTCCAAGTCTCACCCAAGTCGCGCCCGTCCGTAATCCGTTCACCTTCCACTTCCAGTAGGAGCGAATTACCTGTGACCCCGGGCACAAAGATATACTTGTGTTGGGGCTGCATGGGACCCACAAACATCTCTGTGACAAATCCATTACATCCATCTATTTTTAAATATCACAATGGGATAGGATTATAAAAATTATGCAGATCCAATACTCATGAATGCCATCCCAAATGAAACAGTGGGAATGTAAACGTCCATCGTTGAAACCTTCCTAGAGTTGACCATGATGTTTATGTGCCATCCAATCCTTTCATAGGCCTATTGCCACTCATATAAACTGTACTAACAAATATCATCCTAGTACAAAACTTCTGTCACCCCTAAGTGTTCAATCCCCACAGTTTCATATCATGCCCGCATGAGTTTTGGATATTCAGGCTTTTAGAATCATATCCTACTCTGGCCTTGAGAAACAGATGGATGGCGTGGATTTGTCATGGACATCAATGTGGGCCTCACACAGCCCCGGGACACGTATATCTCTGTGCCGAGGTCACAGGCAATCCACTCTCGCTTCCGGCGGACGAAATTGCAGTAGGTGGATTTCCTGCAAACGCCTTTCTCCTGTGCTGGGAACCTAGGTGGGGCCCACCATGATGTTTGTGAGAAATCTACCCCGTTCATCCATTTTTTAAGATCATTTTAGAACATGTTATCGAAAATGAGTCGGATATAAGACTCAAGTAGGCCGCACTAAAGGAAACAGTGGGTAGGAAAATTCTTAATGTTGAAACCTCCTTAGGGTCCATAGTGATGTTCATATTCCATCCATACTGTTTAAAATGCCATTCCTACTGGGATGAACTGAATTAATAAATATTATCTTGATTTAAATTTTTTGTGGCCCCACAAATTTTCAACTGTGGACGTTCAATCCTCACATTTCCAACCCACTTGAATCTTGGATCCGGCTCATTTTTGGTCTCATGTCCTCAAATGAGCTCACAAAACGGATGGATTTCTCCCTAACGTTATGGTGGGCCTCACCTAGGTTCCTGCGCAGGAACTTCATGCCAAATGCCGCCGTATCGGAATTGAGGCGCCCTTTGGTGGATTTGTTGGATCCACCACCCTAGCTGTGGGGCCCACTGTGATGTATGTTCCTTAAATCCATGCCGTCCAACCATTTTGAAAGCTCATTATAGGGCATTATCTAAAAAATAGACTACACCACATAAACAATCATGATTGAATCCCACCATTAAAAACTTTATGGATTCCACTAGAATGTTAATTTTCCATCCAAATTGATGATAATGCAAACACCTAGATGAAGAGACCACAAAAATTTCATCTTGATTTTCACTAGGGCCCACCTTGTGTATTTATTGTATATCTAAGCTGTCTATCTATTTTTTCCAACTCATTTTAGGACTTTTCTTTTCTTAAAATAAAGCATATTCAAATTTCAGGTGGACCACACCATAAGAAGCGTGGTCATACAACATAGATATTCGATGCATATATTGAATGCCAAATTTTATATAACCTTGTTTATAATTTTGCTTTCACATAGGAATGATGACGCAGGGAGGACGTGGTAGGTCGATCATTGTCTCCCTAACCGATAATTTCTCGAATCCACGAGAAGGAAGAAAAGATAAAAAAGAGGAATTTAATTCCAAATAATTGTTTTTTGAAGATTGAATGAATAAAAACGAAATTACAATGCATATAAATAGGAAACTAAACCCTATGCAAAGTATCAGACTCCAACTCCAACTTAAACTCCTAGAAAACGTAACTTACTATAAATAGTAAACTTACTATTTATAGAAGTCGTTCAATCCTACTAGAACTCTTGGTTTTCGGCCAAAAATAGAAAGTTATCAAATGGCCTCAATCACGTTGTTCTACGAAATATTCTAAGCCCTTTTCATGTTGGGCACTAACTCTAAAACCCTACAGATGCAAAGTTATGATCGAAATAAAACTTACTATGAATAGTAAAACTAAAAATAAACTAGCCTAATGACTGTCGATACGGTTGAATCTCGCGATTCCGGCTTGGGCAACCCGGTGTAGCGGGGTTGGTTGGCTAAAGTAGTTCGAGCTACCCCAAATTGATATATTATACGTCCCGTAACTCATTCCGAATTGTTAGATACGACCGATTTACGGTCCTGACGGTCCGGATCACTTTCGACCCCGGCCGGTCTTCTTTTGCTCCATCTGGGCCATGAAATAATCAGCGACCCGTTCTACATCAGTCTCCTCCACTTCGAAAGAACTCGACCCCGAGTTCTCGTCCTGCTTTGGTTCATGATATTCGTACAGATCTGCCACGTTGAAAGTCTTTGAAATCTCCATGTTATCCGGAAGATCAACAACGTAGGCATTGTCATTGATCTTGCGAATGATCGGTACCGGTCCAATCTTCTTGTGTTTCAACTTGTTGTAGGTCCCGGTAGGAAATCGCTCTTTACGTAGGTGGACCATCACCTGGTCACCTATTTCGAACACTTTGGCGCGTCGATGCTTGTCGGCCGCTTCTTTGTACTTTTCGTTCGAAGCCTGTAATTTGTTGCGCACGTCTGCATGTATATCCATGATTCGGTCTGCCATATGTTCAGTTGTAACGCTCATGCCCGGAAGCTTGGGCAGGGGAACCAAATCGAGTGTGTGACGAGGCACGCACCCATAAACAATTTGGAACGGAGACTTTCCTGTCAATCGGTTTACCATGTTATTGAACACAAACTCTGCTTGAGCCAGGGCCATGTCCCACTGCTTCGGTTTGTCACCTGAAAGGCAACGGATGAGATTCCCCAATGTGTGGTTGACGACCTCAATCTGCCCATCTGTTTGCGGATGATAAGCACTGCTGAAGTGAAGTCGTGTACCGAACCGATTCCACAAGGCTCGCCAAAAGTGGCTAACGAACTTTGTGTCCCGGTCTGAAGTGATTGTCTTAGGAATCCCATGTAGTCGCACAACCTCTCTAAAGAAAAGGTTCGCAACGTGTATCACATCAAAGGTCTTCTTGCACGGAATGAAGTGTGCCATCTTAGAGAATCGGTCTACCACCACGAACACTGAGTCCATGCCGCGTTGTGTTCGTGGGAGCCCTAATATAAAATCCATAGATAAATCCTCCCAAGGGGCATCTGGCACGGGTAATGGCGTGTAAAGACCTGTATTTTGAGATTGTCCCTTAGCGGTTTGACAAATATGACATCGTTGTACCGCCCTGCCAACATCACGAGTAAGTTGCGGCCAGTAATACCGCTCTTCCACCATCGCTCGAGTCTTATCTCGTCCTAGATGACCGCCGAGGCCACCGCCATGCAGCTCGATAATAATTTTGTCCCGTAACGAACTCTGCAGAATGCAAAGTCGATTTCCTTTGAAAAGGAAATCATCTTGAATTAGAAGGTCACTCGGGTGACCCTCTTGGCACTTTTTCCATGCATCTACAAAATCCTCGTCGTCGGCATAAAGTTCCTGGAGACAGTCGAATCTGATCACCTCACTGCTCACTATAATAAGAAGGGATGCACGTCGGCTTAGTGCATCTGCCACCTTGTTCTGCTGCCCTGATTTGTGTTTCAGAACGAACGTGAATTCCTGTAAAAACGAAATCCATCTAGCATGCATACGATTCACATTAGTCTGAGTATTGATAAATTTTAAGGCCTGATGATCAGTGTACAGTATAAATTCCCTTTGAATAAGATAATGGCGCCAATGGCACAGTGCCTGAACCACTGCATATAATTCAAGTTCATAGGTCGACCACTTCTGTCGTGCGTCACTGAGTTTCTCACTGTAAAAGGCAACTGGCCTGCCCTCCTGAGAAAGGACTCCCCTAATGCCGACAATAGATACGTCACATTCTACCTCAAACAACTTATCGAAATTAGGGAGTACCAGGACCGGGGTAGTGGACAACCGATGTTTAATTTCTGCAAAACTCTTCTCAGCCCCTTCGGTCCATTGAAACGGACCCTTTTTCATACAGTCGATAATCGGCGCGACGATACTGTTGAAATTCCGCACAAACTGATGATAGAAGGTCGCTAACCCATGAAAACTTTGTACCTCATGAATGTTCGTCGGAGTCGGCCAATCCCGAATAGCTCGAACTTTCTCTTCGTCCACTCGGATACCCGTGGACGGCACAATGAACCCCAGAAACAATAATCAATCAGTTAAGAAGCTACACCTTTTCAGATTTAAGTATAGCTTGTTGTCGGCCAACACTTGTAGCACTTTTCTGATGTGGGTCATGTGCTCCGTTTCATCCTCACTGTATATTAGGATGTCGTCAAAGTAAACGACAACAAAACGGCCAATGAACGGCTTCAACACTTGGTTCATTAAACGCACGAAGGTGCTTGGTGTGTTGGTCAGACCGAAGGGCATAACCAGCCACTCGTATAGCCCTTACTTAGTCTTGAAGGCCGTTTTCCACTCGTCACCTGATCTAATACGGATTTGATGGTATCCACTCCGTAAGTCCAGTTTCGAGAACACCTTGGAGCCCTCGAGCATGTCCAGCATGTCATCCAACTGCGATATTGGAAATCGATATTTAACTGTGATTTTATTGATCGCGCGACTATCGATACACATGCGCCATGTTCCGTCTTTCTTTGGGGTAAGGAGTGCTGGAACGGCACACGGGCTCATGCTCTCTTTAATAAGACCCTTACGGATCAGTTCCTCCACTTGTCCCTGTAGAATTTCACACTCTTTCGGACTCATCCGATAGTGCGGTCGGTTGGGTAAACTGGACCCGGGGATAAGGTCGATGTGATGTTGTATGTCTCGCATAGGAGGCAACTCATCAGGTAACTCTCCAGGCCAAGTACTTCGAAATTCTTCTAGCAGCGGTTTAAGACGTTGAGGAATATTAGAGGATCCTGGCTCCTCGCCTTTTACCATAACGGCATAAATTTCGCCCGTTTCCTTTGATTCCTTAACAAACTCGCGAATGGTAAGGAGAGAGTTCTCCTCCACTTTAGAAGCTTCAAGGTGTTTCCCTGGTGTCATAGGGGCCAAAACAATTTTTCGACCATCCTTGGTGAACATGTATATGTTTTCCCGTCCACCGTTGTCACATCTCGATCCGATTGCCATGGCCGCCCAAGTAACATGTGGCAGGCTTCCATGTCAACCACATCACAGAGGACCTCGTCCTTATAGCTTTTACCAATGGAAAATGAGATAATGCATTGATGAGTTACCTTGGTTTCGTTCACCTTCTTGATCCAACCGATAGAGTAAGGGGTTGGGTGCTTCGTCATAGGCAGATGTAACTTATCCACCATAATTTTCGAGACAATATTTTCGCTACTCCCACTGTCTATGATCACGTCACAGATTTTACCCTGCACGGTGCACTTTGTGCAAAAAATATTATGTCGTTGTGGGTGCACTTCCTTCCTGGGAGCGTAAAGTAGTCGTCTTACTACTAGCGATTCCCCATGATCTTCAGTCAGCCAATCGACATCTTCTGTGTCCCCCTCTTCGGCCTGTTCCAATTCAGGGTTGTCTTCTGTTAATTCACCTTCCGCGCCGCCTTCATTCGTAGTTAAGTGTGCTGCAAGGCGTTGAGGGCAAGCGTCCGACCAGTGACCTAGTTGGCCACAACAGAGATAATGGTCTGGCCTGGGCCGACCATATGGGTTGGGGATCCTGCTGGGACCCGTGGTTGCAGGAGCTGCACGTTGAGGTCTTGAGGGACCGCTTCCCCAGTCCTGATTCGTAACTGTCGGAGGTTGAGGACGCCCTCCTATAGGTTCCTTGCCTTTGGCCAACGTGGTATCTTGAGTGGGTCCGGTGGTGGGATTCCGTGTTGCCGGATAGGGTCGAGCAGGGGGCCGTGACAACTGTGTTTCTGCTCGAGTGGCCAATTGGTTGGCCTCACTCAACGTCCAAACTGGATGCATCTGGACTCGATCCTGGATTGCAAATCGCAACCCACCAATGAATCGTGATACTTGTTGTGCCTCTGATTCCGATAAATTATTTCGTGTAGCCAATCGTTGGAATTCTTCAAGATATTCGGCTACGGTTCGATTTCCCTGACGACAATTTTGGTATTGTTGGAACAAAATTTGTTCATAGTCGTTAGGGAGGAATCGAGCTCTAAGAAGTTGTCTCATCCGAGGCCATGTTCGGATGGGTGTCTTATTCTGACGGGTGCGGGAAACCTGTAGGTTTTCCCACCATGCTGAAGCACCGGATTTAAACTTATATGCAACTAGTTTTACCTTCTTGTCGTTCGGCACTTCCATATAGTCGAAGTATCGCTCGACCTCTGCCAGCCAGTCGAGGAACTCCTCTATTCGAAGTAGGCCATTAAAGCTGGGAAGATCAGCTTTGCCCCGATAATCTTGTTCTGCTCGTTCCACATGCTCATTCCCTAGCGCAGGTCGTCGTACGAATATGTCTTCGACCTCGTCATCGCTTGGTTCTGAATCGTCTGGTGTAACCCTACGATTATCCACCTGAGGTGTTCTAAGGACAATAGGATTGTCCCGTATAACAACTGTTGGTGGTTGTTGGTCGCCTTGGGCTCGAAGAGGAGCTAGCGATGCTGCAATCTGGTCGAGGGTCGCCTGTATACCTTGCAGGATCAACCGGTTCTCCCGTCGTGCTGCTTCGAATGCTGCCTCGAAGGCTGTCGCTGTTAGATAGTCCCTTGGAGCACTGTCCTTAGGATGAGGATCCAACCCTTCATTAGAGGTCATCGTCCTGAGGAAGAAACCTCGCTCTGATACCAATGAGGCAGGGAGGACGTGGTAGGTCGATCACCGTCTCCCTAACCGATAATTTCTCGAATCCACGAGAAGGAAGAAAAGATAAAAAAGAGGAATTTAATTCCAAATAATTGTTTTTTGAAGATTGAATGAATAAAAATGAAATTACAATGCATATAAATAGGAAACTAAACCCTATGCAAAGTATCAGACTCCAACTCCAACTTAAATTCCTAGAAAACGTAACTTACTATAAATAGTAAACTTACTATTTATAGAACTCGTTCAATCCACTAGAACTCTTGGTTTTCGGCCAAAAATAGAAAGTTATCAAACGGCCTCAACCACGTTGTTCTACGAAATATTCTAAGCCCTTTTCATGTTGGGCACTAACTCTAAAACCCTACAGATGCAAAGTTATGATCGAAATAAAACTTACTATAAATAGTAAAACTGAAAATAAACTAGCCTAATGACCGTCGATACAGTCGAATCTCTCGATTCCGGCTTGGGCAACTTGGCGTAGCGGGGTTGATTGGCTAAAGTATCTCGAGCTACCCCAAATTGATATATTATACGTCCCGTAACTCATTCCGGATTGTGAGATACGACCGATTTACGGTCCTGACGGTCCGGATCACTTTCGACCCCGGCCGGTCTTCTTTTGCTCCATCTGAGCCATGAAATAATCAGCGACCCGTTCTACATCAAATGACTTCTAAGGATAGTGGTACGGTATGATGGAGTGAACCTGTACAGAGAAAACTATTCATTGACTTATGTCTTCAAGAAGCTAATAATGAAGGAAGGTCATGAGGAACTTTAAAGCTAACTTCATGGAATTAAATTATAGAAGAACTAAAAAAATAAATTGGGATGATTTTTACTTAAAAACAATTAAAGAACACATGTGATTATATGGAAAAACAGTATGAAGATTGGTCAAAATTATTGAGTATAACAGGGCATGGCGTTAACGCATCGACAAACACAGTTGATTGACCAGTTGGGAGATGGGAAGATTACTTAAAGGTAAATATTGATTTTATTAAATTTATATAATATAATCTAATAAAAAACTAATATCATTAACTAAAGTATGCCTTAACTTTGTCTTTATCACAGACACACCCAAATGCAAGACAATTTCGCAAGAGGCCATTACAATTTGTAGATGAGATGGCAGCCTTAGTTGATGGCATATTAGCAACTGGATCAACTAGCTGGAGTTTACATGGGGAAGGGATGCCCGATGATGGATTCCTATCTCAACTAGTTGATGGTCTTTCACATATCGCAGTTGAATTGGACATGCAAACTCCTCCTATACAATTCACCATACTACCTTCGGAAAGCATCAATATTGAGAATGAAATTGATCAAATTGTTTGAAACAAACGTCACAAAAAAGAGAAAAAGGATGAAATTCAAGGTGATATACAAGCTATTCTAAAAACCTTATAAAATGATGTTGAACTTGGACCCACCATTGAAGAGTGAAATAATTCTTTAAATGAGGTGTCCTAGCTAACGAAAACAGATCCCTTATACATTGTTGCGTTGGCGGCGTTTTGTGAGAAGAAGAAATATAGGCAAATGTGGATGAATAGCAAGGATGAAAAAGTGCGGGTTGCTTGGTTAAGGGCAATTAAAGTTAAACTAGGGTTGTAATGTCTTTGTTTTTTTGTTGAAGTGTTGATGATTATGATGGTGACCCTAATTAAACTATTAAAAAAGTTTTTTAGTGTTTATGTTTATGGATATATTTGAATGAATTTATTTAATGTTATTTTTGAACAATTTATGGATATGTTTAGATGAACTTGTTTAATGTTATTTTTGAACATTTTATGGATATGTTTAGATGAACTTATTATTTAATATTATTTTTGAACTATTAACGAATAATTTTAGATGAACTTGTTTAATGTTATTTTTGAACCTTTTATGTATTTTGATATTCATAGTTGATATGTTTAAATGAACATCTTGTATGTTTCAATAATTGTGGTAACAGTTACTATGACACTAGAGCAAAGAAAGTTACTAAAGATTATATTATTGAAACTCCTACTCAAATATTACAAACAATTGAATATTACTAAAGAATTGGTAAATACTTCAACTTTGTTGAAATCAAAATTTGTGAAATATATCTTAAAAGGCTCTTCGGTGGTATGTTATGAATTGTTAAGAATGGAAAAACATGGATTTATTTCTTTATGTAACCGATTCTGAGAGAGAAATTGGCTTACAAATAGTCGCTATTTAACTGTTAAAGAGAAGATAGAAATGTTTTTAATTACAATTAGCCATAATATTCGGAACCGATTTGTAAAATTTTGTTTCCAATATTCAGGAGAAACGGTACATAAATACTTTCATGAAGTATTATGGGCTATGTTAAAATTTTTTAAAGAGATAATCGTCTCTCCATCATTTGATAAAATTCAAGACAACATCCAGACTTATCGACGACTTAGACAAATATTTAAGGTATGAGTACATTTATATTAGAATACACATATTATTCAATTATTTTTTATACCATAATATTAACATTGTTTTTGTTTATAAAGGGTGTTGTTGGTGCGATAGATGTAACTCTCATACATGCATACATTCCAACAGATAAGCAAACCCCTTATAAAGGTAGAGGTAGGTCAGAATGCTATCAAAATGTCATGGCTATGTGTGATTTCAATATAATTTTTATGTACGTTCAAGCTGGATGGGAATGAGTGGCTTATGATTCAAGGGTTTTGACGGAGACTATATATAATCCAGCGAACAATTTTCCAATGCCCCTTCATGGTAAACATTATGTACTTTATTTTATATAAGATGATTAAATTTTTTTATTTACCTATTGAGAAAACTTTTTTTATCTTATTATAGATAAATATTTTTTAGTTGATGCTGCCTACTCACACATGCGAGGTTTAATGGCACCATACGGCAATGTACGGTATTGGTTGTCTGACTTTTGAAGTGGCGATCGCGCTAGAGGCAAGGAAGAGGTATTTAATCACGCGCATGCCAAGCTAAGGAACGTAATTGAGCGAGCTTTCAGTGTATTAAAAGTACGCTTTCCAATTTTAAAGAGGATGACACTATATTCATTTCCGACTCAAAAAAACATGGTGATTGCATGTATGTCAATTCACAATTTTCTTCATAAAGCATCGATTGCAGATAGTTTATTCCATGTCTTCTTAGAAAGGTCGGAAATCATAACAACGATATGCCAAATATAGATGGAGAAGTTGGACAGACTAACCAAAATCTTATATTTAATTTGCGTGAGAGAATTACAAATGAACTTTTTCAATCACATAGTTGAATTCTCTTATGTTTTATAACTTATTTTTATTTATTTATGATAGTCGACAGCCCTATTTAACCTTATATCAATATAGAGAGAGACATTTCATATATATATTTTTTTAATTCAAGAAGAGTATAACATATAGTCCATTAATCAAGAGGTCATACTTAAGAGATATATGTGGATGGGGTATAACTGTGCCAAATTTAGTGGCAAAGAAATAAGATATTTTATCTCATATCCTTCAAAAGATAGAAATGGAGACAATACGAACAAATGTGACAAATTACTCTTTTTCAAGACATTTGTGATTTGTTTTTACCAAACAATTTTTTTTTATGAAAAAAGTACTTATTTTCAGATATAAGAACTTTTTATAGCGTTACCAAACAAAATTTCATTACTCACAGGTATTTAAATTCAGCCATTTAAGTTTTTGGTACTTAAAATTAATTTCCAGACTTTATTTTCCAGTTTATCAAACGACACCTCACATTAGAGGATCCGTTCACATTAGAGTATCCGTTCCAATCAGCGAGATCTTTAAACCATGCTTCTGTATATATATACTCGAGAGTTACTTGATACTCCGTCAAGCCTGTGCTATGGACATCAATTCACTCCCACGTGTGCTATGGACACCAATTCACTCCCAAGCGCCGAGTTAATATGTTCAGGCCCCGTTTGGATGCACCGTTGGATTGAATTGCAATGGTCATATGGCTTGAGACCAACTTGCAACTGCCTTTCTACGTTGCACCGACTCAATTGCACTCCACTTCAATTGCGCATCCAAACGCGACCACAACATGCACGCAGGCCAAAAACAAACAGCTCAATCTCTTGAAAAACTACTACTATTCTTATTGAAAAAAAAAAAAAAAAGAAAAAAAAGAAGAAAACATGACAAAAATGTACAACCATTTTTCCCATTCACTCTCATACGACTAACAGCCAACTTAAAAAAAGAAAAAAAAAAAAAGAAAAAAAAAAGAGAGAGAAACTCGATATGAAAGTCAGCCAAACACGCCCAACCACCGAAACCACAACAACAAACAGTATTCCCTTTCAGTCGACTTCCTCGATCTTAGGCCCAGCACCAGACCCACCAGATCCACCGTACCCTCCACTAGGCATATCACCACCACCCATTCCACCCATCCCTGGCCCACCAGCATCAGCACCGCCCTGATACATCTTCGCAATTATTGGATTACACACTTCCTCCAGCTCCTTCAGCTTGTCTTCCAGCTCCTCCACCTCTGCCAGCTGGTTCCCATCCAACCACTCGATCGCTGCTTCCACCGCCTTCTCGATCTTCTCCTTATCTCCGGGCGGCAACTTCCCGGCGAACTTCTCATCCCGGACAGTATTCCGCATGTTGTAGGCGTAGTTCTCGAGAGCGTTCTTCGCCTCCACCTTCTTCTTCACCTCCTCGTCCTCGGCCTTGTACCGCTCGGCTTCCTTCACCATCTTCTCAATCTCATCCTTGCTCAGCCGTCCCTTGTCGTTCGTGATCGTGATCTTGTTCTTCACGCCGGCCGTCTTATCCTCCGCCGACACGTTCAGAATCCCATTCGCATCAATGTCGAAGCAGACATTGACCTGCGGGACTCCACGCGGCGCCGGCGGGATGCCGGAAAGCTCGAATTTCCCCAGCAGGTTGTTGTCCTTGGTTCGAGCCCGCTCGCCTTCATACACCTGGATCAGAACGCCGGGCTGGTTGTCGGAATACGTCGAAAAGATCTGTTCTTTCTTGGTGGGGATCGTCGTGTTTCGAGGAATCAGGGTCGTCATCACGCCACCAGCCGTCTCGAGCCCTAAGCTCAACGGCGTGACGTCGAGGAGGAGTAGATCTTGGACTTTCTGGTCGCCCTCGCCGGTGAGAATCGCCGCCTGGACAGCAGCACCGTAGGCGACGGCCTCGTCGGGGTTGATGCTCTTGCAGAGCTCTTTCCCATTGAAGAAATCCTGCAGCAACTGCTGGACTTTCGGTATGCGAGTCGATCCGCCGACGAGGACGACCTCATCGACCCGGCTCTTGTCGATCTTGGAATCGCGCAGGCACTTCTCTACAGGATCCATGCATTTGCGGAACAAGTCCATGCACAGCTCCTCGAATCTGGCTCGAGTGATGGTGGCGTAGAAATCAATCCCCTCGTAGAGAGAATCGATCTCAATCGTCGTCTGCGTCGTCGACGACAGCGCCCGCTTCGCTCGCTCACAAGCTGTCCGCAGCCTCCGCAGCGCCCGAGCATTGCCGCTGATGTCCTTCTTGTGCTTGCGCTTGAACTCGGCGACGAAATGATTCACCAGCCGATTATCGAAATCCTCGCCGCCCAGGTGGGTATCTCCGGCCGTCGCCTTCACTTCAAAGATCCCCTCTTCGATCGTCAGCAGCGACACATCAAACGTCCCTCCGCCGAGATCGAAGATCAAGACGTTCTTCTCCCCTGTTCTCGCCGCTTTCTTATCCAGGCCGTAGGCGATTGCAGCCGCTGTCGGCTCGTTGATCATCCGCATCACGTTCAGCCCCGCAATCACGCCGGCATCCTTCGTCGCCTGCCGCTGCGAGTCGTTGAAGTAGGCCGGGACGGTGATCACCGCGTTCCTGATTGTCATTCCCAAAAACGCCTCGGCGATCTCCCTCATCTTAGTAAGCACCATCGACGATATCTCCTCCGGCGAGAACATTTTCTGCTCGCCCTTATACAGCACGACGATCATCGGCTTGTCGCCGGGACCCGGAACCACCTTGAACGGCCAGAGTTTCATGTCGTTCTGGACCGACGGGTCAGAGAAGCGGCGGCCGATGAGGCGCTTGGCGTCGAATACGGTGTTCTCCGGGTTCATGGCGACCTGGTTCTTGGCGGCATCGCCGATCAGCCGCTCGGTGTCCGTGAACGCGACGTAGGACGGCGTTGTACGGTTGCCCTGGTCGTTGGGGATGATCTCGACGCGGTCGTTCAGCCAGACGCCGACGCAGCTGTAGGTCGTGCCGAGGTCGATTCCGATGGCCTTTTCTGTTTTCGCCATTGATAGTGAAACAGAGGTTTTGAGTTCTGTTTGGGTGGTGTTTTCTGTTTTGAGAAGGAAGGAAATTGAGTTTTTGAGAGAATAGGATTTGTTTAGATTGCGTTTGGGTCTTTTTCTTTTCTATTTCGGATTGAGGAGGATTGGCTTTGGTGGAGGAATATTTATAAGGAGTTTGGGTGTGTGGAGAACGTTCGAGCTGAGAGGAGAGAGCTGTGATGCGGTGGAGATAGAGAGAGAGTTCGAGAGAGGGGTAGAAGAGAGAAGATGCTTCTGGAGAGTGGGTTGTGAATGACTGGAATCGTCTACTACGCACGCGTAAAACTCCCAAGATTTTTGGGGCCCACCATCTTGTAACTGTAAATCCACTCCGTTCATCAGGTGAGAGACATTTTTTAAACCGTAAAAACGTATCATGTCGGTAAATAATATTAATGGGCTAATAAAATGAAAACAATGTAAAATTGCTCGTAAAACATGTATGTTCTTGCGGTGTGGCCCATTTAAGTTTGATCAGGATTATTTTTATTTTTTCACTTTATAATGTTCATTTTTTTAACATGATTAACGGGTTTGATTAATGATGCAAATCTTGTTGGACCCACATGCAAACCTATGGTTGGTATCTGATCCCTATTGGTCCATGTTGTGTGGACCACCTGAGTATGGATCTGGATATTTTTGTTGCAAAGTATGTAAAATCGAGGATAAAATCAGATAGACGGAGTAGATTTTAAATATATAACGTACTGGAGCCCACGGAGGTTGGATGTTTTAAGCGCTGCGTGGATAAGGTGTTGTACAAATTTCCGAGCTGGTTTTGAAAGGGGGCTTGAAGTATGTCTTATCACCGGAATGCCACGCGGGAACCGGAGCGGCAGCGGTTGAAGGGACGCGAATTTCCTAGAGAGTTCATGGTGCCGCGACTCAAAGTCAAGCGTCAGTCGTCTCCTATTCGGGCACACGTTCTGAGCATTCCGAAGATCGGAACCGTCCAATGTTTCGGAACAAGTCTTTGAGAAAATTTCATTGAAATTATATTTTTTTTACTATCACCGTTCATTCATAAATTTAGAACAATAAAATGAAAATTTGGACGGTTCACATTCAAATTTAAAAATCAAAGCGTAGGATCATTATTAGAGCAGTATTATAGCATAATCGATTACTAATGGTGGAAAAGAAAATTTGGACAGTTGAAGTCACCTGACCATCTTAGCATGTGGGGTCCCATTAGGTGGCGATGCACGATCGTTTGTGACTCGCGACAGAGGAAAAAAGAACTCCTTGCATGAACACCTGTTATGTGGTGGTGTCTGGTAAAATCTACACCGTACATCAGTTGCTACAGTTCGCGGTAAGCTATGGTCTTAAAAATCAAGAAGAATCAAATGTTGAGTGGGCCACAACAGAAATTGCGGGCGATTTGCGTCCTACTGCTGCCTCTGCATGCATGCCGTGGCAAATCTTTTCTGCGTGCATGTATATTCGAGTAGAGCATAAGAATGATGGGCCCCAACGAGAGTGGTACACTTATCAGAAGTGCCACGCACATATATAATTAAAACGTGGACCGTTGGCTCGTCATTTTTCGACCGTCTATTTCTTTTTATATGGGAGTTTGATTATCTGGTTAGTGGGTCTGATTGATTTTCAAGTGAAATTCTTTTTGTACGGCTGAGATGTACACACGTGTTTCTGTAAGCGCGCCCCTATGTGTCCGTGCGGCGATCCACCACCGTGACTGCTTCTGGATTTAGAAAAGTGGTTTTTATGGTACATGTAATGATGTGCTGCTCAAATTTTAGATGGGGCACAATGATCCACGATCCTGACCGTTCATCAAGTAGTGCCCCCATTAGATTGCCCACGGTGAAACGTTAATGATGGAACAAGATCAACCTCAGAGCTGTGAACTATCAATGGATTTTAAGATCCAATGGTTGAGAAAAGTATACCAATTGGGCAATCAAGATCGTCCAATCCATGCAATCTGAGACAGTCGTCCACCACAACGATATCCATGATGCCACGTGTCGAATTTGAGTCAATGGTCAGACCGTGATCGGGGAGGTTGAATTTTCTAGAGTGCTCCTAGAGTGTTATTAGTTATGGTGCTCCTAGTTACATAACGACACCTTAAAAACCGTCCAATCAATTAACTGGGATCGTCCATTATGGGGGACTCGTAATTCATGGCCCATCATGAAAGCAACTCAGTGACTGGATGACATTAACCATCCGATCAATAACATATGGATGGATGGTCATGATCGCATATATATATATATATATATATATATATATATATATATATATATATATATATATATATATATATATAAAGGCGCACAGTAAGCTATAGTGCTCTGAGACCCCAGGTAACTTTCATTGCTGGACCCACATCTTGAACGGCTCCGATGGTGCACATACTTCACATGGGTGGGTACGTTTCCATCAAGCGCACGTGACGTTCACATGCAACGTTATGGAGGTGGACACTCCTCAAAATTGAAGATGGTTTAACCCTGGCATTAGACCGGTGCATTTCGTAAAACTTAATTCCATAACTTATCACTTAAAATTATTAATTTAAGTGATTTTGGTAATTCAGAGCGTTTGTTAACTAAAATAAATTAAGTACTTAATTGAAAATATCATTAAAATTTGGTGAGATTTTTTCAGCCATCACACCTTAACTTAAAACTTAATGCTGAATGCGGTAAGTGATTTATTTGCCTTTAAATTTATTACGAATTGTGACGAAAATATTCCTACCAACTTTTAAAAATGACAAAATTACTCACCAAGAGTTTCCAAAGGTCATCAAGTTAATTTTAAAGTGAGGTTTTGATTTGTTTGTTTTTTTTTTTTTAACCTTCTTAGGGGTCACTATGATGTTTGTTTGTCATCCATACCGTTCATAAGGTCACACATTCCTGAATGAAGTGAAAACAAAAATATTAGCTTGATCAAAAACTTCCACAACCCTCAAGTAGTTACAGAAGATAGACGTCCAATCTTATTGCTTTATGTGGTATGGTCCACTTAAGCTTTAGATTTGCCTCATTTTTTAGCTCCTGTGATAAAATTATCTCACCAATTGGATGGATGGTTTGGATATAACACATACATCATGGTAAGGCCCACAAAACTTGATGTTGCTGACCAAAAGAAAGTATGTGGGGTTGCGTGACACGCCAAACTACGTTCGGTTTGGACTGCCCAATGATGTTGACGGTAGCTGGGTGTTGTTGGATGGTGCTCTGTGAGACCCATCAAGATATATGTGTTATCCATGTTGCCTATTCATTTTGGACAAGTATTTTAGGGCGTAATAAAAAAAATGAGGCAGATTTAAGTCTTAGGTGGACCACACCATAGGAAAATAGTAGTGATTGGATGCCAACCATTAGAAACTTCATATATCATTGTAATGTTTATTTGCCATCCAACCTGTTGATTACCCTTCATCTAGGTCACACGTACCTGGATGAAGGGAAAACACAACTATTGGCTTCATTCAAAACCATTATGTTCACCAAGAAGTTTTGATTGGTGGGCGTTCAATCACCACCGTTTCATATAGGGTGGTCCAATTGAGCCTTCAATCTGTCTCTTTTTGGGGCTCAATCACTAAAATGATCTTTCAAAATAGATAGATAGCTTGGATAAAATAGATAGATTACCGTGGCCTCAATAGAGCCCCTTACAAGACCGTCCATCTCAAGCTAGGTCTTGAGACCTGGTCGGCAGGAAATCTCGGACGAGAATAGATCTGGCGGATGCAATTTCCTTAAGCAGGAAGTTCCCGAGTGGGAATCTAGGTGGTCCTACCGTGATGTTTGTAAGAAATCCACCTTGTCCATCCGGGTGTTGAACTAATTTTAGGACATGAGACCGAAAATGAGCTAGATCCCAAGCTCAAGTGGGCTGCACTAAAGAAAAAGGTGGGTTGGGAAATTCCTATTGTTGAAATCTCCCTGGGTTAACATTGATGTTTATATGCCATCCATACCATTCATAACGTCATTCCTATTTGGATGAACTGAAAACATAAATATTAGAATGATTCAAAACTTTTGTGGCCCCATGAATGTTCCAATTGTGGTAGTTCAATCCTCACGTTTTAGGCCCACTTGAGTCTTGGATCCAGCTCATTTTTTGTCCCATGTCCTAAAATGATCTCACAAAATGGATGGACGGGGTGGATTTCTCACAAACATCACAGTGGGTCCCACCCAAGTTTCCAGAGCAGTAACCTCCTTTTAAAGAAATCGGAGACCAGCTCTCATGGTTCAATCATGATCTCGCCGTAAAGTGATGTCACCAAGTTCTAAGGCCCCATCGTGGTGTCTGTGTTGTATCCACACTGTCCAACCATTTAGAGAGATCATTTTATGGCTTGATAAAAAGAATGGGGCATATTTAAAGCTCAAATAGCCCCATCACAAAAACAGTGGGAACAATGGCACGCACAGCTTCCTCATACTTGTGCCTCGGTGTGAATTTTCTGCGCGCAAGAAGTTCCTGCGCTGGGAACCAAGGTGGGGCCCACAGTGATGTGTTTTGATAAATCAACCCCGTCCATCCGTTGTGGGAGCTAATTTTAGGACATGAAAACAAAAATGAACTGGATCCAAGGTTCAAGTGGGCCGAACTAAAGGAAAAGGTGGGTAGGTAAATTATTACCGTTGAAACCTCTCAGGAGTCCACATTGATGTTTATATGACGTCCGTACTGTTCATAACGTCACTAATACTGGGATGAACCGGAAACACAAATATTATCCTGATTTGAAACTCCTATGGCTCTACAAATATTTCAACTGTCGATGTTCAATCCTCACATTTTCAGCCCTCTTGAGTCTTGGATCCAGTTCATTTTTGGTATCATGTACTAAAATGAGCTCCCAAAACAGATGGACGTAGTGGATTTATCAAAAAAATCACTGTGGGCTCCACCTTGGTTCCTAGCGCAGGAACTTCCTGCGAAAGCTTTCGCAGGAAATTCGCACCCTTGTGCCTTGCCTCCTCTGGAAGAAAATCCTGACCCCTCCCCTGCCCACAAGATATTGTTAATAGTTAATCACCCCTTTTTCATTGGCGTGGTCCACTTGAAATTTAGATTAGCTTCATTTTTTGGAATCATACCCTAAAACAAGCTTGCAAAATAGTTAGACATGGTGAGGGGTCATTGTTTGAAAGATTCATGTGGATGGTCATAGGTGTGCCAAATTTAGTGGCAAGGTAATATCATATTTGTCACATATTCTACGAAGAATAGAAATTGAGATAATAGGAGCAAATATGGCAAATTGTCAAATTTCAGAAATTTATGATTCACTTTTACCAAACATGTTTTGTGAAAAAATTACTTATTTTCAAATATTAAGACTTTTTTTCAATAAATAACCAAACAAAAATTTCAATACTTATAAGTACTTAAATTAAGCACGTTAAGTTTCCAGTACTTAAATTAAGTTTCAGACCTTATTTTTTAGTGTACCAAACGGCACCCTAGGTAACACCGTAGTGAGTGTTTACCTGGTCATGGGGCCCACCTTGATGTACAGTATTGTATATCTATGCCGTCCATCCGTCTTCAAAAATCATTTTAGGACATCTTCATAAAAATGAAACATATCAAAATCTCAAGTGGACCACACCATAGGAAACAGTGGTCAATAAAAGCCCACCATAATGTTTATTTTACACCCAACCTGTTGATAATATCACACGGCCCTGGATGAAGGGAAGAACAAATATCATCTTGATCCAAAACTTATGTGGTCCCATGAAGTTTTTAATGGTGGACATTCAATCCCTATCGTGTGGTCCACTTGAGATTTGGATCTGTTTCATTTTTCTAAAACTACTGTGAAGTGAGCTTGAAACACTGATGTACGGCGTGGATAATCAAGATATGCATCAAGGTGGGCCCCACGTTATGGGAAACACCCACAACAGTGTTACCCGGGCCGCACCTGATTCACTCGATTTAGCTCAATTGGCAGGTTGCGACCTTGAAAGGATGATTTCGACCATCAAAAGAAAGTTTTAAAACGGCTCTCATTCGAAACTGAATAATGGAAAAGTATATCATCAATGCCAGTAAATAAATAATGGACGGTCGTAATCATCTGACCATCTCAGGACATGGCCCAGTGGACGGGTGTCCATTGAAAGACCGAAAAATTGGTACAGGTGGATGACGTGGCAGCATATGTTTGACTTTTTAATGCCACGTTTCACTTGATCTGTAGAGCCGCCTTGCATAGAAACGGAGCGTAATAATTCCACGGCTAAATATCATACGGTAGAATCCGGGAGCACAGTAATATGGTACATCCATCTCTCCAAAGTACACGTGGAAATATTATCTATCAATCGCAACTGTCCATTGAGTATAACCCATCATAGATGGTCAAATTAAAAAATTGTAAAGTTCCTTCATTTAATTTAGAGCCGTCCAATATTTAAGTTCACAGATCAGACAGATGGATCATCCAATCTATGTGATTTCTTTGAAAATTTCTATCCAGGTTGGGAGAAAGTAGATGGACGTTTCAAATGATAAGTAAACTGCCACGTGTAATGCATCAAGATGTGTCTTGTACATTCATTTCAGGTTTCTTAAGTACCGACTACGAAGGTACTCGACTTTCGGTGGATGACCTGTAGAAGTCTCGAGAGGATAGGGCGTTTGTCCTGACTCATCTATGATCTGTCGCGCTGGATCAGGGATATTCATTTATCGCCCGATAACTGCTATTTGATAGGTTTGAATTAGATCTGATCCGTCCATCTAGTGAGTGAAGTTTTTAGGACTCATATACCGACTATCTAAAGCCCACTTTATAACATTCCACATATAGGTTTCTATAGCTGAATGCCTTCCCATCTACACCATCAATTTTAAGGCTACCTCTCTGATGTTCTTTCAAAATTTTCATCACAGGACATTCATTGAAAAGGGCCCGCAAGATGGAAGGTACGGATCAACATATACACCTTCCGCATGTCACCCATTGGGCGACGGACTTCCCTTCTCGATCCAAATTGGTTGGCAACGAGCCATCTTAGTGAAAGTTAGTAATTAAAATAGCCCTATATTGCAATATATGTGCTGACACAAGAAATTCAAACGTATCTGCTTTAGCCTTCCCAGCACCTTTTTTTTTTTTTTTTTTTTTCATAATGAAAATGCCCCGATGGTAGCCGTCACCTCGTACTGCTATAGCTTTTTGTGGAAGTTGAGAGGGACTTTTAATAATGGGGTGTGAGCCTGCTGCATTAATGATTGAAACCACCTGTTGTTTGATCTAATCTGTCCACTTCAATCGGACACTCGTAGGTCATAGTAAGGTCATTTCAAATTTTTTTTTTTTGTAGCTATCTATGTCCCACAATTATAGTAATGCTGTAGGTTAATTTTGAATTGTTTCCTCTAGGGTGGTTCATTCATAATGAGTTCTGCCCTCAAATTTAGATAGATGGCATGAAATTAAATTTTTTTTCATGGGAATGGCGGAATATGCTACAAGATGATCTAGTGGGCCCCACTCAAGATGTGGGCTGGGTTTATTAGGCGGGTCTCTTGCGTAGGAAGGCCATTTAGTCTTTTCTTTCTCTTTCTTCTTCGTTTTTTTCACTAGACGTGGCTATTTGGCCGTTAGGACTGTTGTTACCTCCGTGGAACCCACTCCGGCTAACTTCCAACATCATTCCTTATATTTCAATTAGCTTTTGAATGTTTTTTTTAAAAGATTTTTGGACACACTTTTCGATGTAAAAGCTATGACGACCAAAGATAGATTTAGGTTAAGATAAAAGTGGCTTTTGTATGTTTTTTCTTTTTTTCTTTTTTTGTGGATATTAATAATGGGAGTTTGTGAAAAAGATGATGTGGTGGTTCCATTTATAATTGTTTTTTATTTTTATTTTTGTTTTTTTGTTTTTTTATGAGTATGAATGATGGGAGTTTGTGAAATGAATAAATTTTATAATGAAAAAATGTTATAATTGATGAATTTTGAAATAGAAGAATATTGTAATTAATGAATATCATGAATGTTGAAATGGATGAATGCAATAATGGATGAACGGTCATAACTCCCTATGGATCTAGATCCCACAAAAATAATCATAACTTCCTTGTTATCTGTCCGATTTGGATGATCTTATACTTGTTGGAAAGTTAATTTGATGAACTTTTAAATGAATTTAAAATCACCTCATTTAAACACCATTTAATTGCCCATAAGTGAGCTCAAAATTATTGTAGTTCGCCGATACTCACCATGGATCGCTGGTATTCACTATGGATCGCTAGTTCTACGCAAATGGTCATAACTCCCTTGTTGCATATTTGAATTGGGTGATCTTATACTTGTTGAAAAGGTAATTTGATGAATTTTCAAATGACTTTGGAATTCCTTATTTGGACACCATTTGATTATGCAAAAGTAGACTCTAAGTTATTATGGTTCACTGATACTCATTATGGATCGTCGGTCTCACGAAAACAATCATAACTCTCTCATTATATGTCTGATTTCGATGATCTTATACTCGTTGAAAATGTAATTTGATGAACAAATGACTTTGTAATCATCTTACTTGGACACCATTTGATTGCCCAAAACTAGCTCAAAGTTATTGTGCATTGTTGATACTCACTATAGATCACTAGTCCCACGAAAACGGTTATAACTCCTTCAATATATGTATGATTTTGGTGATCTTATACTCGCTTGAAAGGTAATTTGATGAACTTTCAAATTGATTTAGAATCACTCCATTTGGATACCATTTGTTTACCAAAAAGTGGGCTCAGAGTTACTATGGTTCACCAATACTCACTATGGACAGTTGATACTCACTGTGGATCGTCAGTCCCACGAAAATGATCATAAATCCCTTGTTACACGTTCAATTTGGGTGATCTTGTACTCATTGGAAATGTAATTTGATAAACTTTCAAATGACTTTGGAATCATCTTATTTGAACACCATTTGATTGCCCAAATGTGGGCCCCAAGGTTATTGTGGTTCGTGGATACTCATTGTTTTAAGAGCTCAATTAAGGGCACTAGACAAAAAATGAGGCAGATCTAAATCTCAAGTGGACCACATCACAAGAAAACAATGTTGATTGAATGACTACCATTAAAAACTTCCTAGGGCCCACTATAATGTTTATTTGTCATCCAACGCAGCCATTTGTGTTGTGGGACTACTATAGGTCAAGGGTCAAGTTCTCAGGCATATCTGAAGCCGAAGTGGGCCATGACGCAAGCAACAGTTAAAATTTGGTTTCCAATTCGATTTCTGCAATTTTGGATTCAAACTCCAAAATTTGAATTGTATCTCTCATTCTAGCAACAAAACCAGGCCCTAAGTGTTGTTGACTCATCCGAGCCGGCTGAAACAATCATATTTTGCGGTTCGGCTGCTGGTACTGAACTGCATCGGACTTGACCGATCCAAGTTGACTCGGACGAGTCGCAACCGGCACAGAGAGTTGACAATCGGTGGTGGCAATGCCCAGCTTTGGACTGGGCTTGGGCCAATTACCTTCGGCCATGGGCGTGCCGGGCCTGTTGTGTGGCCCAAATCAATTCTCTACTCAAATGAATTCACAACAATCGAAATGAAAATGTTTCATGGCTCACATTCAACTTAAAAATCAAAGGTCTGGATTATCACCGAAGCCTGATTACTGGGCCATATTTCATATAATGATATGAACGATGGAGATCACCAGACCATCTCAACATGTGGGTCCCATTGGGATGACACATGCTTGCTATCTTCAGTTGCGTGGCATGCGTGAGGAACTCTTTAGAAGCAGTTCATATACGTAAGAAAGAAAAAGGCGCTTCTTTCTCATAGTTTCTACATGAAAAGCAATGATACAACTTTAGACAAATGCATACATCTTCGTAGAAATTGTATAAATATTCACATGCAACCATGTAGAAATTGTGGTAAGGATGGTTGTAAAAGTTGGAAAATCTTCTTTAGTGGGCCCCATTGAGGAGACTGCTAGATATGGGCTTTGGGTTTCTAACCTTGGGCTCTTGGCACCCATGGCACACCCACCGACGGTCTACATTTACGGGTCCAATGGCGGCCCATCTTTTCTGTGGACACCTTTAAGTGGGCCATGACGGGTTTGCCGGGTCCATTGCTGCTAGTTTGGCTGCTCTCTCTCATCTTACTTCATTTTTTATTTTTGTTAATTTCAACAAATATTATTTTTATGACGATGGACGATGGAGATGTCATTGGTCACATCATGGGAACTAGGCTCGGGCGAAGGTTCAAAATAAAAAAAGGTTGTCAAAGCTGGTCTCAAGCCCAGCCCATTTAGTGGGCCCAAATGAGGGACAATCTATCCGTTGATCGACTAGGCCTATAAATGAGCCAGCTATCAATTGAAAGCCCGTTTCATGAGTGATGTGCATGGAACAACCTTTTCAGTTTCACGGTAGTCTTGATATATTTTTTTTTTGGGTATTAAAGTAGGGCCATTGCTTAGTGATCTAGACTGTCTGATTCCCCATCTCTCTCACCTCCAACCTAGACTCTCTCTCTCTCATCCCCAACCCATTCCTCCCACCTGACTCTCGACGCTCCAGCTGATCAACCTAGTGGGGCCTTCGGCCATTGTTGCAGCAGCATACCTGTGGTCCATGTGTGCATGTTATGTTGCAGATTTCACGAATGGGGAAGGCTTGGCTACTGTAGACACCCCACCCGAGCCAACACAACTGATCTATACATGGCCAAACCTCTCCAAAAATCCTGAAATTCAGACCAATTCAAAACCCGAATTTAAGCCCATGTCAAGGCCCAAACAAAAGCTCATTTAGCCTTAGGCGACGTTTGGTAAACTGAAAATAAGGTCTGAAAATTAATTTAAGTGATGAACACTTAAAGTGCTTAATTTTCGTACTTATAAGTATTGGAATATCTGTTTGGTAATTTATCTGAAAATAAGCACTTTTTTCATAGAAACAAAAGCTACGAATGTCTGAAAATTGCAAATTTGTTATATTTACCCTTGTTATCCCAATTCTACCTTACGAAAGCCGTTGGTATCATGTTTTCAAATTTATTACACTCTTGCCCAATCCAAAAAAAATTTAATACTTTCTCTACCAAATAAAGCTAAATAAAAGAATTGTTTAGATTTTTTTATGTTTGCACAAGTAATAAATTGATTATATAAGGAGGCAAGTAGACAATACTCATCCCAAAGATATACACTTTATATTTAAATTTTCAATTTCTATACGTGTGGCCTTTAGTTGTGGTCAAAGTGCTAATGCAGGCGGGGCATGTTGTGGGATCGAGCATCATCTCTCCCACGGATAACTAATCTGAATCCACGGATCTATCGAGAAGGACATTCGATTTTAATTTCTCAAAGGGCAACTTGAAGAACACGAGCCAAACAGAGTATAAACTCAATTTTATTAATAATTCATCAAAAGCTCCATAATAATGATCTAAAAAGAGTTTAAATAGATTAAACCTAATCTTAATTTGTGCCTAACACTAACTTATAAAGGAAGAAAAGAATCATAATACAATTAGAAAAGAAACAGAAAAATCTGCACAAACTGTATAACGTCTGTCGAGTGCCGTCTTCCTTCCACTAATACAAGTAATCCGCATATCTGATGGACACAAAACTTTGTCATTTTGTTGACATCGATGTAATATTTGAGATGGTCGGTTCAGATTCTTCATATCAATCATAGCGGGCCACTTGGACCATCTCCAGTTTTAGTGGGCAGAATTCGAAACTTTCTAGATAGTTCGTACCATTTTGGACACCATGATCAATCCGTAACTTGGATCGATATTAAACTTGCTGGGTTTTCTCAATGTCGAGCAGCTCTACGAGATGGACAGAATGGATCATCATAAATGATTAAGATGGGCCCCATGAGTTGGGCTGAAATCCAAAAACGAGAATAGTGGTTTCCTATTTGGTTGAAACTCCAAAATTGAAAATTCTTTAGTTTCCTCTTATTTTTCTTCCAGTCCATCTCCTCCAAGAAGATGGTCGATCCTCGCCCTTGACCATGGAATTCTCTCCTTACATCAAGTGCATTGGTGAGAGGGGCCACACCATTGATGGACTCCTTTTTAGATGGATAAATAACTCAAAGATCACAGCACATTAGTTCATTTTTATTAGGATTGTGTGCTATAGAACACGGCATATTAGATTGGTATCAGTTGACACGACAAAGTTCCGTAGACCCTACCATGATGTATATGTTAAATCCACAACTTTTGTCAATTTTTTCATGTTATTTTAGTGTATGAACTTAAATATGGGTATACCCAAATCTTAGGTGGACCACACCACAGGAAATAGTAGTGATTGATGTTTGCCATTAAAAACTTCTTAAGGCTAGGGGTAATGTTTTTTTTTTTTGCCATACAACTTGTTAATTGGGTAACACATACTTGGGTGAAGGGAAAACTCAAATATTCGCTTGATATAAAACTTTTGTGGCCTTCAAGAATTTTCTAATGGCGGGCGTTCAGTCACCCCTATTTCCTATCGTGTGGTCACCCAAGATTTGGATGATTTGGATATGCTTCATTTTTGGGACCATGCCCCTAAAATGATTTAGAAAAACCTATGGACGACTTGGATGTGCAAAACATACATTGAGGTGGGCCATGGTCAGGGCAACACCTACTAATATGTTACTTGGTAACAATACATCCACGCCGGGACTGCATGTTGTAAGAACCGCGCATAAGTGGGTTCCATGTTGCCATGGCAAAGTTATGTGAGCACTACCATGATGTGTGTGTTATATCCACCCCGTCCATCTATTTCGCCACATCATTTTAAGGCTTGAACAAAAAAAGAAAAAGAAAAAAAGGAGGCAGAGCCAAAGCTTAAATGGATTACCATAGAATTTGGTAGAGATTGAACGCCTACAATTGAAAACTTCTTAAGGGCTATGAAAGTTTTGGAACAAGCTGATATTTGTGTTTTCCTTTCATACACGTCTTTGAGTCCTTATGAATGGATTGGATGGTAAATAAACATCATGGTGGGCCCTAGGAAGGTTTCAATGGTGGGCGTCATTGTCCCCACAACTTTCAATGGTGTGGTCCACTTGAGCTTTGGATCTGCCTCAATTTTTGGCTCATGCCTAAAAATAATGTGGCGAAATGGATGGACAAGGTGGATATAACACATACAGATGGTGTGCCTAAAGATATTTGCCACGCCAACCTAACTTCTAGGCGGTTAGCGTTGAAAGCCCACTGAAGTAAAAAAGGGTAAAGTTGTCATTTTTGAAAATGTTTTAACTCAAAATCACTTACCGCATTCAGTCTTAAGCATTAAGCCAAAGGAGTGAAGCTTAAAAATGAATCCATTTTTCAGTGAAAATTCAAATTAAGTCTAAAACTTTTGAATTTACCAAACAATCTGAATTTAGAAAAATGATTGAAAAACACCTATTTCAGATATAAGTGCTGGAATTTACCAAACATGCCCTTAGACGTAAGACAACCTAAAAGCAGGAAGCCCAGATCGGTACCCACGTTCTACCGAAGTTCCCAATGAAAACTGAGTGCAAGCCATGATGCATGGATCATTGTGAAACTTAGGTTTGCTTCGGTGGAGTAGATAGTTCTTCCCAAACCTCAAGTGTTGTGCTCGGTCCAAATGATCAGATTATCCTTAGACTTCCACCTTTTTACACCTCATACCGCCCTTCTCAACCAATGAGAAAAAACTACTTGGCACACATACCCTCAGCACTTCTAGCCTCCATTAGCGCTCAAACTTCACCTAAATTACCAAAAGACCACTCACCTTACTTGTTAATACCCCTATTGTAATACCCCAAAAATTTGGGCGCACGAGTAAGTACACGAGTACATGTTCACACGTGGAAAATTTAAATTATGGGCCGTGTTGTTCACACGCATACACACACGTATATACTTTTATACGCATTCTAACATTTTTAAGGCCTTTGAAAACTCAGTATATTTAGCTAAATCAATAAACTGACCGTTAGAATGATCTATCGTTGCTAGACCGGAAGATCTAACCGTCCACTCCGATTTTGAATTTCGGGATCAATGTAAACCTGCCGTGCATCACCCTGTACACATGTCTGTCCATAAATATGATCCGTATATCGTGTCCGTCACAAGGCATATGCTTAGACCAGTGATTTCTTGGCCCTATGAACCTGCTCGGGTGTGTTTATAACGCCCTAGGATTTTTGAATAATTTAAATTATAGATTAGTTAATTATTTAGTAAATTAAATAATTTGAAATATTGATAAATTAATAATAAATCATTCGTAGGGAGTTACCATATGATTCCTTTATTAAAGTTGTTCAACATGAACCCTAAAATAGCGTAGAAGTGTCAAATCTCACAAAAATTACGAAAATGCCGTTAGTTAGACTTAAGTTATGTAGCCATTTTCAAGTATCATGATTTCTGGAGATCATTCTCGTACAAAACTCTATATACGAGTTCTAAGACACGATCTAATCGTACACATGGAATTTCAACCCTCCGATCACTTTACAAATGTCCTAATCAGAAAATGAGCCATAAGTGGGCCATCTAAACTCGGATCTGCCTCATTTTTTGTGTCAAGCCTTAAAACTAAGTGGCTTAGCTGATGGTCGGATTGGATTTCTTGCATATATCAGGGTGGGACCGCGTGTGCAGTGCTCATGGCCGGCCACTCGGTCAAACTGCGTTGACCGCGTATTACAGAGATGGAACCCCGTCTTCTTCTTCGTCAGCTGCTGTAACAGCGAGCGGACGCTGTCTGTTCGCACCATCCACATCGTCCGTTGTAGACCATCGCGTGTGGACCCTACTTGCAAGGATAGCGTACGAGCGTCTGATACGTACAGCGCACGTTATAAAAAAAAAGAAAAGAAGCAGCGACCGCGTCTTCTTCGGACGCTGTTACAGCGTCCGCCCGACCCAACAGATCGTTCACATCATCCATCTGTGGACCCCACATTCATCATCCAAACGATCCATTCACGCGTCCGGTCAACCGTGTTGACCGCGTATGAAGGAGCACGACTTCTTCTTCTTCGTTCGCCGCTGTAACAGCGTGTGGACGTGCGAGCGCTGTCCGACTGCAACCTCCACACCATCCTTTTGTGGGCCCCACATTCATCATCCAAACCATCCATTCTTTTCCTCTCCCTCACGCATGGTATTCCCTTGAAAATATCCCACATCGGTCGTCTATCCGTTCTTTTTGAATTCACCGTCCAAAGCGAAAGAAGCCAAGATCCTGGCCATTGCTGCGCATGGGAGTTTGAGGATTGCTCCGTTAGGGTCGTGTAGACCCCACTTATCGTTCTAATGGTTGAAAGTAATTTATTTTGCAAGACATGAAATCCGAATCCAAGTGGGATTCGGAAACGTCCAACGGCTCGCACGGACGTGCAAGCTTGGCTATAAAAAGCCGGGTCTCTGCGGCGTTTTCTGGAAGAGAAACAGTGAAAGAGAAAGAGAGAGAGAGAGAAGCTACGAGAGAGAGAGAGAGAGAGAGAGAGAGAGAGAGAGAGAGAGAGAGAGAGAGAGAGAGAGTGGGTCGTTGGAGAGAGAGAAGGAGAGAGAGAGAGAGTGAGAGAAGGTGGTTGTGTACTGCTGCCTTGTTATGGCTGCACTACACCACTGCTGGAATACTGCTTCAGCCAAGAAAGAAGGAAGAAAGAAGAAGAGAAGAAGAAAGAGAAAGGAAGAAAGAAGAAAGAAGAAGGAAGAAGGAAAGGAGAAAGAAAGAAACAAGTGGAAGGATCGCCAACCGAGTCGACTCAGTGAGCCGACTCCGACTTGATTTGGGTTTAGGACCTACCAGGTGAGTGATTCATCTCAGAAAGTTTCTAGTTGATACTTCATTCCCTACACTTATTTTTCTTTAGTATAAATCTTAGGGATAGGTCTATCTCTCAATACCTTTTTAAGTAGGCTTAGGTTCGTGTGTGCATGTTATGGATTCTAAAGAGGGGATCTATCTCTAGAATTTATTTTAAATTCCATTTCTCAATCGTTCCTCCTTGTTGATTCTATTTTCTCAAATATTCTTTCCTAGTCACACATCAAAATTTGGACTAACTTGATTTAGGTTGAGGTTACGTACAAGACATCATCTTTAGAATAATAGTAGTCAATCCTCAAAACGCTGAAAGCTTATTCGTTATCCTTCTGATCTATTTTTCAATGATTTATAACCAACTAGGGTTAGAAGAGAAATTACCTGAATAAAGATAATGCATGCATAGTGTGATTGAATGTTGAATTACATTATGTGATTGATGAATGCTTCCATAAACTCATGACATGTCCATACATTTATAACTGCGACAGAACAGGAGCATGATTGATTTGACTTCTGGCGTGCATGGTTGATTTGCCGCCTCGCTGTACCGGTTAGGTGAGCATGGTTGATTTGCGACAGGTTCCTAATGTTCAGTGGAAGCGAGTTCTGGTCATTTCACTTATTGAGTATGGTTGATTTGCTCGGTTGGATCAGTGGTGCATGGTTGATTTGCCTACTGGCGTGCATGGTTGATTTGCCGCCTTGTTGTACCGGTTAGGTGAGCATGGTTGATTTGCGACAGGTTCCTAATGTTCAGTGGCAGCGAGTTCCTAGACTTTTATTGCTCTCACACGTATCATGACATACATGACATCATGATAATCATGTTCTATTGATAATAAATCATAAAGTATATCAATCATAACCTTATCCTTATATATTTCATACAATTCTATCCGTTGATGATTCGCATTCCGTCTCTTATTAATTGGAATATTACCTGTGATGCAAATGACCTCACTGGGCTTTTAGCTCACCAAAATTACAACAGTTCTTGCAGGTTTTCAGGAAGGAAAAGACGTAGACAAAGCAGCGTATTCAGATGGTCACGTGTTACTCAAACGCCAACTGTAGTTGATTTATTTTATCTTGAAAAATTCAATGTAATAAGATATTAGTGGAAATGAAACTTTATATTTGTGATTTTTTTTAGTTATGCGATGTGTAGAATGGAATCTCATGGAATCTATGTTCGAAATTTATATTCACACCCTGGAATTCGGGCTTTGGGTCGTTGTACTCGGGTTACGAATTTCAGGACGTGACACTTATCTTATTCATTTCTATGTAACACCCATCCTTTAAAAGGGGGAGAGAGAGCCATCTAACCCATCCCGTCCACCCACCATGGGAAGAAAAAGAGTGCGGGGAGAGAAGCCTTTGTAGCCCTAATAAAGCCTAGCTACGCCCAAGCCTCAACTGTTCAAGCCATCAGAAGGCCGACCACCTCTCTCGAATCGATCCTTGTGACAATCTGTCTACCAATCACCATCTCTCAGGATTACCCAAGCCATATATCAACTACATTTATCTATGCATTGAGCATTTGCATCATCTTCCTGTTGGGCCGATTCCACCTCAAAATGACTAGTCATTGTTAAGGGGCCTCTTCCCAATATATAGCCCAGTAATCTCCCCAGCCTCTAACCGATGTGGGACAAACCCAATAATCCCCTCCTCCACAGCGGATAGGGGCTCCCGAGTACTGCCCTCTCGGGGTTGTCGAGCACTGGGCTCTCGGGCACTGCCCCCCCCCTCCCCCCCCCCCCCCCCCTCGCTCGTGGGCTCTGGGTGTGGGCGGATAGGGATTCTCGAGCACTGCCCTCCCTGGACTCTCGAGCACTGCCCCCCCTCTCTCACGGGCGCCACCACATACCGGCTTGGCTGGGCCAGCTTTGATACCACTTGGGCTGGTTCCACCTCAAAATGACTAGTCATTGTTAATGGGCCTCTTCCCAATATATAGCCCAGTAATCTCCCCAGCCTCTAACCAATGTGGGACAAACCAACACTTCCCTCTCTCCCTAACTCCCTACTTCTCTAGTCTATCTGAGTGCATGCACTGGGGCTTATTGGATTTCTTAACCCTATCACATCAAAACTCGGAGTGATCGAAGTTCTTTTTCGTTTCTTTACTATCCCTCTCAAGTAAACAGATTTTAACGAATTGTATGCCTTTTGATCCCTCGCTCTCATTCTTGAGTTACTCATTACACCTCCTTAACTTTATCATTTTTGTGTCCAAGCATCTGCATTGGCATATCTATTCTCAACTCTTTTGTTGCTCTAGTCAATTTGAGTGTATGCTCTGTGGGTCACCAGTTCTTCAGGTCTTTTGCTATATAAAAAAACTCAGACTAACTAGAGTCATTTTCTGTTTCTTTTTTTTCTTTTTTTTTTCTTTCTCAAGTAAACGGGTCTCGACGGACCACATGTGTTTCGATCCCTCATTCCCACTCCTGATTTAGGCATTGCACTATTGCAATGCATGTCATCCATCTCATTGCATTGACGTTAGGTTAAACAAATTCCGTATAATCTACTTAGTTCCACAAAGTAGAGATCGCATGTTTGTGCGGGTAGAGGAGGCGCCTAATACCTTCCTTCTCTGTCATCATGATTCCTTATAATCCTAGGTCATAGATTAAGAGTCATTATAGGAAATTCCCAGATTCTCTAATTTCTAAGGATTCTGTAGGGTCTAGACAATTGTGAAAATTTTGAATTTATCGGCTAATGGTAACTCCAAGTCAACTATTTCCTATTCCGAGCCAAACTATATAATCGTATTAGAAAAAGCCTAATAAGGCCCCAGTGAGCATGATCCCCACGATTCCAACATTTATAGCCACCAAACATGCTTTCACGTTTTCTACTCATTCACTTCCAACACTGTTCGGGCTCAAGCTACGTCCTGTGTAAACATTACAGGTCGGGCTAGGGCTGAACTTTTTTAGTCCATCATGGGCTAAGGTAGGTTTAGACTTAGGATGAACAATGGGTGCTGGGCTTGGATAGAGCTTTGTTGTTCTTAACCCAGCCCATTGACACCTATAAACATTATAGGTTAGGCTCAAGTTGGGCTTTTATAGCCATTGTTAAGCCTTAAATTATGCATATTTATCTTCAATTTCATGCTTTAAGTACATAAAAACAATGAGCTTAAAGACTGATTTTAATGTATTTTTGTGATTATAGGAACAAATAAGAGATGTGAATGAAAAGAGTTCAATAAGGAACAAATGTCTAACTGCAAGGTGGACCACCACATGAACGATTTGGATTATGGTTATCAAAATAAGAAATAAACATTCAAATAAAGAAATAAAAAGAAGAAAAAGGAAACAAGAGAGTTGTTATTTTGGTGTTTCAAAAAGAAAATAAAAAACGAAAGAGTTTCCTTTTTGGATTTCAACCAAAAGAAAATAAAAAACAAGTAGTCAATCCCGTTTTTCATCTTTTGGACTAATTCATGGGGCCCATCTTGATGATTTTTGTAAATCCAGTCCATCCATGTCGAAGAGGAGCTCAACACCGAAAAAATCCAAGTAGTTTCGTATCGATCGGAGCTACGGATTGACCGTGGTGGCCAAAACAATACGAACTGTCCATAAGTTTCTTGATTTCGCTACTCAACTCTGGAATGGTCCAGGTGACCCACTACTGCTGATATGAAGAATCCAAGCTGACCATCTTCTAGAGCACATTGATATATGAATAACAACAAAGTTTCAGGTCAAACGGATGTGTAATTTGATCATACCGGTTGAAGAAAAATGGACCATCTTGAAAGATTCCAACCGCGCAGATTTTATAAAAAGCCCTTAATGTTTTGATTTTCGCATCCAATTTGAGAATATTTTTGGACAATCTAATCCGTCTATCATGTATAGGAGGATGTTTTCCATCGATTTCAAAATTTGAGACCAATCTGACCTCTCTACACTTCATACGGTTGAAAACAAGAGGACTGGTTCTGCAAGTGTCTGACTTGGGCGATTTTGAGAGGTTGTCGCTGATCTGACTGGTGGGCCCATTTAGAAGATAATCTTGAAAATCTAGACCTCCATGAGGAAGATCATATGTTAGGGAACCTACAAATCAAATTTCAAGGCAATCTGATCGTTGGTTAACCTATGCCAAGCAAAACAAAATCTATTATGTTGTTGTCCTATTGTTTGAATTATAAATATGAAAGTTTCTCTCTCTTCTAGGTGTCATTGGGGTGTCAAAGAGCTGGGTTAGGGCCGAGCTGAGCTCTGTCCAAGCCCAACCCACATTTTTCAACCCAAGTACAAATCCAGCCTAGGCCCTTGATGGGCCAAAATAGTTCAACCCAATCCCAACCCGATAGTTTATACAAAGCCCAGCCCATGCCCAGCCCAAGCCCGAAATTTCACTCCACTAAAAAAAATCGTAAATAACAAGAAATTCAAAACCCAGTATCCTCCGATGATTATTTTGCAAATAAATATATTAAAAAATTAAAAATTTTCAAACCTGGACGTTGGTGATTTCTATTTCAATTCACTTGTGGTGCATGTTTTCCATTGTTGGGAGAAGGTTGAAAATGAGGGCGTCCTCGCTGGAGGCGGATTAGATGACCTCATTGACGATGGGCCATATGGTGATGCGGATGGTCTTCTTATTGGGAAAGAAGGAAGCAATACAATGGGCGGGCGCGGATTAGGTACTTCCCCCGCCTGTCCCGAGCTCGAGACAGGCTAGGGCTCTGAGGGCCACCGTGTTGTATGGATTGTATCCACACCGTCCATGCATTTTTCCATCTGATTTCAGGTTATTAGCCCAAAAATGGGGCAGATCCAAAGTCAATTGGACAATGAAATGAAGATTAAAGTCTGGCCGTTAAAAACTTCTTAGGTCCTACAGGAAGTTTTGGATCAAGGTGATATTTGTGTTTTACCTTCATCCAGGTCTCTATGATCTTATGAACAGATTGGATGGCAAATAGACATCACGGTGGGCCCTAGGAAGGTTTCAACGGTAAAACTCATTAGCAACGCTGCTTACTTTGGTGTGGCCCACTTAAAATTTAAATGTGCCTAATTTTTTTTACTATGTTCTAAAATGACATGGAAAAATGTATGGACGGTGTGGATACAATCCATACATCACGGTGGTCCTCAGAGCCCTAGCCTGTCTCGAGCTCGGGACAGGCGGGGGAAGTACCTAATCCGCGCCATGGGCGCGAAGACGTGGAATCAGAGGGGCAAAGGCGCTTAAATGCCTTTTGAGAGGAATAGGCTGTGATTTGAGGTGCGGCCCCGGCCTCACCCAAGACTATGCTTCCCTTACGGCGGGGCCCAGCTTGATGTATTTATTCAAAATCCACGTCGTCCATCCGTTTTCTTGTATCATTTTACCTTATGTATCTAAAAATGAAGAAGATCCAAACCTCAAGTAGTCCATACTATAGGAAACAGTGATGATGAACGCCTTACCATTAAAAATTTCCTAGGACCCACCTTAATGTCTCTGTAATGTTTATTTTCCATCAAACCTTTTGATAAGGATACATAAACATGGATGAAGGAAAAAAACAAATATGAGCTTGATCCAAAACTTTTCTGGCCCATTAATGGTCAATCACTGTTGTTTCTATTGGTATGGTCCGCTTCAGAATTGGATCTGATTTTATTTTTGAGCTCATGCATAAAATAATCTGGTAAAATTGATGGACGGCGTGGATGTAGTATACATACATCAAGGTGGTCCCCACAGTAAGGGACACACCATCTTGTGTGAAGTAGGGTCCGCACCTAATCCGGATCCGATTCAAGGACGTGGTGGATTGCGTACTGGCATTGACATGTCAGTAGCAATGTAGCTATGAACTCCGAAATGAGGTCCAAATGCATTTTTTGTTTCATCACGTCGTTCATCCATTTTGGATCATAATTTCAGGGCTTAGACCCAAAACCGAGGCAGATACAGATATCAGGTGGACCACACCACAGGAAAACAACGGCGATTGAAAGCTCACCGTTGAAAACTTATTAGGCCCACAGCAATGTTTATTTTCCATCCAACCTGTTGGTTAGGTTAAAAAGATCTGGATGAAGGAAAAGCACAAATATCAGCTTATCCAAAAATTTTGTAGCCCAAGAAGTTTTTAATGGTGGCATTGAATCACTATTGTTTCGTGTGGCGTGGTCCACATGTTTACTGTGACTACCTAATTTTTTGGATCATGCCTTAGAATGATCTGGAAAAATGGATGGACGGCGTAGATAAAACACCACATCATGTTGGCCCACATAGCACTGTCCAGTTGCGAGTCCATCTGTCCAGTTGCCCGTCATTATTTTGTGATTTATTGATTTGAAATTGGGCATGTAATAGCTGAAATTACGAAAGTGCCATTGTTATTGATGGGAGCCATGACAAAGTTCCGTGGGCCCCACCAAGATGTATATGTTATATTTACACCGTCCATCCAGTTTAAAACATAATTATAAAACTGAAGCAGATCCAAAGCTTAAGATGAGCACCCTACAAAAAAAAAGTAGTGGGGACAATAGTTTCCACCGTTAAAACCTTCCTAAAGCGCACGATGATGTTTATTTTCCATCCAACCTGTTCAGTAAGGTCACGCAGACCTGGATGAAGGGAAAACACAAATATCAGCTTGATCCCAAACTTTTGTGGCCCCTAACAATTTTTCAATGGTAAGCGTTCATTCCACACTCTTTTATGAGGTGTGGTCCACTAAAGCTTCGGATCCACTTAGTTTTTGGGCTCATCCTCTCAAATGATTTCGTAAAATGTATGGACGGTGTGGATATAACACATACATTATAGTCGAGCCCATATAACTTTGCAAAGGCAATCCACCTCATTCCAGCTGTGTGAATGTACTTTTGAGTTAGAAAGGGAGCTTGAATTTTTTAAAACTCATGAATAGAGGGAATTTTGGAGAGTGGTGGGATTTTATGTCTTAAAAAACACGATTGGGCCGGGCTATTGGGCTTTTGGAAGACTAAGTCGAAGCCCAACCCAAATGAAAAATGGGCTGAATGTATAAGCCCAAATCCGGCCCTTGGGCTAGATAATACAGTCCAAACCCGGCCCAATACGGGCCAGGCCCGGAAGCCCAACGAGCTGACCTAATCCATTGACAGCCCTAGGTGTCAAGGACATGAGGAGCAAGTAGATCAAGACTTTAGAGACTTCTTAGCCTTCATTCTTTTAGTTTTCTTTCTTTTCTTAGTTATAGTTCTTAATTTTTCTATGTTTTTTTTAGTTAATTCTCGGCTAAAGCCGAAAAGTGATACTTCTAATTTATTGATGATGTTTTAGTTTTTTTTATTTTGAATTTGTATTTTCATTATGAATGTGGTTTGATTTTAATTTGAATAAAGTTATAATTCTAGTCCTTCTTTGATCTTTTAGTGATTCCGAGCTCATGGGATGTTTATAGGTTATAAGGTTAGATTCTTACTTGTTTTGTATTGTTTGAACCTATAAAGTTCATTGATTTACTATGATATACCATAGACTATAGGCATGGTAGATGCTTTGAATTCCTTGTGCTCTTAAACATGATTCTTAATGTGTGAATTATTTCAAACCAAAGTTCTTATCTTTTGTATGAATCTAAGATGGATGGAATTGCTTATTCATATTAGTTTGATTCAAGTTCAAATCATAGTTCTAATCAAGTTTAGTGACAATGTTTGAAGAATACTATGATTATGATCTTAAATTGTTTTGTCAAAGGAAATGATTAATCTGTACAATTGAGTGCACCCAATGCCTGAGCCTTATTGAGGGAATTGTATTAATGAACAACTTATCTATCCTAGATGTGTTTTGATGACTTAACCACTCCATATTTCGGCTGGATAGGATGAAACTCTGATTCTAATTGAGTAGCTAATCGAATCATGTGAATTAGACAGTGTTAATAATTGGAAGTGGATCCTTGATGCTCTAGTGTTTTGTTTATTAATTTTCTCTTTTATAATTGATTCATCTATCCTAAATTCAAATTCTATTTGGTTTAGCTAGTTTAATTCTAGATCCTAGATAGCTTTAGAGTGTTTAAACATAAATTCCTTTCCTGTCGATCGACTTTGGTCTCATCGAGATTATTACTACATCGCGACCCTACACTTGAGGTTATGAACAACCATAATGACCAGGGCAGGTTTGGACTTAGGATGAACAATGGGGGCTAGGCTTGGATAGAGCTTTGCTAGTCCTAACCTAGCCCATTACAATATAGTGGGCATTCAAATTCCCCAATTCCAAATGACTAATAAGTTCATTTGGTCTCCTCAGCCAATCACAATCCTTTTAGCCTCCATTAACTCCCAAATTTAACTTAAAGGAGCGCAAGAGAGTGTGATGAGAGAAGCCTTTCTAGCCCTAGGCAAGCCTAGCTATGCCTAATCCTCAACTGTCTAAGCTATCATGCATAAGGTCGACCACATCTCTCGAATCGATCCTTGCGACAATCCGTCCACCCACCGTCCTCTCTTGGGATTACCCAAGCCACGTATCAACTATATTCAATTGTGTATCAAGCATTTGCGCCATCTCCTCTCTCCCTAACCCCATACTTCTCTAGTTTATCCGAGTGTCCGCACTGGAGCTTATTGGATTTCTAGACCCTGCCACGTCAAAAACTCAAACTAATCGAGGTCCTTTTTCATTTCTTTAACATCCCTCTTAGGTAAATGGGTTTTGACGCATCATATGCCTCTCAATCCATCTCTCCCACTCTTGAGTTAGACATTGCACTCTCTCATCCTCATCATTCTTATGTCCTAGCATATGCATTGGCATATCTATTCTCAACCTCTGCTACTCAAGTCAATTTGTGTGTATGCTCTCCACTCGTCGGTTCTCCAAATCTTACCACATCAAAAACTCGGACCGATCAAGTCATTTTCTGTTTCTTTTTCGTCTCTCTCAAGTAAACGGGTCTTCGCGGATTGCATGTGTTTCAATCCCTTATTTCTACTCTTGAGTTAGGCAATATTGCACTATTGTATTGCATATCATCCATCTCATTACATTAACGCTAGACTAATCAAATCCCTTATAATCCGCTAAGTTTCACGAAGTAAAGACCGCATGCTTGTGTAGGCAAAGGAAGTGCCCAGAACCTTTTTTCTCAATCATTGTGGTCCCTTCCTCAAAATCTTACATCAAATATCAGGAATCATTAGGAATTTTCAGATTCGCTCATTTCTAAAAAGAGTTATTGCTGTACAGGTACTTATCTTTTGGGCCATAAACGGATTAGTACCTACTTTTAAACTTATTCCAAATCAGTACCTAAGGATTGCAAACGTTAGTCATATTGGTACTCACCGTCTATCTTCCCTACCTATATGATATAAAGTCATACTGTATTTCTAAAAAGACGATATTATCCCTTCTTTTAGTTGCAAACAGACGGATACATTGTGTAATCTTAGCCTGTCATCGGAAGCTATGTGGGGCTCACAGAGATGACCTAGATAAATTCACTCCGTTTATCTATTTCTGTTCATCAAAAGATTCTAATAAATGGAAAAAACTTAAGTAAGTGGGCCACACTGCATGAACAATAATATCTCAAATGTGCACCATTTAAACCTTCATTGAGCCAATCTCCACTATTTTGCATACCATGGTCCGCTGGAGATTTGGATTTGCTTCATTGTTAGGCTCATCCCCTAAGTTTAATATAGAAAAACGGATAGACGGTGTGTATATATAACAGATCAGTAAGGTGGGCCCCACAAATTTACAACCACTAAAATACAATTCGCTTAACCCCTCTTCCCGAGCGCGGCTTCACTGGATCCTCGGATCCATCGAGGTAGGTGAATCCCTTACCGTGTCGTCCACTGTGTGATGTGTGTGTATTACATCCACGCCGTCCATTCATTTTAAAACTCATTTTAGAGTATGATTTAAAAAATGAAGTAGATCCAAATCTCAGGTGGATCATAATACAGTAAACAATGGTACTCAACCATTAGAAGCTTCTTGTGGGTCACAAAAAGTTTTGGGTCAAGCTGATATTTGTTTGGTATCTTCATCCACGTTTTTGTGACCTTTTAAATAGGTTGGATGGAAAATAAACATTCTAGTGGCCTCCATGAAGTTTTTAATGGTGTGGATTCAATCACTACTATTTCATGTGGTATGGTCCACGTAAGATTTGGATCTGCTTCAGTTTTTGGATAATGCTTTAAAATGAGCTTTCAAAATGCATGGATGGTGTAGATGTAAGGTACATACATCAAAGTGGCTCCACAGTTGGGGATCCACCGACCTCAGTGGATTCGGGGGATCCACCCAAACCGCGCCCCCTCTTCAACTCTTGGGCGTGGATTTCCTCCGAAAGCCTTACGCAGAATGTTCCTGTGCTGGGAACCAAGGTGGGGCCCAAAGTGATTTTTTTTTTAATTATAAATCCACCCCGTCCATCCATTTTGGGAGCTCATTTTAGGACATGAGAACAAAAATGAACTGGATCCAAGACTCAAATGGGTCGAAAACGTGAGGATTCAACGTCCACAGTTGAAATATTTATTAAGCCATAGGAGTTTTGAATCAGGATAATATTTGTGTTTCCAGTTCATCCTAGTAGTAGTGACGTTATGAACGGTATGGGTGTCATATAAACATCACTGTGGACCCCAGGGAGGTTTTAACGGTAGTAATTTACCTAGCCACCTTTTTCCTTTAGTGAGGCTCACTTGAGTCTTGGATCCGGTTCATTTTTGTTCTCATGTCCCATAATAAGCTCCCAAAATGGATGGACGGGGTGGATTTATAAAAAAAAATCACTTTGGGCCCCACCTTATTAGATGGTTAGAATTATTCAATCGCAGAATGTTGGATCCAATCCATCCATGAAGTGGGCCCCACTAGCTGGCCTTGCTTGTCATGCAATGGGTCCACACGACATGGATAAAACATAAACATCATGGTGGGTCCCCAAATCACGCCCAGTAAGGGTGTCCACCGATAGAAATGTCCTCTGGACGCCGTTTGTTCCAGTGACCATTTTTATTGTTATTATTGTGCTTTCCCAGCAAGGTGGGGTCAACATGGAAAATCTAATTTGTCCATCGAATTGGCTAGCTCATGGCCTGCCCAAAGAGATCTGGTTTGGACATAACAGACAACATAAAAAATCACAGTGGGCGTAAGAAGGTTTTAATGGTGGAAATTATTCTCGTTGGTATGGCCCATTTGAAATCTTGATCTTCTTTATTTTCAGACCCACGATTTAAAATAAACTGGAGAAACGGATGAACTACGTGGATCTAACATATACATCATGGTGGGGCCAACGAGTGGCCATTAGACAGCTGCCAAAAAGGGCAGCGACTTGACCCCACCGTTTCATGTAGTGTGTTCCACTTGAGACTCGGATTCGGCTGATTTTCGGGTCTTGGCTCGAAAATGATCTGACAAAATAGATGGACGGATGGATGAAACACATATCATAGTGGGGCCCATGAGTGGGGCCCTTATTACCACCCAAAGGGCTTCCGCCCTTGCCAACATTAGACATCAATGTCCTCTGGATGAGCTGCTGTCTGCACAGCAAGCACCATCATCATTCTATATAAGTAGGGGTAAATGCATCTTTTTGTGACAAAATGGATGTCCTCCGTCAGTCAATGTCAACAGAGTAGTAAGATGTTCATATATTACAAACCTTAGGTACTGATTTAAAATAAGTTTAAAAGTTGGTACTGATCTGTCTATGGCCAAAAGATAGGTACCTATCCGACAATAACTCTTCTAAAATTTCGACTACAAAAATTTGAATTTATTAGTCAGTACTACCTATAGGTCAATTATTTCTTATCCTAAGTTTCACATAACACACAAGCAGAAGCCTAATAAGGCGCACAGCCACCAAACATGTTTTCACGTTTTCTGCTCATTCATTTCCACCACTGTTTGGGCTTGGGCCAGGCCCTGTATAGACATTACAAATCACGCTTAGGCTTGACTTTTTAGCCCATCATGGATGAACAATGTGGGCCAGGCTTGGGTAGGCCTCATCTCGTACCATCATCGCAGGAAGTATAAATAGCTAGCGGATGACATCAAATCAAGATTCAACGGTGGTGAGACCTTCGTGGAGTGTTTAACTGTGGCCCACATTTATGATCACAGAAAAAAAAAATGTAGAAATTACATGAAAAAGGCATTTCACAAGAACCAGAAAAGAAGAAAAAACAAATAGCTCTCAGTTGAAACATTAACTGCAATCCTAGCCATCCAATCGCAGGCCCCATTGTGGATGGGGGGCACTTCACAGGAACCAGAAAATAAGAAAAACAAATAACTCTCAGCTGAAACAGCAATCTGGGCGGTCTGGATCCTTGCACATGCTTGATTGTGGTGGAGATGAGTCATGAGCACTAGCAGTAGAGCAAAAACACACCCCAAATCCATGCAATGTAACCGAAACACATCAGTCTGCTCCGAAAAAAGCTGATCGAACATACCAGGTTCCGATCAGAACATGTAGATCAGCTCCCGGAAGTGGGCCATGTGGTCTGCGTGCAGTGAAATGGCCACAGTCAAGCTCCCATCACTGGTTGGGCTGGGAAGGACATAAGCAAGGCCCTCATAGGCGACCCCACCTGGGCCCATGAATATGGGCCGGCCCCACCCGAAATCCGCACCGTATATCGGTAGCCTGGCCCAGCTTGTGATCCCGAGATTCGGGCATCCGAAAGTGTGGGGCCCACGTACCAGCGCGTTCAGGTCCGGTTGTAATTCCAAGTAGTCCAATGCAGACCTTAGGTACTCATCATCAGCCCGTGCCACCGTGTCGTGAATTTTCCCCGCTGCATACGCTAATGGGCCCGCTACAAGGTCTCCGGCGGTCGAGACCGGTGTCGTCGTGAAAATGGCGTTCCCAAAGAAACCTGGCGGGAGTGTTGGGCGGAGGCGGGTCCGGCCGTCGACGGCAACATACAACTTAGTCTGCTGGTCTTCGGGGAGGTCACGGGCCTTCAACACACATCGCCACACGTGGCCCGCCAACGAATCGTATGAGCTGTAGTTGACGTTGCTGTGTGGCCCATCTCTGCATTTGGCCTTGAGGAGGTTGAGCTGATCACGTGAGAATTTGAAGGCTGCGATGGTGGGACTGGATTTTTGGGACTGGGGTGGGGTCTTCGTGGGAGGAGATGGCTCATATTCGATGTGGTGGAAGCATGGAGTTGGCGGCTCACGGGCCCGCAAGAGGGTCCGGTCCATGAAGGGAGGGATGGTGAGATCGAGCCCACGGGCCACATCCGACCAATGGTTGATGAAATGTAGGCCCGAGCAGCCATCGGCCGCGTGGTGTTCCATGCCGACGCCAAGTGCTACGCCCCCACATTTGAAATATGTTACCTGTGATTCAGATCAAGAAAAAATTGAACGGTCATGATGAGGTGATGCTGATCAACGGTCATCGTGGCCCAATATAGGAATGGGCTTGAATTTTAAGCACGAGCCCACCCATCAGGCCTAAAACCCAAGCCCAAGTCCAGCCAGATATGGGCCTGTGTTCGTAGAACATCTTCACCTGAAACCGGTAGGCCCACCATGATATCACTTGGATCAAGAATCAGGCCAGTCTGTTCATTAGGTGGGCCATACCTGTATATGTTGGATCTGACCATTGATTATCCAATAATCCTATTGTTGCATCTCATCCATTGATTACACCTGATTTCTTATCCATGTGATCTTAAGTGAGCCTACCATTTGGATGGCACAGATGATATGTTGGCTGGAAAGATCTGATTGAACGACATGTAAGCATACTTCCAGTTGTATCTACTCTCACCAGGACCAAGCTAGGGAGGGACGGTCCAGTTAGGCTCTGTGGGGCCGGCTATGATGTATGTGTTTTATCCATGCCGTCCATCCATTTCAAGAGATTGTTTTAGGTGATGAGCTCCTAAAACGAGGCTGATAGAAGACTCAAGTGGACAACACCACAGGAAACGGCGGGGATTGAATGCCTACCATTGAAAACTTCTTGGGACCACAGAAGTTTTGGATCAAGCTGATATTTATGTTTTTCCTTCATCCAAGTTTATCTGACCTTATGAACAGGTTGGATGGCAAATAAACATCAAGATGAGCCCTAGCAAGGTTTTAACGGTGGCGTCATTGTCACCAATGCTTCCTATGGTGCGGTCCACTTGAGCGTTCGTTCTGTCTCATTTTTGGGCTCATGCCATAAATTGATCTGTAAAAATGGATGAACGGTGTGGATAAAACACATATATCGCCCATCTGCAAAAGGTACGGACCTGTCGCGTTTTATAAGTCCCCACGCGCATGGGAAACATACGTAATATCATGCAGACGCATGTGCCACAATGTGACACGTGTATGTGATCTGAGCTTTTCATTAGGTGAAGACACTGTATAGATGTTCTGCCATGAAAATCTGGCGTTTTCACGATTGAAGTGAGCCACGACATATTAAAATAATCGATATATATATGTATGTTGTGTGGCCCACCTAAAGAGTGAGACTGTTTGATTTTTAGAGCCAAGCATCTAAGAAGCATTTCCAACCTCATGGAAAGCTCAGATCTAATGCATGTGTGCAAGCTCTACACTCATGTGACATTGGCAAACATTCAGAGGAGAGTGACTTCTTAGTTAGAAAATTTTACAAAAAAACTACCTGTTTGATATAAAATTAACAGTCATCACCTTTTTCAAAAACGTTTTCAATAAAGTTATTCCATTAATTTAAGTAATTATCAGGAGTACCTTATAATTTTTAATCAGAACTAGGATCCAAGCAAAGGGATCAGCGACACAACAAAAATCAGCCCCATCCATGATTCAGGTGGACCACATGATTGAAAGCGGTGTACAAGGCAACCCTCACCCTCAACTCAACATTTTTCCTTTTTGTGGCCCACCTGAATCATAAATGAGCCTAATGTTTGGTCCTCCTATAGCTTAAATTTGGTATGTCATCTAATGGTCCAAGTGGATTTCATATAATCATTGTGGACTCTTAAAACTTTTTTCCTTTGAGGTGGGGTCAGCTTTATTTTTTGGCTGGGTACGTAATGTAGGATTACATATGTAATGGTCCAAGTCGATCTCAAATAAACATTTCGGTAGACTTGTTGGAAATAATAAGTGCAATTTTTTTAACAGTTGGAAGAGTGATGTCACCCTTGACCTTTTGTAGAACCCACTATAACGTGTCTGTGATATCCAATCCAACCATTAAATGGTCCAAGGCCAAAAACTCAGGCAGAGCTCTGACTCAGGCGAGTCATACTAAAAGAAAATGTCGAGAGACAGACATCTACCCTTGATTTTTACGGGACCAACAATCATGTTCATCCACTCTAACCATTAGATGCCAAGCTTGAGGCTAAACATCATATTAATCTATGATTCAGGTGGGCTATATCAAGGGAAATAGTTTGGAAGGTGAGGATTGTCCTAGCTCCTATGCACTATTTTCCATTCATGTAGTCTACCTGAATCAGGGACAAGTCGTAAATGCCGCTAGAAAATGGGTGCAAAATCACTATAATATGTCAAGCTTTAAGAGAGTGGGGAACAAAAGTTAAAAATTTATATTAATAATTTTTCCCAAAAAAGTATTATACAGTAAGTCTTCTATAAATGCATATAAATTCAATTAAAGGGAAACCATCACATGCAATGTTTCACATACAACCAATTCCTCCCCCTAGCGTGTCCCATATGTAGAATATTCAAACCGTACAAAAGGTGGGCCACACCTTGATCACCTTCTATAAAAATCATGCAATTAACTAATCCAGTGGGACAGCCAATGATATGGCTGGGTGCACTGGTGGAATGCAGTAAGATTATTATAAATTCAAAATATTAATAATGTTGATAAATATTTTAAAAGTAATTATAACATAACTTAAAAATTAGCAACATTACTAACGTTTTATTTACAAAGGATTTGTAACATAGCTCAGTGATTCTGTTCAAATTAAGGTTCAAAATCTCTATGGAGTTCTTACCATTGTGTCAATGGTAGATTAGCAGGAGTTTCAATATGAGGTCTAGGGTTCGTGTCCCACAGGTGGCAAAATTACACTACTACGTGAGTGCAGGGGTGATCTTTCCATGAAATCCTTCTTAAGCCCAATAAGCCTCCTTAAAATAAAAAAGAAAAAGAAGTAGGGCCCACTAGCTCTATCTACTAGCTTCCTTATCTCTTTCCTGTGAACTTCCCATCACCACTCTTTTCATGATGGCTGACCACTGACTAATGCAATCGCCTGTCCATTGATTTTGACATTGCACCGCTACTTTGATGCGTGCATGCCAGTTGATTATCACGGTGGTCCAAGGTGCATGCCAGGTGATTATCACGTGGACCACCAAATGCAAGTCCGCGGGACTACCGAATCCGGTGGTCCCGCATGCTTAAAATACCAGCCATGCGTTAGAAATTCTTACCTGTAGCACGCAGAGGGGGTATGAAGAGATGTCCCCGGAGTAATCAACGGTGGGGATGAGCTTCTTGAGTTCCATGGTGGGCGTGAAATCCCCAAAATCATCGATCACAGCGCCGGTGTCCGCCTCGACGAACAGCACGCCTTCACCATTGCAATCTATCTGGATCCGACCGTCCATATCTCTGCCGAGCCTCCCAGCCACAGGATAGAATGGAACCAGGGCCTTGCTGAGTGCCTCCTTGAGCACGTGCGTATCAAAGAAATTGGACGACCCATTCGGACGGTAGAAATACACACTCGGAGTATGCATTCTCGACACCACCAGGTCCACGTTAGAATTCCACAGGCTGCGCTTGGGAGTATCCTGCGCCGGGCGCACGATAGTCGACTCCCTTACGTTAATAATCATCTTAGGCACCTGCGAGAATAGATGGGCGTTCAATCTCACGACGTGTATATATAATAAAAGCCGGCACGTGCAATGCACGCGGAGAAAGAGGAGAAGTGACACGTGCAGTATCCAAGCCATCCATTAGGTGGTTCTTGCATGCTGATGTTCTCTCCTAAAAATAAATCTGGTCCATTCAGAAAGGCGGGCTACATTGTCAGAAAAATTTGGACGGTTAAAAATACTTTATCAAAGCATTTTTCTGTGGCCCAACTGATGATTGGACGGATCTGATTTTTGGACAAGAGCATCTAACTGATGGTGGGCAAGGGCAGTATGTACATTAACAACCTTGTGTACATTTGTGTGGGCTTATAAAATTATCTTGGGACTATAGCCGTTGGATCTAGATCATATTTGGTGATTAAGGGTGGTAATGGGGTGGGCCAACCAGGTTTTTAAGCAGGATGGACCAGCTAAATGGGTTGCGGGTCAGGCTCGAGTTAAAAACATGGCCCATACAAGTAAACGGCCCATGCTTTAGATTGAACCCATAGAACCTGACCCACATATATAGCTTATCAATAGGTCCTGAAAGGATTGGGAAAGTCTGAACCTGGTACATATGACCGGTATCATCCATGATGTGACAGCTGATTGGTATCATCCAGCCTGCCCTTAGGTGGGAAGGAAAGGAGCTTTGAGTGTCCACTTTAATGTATGTGTTTTATTCGTACCATCCATTCATTTTTAGCAATGGGAATTAAATACTTACTATTGAAAACTTTTCAGGGCATGGTAGATAGGGATAAGTTAATATTTGTGTTTTATGGTCCATTTGATCTTATGAACAGGTTGGATGGCAGTTAACAATAATGGTAGGCGGCATGAAGGTTTTAATGGTGGGTGTCATTATTATTGCTGCTTCCCATGGTGTAGTCCGCTTGAGACTTAGATATGCTTTCTTTGGCTTGTACTTTAAAATGACAGGGAGAATTAATGAACCCAAGGATAGGCCTTTTAGTACCGAATCCACATCTTGGGATTTGGTTGAGTCATTTGCCATGTCAGATGTAATAGTAAGGCTGTTGGGAGAGGAAACAACTTTAGCTTGAATTAAACAAGCAATAAAGAACGAAAAATTCAAGCAAAGACAGAGTACATATGAGATTTTATATGGAAAACCCTTGCAAAAAAAAAAAAAAAAAAAAAATCACAGCACAATAACGATCAATCCACTACTATCAGAAGAAGGTTATAAGAGATGGAACAACTTATAGTAGAAACCCTAACTTTCCCCTTCAAACACTAGAATTTTTATGCTAGGCTCTTATCACATTAACACTAATCGTAATTAGAAGAATATTTATATATTTCTATACAAGATAAGAAAAAAAAATCTATACTTTCTAAAAGTTACGTGTTTCCATTGATCGAACCGATTGGACTTTGGATTAGACTGAACAAAATTGACATCCTTTGGCTGAATCGACAACATCAAAACATTACAGTGCGCAGCAAGGTCTAATCCAAAATTTTCAATCAAATCGACAGAGGCTTCGCTCAAACAAAAATTGCCTTCTCTACTCTATGATTAAGGGCACTCAATCAACAAAGGCTTTACCATTTTATTGTGTGAACTCTATAGGGCCCACTACAATGTATGTGTTTTATTTGTGTTGTCCATCCATTTTCAAGCTCATTTTAGGGCGTCCGACCATAATTGATACATAGCCAAAGCTCAAGTAGACCGCACCACCATAGGAAATAGTGGGAAATAGAACGCCTAATGGCGAAAACTTCTTAGGGTAGAAAAAGTTTAGAAAAAGCTGATATATGTGTTTTCCCTTCATTGGTTTGCGTGACCTAGTGAGCAAGTTAGGTGACAAGTGAGCATCATTGTGGGCCCTGAGAAGGTACCAACAGGAGTGCTTTCATTAACCCCACAGTTTTCTATGATGTGGCCTCGTTGAGCTTTGAATGTGCTTCAATTTTGCACTCATGCACTAAAATGAGTTCGAAAACAGCTGAATGGTATGGATAAAACGCATCATGGTGGGCCCCACAAAATCTTCCTACCATGGTAAAAGGTGGTGAGTGCCTCAATCTACAATCCGCCACCACCTCTGACAGCCACACATGACCCGGTTAAGGGGCAATATCTTTTCAAGTGGGCCGCAGGTAAGTGGTACCTGCCGACTTGAATGATGCATATATACATGAGTGGGTGGATTCCCTCCACAGCCACAAGTACTGTTTCATAAGGACCTATGGTACGATTTGCCAGTTCTGCTACAATAAAGGGTCAATGGCTATTTTAGGGGCTGCACAGGAAAGCTAGGTGGGGCCACCGTGATGTTTACGAGAAATTCACCCCATTCATCCATTTTGCCTGATCATGTTAGAACATGGGCCTTAAAATAACACAAATCCAAAACCCAAGTGGGCCGCACGACAAAGGATTGAACTTCCACCGTTGAACATTTGGATTTACCTATCTACTTTTTACTTGTCATGTGGCCCATTTGAATTTTGGATTTATATCATTTTTGGTCCCATGTCCTAAAATAATATATTACAACAGATGGATGGATGTATTCCTCACAAACATGACTATGAGTCTATCTTAAGGATGCGGATTTCATCAAAGCACTTTAGTTCCTCTGCTCGGAACATAGGTGGGACCACCATGATGTTTGTGATTGTGATAAATCACAAACAAATCCACCCAGTTCATTCATTTTGAACACTCATTTTATGACATGAGAAAACAAAATGAGCTGGATCCAAGATTAGATTGGACCACAAAAGAGGGAAGACAGGAAAATAAATGCCTACAGTTGAAACATTCGTGGGCTCCACCATGATGTTTACATGCCATCGAAAACGTTTATAAGGTCATTTCCACTGGGATTAATTGAAAAAAAAAAAAATCATAATACAAAACATTTGTGGTTATACGAATGTTTCAACAGTGGATATTCAATCTCTACTTAGTGTGGCCTACTTAGTCTTCGATCTGGCTCAGTTTTTTGTCACATGTTTTAAAATGAGCTCTCGAAATGGATGACCGGGGTGGATTTCTCACAAACATCATGGCATGAAATCCGCAACCCTATTTTACCCTGAAAAGCTGTAAGATACTCAGGCATATGATGCTTGATACACGGGCACCTGGAACTTGTAAACATGGTATTTATTAAATGAAGCCGAATTCATGATAAATCAAAATTGGAACCATAAAATCACCCCTGCCACATCATCATAATCAAGCAAGCCAAATATCTAGTGGGCCCGATCATAAAGTGTGGGCCACACCATAAAGACCAATATACACCGTAGAAAAGCATCGAAATTCTCATGTAGTCTCTTTGATGATTTGATTGCCCAAAATTTTTGTTTATGATATTATCATGGTGGGCCCATATCTTGTACGGGTTGGATGTCATACACGTATACACGTACCCTGTGGATCCACATTTCTTCGTTTCATTTTAAAAAGGTATTTTGGTAATTTTCTACTTTGTACTGAAGAATGTTAGCTAACGTTGTATGTGCGGAGAACTTTCGGCACCTGGATACAAAAGACGACCGTACGTTTTTTTTGGAAGTCATGCAACGCACCCACACGGTGACCACGGGCGCGGATTTCCTGCGAAAGCCTCGCGCAGAAAGTTCCTGCGCTGGGAACCAAGGTGGGGCCCATAGTGATGTTTTTTGATGAATCCACCCCGTCCATCCGTTTTGGGAGCTCATTTTAGGATATTAGAATAGAAATGAACCGGATCCAAAGCTCAAGTGGGCCTCACTAAAGGAAAAGGTGGGTAGGTAAATAACTACCGTTGAAACCTCCCTGGGGTCCACAGTGATGTTTATATGACATCCATACCGTTCATAACGTCACTAATACTGGGATGAACTTGAAACACAAATATTATTCTGATTCGAAAGCCCTGCGGCTCCACAAATATTTCAACTGTGGACGTTTAATCCTCACGTTTTAGGTCCACCTGACTCTTGGATCCGGTTCATTTTTGTTCTAATATCCTAAAATGAGCTCCCAAAACGTATGGACGGGGTGGATTCATCAAAAAAACATCACTATGGGCCCCACCTTGGTTCCCAGCGCAGGAACTTCCTGCGCGAGGCTTTCGCAGGAAATCCGCGCCCGGTGACCACCCACCGGTTTGTCTGGGACCACAACACCACCGCCTTCGTACTGGCTAAACTCAATTGGTCCCCACCGTGAATGTATGTGGTTTATCCACACCGTCCATCCGTTTTCAAGCTCATTTTAAGGGTTGAACCCAAAATTGAAGCATATCCAACGCTCAAATGTACCATACTACAGGAAACAGTAGGAATAATGATTTCCACCGTTGAAACCTTCCTAGGTCCACAGTGATGTTTATTTGTCATACAACAAGCTCATGAGAGTTTTGATCATGCTGAAATTTGTGTTTTCCCTTCATACAGGTCTATGTGACCTTACGAACAAGTTGGATGACAAATAAACATCACTGTCGGCCCTAAGAAGGTTTGGACAGTGGAGATTATTATCACCAGTATTTGTTCTGGTGTGGTCTACTTAAGCTTTGGATATGCTTCAATTTTGGGCTAGTGCCCTAAAATGAGCTGGCAAAATGGATGAACGGCGTGAATAAAATACATACATCATGGTGGGACCCACATAGCTTTGACACCGGTTAGCTGGCTGGTGTCGGGATCGTCAGTCAAACGGCGTCGGCCATTCATCAGGCGCGTGTCGATCATCAGTATGGTCCACTCATAAATAGCAAAACATGCCGAAGAAAAATGGACGGCTGAAAGAAAATGACCCGCAACCTACATTTGTGGTACATTGCATGGCCCATCTTATGTGCGGACCGACCTGAATTTTGAGCAGAGTGCAGGCTCACGGTGGACTCCACATGATCATGGCCCAGTTGTGCAGACCACGCCACGTCAGCATGTGAACCGTGAAGGATACACGGATACATCAGGGTGGGCCCCACACTGATCTGGTCGGACGCTTAAAGGTCCGACCAGTGGTCGGATGCAATCCGCGTCCGTGAACAAGAAGACTTGAGAGAGACGGACGGCTATATACTACAGTGACATGAACAGCTCATCTCCGAAGAAGACAGGTATGAATGGATTGATTTCCCATCAAAGCCTCTCGTAGATGCAGGTATAAAACCGCTAAAATTGACGATGGAGATTGCGTGATGACCCTGACAGCGGATTTCGTGTGCGGCCGGATTTTATTAAGCCACGTGCTGCTTTTAGAGATGCCGGAAGCGGATTGGCTGGTGTACTTACACCACATACGATGTCGGTGTGGGTGCGTGGTATGCGATCGTGCCAGACTTCGAGATCCGTGATTGTACGAACGGTCCAAAAACGATTAACGCTCTGTAGACCCCCACATTATTTAGTATATCCACACCGTCCATTCATTTAGCGAGATCATTTTAAGTCATCATACCTAAGTTATATACAAAGCTCAAATGGACCACACCACAAAAGGCAGCGGGGACAATGGTTCTCACCGTTAAAACATACCTAGGGCCCACCATGATGTTTATTTGCCATCCAAACTGTTCATAAGGTCACACGGACCTGGATGAACACTAAAAAATATCAGACTGATCCAAAACTTCTGGAACCCTAAGAAGGTTTCAATGGTATACATTCAATCTCTCACTGCTTTCTGCAGTGTAGTCCAATGGATCTACCGATGTGTCTTATTTTTTTGGCTCAATCCTTAAAATATTAAAATGATCTAGAAAAATGGACGGACGGTTTAGATATATCACATACCTCATGGTGGGACCCACAGAACTTGGTGACGTCACTACACCAGCTACGTTGCTGCCTGCTGGCGTGCGTTCCACCAGCCAATCCGCTTCCGAGATGGCCCATGCAAAGCAATCAAATCCCATCACATCCCATTACCACTGCAGCATGTCCGGAATGGCTTTCTATCCATACACGTGGCAGTCAGATGGTGGATGGAACTATCAGTCTGAACACTAACCTTAATGGGTCATGGCGAGAAAAGTGGACTACTATTTAGATCTGGTGGACCGTTGGGAAAAAAAAAAGTTACAGGAAGGATGACATTAGCAAACTGGCACGAATGCGATATTTTGCACTCTAACCGTCCAATAAATGTCCATCGGTCTGATAGCCACACATCTAAATTAGAGTGATGTTGGGTTCATGATATATCTAAATCAGAACCCTTAATTTCAAGAATTAATAAAACTCGGCTGAATAGGTGGACCCACATGTTCCTATGGTCTATATAATTTAGAGGCATTTGCAGAAGTTCAAGATAGACGGACATCAAGATATCAGAACAGATGGCCCATAAATTACGATCAATAGCTTAGATAGTATAAAGGACGGATCAGATTTACAGAATATGAGTATATTCTCTCTATATTAATCAGAAAATGGACTCCCACTTTAATACTTTTATAAGCTGAAAATTATCACCACTTATATCTCGACCGTCCATGTCCAGTGGTTAGCTTTATTCGGTTAGCCCGCTTTCCGGGTCACGCTGCAATCCATGGTGGGGCCCACTGGACGAACGGTGGGGATCAAGCAACGTCACAGGAACCCTACAACGAGAGTATATGCAAAATGCAATAATCCGTGCACATTATATGGTAATAAAGATTTAAAAAAAAAGCCCTCCAAAGGGTTCAACATCCGGACCGTTCATCATGCGTGCCCCACCACAAACCTGCCATGGCCCGAAAATCATCACGGTCCGATCTACGCACATCATAACACGACCGGTAAAAAAAAATGAGCAGTGCAGATTCCATTTCCTCAAATCAAGCAAGCGGTCAGGATCATCCGGTCCATCTGATCCTGGGGCCATGTGGGGCCCTTATGTGTGCAAAAAGCTGTGTACCGTTCCTGATCTTCAAACATATAACAGAATAACAAGCTGCAGAAAATCGGAACATTTACCTTAGAAAATTATCAAAGCCCGAACCCGATAGTCGGTAGCAGACCCGAATCAGTACCCGCCGGAAATGGAGAGTATCGCTTTTTGAGAGGCAGGAGAACCGCAGAGAATTCCCGAAGACAGAGAGAGAGGAAATGGGAAAGAGAAGGTCGAGGCGAGAAAGCTGAAACGCAGCCTGTATTTATGGGCTCCGAAGGACTTCCCTGGAATCGTCTCCACTGAGATAACGTTCGAACCGTCTCCAACCGTACACGTGGCAGTGTTTAATAAGGGATCGGGGATGACCATTTATGCGTTGAAGCTTGGATGGGCCACGGTTACAAAAAGGGAAGCGGATTACGTCCTGCACACACGCTGGACGGAAATCGGTCCGGGTAGGGGTTCTGTGGAGCCACCATGATGTATGCGTTTAATGCACGCCGTTCATCCATTTTCCCAAATCATTTTAGGATATGTGCTCGAAATTTAGGCAGATCCAAGGTTCAAGTGGATCACACGGTGGGGATTGAACGCCTGACATTGAAAAGTTTTTGGAGACCATGGAAGTTTTAGATCTAGTAGATATTTGTGTTTTCACTTCGTACATGTTTGTACCACATTATGTAATGGCAAATAAACATTAAGGTGGGCCCTAGGAAGGTTCCAACGTTGGGCATCCTTATCACCGTACTGCAGTGGGGTCCACCTCCTCTAAAACGACTCAAATCTAAGCATCATTCATTTTCATTCACTGTGAGAGATTTAAACCGTTGGTTATTGCCCTTAATTTGAGGGGAAAACCGTACATGGAAGGGGATTAGTGCGAAATTTCGATGAATCTAACCCAGCTGGAAGACGCTAGGCATTTCAACAGCAGGTCTCCTGTTTGAAATGCCAGGGATTCGGATAATAGTTGAAAAATCCTTTATGATGTTAGTTATGACATTGGCATAATGTGTTAGAGTTATTTATTTATCTAGTCTGTTGGCACTATTTAGATTTTTGTTAGACCAAAATGCCCCTCAATCACACCCATGCCACACATTTTCTTTTACTGTAGCAACTTTTTGTAAAAGTCGAAAGGGTCTTTTGAGAATTGGTCATGGGTCCCACAAAATTGATTTTTGGGGCCATTCCTCGACCGATATGATCCATTCACTTTAATCGGACATCCATAAACCCACAAGAGAGTCATTTCATTAAAAAAAAATTAGAGCTTTCAGTAGCCCATACCTATGTTAATGGTGTGAGTTAATTTTGAACTGTTTCATCCGATATAGTCCATCCATGATGAGTTTTGCCCTCAAACTTGGATAGATGGCATGAAATTAAAACTCATTTCATGTGCACGGCTTAAATTTGCTCCAAGACTATCCAATAGACCTCACATAAGATGTGGGATAGGTTAAATAGATGCCATCCGGTATAGTTCATCTGTGATGAGTTTTGCCCTCAAACTTGAATAGATGACATAAAATTAAAACCCTTTTCATGTGCATGGCTTGGATTTGCTCCAAGACTATCTAGTGGACCCTACATAATACATGAGATGGGTTTCATAGATGGGTCCCTTATGTGGGAAAGGTCATTTGACATTTTCCTTCTTTTCATCTTTTTTTTTTTTTTTTTTTAAATCTGGGATGAGACCATTTCGCCACTAGGACCGTTTCCACTTCCATAAGACCTACTCCGACGAGTTTCTGGTGTGTATCCGGCGTCATTCCCTCCATTCTGGCGAGCTTTTAAGTGTTTTCTTGGAGTTAATCATCATAACTCAATACAAGTTGTAAATCCTATGAAAATGAGGGCCCACTTTTGGGCAATCAAATGGTGTCTAAATGGGGATATTTTAATCCATTTGAAAGTTTATCAAATTACCTTTCCAACAAGTACAAGATTATCCAAATCGGACATGTAACGAGGGAATTATGATCGTTTTTGTCGGATCTACGAGCGATGGAGTATCGACGAATGATAGTGACTTTAGGCCCACTTTTGGGAAATAAAGTGGAGTTTAAATGAGGTGATTCTAAAGCCATATGAATGTTCATCAAATTACCTTTCCAACAGGTACAAGATTACCTAAATCGGACGTGTAACGAGGGAGTTATGACTATTTTCGTTTGATTTGCAAACGACGAAGTATCGACGAAAGACAATGACTTTTGGCCCTCTTTTGGGTAACAAGTGGTGTTCAAATGAGGTGATTCTAAAGAAATATGAAAGTTCATCAAATTATCTTTCCAACAAGTATAAGATCACCTAAATCAGACATATAACGAGGGAGTTATGACTGTTTTCGCCGATAGACATTAACCGTCGTCAATCGTCAACGCTCACTAATTGTTGCTGATACTGGGTGAGTATTGGCGATCACCAACACTCATTAATTGTCGTTAATCGCTGATACTCATTGACCGCCACTGATACTCACTGCCCGTTGATGATACTCGGTGAGTATCGGTGATCGTGGACACTCACTAACTGTCGTTGATACTCGGTGAGCATCGACGATTGCCGACACTCACTGACTATCGCTAATCGCCAATAGTTATTGATCATCGCTGATACTCATTGACCGTCATTGATACTCACTGACCGTCGATGATACTCGGTGAGTATCGGCGATCGCCGACACTCGCTGACCATCGCCGATACTCGTTGAGTATCAGAGATCGCCAACACTCACTGACTGTCGGTAATCGCCAATAGTCATTGACCATCGCTGATACTCACTGACCGTCACTGATACTCGATGAGTATCGGCGATCGCCGACACTCACTGACCGTCATCAATAGCCAATACTTACTGACTGTCGTCGATCATTCATACTCACGAAAATTGTCATAACTCCCTCGTTACATGTCCGATTTAAGTGATCTTATATTTGTTAAAAAGGTAATTTGATGAAATTTCAAATGCCTATAGAATCACCTCATTTGGACATAACTTGATTGCCTAAAAGTGGGCCCAAAGTCACTGTCGTTCGTTGATGCTCCATCGTTTATAGATTCGACGAAAACGGTCATAACTCCCTAATTACATTTTCGATTTGAGTGATGTTGTACTTGTTGGAAAGATAATTTTATAAACTTTCTGATGGATTTAGAATCACCTCATTTGGACACCACTTGATTGCCCAAAAGTGGGCCTAAAGTCACCATCGTTCATCGATACTTTGTCGTTCCCAGATCCGACTAAAACAGTCATAACTCCCTCGTTACATGTTCAATTTGGGTGATCTTGTATTCATTGGAAAGTTATTTTTATGAACTTTTTGATGGCTTTGGAATAACCTCATTTGGATACCTTTTAATTGCTCAAAAGTAGGCCCTCATTTTCATGAGATCTATAACATTCATAGAGTTATGACAATTAACTTTAAAAAAACACTCAGAAGCTCGCTGAAATGGAGGCAATGACGCTGGATATACGCCAAAAGCTTGTTGGAGTGGGTCCCATGGAGGTGGCAATGGCCCTAACATCCAAATAGTTCCATTATCGGAAAGAAAGAAGAAGAAACGAAAAAAAATGGCCAAATGGCTTTTTATCGCGCAAATGACTCATCTATTGAACCCATCACACATCTTATGTGGGGTCCACTAGATAATCTTGGAGCAAATCCAAGCCGTCCACGTAAAAGGGGTTTTAATTTCATGCCATTTATCCAAGTTTGAGGGCAAAACTCATCATGGATGGACAACACCGGGGGAAATAGTTCGAAATTAACTCACAACGTTAACTTAAGTATGGGCCATAGAAAGTTTCGTTTTTTTTTTTTTTAAATGACCCTCCCGTGGGTTCACGAATGTCTGATTAAAGTGAACGGATCAGATTGGCCGAGGGATGGCTCCAACAATCGATTTTGTGGAGCCCACACCTAATTCACAGGAGGCCTTCTTTACTTCTACAAAAAATTGTTGCCATACGAGAGGAAGTGTAGAAGGGTGTCTCAAAGGGACATTTTGGTCCTGTGAAAATCCAAGCAGTGCCTAGTGTGCTAGATAAATAAAGGGCTCTGACACATGGGCCAATGTCACAGATAACCTCATAAACCGAGGATTTTTCAACTATTATCCCAAGAGACACTAACTTGGTGAGTGGGTGCATCGTGTGACTAACCATGTGGTTGCGCTGCGCACAATGTGGGTGCGTTGCATGAGTAACAAAAAAAAAAAAAAACTGTAGGAGGTTGTGGGTAAAAGAATCTACATGTAAGTTGTCGGTAAAAGAATCTCTACGTAGAGTCGTGGTTTCAAAGTCAAGGGCGCGGGTCCCTCACTATGGGGCCCACCTTGATATATGTGCCTTATATCCAAGCTGTCCATCCGTTTTAAAAACTCATTCCAAAGCATGATTCAAAAAATGAAGTAGATCCAAATCTTAGGTGGACCATGGTATAGGAAACAATGGTAATTGACCATTAAAAAGTTATTGTGGGACACAAAAGTTTTGGATCAAGTTGATACTTATATGGTTTCATCATCTAGGTCTTTGTGACCTTATCAATAGGTTGGATGGAAAATAAACATTCGGGTGACCCATGAAGTTTTTAATGGTGGAGATTTAATCACAACTGTTTCCTGTGGTGTAGTAGGTACCTAGGGTTGCACATCTGCCCGGTTAACCCGCCCGACCTGACCCGGTAGAAACCTGATCCGTCCTGACCTGGTTGAGAAAACGGTTCCGGGTCGATGTGGCTGGACTATTTTTTAATTTAGGTACGGTTTAGGGTACATGCAAAACCCGCCTGACTCGACCAGTACCCCGACCCGTGTATACCGGACCCGAACCGCCCCATTTATACTAGTTTATTGCTTTTAGAAACATCTGTATGACATTATCAATAGGTTGAATGGTCAACGAACATTAGTGTGGACTCTAGAATCTTTTAATGATGGAAGTTCAATGACAACTGATTTTTGTGGTGTGGTCTACTTAAAGCTTTTATTTGCTTCCTTTTTGGGACCATGTCCTATAATAATCTAGAAACACAGATGGACGGCATGGATTTACAATATACATCGAGGTGAGCCTCATGGTCAGGGTCTCACCGACTCTCACGCAAGCTGCACTCATCTCACACTCACACATGGAGCGGATTAAGTGACATTCGGGATCCACCAAGTTGGGTGGCACCTGACTATGTGTCTTAAATCCACACCGTCCAACTATTTTGAAAGATCATTTTAGGATATGATACGAAAAATGAAGTTGACTCAAATCTTAGGTGGACTATACCATAGAAGCATAGTCCCAACCTGACTGAATCCGACCCGACCCGACCCTGGTTTAGCACATAAGGTAGGATAGAGTTAGGGTTGACCCTTTTACACGTAGGGTAGGGATCGGGTTGTGTCAGCCCAACCTGGTCACAACCTGGACCAAAACCCAGACCTTTAAAATATATTTAGGTTCGGTCCAGGGTTGGGCCCAACCGGACCATACCTGACCCGTGTGACCCGTGTGCAGGCCTGTCCACCTAAGACACCTCAGATTTAGATCTGCTTTATTTTTGGCATCATACCATAAAATGAGCTGTAAAAATGAATGGACGGCGTGGATGTAAGGTATATGCATCAAGATGGTCCCGTAGTCATGGATCCACCGAAGCTGCTCCCCAAACTCAAATGATACGTGTACGGTACGGTATGTCGACCGCATACTCAGTGTAGACTATGAGTGTAATCTTTCAATGATCTAAACCGTTTATACGGTGGACCACAGCTTGACAAACTTTCATATTGGATTATCTTAACCCTTCGATCAGTGAACACATTTTTATTTGAAGATGAAACTTTTGGATGTCAAAAAGTGAAAATATTGCATCGAGAGAGCATTTTGGTGGGGATACTCATCCATAATCAGGACCATGAAATAGGGATGGAGATTGCGTACTGACCATGCCAAAAGCCACGTGACGACTGGGGGAGCGAGTGTTACCCTTACTACGTGGGGCCCACCTAGATGATTTTTTTGTATATCTACACCGTCCATCCAATTTTTTTTTATTTTTTAATCGTTGTAGGACGTGATTTAAAAAATTAAGTAGATCCAAATGAGGTAGATCTAAATCTCAGGTGGACCACCTGTCAAATAGTGGTGATTGGACGGTCCTTGTTAAAAACTTCTTTTAAGTGCCACAAAAGTTAGTTTTAGATCAAGCCGATACTTGTGTTTTCCCTTCATTACAGTGGGCCCTAGGAAAATTTTAACGGTGGGCGTTGTATCACTGCTGATTTCCTGTGGTGGTTTACCTAAGATTTGGGTCTGCCTCATTTTTTTGGCTCATGCATTAAAATGAGTTGGCAAAATGAATGGACGGCGTGGATAAAACACAAACATCATCGCAAGAGAGCCCACCTAGCCACCAACCGGTTGGGTCAGAATGCAATCGGCGTCCATCAGAAGAACAATTCCGGTCACCGACCAACGGCTACAGTCACGACGCATTGTATTGCAACACATCGCAATGTATCCTAGCAAACATCGTTCTTACTGTCAGGTATGGCATCTGCTGATTGGACAGGCGGGGGTTGTGACGTGTTTCTTGGGGGGTGGAACGTGACCGAGATTTTCTTTGTACGTCGAGGACTCTGCACTTTGACGTGCTTGAACCGCACGCTTGATCCAGGTCGTTTATCTGGTGGGACCCACCAGATGCTCTATCTTGAACAATTGGGTTGGCTATTAAGTCGGCAAGTGTACAGAAATAAATGGACGGTTGATGTTAACTGATTGCGAACATTCAGCGTGCGGTTCAAGCACGTCATATGTGTAGGCCTGAACGGGTCGTGTTGAACCGTGCTCCTCTAGTGCTTTATTGGTGTCGTGTCAAAATTGCCATCACCCAAACCAGCCCGTTAACTAACGGGTTAAAATTTAGAAACCAAACCCATTCATTAATTTAATTGGTTATCTGCCAGTTTAGTTTAACCTGTTAAACTAGTATAACCTGTTAAATAAACATGTTATGCTTTTGTGGGCAAAGAAATGAGAAAGATGCTCAATTCTATAGAGATTTTGGAGTGTGGTTGTGTGGGGTTGTAGGTAGAAAGATGAAGAAAACTCCGAAGTGAGAGAGAGAGAGAGATATAATGTGTCTTATTGATTGTCTTAGCTTCTTAGGAATTTTTCACCACACTAAAAATAATTACCAAAATATCCTCAGTAACGAGTTACTAACGAGTTAAACAGATTCACAGGTGAAACACTAACTCGACCTGTTATCTTAACGGGTCTTGATGGGCCAACCCGTTAGTGACCCAACACGATAAGGCCGGACCCGAACATTGAATTTTTCATGCGGGTTGGCAGGTCGTGTGGCATTTTGCCAGGCCTACATATGTGGCCCACTCTAAAATGTGGTGATGTGGGTAGAACCCGAGCTGACCTCAAGGGTATGAGAAGTCTTTAGGGGTAGGCCTATAAGCTCAGCCCGAAGTCTTCAAGCTCAACCACTGTGAATGCTCGCGTGACAAGCCGAAGTCAGGAATAGAGTCAAGGACAAAAGATGGGCCGATGACAGATGAGACCTAACACTAATCATCTCAGATACATGGGAGACAGATTTGATTGTCTAGTGATGCAGCTAAACTGACCCTAAGGTCGATCTCGGTCATAATTGACGACCAGACAATCACCGCCATGTCTATGCGTGGTGATACGGGGCCGCGACCGAAGGAGGCGGACACGTCCGCACCTATTACCAGCGTGATTCATGACTTTCGGGGATCATGCCGATTGTTGGGCTTTCCTCCCGTAATCATGGCCACGATAGAGGGCCACAATCACTCATCCGATGGCTATAAACAGAGGATCCCATCTCCATTGCAAGGTACGAGATAACTCTGCCACTAAGCCCCCTCTTCTCTCTAAGTCAAAACCTATCTGACTTAGGCATTGAAGGACAAACGGCCGGTCCCCGACCACCTCTTAGCCTTTCCTAGTGCTATGCAAGATAACTCTTTGAGGTCCAAATGACTGATCATCAAGAAGAACTTGTTGTGCATTCTTCCTAGGTGGACTCTTGTCCCACCTCGTCTGTTGCCTATAAATCGGTTACAACATGTGGATTACCATGCATGGACAAACAAAACTATTGATGCCGCCTTTCGGACGGATCAGATCATTCGCACGTATGTGATGTTTGTACGTGCGTGTATCAAGTAGCTAAAACTTGTACTCGTGTTGCATGGTCCCCTTGAAAGGGTAGGCGGCGAAACGGGGACCTTCAGGTGAGGAGCTTATTGTGCTATAACGTGGTGTAAATTATGTTGGGGTTGGGAGCCCGACAGCGAAAGCGAGAACAACAAGGAGAGGCAATCACACAACGACCATAATGTAGAAAAACTCCTCACGGGTAAAAAACCATGACACAAAATGACACCAATTCACTATGATATCAGAAGTTACAAGATATAGAACCCAAAACCCGGATCACAAGCCCACACAAGATAAATCCTAAGCTTTCCCAAGAAAAAAACCCTCTTCTCAAGCTCTTGCTCTCATTTATAACCTCTCTCAATCCCCTTTCCCGTCTAAGATACCCCTAATCCCGTATTATACTTATTAAATAGGAGAAAACTCAAATTAGAAACACCTTGCGCAAAACTGCACAAGAAACCCAACTCAAACAAGAAACCTGTCGAACGATCGTCCGACCGGTCAACAATGCCCGAAAATTGTAAAGAGAGTTCGCTGTTATGGCTTTGATTTTCTGACGGGTCGGTCGCCATCCACAACCAGTCGATGGTGTCTGTTGTAGCAGATTTGAGTCGTCTGATTCCAATAATCTCCACCATGACTCCAATGTTCATATAACACCTTGCCATGCATAATCCTCTACCTCTACTTTGTTATCATCATAGTCTCATCGCTTCTCGTACCCCATCGACTTTATCCTTGCACCTTTATGCACTTTGTCGCTCTTCTCATGTAGCCCTTTGGCTGTTGCCGCATATGAATAATCGTGGATCTCGTTGTCAATCCCACAACTCCACCATGAATAGTGCTTCCGATCACCTTGTAAAGATGACCACACCTCCATGCCTTCTTCCACACGAGTGCCTGTCACGCCCCGAAATTCGCAACTCGAGTACAACAACCCAAAGCCCGAGTTCCAGGGTGTGAATTGAAAATTCGAGCATAGATTCTTTGAGATTCCATCCCACACATTATGTATCTAAAATAAATCTCCAAATATAAAATTTCTTTTCCACTAATGTCATATTACATTGAATTTTAAAAAACTAAAACAAATCGATTACATTCGACGCTCGTGTGATATGTGACCCTCTGAATACTTTGTTCCATCTATGACTTGTCCTTCTTGAAAACCTGCAAGAACTGTGGTGATTTTGGTGAGCTAAAAGCCCAGTGAGGTCATTTCCATCACAGGTAATATTCCAGTTAATAAGAGATACAATGCGAGTCATCAATGGATAGAATTGTGAGCAATATATGAGGATAATGTTATGATTGATACACTTTATAGTTTATTATCAAAAGAACATGATTAGCATGATGTCATGTATGTCATGATACTGCGAGAGCAATAAACGTCTAGGAACTCGTTGCCACTGAACATTAGGAACCTGTCACAAATAAACCATGCTCACCTAACCGGTACAACGAGGCGGCAAATCAACCATGCACGCCAGTGGGCAAATCAACCATGCACCACTGATCCAACCGAGCAAATCAACCATGCTCAATAAGTGAAACGACTAGAACTCGCTGCCACTGAACATTAGGAACCTGTCGCAAATCAACCATGCTCACCTAACCGGTACAGCGAGGCGGCAAATCAACCATGCACGCCAGGAGTCAAATCAACCATGCTCCTGTTCTGTCGCAGTGTATAAATGTATGTATGTCATGAGTTATGGAAGCACTCTTCAAGCATACAATGCATATCAACTCAAGTCCAATCACACCATACATGTGTTATTTTCATTCAGATAATTAATTCTTTATCTAATTTTAGTCATTATTGATCAAGGGATTTGAGAAGATCATTGCGTAAGGTTTAGTATGTTAACATGCTAACATTGTTCCAAGAGTTATGTATTGTATACTGTCGAACCCTAAGTTGTTGTTTATCGGGAAGTTTGAAAATGATGACACGGGAAATCTTGAGAATACTACATGTATTTAGTGCTGTATGTTAGTTACGTCATATATAGCAAATCCTAAATTGAATTGTTATAGAATTCTAACATGTGCAGTGAAACGGAAAACTTGAGAAGATTAATTAAATAAGAACAGGATAATTAGCGATGAGCTTCTATGGATATAGAGATAGGACATGGACGGATCCCTTACCTAGGATTCCATGATACGAAAGAATGTATAAAAATATACCTAGATTCCTAACTAGAGAAGAAGTCTTTTTAAATTGAACGCAGACAAGGAAGAACACTAAAGGATATTAACAGAGAAGGTTTCGTGAGATGAATCACTCACCGGTATGATGAACTATAGGCTCCACACAAGCCCAAACTAGCATCTGAGTTGGTTCAGCGAGTCGCTCAACGAGTCGACTCAGATTGGAATAGAGAACGACTTCCTGCTTCTTCCTTCTTTCTTTCTCCTCTTTCTTCTTTCTTTCTTCTTCTCTGTTTCTTGCTGACTGGGGTGCGGTCCCCGCAGCAACAGCAGTAACAGCTCAGCCACCCCCCCCTCTCTCTCTCTCTCTCACCGTTTCTCTCTCTCTCTCTCTCTCTCTCTCTCTCTCGTCGTTTCTTCTCTTCTTCTTCTTTTTCCTTCTTCCTTTATTTCTCTTTCTTCTTTTCTTCCTCTTTTCCTTCTTCTCCTCTTTCTTCCTTGCTGCCCCAGCAAGAGGAGCAACAGCAGCAATGGCGGCAACAGCAGCAACAGCGGCAGCAGCGGCAACCGCAGCCACCCACTCTCTCTCTCTACTCTCACACTTCCTCTCTCTATCCGAACGGCCCACACCTCCTACCAGATCACTCTCTCCCTCACTCCCTCTGACGTGTGCTAAAGAGCAGAAGAAGACGAAGATGGTTTATATAGCCGAGTACGGAGAAAACACGGTCGCGGTGCAACCGGCCGGTTTAAGCTTCCATTTCCAAGAGAAACTTGGACTCTCTTTTCTAGCTACCTATGCCACATGGGGATCGTTGAAAGGATACGTGGGGTCCACACGACTCTAGCGAAGCAAGTCTTCGTCGTCCATGCAAGGTACGGACTTGGATCTTGCCAAATCTCGATTTAAACGATGAGGTGAAGAGAGCCTGTTGCTCGACTGTTGGAAAGGGAACTCACGAGGATTGTTATCGCCGACGAGACACATCAGATGGACGGTTTGGATGTGTGATGTGGGGTCCATAGATGGACGGTGTGGATCGCCAGTTGGGCCGGGCGACGCAGCTGCTGCGGACGCTGCAACCGCGTTCGCTGTTTCAGCGGGTAAGGAAGCGGATGAAGCAGGGATTCTTGGACCGTTTGCTACGTGCGGCGCACGTACAACCACACACCGTACACCACTTTCATGTGGGGCCCACCCGTAACGGTCATCATCGGACGGCATGGATGCCACCAGCGGACAGCGTCCGCTCGCAGCAGCGGCTGCAACGAAGAAGAAGAAGAAAATTCTTTAAAATCGCGGTCAACGCGGGTTGACCGAGCAAGGGTGGTGCACGCGATGCACGTAGGTCCCACCATGATGTATATGCACAATCCACTCCAACAGATAGGTAGGCCACATGATTTTAGGCTATAAAATAAAAAATGAGACGGTTCCGAAGTCAGATGGCCCACTTATGGCCCGATTTCTGATTAGGGCGTTTGTAGGATGATCGGAGGGGTGAAATTTGACATGTATGGTTGGATCGTACCCTAGAACTAGTATACTGAGTTTTGCACGAGAATGATCGCCAGAAATCATGATACTTGAAGATATCATGTAACTTAAATTTAATTAATGACATCTTTTCTTAATTATTGTAAATCTATGTAAAATCTGATATTTCCATGCTGTTCTAGTGTTCATATTGGGCAATTCCAATAAAGGGACCCTACTATAATTCCTTACGGATTGGTTAATATTAATTTATCAATATTAACGTTATTTAATTTATTAAATACTTAACTAACCTATAGTTTAAGTTATTCTAAAATCCTAGGGTGTTACCAACACACCTGAGCAGATTCGTAGGGTCGAGAACTCGTTGGTTTAAGCATATGTCCTGTGACGGACACGATGTACGAATCAGATTTATAGACAAACATGTGTACAGGACAATGTACGGCGGTTCACATTGATCGCGAGATTCGAAATCATAATGGAAGGTTAGATCTTCCGGTCTAGTAATGATAGATCCCTCTAACGGTCAATTTGTTGACTTAGTTAAGTATACTGAGTTTTCAAAGGCCTTAAAAGTGTTGGAACGTGTATCAAAGTTCATACATGTGTGTATGCGAGTGAACAACACGGCCTAGAATTTAAGTTCTAACGTCGGAACATGCACTCGTGTACTTACTCGTGCGTTCAAATTTTCGGGGCATTACAGTGCCCCCTTCATCACTCTACAATATTGGTCACGACAGATGAACATGCACCATTTTTCCTCGAGTGCACTAAGAGATCACATTCTTCTTCATCTCAAGGACATGCTTCACACTTTCAAGGATGCGTTCGATCCCATCGAACATTCTAATGCGCACCCAACCAATACCCACCACCTTGCGAGTGTAGTTATCGCCCAAAAACATCGATCCACCATCATACTCCTCATATGTCATGAATGAACTCCGGTTAGGACATACATGACATGATGCACCTGAATCCAAGAGCCACTCACCACCGAGAGACTTCATACCGGATACAGTCAATACATTACAAACATCACACTCATCCTTCGTGAATTTCGCGGTATTAGTCCCCTCTCTAGAAGAATCTCCAGATTTCTCCTGCCTTTTCTTGAGATTTGGACAATCCCTCTTTATGTGCCCTTTTTCACCACAGCCCCAACACTTCACCTTATTCTTCCACTTGCCCTGGGATTTAGATCTCAATGATGAAGATCTTCTATTCCTCTCAGAATTTCTCCCCCTTATAACCAGTGCCTCGTCTGTAGAGGAACCCATGCCACCGCTTTTCTTTCTCATCGCCTTCGACTGAAGGGCTGGGAGCATGAGATAACGGTCTCAACGCCAATGGTTTTCCTGCCTGCGCACAACGAGTCCTTAAACAATTCGTATGAATCTGGAAGAGAGTTCAATAGGATGAACGTTTGACCCTCATTCTTCATCGGTTCATTCAACTTGCAAACGAGCTTATTAAAATTGTTGATGTGGCTGTTAACATCGGTCCCCTCCATTATCCTCAGATTATACAACTAACACTTTGGATATATGTGATTTTTCAGATATTTCTTCGCGTAGATATTCTCCAACTTTTTCCATGTATCAGCTGCAGTTTTCTCCCTCATGACGTTGTACAAGTCCTCATCCATTAGGCACAAATGGATTGAGAAATTAACTTTTTCATCGATCATCTTCCACTCTTCTTCTTTCATAGCCTCCGGTCGCTTTCCAAGCGCTTGTTGAAGTCCTTACTGAACTATAAGGCCTTTCATCTTCACCTTCCAAAGTTTAAAATTGTTTTTCCCCAAATACTTCTCTATGTCGAATCTCATGCTAGAAGAACGCCATTGATGCCTCACATTAGATTCTTTCTTCCTCCTCCCCAACTTTCACTTTAATACCACTTATTGGGGTTGGGAGCCCAGTAGTGGAAGCGAGAACAACAAGTGAGCGACAATCACACAACGACACACAATCATGCAAAAACGACATACACAAGAGGGCAATCCCGACTTTTACGTGGAAAAACCCATCAACGGGTAAACACCATGGTACAAAGCAAACAATCCACTATGATATCAGAAGTTACAAAAGATGGAAACCCAAAACCCGAATCACATGCCCCCACAAGAGAAATCCCAAGCTTTCCCAAGAAGCAACTCTTCTTCTTAAGCTCTTTCTCTCACCCAGAACCTCTCTCAACCCCTTTTCCAATCTATGATACCTCTAATCCCGTATTACGCTCCTTAAATAGGAGAAAATTGAAATTAGAAACACCTTGCGCAAAACCACGCAAGAAACCCGACTCAAACAGGAAACCTGTCGATCGGGCAGTCAACATCATTGATCGATCGACAATGCTCGAAAATTGTACAGAGAGTTTGATGTCTTGGCTTCGATTTTCTGACAGATTTCTTGCACAAAACCATGAAAGAAAAACGACTCAAACAAGAAACATTTCAACAGGCCGAGGACCCCTGCCGACCAGTCAATAATGCTTGAAAATTGTACCGAGAGTTCGCTATCCCGGTTCCCATTTTCTGACAGGTCAGTTGCCATACATGACCAGTAGAGTAGATAGCGCCTGTTGCAGTAGATTTGGGCCCGGGGGGGGGGGGGGGGGGGGGGGGGGGGCGCGGGCCGCCCACAGAAACTAGCTAGAATGAATACACGTGGTCATGTACCTCTAATCCTAGCCGCCCAAATAGCGGGGCCATGTAATTGGACTATATCCCAAAAATTACATTGAGATCATTACCTGGTATATTGATGGACATCTGACCATCTGCAGTAGGGAGTTAAACAAGCGGTCCATATTCAACAAAAACATCTCCATCGGTCTCATTTTAAGTACATGATTACCAATCTGAAGTGTGTCCCATTTGGGCGGTTTGGATTTGAGCCACGTGCCACGTGTATTAGAATCAAGTCGGGTGCATCAAAACTCGAGGATAAAAGATCTTCCGGTCACCCTGCCACCACAAGACTCGATTTCGGTAGTAATCCATCTGGTCGGTGCTGTAGGCCCACCATGATGTGTCTTTTATCCATACCGTCCATCCATTTTTCCAGCTCATTTTAGAGCACTAGCCAAAAGGTGAGACAGATCCAAATCTCATATGCACCACATTTGCTTATTGAACTTCCACCATTAAGATCATAAAAAGTTTTCGATCAAGCTGATATTTATGCTTTTCCCTTCATTCATGTTTGTGTGACCTGATCAAAAGTTTAGATGACAGTGGATCCTAAAACAATTAATGGTGGGAATTCAATCACCACCCTTTCCTCTAGTGTAGTCCACCTTAGATTTGGATCTGCCTCATTTTTTGTCTCTTGCACTGAGATGAACTGAAATAATGAATAGACAACATATACATCAAACTGGGGCCACAACACGAACTAGTGCCGAGATTTTGGTGGGGGCACGAGGCAATCGAGTCCGGGCGCGAATTAGGTGTTACCCCGGGGAACAGCTCAGTGGGTGTTACCCCTACCGTATGACCCACATGAATGATATTTTGTCTATCCACTCCGTTCATCTGTTTCTATAGCCCATTTTAGATGAGGTTCCAAACATTAAGCAGATTCAAATCTCAAGTGGACCATACCACTAGAAACAGTATGATTGAGTACCCCACCATTAAAAATTCCAAAGAGCACATCTTAAGGTTTTAGCAATGTTTATTTGCAATCCAAGCTCTTGATAATGTCAATAACGTCTTGATGAAGAGAAATTATAAAGATTGATTGATACAAAACTTTTGTGGCCCACAAAACGTTTTTAATGGTTGTTCATCACTGTTTCTAGTGGTATGGTCCATCTGAGATTTGGATCTTCTTAGGATTTTGGATCACATCCCGAAAATGATATGAAAAAACAGATAGACGGAATAGATATATAACAAATACATCAATATGGGCCCACACAGTTAAGGTAACACCTACTAAGCTGCTCTCAGGATAACACCTAATTCGCGCCCATCGGGTCCACCACCACGGACGGCTTAGGTGAGGTGATTATTAGGCACCGCCACTTGTACCGGCGTAGATGCTGGCACGATTTGACGGAGATTTGATTGGATGTCCAACCGCTGCCACTGAGTTGGCCAATCACAAAAGTGGTAAGCAGGATTTTCCGAACGCGGATTCGCTAGTGAACCAACACCAACCCCGGGGTTAGTGTGAGCCCCACCATAATGTATGTGTTTTATACACGCTGTCCATCCATTTTTCCACCTTATTTTAGGGCATGGGCCAAAAAATGAGGCAGATCCAAGTCTCAGGTGGACCACACCATAGGAAACAGTGGGAATTAAATTCTCACCGTTGAAAACTTCTTGGAGGCCTCAGAAGTTTTGGATTAAGCTTATATTTGTATTTTCACTTCATCCAGGTCTGTGTGACCTTATTAACAGGTTGGATGGCAAATAAACATCACTGTGGGCCCTGCGAAGTTTTTAAGGGTGGACGTTCAATCAACAATGTTTTCCTATGGTGTGGTCCACCTGAAGTTTGGATCTGCCTCGTTTTTGGGCCCATTCCCTAAAATGAGATGGAATAATGGATGAACAACGTGGATAAAACACATACATCATGGTGGGCCCCACACAGCTTTAACACCAGCCCCGGGGCGGGTGTTGGGGTCACTAGCCAATCCGCGTCCGGATTTTCATGCTCGGTCTAAGCAGAGGATCCAGATTCCTAAAAAATATAGGCTACATGTCATTTTGGGACGCGGATTGCCTGCGAAAGCCTTGGCATCTCCTAGGCTCGGAATCTAGCTGGGGCCCACCGGATGTTTGTGAGAAATCTACGCCGTCCAACCGTTTTTTGAGATCATTTTAGGCGTTGAGACCAAGCATGAACTGGATCCAAGACTCAAGTGGGCCACACTAAAGAAAAGGGTGGGTAAGGAAATTCCTGCGTTGAAACCTCTATGGGTATTCAAAACTTCTGTGGTTCCACCAATATTTCAACTCAATCGTCATGTTTTACAAACATCACAGTGGGCCGCATCCGTCATTTTGTGCTAAATTGACAATAGGCGTCGTATCTGAATCGGATCCGATCGTATCCGAACTGGATCCCGCTGCAAGTCTGTATATCTGCATATGGATTGGGATCCGATGTGGTATCCATATCCAATCCATTTATAAATTGTTAGATATCCATAAAACTATCACATTCTGGTCGGATCTAGGTCCGAATTCAACCCAAAAAATTATAATATAATATATTTAATTTAGTAGAAAAATGATGCAAATCTCACTATTTATTGTGGTATTGTGGACCTACGAGTGGCCTAAAATAGTTGGTAAAACAGATGGCCAGCATGAATATAACATATACAGTAAGGTGACAATGAGTCGGATCTTAATTGGATTCGGATCAAACTCCAATATGTTCCTATGAATCCAAATCTGGTTCATTTAACTAATCAGACTTATTTTAAGATCCAAATCTGGCCCATTTAACTAATCGGACTTATTTTAAGATCCAAACCTGCATTATACGGAGTTGAAGCGAATCGGAACTCAAATCTGACCGGCTCCATTGGGAGCCCTAATTGACAGGTGTACTCATATTGGCCACATGCCGCTCTGCGTCAAATGGCATGGTGACCTCATTGCAGTTGGATTTATTGTGCTACGTGCTGCTATAAAAGATGACACAATCAAGTAGTACTTTACCACTCAATTTAGGTCATGGCCGGACCACTTACAGCTGGGGGCCAAATTAAATGGTGACATCGATGTGGCCGGGTTTTCTGCACCAAGTAATCTGTGAGAGATGGCACCATGAAGTACACACACTCCACCTACTAATGGGAAGGGGAGCTAGCACTATATTCACACCATCCATATATTTGTTAGATTATTTTAGGGCGTTGGGCAAAAAATGAGGCTGATCCATGATTCAAGTGGACCTTTGGACCAAATCAAGGAGAGCAGTGGGACAATGACACCCACCGGGGAAACCTTCCCAGGAGCCCACCATGATGTTTATTTGTTCATAAGGTGACAAGGACCTAGATGAAGGGAAAACACAAATATTAGCTTGATCCAAAACCTCTTTGGGGGACTTCAAGTTTTCAATGGTAGACATTCAGTCTCCATTGCTTTTGGTGATGTGGTCCATTTGAGCTTTGGATAATTGGAATCATTTTTTTAGCACATGCCCTAAAATGATCTTTGCAAAATGGATGGATGGTGTGGATATAACACATACATCATGGTGAGACTCACACTACTTGGTGACGTCAACCCACCCTTTTGCAGAAAATTCCTGCTACGGTTGCTAGGTGGGCCACCTTGATGTTTGTACGAAATCCGCCTCATTCATCTGTTTTGCCCGATCATATTAGGATGTGGGTTAAAAAATGATTCAAATCCAAAACTCATGCGGACATCTATTGAAACATTCATGGGGCACGTAAGTTTTGCACCAGGCTAATTTTTGTGTTTTAAATTCAAGTAATGACCTTATGAACACTATCGAATGGCATATAAACATTACAGTGGACTCAAAGAGGTTTCAACAATAGGCATTTACCAACTCACATTTGTTCTCGTGCGGCCCACTTAAGTTTTGGTTTTGCATCATTTTTGGGGCCATGTCTTAACATGGTCTGGAAAAATGAATTGACTGGGTGGATTTTCCATAAACATCACACCATAGGCCCCACCTAACTTTCCATCATAGGAAGTTCTTGCAAAATCCTCCATGGGGATAAGGTTTTTATTTTAGGGCTTGCACAAGTGAAATATTAAAAAATAGTGGGAACAGTGACACCCAATGTAGAAATCTTACTAGGGCCCACCATGACTTTTATTTGAAATCCAAGAGCTAGCTAATCCGGCCGTATCCCTGCTTAGACTCTTCCCCGCAGTCTACCTCGAGCGAGGTTTCCAAGAATCTTCCTACAAGAGCGCAGCCCTACGCGGGCTTTCTTTCTGTGACGTTGGATTGACTACGACAAGTTATTGCGGTTAGAAATTAGGTGGGGCCCACTGTAATGTTTGTGAGAAATTCATCATCTTCATATGTTTTGCCATATCATGAAAAGTGATAGGGTAATGCATACCATTAAAACCTCCCTGAGTCCACTTTGATGTTCATATGCCATCCAACCCGTTCATAAGGTTATTCCTGTTGAGAAGACCGTTTGAAAAAAAAAAAAAAAAAAGCTTAATCCAAAACCACCGTGGCCCCACTAATATTTCAGCGGTGGAAAATTTAATTCCAACTATTTCCTGTCATGCGACCCACTTGGTTGCATGCTTTTAGGGGGGGTGCTTTCGGTCCAGTGGGCCGGTTTGATCAGAGTCTTCATGAGCCAGCTAGTTACATTCTAAACGGGCGTTGGTTTTTGCTTTAATAAGCATGTCCGTTCATTTTTTTGGTTTTATAAAATGGCCATTCTTTCGGTCAAAAAAAGATAGACAAAAAATCCTAATCTTTTTCTACAAATCTTCATCTAATTTTGGGCAATCGAAGGTGTGGTTCTATTGGTGAGTTTGGGATCTATTCGGTCTCTACATGTCGGAAATGTCAATTGTTGGGCGTTGTATCCCGAGGGTGGCGCGCCGGAAGCCTCTGCACCGACCAGAATTGTTTGAGGGGGCGCGAACTATCTCAAAGAGAGCAACGTCGTCCGCGCCTCGTCCTAACGGTAAATTACAAGTTTTTATACACAGTCGAATTATGATCAGGTGTTAAGTTCTAATTTTATTGCTGTTGTCTATTTACTGTATTGTTTTCAACATTTGATAGATGGGCTTAAGTGGCATTATGAGGGATAAAATTATATTGGGGTTGGGATTACGTGGGATGGAATTGCATTTGGTCATGTGCAGGATTTTAAGTGGATTTTGTGTTAGGATAAAAGGCTGGCAGCGGAAGCAAAGTCGAACACATATCAGTAAATTGAATCAAACAAGCAACACAATGCATGCAACCAACCACACATAAACAATCCGAATTTAACGTGGAAAAACCCATCACGGGTAAAAACCACGGTACAAAGTAACACCAATCCACTATAATATATGAAGTTACAAGAGATGGAACTCAAAATCCAGGATTACAAGCCCACAAGAGAAATCCAAGCTTTCCTAATAAGAAAACCCTCTTCTCAAACTCTTTCTCTCACCTAGAACCTCTCTCAATGCCCTTTCCAATTTAAGATACCTCTAATCCTGTAATACACTCCTTAAATAGGAGTAAATCAAGATTAGAAACTCTTTGCACAAAATCGCTCAAGAGACCCGATACAACAAGGAAACCTGTCGACTGGTCGATCGATCGGTCGAGGACTCCTGCCGACTGATCGACAATGCCCAAAAACAGTCCAGCGTGTCGCTGTCTTGATCTCCATCATGAACGACTAGTCGGACGATCGATCAATGGCCACTATGAATGGAGATTTGAGGCGTTCGTTTCCAACAAACTCCACCATGACTCCAATCTTCATGCAACACCTTGCCACACATTATCCTTCACATCTACTTCGTCATCATCATAGTCCTGTCACTTCTCGTGTCTCATTGACTTTATCCTTGCATCTTCACGAGCCTTATCGCTCTTCTCATGTGACCTTTTTTCTGTTGCCAAATACGAGCAATCGAGGATCCCGCAGCTCTACTATTAATTGTGCTCCCGATCACCTTATAAAGATTATCGCACCTCCATACCTTTATCATCACGAGTGCTCCCTTTACCACTTTACAATACCGAACACAGCAAAAAAACATGCACCCTTTCGCTACTTACCCGATGGGGTACCTGGACCCAACCCATTTGTTAAATGGTATAGGTCTGGGTCCAAGAATAGACCCAGTTGCTAAACGGGTCTGGGTCTGGTTTCCTTTATATTAGGCCCAACCCGACCCGACCCGACCCGACCCGACCCGACCTAAACCCATTTAGTAAGTGGGCGGGTTTGGTCTATGTTTCAAGGGACCCGTTCAGCCCAGATCCGTTTAGACCCGGTTTTAAGCCTTGTAAAATGCTTGCATACTTAATTTAGACCCGCACCCATTAGACACGACCCATTTATAAATGGGTCTGGGTGGATCTCCCTCTACCGGACCCGGACCCATTTATAAATGAGTCTGATGGGTTGACTCGGACCTAACCCGGACCCGCCCATTTAGTAAAAGGGTTTGGGTCTAAAATTTGGACCCAGACCCGTTTAGTAAATGGGCAGGTCTGGTTTTGGCTAAACCCGCCTCGAACCTGACCATTTACAGCCCTACTTTCACTTCGAGTGCATCAAGAGATATCACATTCCTCTTCATCTCAGGGACATGCTTCACACTTTCAAGGATCCGTTCGACCCCATTGAGCATCCTAATGCGCACCGAACCAATACCTAGGGCTGAAAGTCTGGCGGGTTTAATCCGACCGACCCGTGACCGACCCGACATTAGGTTGGGCTTGGGCAGGAAGTATCGAACCCGATCTTGAGCTTGGGCTATGAAAACGTCAACCCGATGAAGTTTGGGGGTTGGGCTTGGGTTGAGGTCTCGGGTTGCCCAACCCAACCTGAACCCGATCTATATACAAGTTACTTAAAATTTTGTTATACTTTAGTTAAGTAAACTTATTAGTTTATATTACTTTAGTAGGTAAGCTTATAATGTTTGAAATTAAATATGCTTGAATTTGAAATGCTTGAACATTAAAGGAGTAGTTATCATATATTTTCGCTTATTTGTTTAGAAAAAGTGGAGTTCTTAACAATAAATAACTACATATATAATTAATAAATCCATAGGTACAAAAAATAAGATGTGTATTAGAATATAATAGACTAATGTAATAATGAAAATATTAGCATATATCAACCCGACCGAGCCCACTTGGGTTGGTGTAACACCCCGAAAATTCAGCACCCGAGTATGGAGACTCTGGTCCCGAGTTTCCAAGTGTTAACTAAATAAAATGCTAGTTTAGGAATGCCACACGTGGAAAATGTACTCACGTGTGTCCTTAATCAGATTTACATTCATTCCATTTACAAATAATCAGAGTAACGCATTTCAATTAATGGGTCATAAGCAAAGCGGAGGTAATTAAATCAAAAGAATATAGGTTAACACTCTAGAAGTACAATTCAAATGCAGTGTTAGCCCATATAAGAATTATACGAATCACAATAAAAGTAAAAGGAATGAAAAATACAACTACCAAAGGGATGAAACTAAAAGACTACAAGGCGCCCATGCGCACCATCAGCTGGTCCTATTCCTTGGGCATTTGCATATGTCAAATAGAAGGCGTTAAAATGCCAACATAGTGAAGAAATAACCCCAAGGTTATACCAGGAATATTTAAATTATAAATAGGTTCATATAAGTATATTAATCTTAAGCATGTTATCAAATCAATCAAATTTAGGTAATGACCACACATAAATCATACATCATCTTAGGCTAGTTAATTAAATGCATGGATGTTATAATTTCGTACACAATGCATGTTACGGACAGAGCCCTGACTCGACCGACTAGTATCAGAATCCACAGTCCACCTGTCCAGCAGGTCGTAAGTCGTGACTGGGTACACAGCTCGGATGACACAGAGAAATGACATGAAGTGTTAAAGGTAGCATTGGCATTGCATCAAGCAACCAGGCCACACAAGTTCCCTTCAAATGTAATGTTATGTATGCATGATTTATTAAAGTATTTATTAGTCCAATTCATTCAGCAAATTGGTGAAGCCAGAATACCACATCGTATCGTAAGTCTAACTAGGACTATTTGACTCCATGCGATGCGTCGCCAATCATCGCCAGTAACCCCTCGATTTAAGGTTGAGTTATCCTACCATGAAAGCCTGGTTTGACTGTGACTCGTCAGCCACGCCCAAATCAAAGCGGAATGTCTCATCTCCCAAATATCAAATACAATTAATTTAATTCAGAGGTGCGAGCGCGTCACCTGATTATCAGAGTAATATTGTCCACTTTAGGCCCCGACTGACTGGAGCGCTATTTTCGAAGGGGATTCGGATCAGACGGCTCACCCCAACCCGCGCTCGGACCACAGCTCGGATGAACCCTCACGGATTCATTTCTGCATAGCAAAAGCCATACAGAACCTGTCACTCAGAATTAACCCAATGCATGCCCGGGTCATTCGAACCAAAATCTGTCACCCCTGTTAATGCTCACTGGTCATTACGAAGAGGCACCACTCCAGCGTAGGCTGACAACTGAGACACGGTGTCCCATACCACCATGCCTGACTCATGAGACTTTGTGGATCGAGTCGCAGTACGGTTTTAAGTGGACTATTCACAATAGGAACAATGGTATTTGTAAGACCCGTACCTTAATTTACCCTCCGTACATTTAGTTTCCGGCATTGATACGTCCCGAACTGATCGGATTAGAGAATCTCAATCGAACGCCCTATTTTAGTACTGCATCGACCCAAGACCTATAACTTGGCGACCGCGTAGGCGCTGCGATTCCAACGTCGTGCGGCACGCTCCATTGCGATACCCGGTGTGAAAGTTACGATCATTTATGAAATCTAAGGCGGGCCGCGCAACACACCTGTGGTGTGGGCCCTGCTTACACAAATCTCTAGAAAGTTTTATCAATCAATCAATCACTCTATCTATCAATCAATCAATCCTCCACTTACCCCCATCACCTTTTTTCATCAATCTATCACCTCTCATGCTAAAACCCTAAAATACCCCTATTAAAGTACTGCCTAATCTCTACAACTCCCCATTCTACCCCTATCTTTTTCCATTTCTCATGCAAGAAAACCCCTAAAGTCAACACCTACCCTACTTTATAGCTATTAACAATCATTCCCTTACTTTTTCCTTCCCTATCTACCCCTCTCTCCCCTTTTAATCCCTCCTTTATCCCTAAAATCTCTTTTGTACAAAGCCTCGAACGTATGAACCCCCCATTTTGTTTTTTTGTTGCTAAGGTTTGAGAGAGAGAGAGAGAGAGAGAGAGAGAGAGAGAGAGAGAAGAAAGAAAAGAAAAGATTAAGAAAATGAAGAGAGATTTGGAAAGAGGTTAGAGAGAAAAGAGAGAGAGTTCATAAAAGAAAGAGAATTTAAGAGAGAGAGAGAGAGAGAGAGAGAGAGAGAGAGAGATTAAGAGAGCTTGGGGTGGGAGGTTTAGAGAGTTAGAGGTGAAGAGGAGGCTATTCGGACCATCCGATCGACAATCCAACCCAATCCAATCCGTCCATTCTTCAAGTGAGTGCAAGGGAGGATGAGAATCCTCCTTTCCATTGTTTCTTTCATTTTAGTGAGCCCACAAGGATGGGGACCCACCTTATTTATGTATCGAGTTTATGGTGGACCCCATAGCGGCGGGGGCTCACCCGATGGCCGGATCTCATCTCCATTTCCTCTCATTTTCGGTTTCCCTTTTCTTTCTTTACATGCTTTGATGGACTATTGTGGGGCTCATAAGTGGGCCACGTTGTGAGGCAGTGTGGGCCACCATGTGTGGCCCACTATGATATTTATTTACCATTCAACTTGTTCTTGAGACTATACGAATTTGGATGAAGGAAAATTACAAAGATTAGCTTGATCCAAAGCTTTTAGGCCCTTTGTGAGATGGCCAACTAGATGGATGGATAGATTGGACCGACCACACCTGTGGGCCCCAAGAAAAAAAAATTAATTAAAAAGAAAAGAGAGAGAGAGAGAGAGAGAGAGAGAGAGAGAGAGAGAGAGGTCGCTGTGCAAACAACGTCCTCTGGACGCTGTTGCCCAGCCACGTTGGGGCATCAGCCCCTTTCTGGGTGTGACCAGGGGTCCCATTCATGGGACCCATCATGATGTATAGGTTTCATCCACTCCATCCATCAATTTTCCCGGATCATCTTAGGGCCAAAGCTCAAATATGAAGAAGGTCTTGATCTTAAGCGGACCGCACCACATGAAACAGTGGAGATAATGATGTTTACTGTTGAACCTTCCTTGGTCTATCTTGATGTTTGTAGACCATGTAACATGCCCAATATAGGACTCTTTGGGGACCCCATGAGCTGAGAAACCTGATAGACAGAGTGGATCGTCCTCATGTGGGCCCCACTTGATGAAAAAAAAAGCAGCGTGTGAACGGTGGTCACTCACAACGTCAGAGATGCTGGGAGTAACCGGCGTCCATGGATGCTGGATTCTTGGGGCTTCACAAGGTGGCCCACTCGTGGAACCCACCATGATGCGTATGTATCATCCACGCCGCCCATCCTGCCTTCCAGATCATTTTAGGCCATGGGCCTAGATCTGAGCTGGATCTAAATAATAGGTGGCCCACACCATAGAAAACAGTCGGTGACAATGATGTCCACCGTTGAAACCATCCAAGGCTCACCATAATGTTTATCTTCCATCCAGACCTGTGGCACATGTCTAGATGAAAGAGAAAACACAAATACTAGCTTGATTGAAAACTCCTGTAACCCCAGGGGGTTCCACGCTGCAGACAATGTGGGCACGCACGCTGCCCAGCAGGTGGCCCACCCTATAGGTCCCACCATGATGTATCTGTCTTATCCACGCTGCCCATCTATTTTTCCATTCCATTTTAGGACGTGGACCCAAAAATGAGGCAGATCCAAACCTCAGGTGGGCCACACCGCGGGAAACAGGGGTCGTTGATGCCCAACATTGGAAACTTTCTTGGGGCCACTGTAATGATGAGATTTTCTTCCAACCAGAGGTTGTGGGGCCATCTTGAGGTCCCACATTGATGGATGTGTTGTATACCTTACCTCCCATCTTGGCAAGGGTGTGGGGTCGGCCCAGTTTTGGATGGGCCACGCATAGTAAATGGTGGTGATTGAATCCCTACTACCGAAACTTCCTAAAGCCTATGGTAATGTTTATTTGCTATCCAACCTATTAGTAAGGCCACTGTGGACCCCACCTTGGTATTTATGTTCTATCCAGGCCCTCCCAAGTGGGACCCGCTTGATGTGTGTATTTCATCCGTGTCGTACATTTATTTCGTTAGCCCATTTTGTGTGTGCAGGCCCAAGTATGGGGCCGATGTAACCTCAAGTGGGCAATGCCACGAAGACCTTTACATTTCCAATGGGGCCTACAATCTGGGTCCCACTCTCTACATATATTGGGCCATTTAAGGCCAACATCGCATGATATGTTTGATAACATACTAGTATACTTAGCTTGATAGGTCACACTGATAATATGCTTAGTACAATGAATATCATGCTCGTTCATATGCCTATACACATAATTTGTATGCCTGTTATGGATCACAATTAATCATAGCATATGCCATTTTGGCTTGTTATACTTAGAGGACCCGTGCGAGACAGGGTCGCCACACATGATTGCGCGGTATGCATAGGTTTGACTTGGATTGTATGACTCATGCATCTCGCATTATGTATGTCACGATCGCCTTCACACCCTAGTCACATCATAGTTGGTAGCCACCATAGTCACATCGTGGTTGGCAGTAATGGACACCGGAAACATGTTTTAGCATGTGGGCGTTATGAATGTCCTTGGGTGAAAATCCCTAGACCTTGTGGTACCAGTAGGATGCTCCAACGTCGAGACCGAGTGGATAACATGAGCGCTCGAGTGCCAAATACGAGTAGGCCGCGTCTCCCACTATGTCGAGGTCGGTTGGAAAGGGGTGTGACCTTATTCGCCCGGGTGTAGTGGGCTATAAGCTAGGTCGAGTCGGGCTAGCTCATGAAATAGGTCTGCTATCTGCGAGCCGGGTGGGCATTAGCATACCACTGACGAGGCGAATCGTGATGTCTTTTCTACTCGCTTAGTTATGCGTGAGATGTGCGGTGGCCAGTGTCAGAGTGTACTAGACCCCGGTGATGTCCCATATGAGAACCGTTTTGATATTGCGGATTAGTTGAGGATTGGCATGCTTGCGTTGCATCTCTGGCATATAACACTCGGCCACATAGGCTCTTGCATTGCATAGCCTTAGGATGGTTGATAGCATTCATAAACTTGGTAACTTAGCCCTCTATCACTTTCGCTTACTCTGATCTGTATACTTGTCATATGCATCACACATGCACACACGCACTCTACTGAGCTTTGTAGGAGGCTTATGCGCGTTTGTTTACGCTACAGGTACTAGGGCATATCAACAGCGTTGAGCTCGGTTCATGTGCTTGATATTTTGGACTTTTGCTATATTTTTGTATTTTCCTTTTCTAGCATTGTACTCAACACACTATATAGTGAATATGTGATGATGTTTTATGGTTTTAGTTATGCTCCCTTACAAAAAAAATTTACCTTAAAAATCCTCCTAGTGGGATCTCAGAATCGGAACCTGGTATATGAGAGCTAGGAGCCGAGAATGGGGTACTACAGAGGTTGTTGGCACTAAGGTTGGCGATCGAAAATTTTGTGAGCCCGGTCCTCGGGTTTGGGGCGTGACAGTATTCTGGATTCATATAGATTTAACGATGAAAAACAAGAATGATTAACTCTGAATGAGGCTTATTCGGTGAACCCAAGTGGACGATGACAAACCAACAATGGCCACTATCGGTCGATCGTGTCCCGCTTAGTCGATCGAATAAGTCCGTGACTGCCAACCTAGTGTCAAGCAATACACTATATAAATGGTTGTCAGAGCTTAATTCAAAGCAACACTTAACTTATTATAACAACAATTTAGGTTATTAAATACCTAATTATAAACATACAGAAGCAAATGGTCCGACCAACTGGCTCGACCGATCCAACGGGCCCAAATGACACAGCCCGGATGACACAGGGCGTTATGTACATTCACAAGCAAAGATACATTACAATATTATAAATTTATATCCTTTAGGCATTTTATCGAGCATGTTATCAATCAAACAAAAATAGAGGTGTTTCATTGTACATGTTATACACACATCAATAATTAACATATAAACTCAAGTAATCATTAATTAGGACATGTCGAGAGTAAGCTTGAGGGTAAATCTTTACCTTAACATCGAAATTCGGTAATTCGAATGCGGCTCGAACGCCGAAAATTAGAGAATACTTCAATTACCTACAATGAATCGCAAATCTAGTGTTAATCAATTAGGGTTTAATCTAATTAAATGTCTATTTAGGGTTTAGAATTTTGGTATTTTGGATTTGGGAAAACTCCAAATCGATTCAAAGAATCAGGGCCCGAATTTGGCGGATTGTTAGAATCCCAATAGAGTCGAGCTTGGATATGGCTTCTACAAAGCGTGGGCCACACCCAATCGATGACCGAGATCCCAAACCCTAGCAAGGGGAACCCTAGAGTTTGGATTTCGACAGAAACAAATGGGGGTTTCTAACCCTAATGGTCCAAAAATGAGGAAAATAGAAGGAAGAGGAAAATATGAGGTAGATGAACACCTTACTTAGCATAGGGAGGAGAATTTCGACCCTAGCTCGTCGGATCTTATACGGGAAGACGCGAGAACGGACGAAGGTCGGAGAAGATAAAAAAATTTGAGAATTCCATGGGCATGGTGGAGGATTTAAGGAAGGAAGGGGGTTTGAGAAGAGAAGAGGGAAGCTAGGGGAGCTTAGGAGCTTAGGGGAGAAGAAGATGAAGTAGAGAAATGAGAGAAAGAGAGAAATGAATGAGAAAGAGTAGAGAATGGGGTTTATAACCCTGTTTTAAAAAACAATACCCAACGGGTTCGGTGCGTTGAAGCCTCAAAACTTCAAAAAAATCACGTATGGGTAGAGTGCTTCGGCTTGGACCGAAGCTCACTGGACAAACCTTCGGTGCGCGGAAGATCTTCTTCAATACGCCGAAGCCACTGTTTCAAACTCCGCTTTGGTACGATCTCGCTGGTCGACTCAGACCGAAGGCCTCCTTCGGTGCGCTGAAGGCTTCTTCGGTCACCGAAGCCTATTGCTCAGAAATTCTCCTGCTTGCCTGGTTTTCTGAAAGTTCACAGTTCCATTGACTCCCTGGACAGTGTCTGGACAGTTCCATTTACATTTAAGTAAATGTCATGTTTATTTTTATGTTTTTATTTACTTTAAGTTATTTTATATAAATAAGGAAGTACCCTCCCCCCATTTGGATTCAACAAAAAATATTAGAAAATTAAATTTTCAATAATAAAGATTTTGATTTTTCAATTCTAGTACAAATTGTAACTTTTTGACATTTTTAAAAAGTAATGTCTTTTGAAAGAGAGGGTTTTTCCCAAATCTAAACTGTTCAAAAAATTAGAAATACCAAAAATAGGCTAAAATACCAAGGTCTGGTAAAATATTCATGATGGTCGGGTCGATCTATGAGTAGATGGATAATTCAAAATTCTTTACTTAGTTTCTACAGACAGTAACATACTTGAGTTGAACCAGTTGTCGGAAAGCTCTTCCGAACTATAAGCTTCTCCGCTCTCAAGCTAATTCCTTCCCCTCATTGGGCAAAATCACTCATCTTAGTCCTAAACACGAGCGAAAACTCACACGAATATGCATACAAATCGAAAAGTCAAAAGGCAATGCCTAAGGACTTTCGATTCCCAAGTTAGTGAAAATCCGGGGCGTTACAATTAGGCTTGGGTTGGGTTAGGGTTGAGCACCAACCTGACCCAACCTGCCTGACTTTCAATCCTACCAATGCCCATCACCTTGCGAGCGTAGCCATCACCCACAACCATCAGTCCACCATCATACTCTCTGTATGTCATGAATGAGCATCGATCAGGACATACGTGATATGATGCACCTGAATCCAAAAGCCACTCTCCACTAAGAGACTCTATGCCGGATATAGTCAATACATCACAAACATCACCACCGTCCTCTACGGTATTAGCTCACTCCCTAGAAGAATCTTTAGATTTCTCCTGCATTTTCTCGAGATTTGAACAATTCCTCTTCACGTGCCCTTCTTCCCCACAATTCTAGCATCTTACCTTGTACTTCCACTTGCCCTTTGATTTAAATCTCGATGACGGAGATCCTCCACCTCGCTCAGAATTTCTCTCCCTCATAACGAGTGCCTCATCTGTAGAGGGACCCACATTGCCGCTTTTCTTTCTCATCGCCTTCGCCTGAAGGGCTGAGATAACGGTTTCCATGCCAATAGTCTCCCTACCTGCGCACAACGAGTCCTTAAGCAACTCATATGATTCTGGAAGAGAATTCAACAGGATAAACGCTTGATCCTCGTCCTTCATCGGTTCATCTACATCCATCAACTTACAAATAAGCCTATTGAAATTGTTGATGTGGCTCTCAACATCGGCCCCCTCCGCTATCATCAAATTATACAACTGAAGCTTCAAATATATATGATTTTTCAGAGATTTCTTCACGTAGATATTCACCAACTTCGCCCATGTTTTAGCTGCAGTTTTCTCTTTCATGATGTTATACAGGACTTTATCTGCAGGCACAATTGGATTGAGACATTAACTTTTTCATCAATCTTCTTCCACTCTTATTCTTTCATAGCCTTCGGTCGCTTTCTAAGGAGTACATCTTGTAATCCTTGTTGAACTAGAAAGCCTTTCATCTTCACCTTCCAAAGTTCAAAATTATTTTTCCCCGAATACTTCACTATGTCGAATCTCATACCCGATGCCATGCTCTTGTCTCATATTCGAATTTCTGCTACACCCCAACGATCGTTTTGATACCAGTTGTTAGGATAAAAAGTCGGCAGCTGAAGTAAAGATGAACACACAGCAGCAACTTGAATCAAACAAGCAACACAATGCATGTAACTAACTACACATAGACAATCTGAATTTAACATGGAAAAACCCTCACGGGTAAAAAAAATCACGGCACAAAGCGACACCAATCCAATATAATATCAGAAGTTATAAGAGATAGAACCCAAAACCCCAGATCACAAGCCCACAAGAGAAACCCAAGCTTTCCCAAGAAGAAAACCCTCTTTTCAAGCTCTTTTGCTTTCCTAGAACCTCTCTCAATCCTCTTTCCAATCTAGGATACCTCTAATCCCGTAATACACTCCTTAAATAGGAGAAAACCGAGATTAGAAAATCTTTGCATAAAATCGTGTAAGAGACCCGATACAACAAGGAAACCTGTCGACAATGCCTAAAAATAGTCCAGCATGCTGCTGTCTTGATCTCCATCATGACCGACAGGTTGGACGACCGGTCGATGGCCTCTGTGCATGGAGATTCGAGGCATCCGTTTCCAACATTTTGAAATCCATTACATCTATGAGCCCCACATTGATGTGTGTGTTTTATCCATGTCGTCCACCTATATGCACCCTTTATATGTGACATTCAAGTTGTATACGTTGTTGAATGAATTCCTTTAATTTAGTAGTATTCTTGGTCAACCGAGCCATGTTCGGTCGATTGAAAGTCTCTATTCCCATTCCGCTAGATTGATGTCTGGTTTTAATCGACTGGGAGTCCTTGTTGCTTTCTTGACGGAATTTGCAAGTGCTAGTTTTGTTTCTAATTCTGTAAAAGAGCTATATAAGTGGGCTCCAAATACGAATTAGGGTTAATCTTAGATAGCTTACACGTTTTCCAAAGAGAATTTTGAAGGGGCTAGGGTTTTCTACTCTAGGGTTTGCATGTAAGTTGGTTTCATCACCGAAGGGTCTAGGGCTATGATTTAACTCTGAGGAACCTCTTTTGCACCCCAACATACATGTCCAAGTTATTGACATCAGTTGTGAATCTTATCCGTTGATTACAATTCTATGGATCACCAAACATGAGTTTGACTGAATACAATGTTTTTTCAAAGGAAAATTTTGATCCCAAACGTGAAAATTGGATAGTCAAAATACCATAATATTTCTAGACATGTAATTATTGTGGAATAATAGTGTTTATCCCATCTAATTGAAATTACGGTTTTACCGCTTGTAGAGATACTCGGAGATATGTCTAAGGACCTAGAGGGGGTGATATGGACCTTTTTGAAATTCTTTTCGCCTACTTGCACAATTCAACAAATATAACAAAGTAAGCAAGAACACTTAGGCATCCAAGCCTAGGTGGGTCCAATCACAAGACTAGCAAAAGTATAAGCAATAAATAATCCTAGTCTAAGCATGCATAGGTAAAGAAAATATTCAACTAATCAAGCTCCTAGCCTATGCATCTTGTGTGGACTTATGAGAGTGGATCAATGAGCTCAAGTCTACACAAGTAGCGAAGGTACATCTTGTGTGGGGATGTCTAAAAAGTGCCTAGCATACATTCCTATCAAACATGCATAATTAAGCAATTAAACTAACAATGTGAAGATATGAATGTGCTCAAGAACAATCACAAACACAAGGATGTATAGTGGTTCGACTACGTGTCTACTCTACTCCCGGTTCAAGTACTCAACCCCTTTGAGCACACCGGCATTCACTATAGGAGGTTTTTAAATGAGGTTCACCTCTCAACCTTTACATGGAGGTTTTGTCGGTTCACCTCTCAACCGTATCCGGAGTTTTAGACATAGGCTAACTCTCAACCTAATCGCACGTTTACTCCCGTGTCGGAGGCTCCCCCTTGGAGACTTAGTTTAGGCCCGGCTGACGGGCCAAGGAACGACTAACGTCCCTAGGTCGAGTTCGAAAAACAAACTCTAAAATGGACTCTCAAATAAGACAACCTACTTGTCGGATGAGCCCCTTGTTTAGCGCCGGATTGGGTTGCTTGATCTCCGCTCTCCCGTGCTTCAATCGGCTTCCCTTGCTCCAACGATCATGTCGCCGTTGCGTCGCCAATGCCTCAGCCACATTTGATCAAACACCTTGCATGCGATGCCTTTGAGATGCCCAAGGTGCTAGGAGGATGGGTTTGAGAACTCTACAACTTAGTGGGAATGGGTTGCCTAGAGTCTCTTACCTACAACAATCTCATCTTCGAGTTTTGGACAAGGATTTCCCAATCAAGAAGCTTTCAAACTCTAGAGATCAAGAGGGGATGGAGGTCATCTTCTTCATGAGCTTGGAATGCTCTAATCTTGTGTTAAAGCACAAGGAAGATGCCTTGCATAAGTCAAGGAATGAGCCTCAAAAGATCTCCTTTAATGGTGGCTTTTCTCCCTAAAAAATTCCTCTACTATGCCAAAAAATGGAGCCCCATATATATAGAAAAATGGCTCAAACGGTCATAAAACGGCTATGAGCCGACCTGTCCCGACCGGTCATGACCGGTCGGACTCCCCTGCTGAAGGAAGACACAAGCACAGGCCAAAAACATGTGCCGACCGGTCATGACCGGTCGGACCCCCTTGCTGGACAGCCAAAATGTGCCAGGCCGACCGGTCATGACCGGTCGGTCCCCCTTGCTGGACGGCTGAACAATGCAGGAAGCCAAAACTGGCCGACCGGTCATGACCGATCGGCCCACCTTGCTGTTTCCCTTCTCTTGTGAAGGCCGACCGGTCTTGACCGGTCGGCTGCCATTTCCATATGCAGCAAAGCTGCTGGCTGACCGGTCTTGACCGGTCGGACCAGCCTGGATCCCTTCTCCAAATTGCTGAGCTCTTTTATCTTCAGCCTGCCCTATTTGGCCAAGGTTAGGGTGATCAAAAGGGACACCTAGGGCCTATCTATGATGACGAAATGGTTCTTAATATGGTCAAGGTCATCGAGGATACAAAGGGGTTGGGTTTTGGTCAAGGTTAAGGCACCAAGGCATCACTTTTACCTGAGTCTTCTTTCCTTGATGCAAGCGGTCCGTCTAGAGTCTTCGGTCTTCGTCTTCTTTGGGCTCAACCGACACTAGACTCACTGCCGTAAGTAATTGACAAACAAGGTGCACTAGTATGCCACGGAAAAGTGCACTAACACTAATGCAATTCCATCCCAATTTAATTTGATTGATGAAATAAAGGTGGATAAGAAAAAGCCTACCTTTTGAAACTTCCTTCTGATCCACCCTAATGTTTTTGTGACATTGAAATCGTTTGTGTAAAGCCAATGTTGCTGGAATAAACTAAAAATAAAAAATTATTAGCCTAATAAAAAAATTTTGTGGACTCACAAATCCTTCAAGGGTGGATGATCAATTTTTATTTCTTTCCCTTAATACGGTCCACTTGAATTTTATCTATGCGAGATGTTTCTGCCTAAAGCTGCGTCCATATAACATTTTCACCTGCGGGGTTCGGGGATGCAAATTGCGTCAAACCCCCATGATTTATCTGTTCATCCACGCCGTTCATTCCTTTTCTAAGATCATGTTAAGGTATGAGCCCAAAAATGAGGCAGATTCGACGCTTTAACAAACCTCACCAAATAGTAAGCTTGGAGTTGCATTAAATGGGCATTAAATGTACAAAGCATTAAATGCAAAAGTCATCTTTGGTGTGGTCCACCAGAGCGTTGGGTTTGCCTCATTTTTGGGCCCATACCCTTAACACGATCTTAGAAAAGGGATGGACGTCATGGATAAATAGATACATCACGGTGGGCCCTCACACAAATCTAGTCCAATGCAATCTATGTCAGGCACTGTGATACTCTCAAGACGAATGCAGAATGCATCCTACCCCACCCGTCTCTAGTTGGGAACAAGCAGGAGCTTTAAGTGGCCGCTGTGATTTGTGGGTTTTCTCCACACCATCTATACGTTTTCCTATGCTATTTAATGGAATTGGACTGAAAGTTAAGTAAATCCAAAGCTCAAGTGGACCCCATCACAGGAAACAAGCAGTGGTGGTAATGATGCTTATCGTTGAAACTTTCCTAGGCCCAATGTGATGTTTATTTACCATCTAACCTATTATGGGGATATTTCGAGCTGGCCCATAACTACAAGGAAGCCCATTCCACGAGGCTTGTCCCGCGGTCCATGTGTCACTTGAGGATGAACATTGACCACAATGCAGAGCTTGGTACTTGACAGTTGACCAACGACCAGAGATCATCAGTAGTCCTCCACCTAAGGGAATAAACACTCCTGAAGACTTTGGATTGCTTGAAGTCTACCGACCACCTCAAGTGACCCGTTATGACAAACCACCCAAAGGCGGTCCTATCCGCAAAGATCTAGGGATCCCACACTTGCTTTGTATTCCTCGCTTGGTTTCCACAAAAAAAAAAAAAGATCCAGGGATCCCACCTGGATACTTCGGATCCCCCCTTTCCATTCTTATTCAGTTACTCCAACACGATTGGAAGGCAGAATCTCATCAAATAAGGATTCTACCGTTGTATTCTAGTAGGATTAGAGCTACATGAGCTAAGCTGAATCGAGCTTTGACAAGCTTGGCTTGGCTTGACCAGCAAGGTGGTTGGGCTTGAGCTCGGCTTAGCTTGGCCATCGAGCTCGACTGGAAAGCTCAGCTTGATTTGTACAAGCTTTCGAGCTGAATTCGAGCCTGTTTGGGCCTTATTCGAGCCTATGTTTTCGGCTTGATTTGTATGAGCTTTAAGACAAATACCTCTCTTCTTGGACAGTCAGTCGGTTGGACAGGGAGAGTGGTTGGATTGAATGGGCATCGGGCGCGCGCTGGCTGGCTGCTGCTGGAGAGAGAGAGAGAGAGAGAGAGAGGGGGGGGGGGGGGGTGCGTCGGACAGGGCCAGGCAAGCTGGGTGCGAGCTGGC